>OX596251.1:915506-1616589 GCA_951394255.1 Polyploca ridens
GAGGTTAATTGTTTGATGATGATATGAGTAACGACAGTTCAAATGCAGCTCTATGTCTCTGTGAATGTTATTGGCTCATTGACTTTCATAAGTTTATGGATGTTAAACTATTTCAGTGAAAGATACAGTTTGACGTTACATTAACACTATCTTCCATTAATTTATGTGTATTGCTATGATCAATTGTTAATTAAATATTGAATGTAATAAAAAAATGGTGTTTTTTCTGATACAAGACAAATAACCATTGGAAATAAATAATAACTATTTTTATTTTCACCTAGAGCGATAGATTGTTAAATCGAAACATAAAAAACTTTACTGTCGACATTGAATACCCGACAAAGCCCACGGAACTATAAAATTCATCGCACAACAACAAACTCGAATACAAAACACCACCTTATTACGCATTCATATATAAGTGTACGAGGAAAAGATTTCCTCCACTTTTATGACGTATAAAGCAAAATCAGTATTGTGACTCGGCACTGGTTCTGTTCCGGAACCACAGAGTTGTGATAGATGAAAGACGCATGAATTGTCGGATAACCAGAAAAAGGAAAAGCTTGAAAATAAACTAAACAGAAGACAGAAGATGGAGACTTAGGTAGAGATGATAAAGATAATTTTAATTTCCTCGGTACTGGAGACTAGATTTTCAATAATTAAAAACTTGAGGCGTTTTAAACTCGCTCTTAAAAATAAATTCATTTAATATTGTTATCGAAAAACAAATGGCCCAGAGATAAGGGTACGGTGACAGTAACAAGTGGCTCTAATTTAACTTTTGGAAATCTTTACGAGTTTGCTACACTTCGGATGAATCCCAATGAGACACTGGAATCTTTCACCGTCCAACGAACGTTGGTTTTGGATGAAGATTTTAGAAATTTATAATATCAGGTAATCCACTCCAATTTTTTTCTACTTTGAACTTCTGACTAAATGCCGAACATTTGATGTTATTGTTTGTTGTGAGCGAATTAATCTAGATGTTTAGAAGAACGATTAGTTTTTTTTTATTATGTTTTTGTTTGTCTTTTTTTAGGTAATAACGGAGCAACAGGTCGACGTGACTTTATCGCAAAGAGATAGCTCATGCAGACTAACATAGGCATATACTTTTGATCCCAAACAGAAACGTGGGTAAAACGCCGCCGCAAATTATGAGATGAGAATTCGTGATAAGAGATAAAAATACCAGATTTGTAAACACAGATAATAAACTCTGGCATTCCTTCAGCTTACTAAAGAAATATGCTTACAATCACAGTGCATTATATTACAGATGACACATCGCCTCTCAGAGCGTCGCAGCCTCCGCCACAGCAATAAATAAGCAAGTAAAAACATACTGAAATTGTTTCTCGCCAGTAAGCAAGTACGATAGTAACGTTAGATACTTTTTCCGTCGAGTAATAAATTAGTTTTATGTGGGGTTTATGTAAAAACACTGCAATAAAACAGTTTTCCCTCTTTGGATGAAGACGCCAGAAAGAGATCGGGGAAATTGAGTCATATGTTATTTTGACCAAGTAAATTTGAATTTATTCGTTTAGTTTTTGACCTTGTTTTTACTATTAGTAAACTTATGTAACACTAATTCTGTGCCATGAGTGCTCTCATATGTTTTGGTAAGTGGAATGTTGGAAATAATAAGAATAGTATGTTTGTTTCATAATATTGAGCTAGCAGGTATGGGGTTCTTTAAAAAAGCGTGAGAAGTGCTCTTCACGGTGTCGGAAATATATTGGCTAGTATTGCAAATATTTATGGGCGGTGGAGAGCACAATTTTATTTAGCTTTAGAACATTTCACCATATCATTATGAAACTTAATCATCCATTTCGTTAATAATGAATAATAATATTGTTTGGCAATCAAAATTAGTTTGTTTTGATTCTTTTAACATTTGGCCGAATAAAATGCTGGACATGACAGCAGTAAACGTTAGGTTATTATTCTTGAATATAATGCATTATATTTAAGAATTTTACGACGAAACCTGATTCAGAGACGTAGTATTTATATACTCTGAGTTCAGAGTAAGCTAAAACAAATTACTGGCTGATAGACAGCTTCAGAAAGATTATATGATCTTCGAAATAAGTGACTTATGAAACTGCACATACGTTTCAAAAACCATTGTCTCCCAAAAATAATAATTTCACATTCAAAGCACGAATAAACACCGGTTACAAAGCGTTTGTTGCTTCGCCGATATTTATTACCCGTATTCGTTTTTATGCTAGTTTAAATTAATTGTTATCGTTGCAGGATGTGTACGTGGTACAGTTTATATTGTACCTGTTGAAACCAAATATGAATTAATTCATAAAAACAATGTATCGGGTGTAGTTTTGAAATATTTTTATGATAAAGGTGAGATCAAAAAAGGAGTGAACGATGAGATAGACGAAGGGTGATTCGAAGAAGCATATATTATATAATTACATCGACTCCAAATAATCGGGACGTTATTGAAATCAACAAAAATACTAAAATAACTATAGGACTCAGAAACATGAACTAATGAAAGAAGTAACAAATTAGTTACCCAGAAAAATAGTGCCTATTATTGTAATAAAAGATAGGCCCTACGGCCTACCTTTTATTACAATAATAGGCACTAAAAGGAAACATGTCATTCAAATTCACACTACGTATGATATTTCTGACATAAATAATATCCAGAGATTCTAAGACCAACTGAGAAATTCAAATATCCGCAAAAGCATTTACACAAATTTATTTAACATCTTAAAAGCAGAAGCTTGCTTTATATTAATTTAAAAGATAATAAAAACAATATAGAGGTCATAAGACGTGATGACTATCACTCAATTCCCTGACGACCGTAGTCCTAGTCATAAAGTGTATTCTAGTCGTTGCTTTTATGTGATGAAATGAACCCTGCACCGGGTCCATTTGACCCAGTGACACGGATTATGACGCTAAATTACTCCTCGTTGTTCTAGACGCATTGTCGGGTTGAAACTGGAACATTATGGACACTATTGTACAATTGAATAAAATATGAGTGTACACACAAACATAATATACATGCTCACCCATTTATCCTACTAATTGTAATGCGTAGTTTACATGGATAATTATGTTAATTCAAGGTTCTTTAATTTGAATAAAATTTAATCTATCTCAGCGGTTCCCAACCTTTTCTTGACCAGAGACCACTTTGATTTCTTTGTTATTAGCGGGGTCCATGATGTTCATCAATAATAAACTGAATCAATCCGAACATAAACTTTAATCAAAAACTCAACAGTAACATGCATTAACAATATTATTTTAATACAATAAATATAAAGTTAAATAAATTTTCAATCAATGTGATCGAATTTGAAATAGGTACGTTTCGGACGGCCCCGACTACAGTAGGCGTTTCGAGGGCTAGAAATCGAAAAATGAGAGAAAATTGTGGCTTCGAAATTTCCAGAATAGCCTAACTTGATTTTCATTCGAAAAAAGTACGAGTTCCAACTTTATTTCGAACGAGTGATAAATTCGAGTGCTCCAGAATCGAGTCCCTGGCCTAACAAAACAGGAATCCTATGTTCACATACCTAAAAAAGTTGTAGAGAAAACCATAAGATAGCGCAAGACGATTTCTAGAATGTTGGTATAAGAAATTGCTTTTTTACACCAAAACTTCTAAAGTGAATGAGATTCAAATGCGTCCTTACAGTTTCTATAATTTTCATCAGTACCAGTTCTCCCTTGATCTCTTCTGTAATGCATCGCCCGTGAAAGCGTTCGCGGACCATATTTTGGCTCCCACGGACCACTGGTTGGGAACCATTGATCTATCGCGATAAAATATTAGATGTAAGAATATATAAATTAGGAATTATAAAATTCAAACAAACCCAACAGATATATGTACAATAAATATTGACAATTCCAATAAATTACGTCTAGCCGACAGAAGTACAACATCCTGTCTGGAACACGACACCCGTTGAGCTCCAGTAATTGAAGTCTGGATGAGTCGAACTATAGCCAGACAGGATCACTTAGTACCTAATACCGGCGGTAAGTTTGTGATGAGAATAATTAACTATGTAGGTACTTCTGTTTCATAAAATATGGAATCGACGTAGTATCTTTTATATCTTACCGGGTACAGGTCAAAGTCAAAGCCATTTATTCAATTTAGGCCCTAGTAGGGCACTTATAAAGGTCAAAGCTACTGAAGTTACCACCAGTTCATAAGTCGCCTTCAACTGAGAAGAACAGGTATGAAACTAAGAAAGGTCGCATTCTTAAAATTTTTTTTTGTACAATCTGACATTTGCTATTGTTTCCAAAACATTATACATACCTACATACTTTTATTTTTATTTTACATAATAAAATACACAATCATAAAAACGCATAACTGGTACTTACTCACACATATGCAATTTCACGATCCAGTTATATTTTATTACAGTCTTGCTTCTAATCAGTCAGTCAATTCTATGGACGAATGCAAAAAAACACGACTGTATTTATGAGCGGTAGCAAAACCAAAACAATAACTGTCTCCTTCGTACTCATAAGCTTGAGCGCGCGCGAGTGGGATGGACAGTGCGACGTCACGCGCCGCGCGCTTATTCACAGACGCTTCACAAGCGCAACGTGTAAAATATGTTGAACGTGCCAACTTTAGTTAACCGACCTGCCCCCCTAGACAAGAATCGTTATCGTTAGTAAACGATCAACCTTTGTATGGGTATGACATAAGAGATTGTTAAAAATCACGTTATATCTTGATTTTAAATGTCAATCCCATACAAAGGTTGATCGTTTACTAACGATAACGATTGTCGACAACCATCTTGTCTACTGGCCCTGTACATTATGATAAATCGCCAATTAGCAACATAAATAAGAAGCGACTCAGCTGCTCAAAAGTCGATCTATCGATTCGGAAGTCAGCCTCAAGCTAAGAAGAACCATATATGTATTTTTTTTATTACTTGGAAAGATTGGCATTTTTTTAATGTTGAATTATGTAACATAGTTACAAACTTGAGTGGGTTCAGTGACATTTTACTTGACCTATGTAAAAGAATGAGTAATGAGGGTAGTGGACACGGACAGGATAATGACCCCAACCCTTTCATTGTAAGGGAACTCCCGGTAGTGCGGATAATGCTTACAATGAATGAACAAAAAAGCAAAAAAATGGTAGCCGTTCTAAACAAAACATTTCAGTAAACCTTACACGGATCATTAATAAAATTAAGTATTTATATCATGTTTAATAAAAAGAGATACTGGCAGTCTGTATCAACGCATAGCTCAAACCAAAGTTTACTAACTCAAAGTTTCAAGTCTAAAAACTTGAAACTTTGAGAGTTACTAAATCTATATTTAAAGTCCTGACTGACTGACTGACTGATATATCAACGCATCGCCCGTGAAAGCGTTCGCGGACCATATTTTGGCTCCCACGGACCACTGGTTGGGAACCATTGATCTATCGCGATAAAATATTAGATGTAAGAATATATAAATTAGGAATTATAAAATTCAAACAAACCCAACAGATATATGTACAATAAATATTGACAATTCCAATAAATTACGTCTAGCCGACAGAAGTACAACATCCTGTCTGGAACACGACACCCGTTGAGCTCCAGTAATTGAAGTCTGGATGAGTCGAACTATAGCCAGACAGGATCACTTAGTACCTAATACCGGCGGTAAGTTTGTGATGAGAATAATTAACTATGTAGGTACTTCTGTTTCATAAAATATGGAATCGACGTAGTATCTTTTATATCTTACCGGGTACAGGTCAAAGTCAAAGCCATTTATTCAATTTAGGCCCTAGTAGGGCACTTATAAAGGTCAAAGCTACTGAAGTTACCACCAGTTCGTAAGTCGCCTTCAACTGAGAAGAACAGGTATGAAACTAAGAAAGGTCGCATTCTTAAAATTTTTTTTTGTACAATCTGACATTTGCTATTGTTTCCAAAACATTATACATACCTACATACTTTTATTTTTATTTTACATAATAAAATACACAATCATAAAAACGCATAACTGGTACTTACTCACACATATGCAATTTCACGATCCAGTTATATTTTATTACAGTCTTGCTTCTAATCAGTCAGTCAATTCTATGGACGAATGCAAAAAAACACGACTGTATTTATGAGCGGTAGCAAAACCAAAACAATAACTGTCTCCTTCGTACTCATAAGCTTGAGCGCGCGCGAGTGGGATGGACAGTGCGACGTCACGCGCCGCGCGCTTATTCACAGACGCTTCACAAGCGCAACGTGTAAAATATGTTGAACGTGCCAACTTTAGTTAACCGACCTGCCCCCCTAGACAAGAATCGTTATCGTTAGTAAACGATCAACCTTTGTATGGGTATGACATAAGAGATTGTTAAAAATCACGTTATATCTTGATTTTAAATGTCAATCCCATACAAAGGTTGATCGTTTACTAACGATAACGATTGTCGACAACCATCTTGTCTACTGGCCCTGTACATTATGATAAATCGCCAATTAGCAACATAAATAAGAAGCGACTCAGCTGCTCAAAAGTCGATCTATCGATTCGGAAGTCAGCCTCAAGCTAAGAAGAACCATATATGTATTTTTTTTATTACTTGGAAAGATTGGCATTTTTTTAATGTTGAATTATGTAACATAGTTACAAACTTGAGTGGGTTCAGTGACATTTTACTTGACCTATGTAAAAGAATGAGTAATGAGGGTAGTGGACACGGACAGGATAATGACCCCAACCCTTTCATTGTAAGGGAAGTCCCGGTAGTGCGGATAATGCTTACAATGAATGAACAAAAAAGCAAAAAAATGGTAGCCGTTCTAAACAAAACATTTCAGTAAACCTTACACGGATCATTAATAAAATTAAGTATTTATATCATGTTTAATAAAAAGAGATACTGGCAGTCTGTATCAACGCATAGCTCAAACCAAAGTTTACTAACTCAAAGTTTCAAGTCTAAAAACTTGAAACTTTGAGAGTTACTAAATCTATATTTAAAGTCCTGACTGACTGACTGACTGACTGATATATCAACGCACAGCCTAAACCGCTGGTCCTAGAGACATGAAATTTAGAGGGAGAATTATTCTTTGTCAAGAGTCTCCTAAGAGAGGGTTTTTCGAAATTCCACCCCTAAGGGGGTAAAATAGGGGATGAAAGTTTGTATGAAAGTCCGTCAGTTTCGAAGTTAGGATCTTCAATTTTTTGTTTATCTATTTATACGTGTCTCAGCGTTTTTAATAATTCCACCCTCGAAGCGGGATGAAGTTGTTTTGTTTTCTTTTATTGTTGTAGAAAAATATGTCATTTGTTTGTAGGCCACGCGGGCGAAGCCGCGAGCAGAAGCTAGTATAAAATATAGTTATTTCTTTTCCAGGCATGGAGACGTGTAATCCAGGCACAATAGATATCTATATATTGGCAAGGCTGAGTGAAGTTGAGTGGAAATCCGAAAGGAGGTCGTACACCTAGTTATTCCACTGAAAGACGTTGCTAGACAGTACAACAAAATAGAAAATACAAATATAATAACATCCAATCAAATAACAAATTCATTTTGATTCTCAAGGAAACCAAATTACCCCATCTTGCTAACCCATTTGGCCATACAGTAAGTACCGTCAAGGGAGACTGTCTATCACCAAACCCGGTACAACAGCGGTACACCCGCGTTACACGTGCGTATTATAATGTAGGTACTGTACTGTAGTGGAGCCGGAAATATTTATTTCACTCAACCGTTCTCGTGGGCACTTATCTTTATTTCACCGTGAATTTTGTACGTACGGCGGGAGGCGCAACGAAATGTGAGCCGGTATATATTATTACTATGGTTTACACTAGGAGTAAGTGCTTTTTCTTAGTTTGGGCTTTAATCTAGTTTCTTAAGAGTTTGAATCTAATCTAAAGTTGATAGATTGATTATTTAGCCACGTTGGGGGAATCTCATTAATTCGCCTTTCCATACAATTAAAAGTACTCCCAAGAGCAAATAAAAAGCTATTGAGCTCCAAAATGCTCCGAATGACTGACACTTAACTTTATAGGTCACCAATTAGAATATTATAGTACTTATTTCAGTCAATCAATTAATTAATTCGTATTATTGAAGATCTTATAAATTAGAGTGATATTACAATTTTTTTATAGGCTATCGAAATAGCGTGTTAAAACCTATGTTCTTTATATACTACTTACTCAAAGCATTTTTTTCGATAAAATTTACATTTAAGATCTTGTTTTTTTTTATTGTTTATAGGCCTGTGTTTGACTACAATCTGACCTTGGTAAGAACTAGCCTAGAAGGAACTGGCCCTCAAGTGCAGCTGTCGGAACACACCGATAGGTACTTGGCGACAGATTTTCAACTTGGGTGTGGTAGCCAGCTAGGTGGGTACTACAAAGGACCCTACCACCGTGCTAGGTTTTCCTCACGATTTTTTCCTTTACCGAAAGCTCAAGCTCATTGTAGGATTCGAACCCGGGACCTTCGTCTCGGCATCCGACGTCACTACTGTTTACGCCAATTAAATATAAAAATAGATTTCTTAAATAATTAAATAGCATACGAAGCAAATATTACTCACGTTTCCGAACGCAAAAGAACTAACCAATCCCAACCCTTTCACTCACTCATTCACTCATTCTCTCGAACCATTCATATCCTGTACCGCCTACGCACTCTCTCGCGACACCTCAAGTAACACGCACCAAAAGTATCTCCCGCGCACTCGCCATATTGGCTAGAGTTACCGGCGCCGGTTCGCGAACGCAGAACACCAGACAAACAAACACTGAGGAAGAGATTCAAGAACCAGCAACCACGCAGACATCGAAGGAACGCTAACTCGAGGTACTCCCTTAATCTATCCTCTTTTCCTACAAGTTCTTGGTCCCACTCCCCGGATAATCCGCTCCGCTCCCACATTGTTACCTAATTAATTACTATAATTACTCAACAATTCACGCATTTCAAATCAATTAGGTATTCACTCACACGGCCCGGTAGCCATTTTTTACATTTTATTGTTCACGCACTCTCAAAATATAAATCTCGTTATATCTCGCTTGTACGCATTCCTTTCTCATAAAACGCATTTAATCTATTAGTTTTACACGTAAACCTTTTATATTTTAATAATATTTCAATTCTCAAACGCTTTTAAAAATCTTAATTAAATTTTTGTTTTTACGTAAAATCAGTCAAATTTATAATTTATGAAGGTTATCTCATAATATAATATAATACATGTTCACGAACACAAAGTTCTCGATCGTAGGTACCTAGGTATCGCATAGTTTGCTTCATAGCTAACACATAACGCACCGCGCTCGTTCGATTTATTTTGTAATTACCCACACGCTCATTCTTTTATTTCGCGTTGACTTCCAGTTATAAAATTATAACAAAATTTTTATTAATTTCTGTTTTTCGCATTAATTACATTTCTTTGAAATGGCTACTCAAAAAAAGAAACTACAACAGGAAGTCGATGACGAAACCACTAAAGATAATAGTTCAAAGTTATCTATTTTGCAATCTAAGAAAGAATGTCTTTTTCAAATCGCTCAGAATATGTACGACCTCAGTCTAAAGGTTTCCGATACACTTATAAGAACGCAATTTTTAGCTCGAATTAATGCTTTAGATAAGATACGATCGAATTTTATGGAAACTCTCGACGCATGGAATATCGCTAACGTAGAAAGTAATCCCTCGACAAAACCGAACTACGCGGAGTTAATTTCATTCGATGAAATGTACGGAAATATTAAATACATTGAATCTCAAACACTCAAGCAATATCACAACTCAGAGTTATTGAATCGCAAACTACCTCCGCTTAAACTTGTAACTTTCGATGGTGCACCGAATAAATGGCCACATTTTTATGAAAACTTTAAAAGTCTAATCCACGATAATTCGCATCTAACAGAGGCCGAAAAGGTTCAATTTTTAATAGGTTGTTTGTCAGGTAAGGCATTAACTGTTTGTTCGGGTGTATCAGCTACCGCTAATAACTATCTAATTATTTGGAACGCACTTATTGAGAAATATCAAGATACCAGGGTACAAGCTTCTATTTATGTAGAACAGATGATTCATTTTAAGCCAAATCAATCTCTCGATTTATTTATTGATCAATTTTGCGCTGCCGAAGCTGCCTTACGCCGCTTGAATGTCAATAATCTTTCAGATTTTATCATAACTTACATCGCTCTTAGTAAACTCGATAAAGAAAATGTTAACTTATTTGAACAATCGCATAGGCACATTGATGTACCTACTTTTGAACATGTCACAACATTTCTAAAGGAACAAAGTAAAATACAAACACTTCGTAACCCTAATTCATACTTAAAATCTCAATCCTTACCGCGTCAAATTAATTATAATAATAATATCGCTTCGAAATCGAAACCTACTCATGCTCTTATCGCGAATACGGATTCAATGCATGTTCACCCGCAAGAACAACAACAAAGTCGTGCTTGCAAAATCTGTAACGCACCTTACTCGCACCCTCTTTATAAATGTTCTTTCTTTTTAGATAAGAACCCTCAATCTAGGTTTGAGCTCGTAAATAAAAATAATTTTTGTCGTAATTGTCTCGGATTTCATAATATTAAATTCTGTAAATCTATAAATACTTGTTCGATATGTCAACGCAAACATCATACATTGTTACATGTAGACAACTTTCGGAATTTCGAACCTACACTCGCACCACATGCACTGAACCATCAGGGAAGTGCTCGGCCGTTCGGTGTGTCACCGCCGATGCAGCCGCCCGCGACTATGCCTGCGCCGTCTCGCGCGCCCCGTGTGTCACCGCAGCCCGCGTTCTCGCTATCCGCCGCTGCCGCTGCCGCCCCGCCCGCGCCGCCGCGCGCCGCTGCGGCCCCAAGCGAGCGCGACTCACTCAATCGCTACTCTAACCGCAAGCATTCCGATACTGCCCCTCTAGTCGCTCACGAGTATCAAGCTGAAACCGGGCAGCCGTACACGCATTCGTATTCAGCTAATACTCACGCTAGTAATAGTACTGCAGACACTACAGTATTGTTACCGACCGCTTCGGTCTACGTTTATAAGAATAATAAACCCTCTAATGTTCGATTGTTTATTGACACCGGTTCAATGAGCAATTTCATTACAAAATCATGTTGCAATCGTTTAAATTTAAAAATAATTCCCGCCTTCTCCACTATTAAAGGTATAGGTCAAGCTGAAAGCACTTCTCACGGTTTTACAACATTTAAAATATTTTCCCGCTATGATCCGCGATGCTCGTATACTATTAACGCTCGAGTGATAGATACTATCACTGACCGCTTACCCAACGTACCTATAGATACGACTAAGCTCGTTTATTTACGCGACTTACCTATGGCTGATGATTACTTTCATTCTCCTGCTGATATCGATTGCCTCCTTGGTAATGAATTGTTCCCGCTTCTCATAGGAAGTGATAAGGTTGTCTCACCAGACTCCTCGGTTGTCGCTATTGAAACTACGCTCGGTTACATTGCCGTTGGTAGGGCCGAGTGTGAACCCCGCTTTATTTACCGCTCCTCTTCATCTGAAGAGGATAATTATAATAAAACATTTCTGTGTCACAATGAACCGCTTTCGTTAGAAATACTCACTCAACGCTTCTGGGAGTTAGAAAACGTCCCTCATAAAGTTCACATTAGCTCAGCCGATGAGTCTTGTGAACAAATCTTCAACGCTACTCACTCACGCGATTGTACTGGTAGATATACAGTACAACTACCCTTCAAAACTGATCACGCCGAGTTAGGAAACTCATACATTGCCGCTAAGCGTAGACTCATTCATTTGGAGAAGAAAATAGACTCCCATTCAAAAATTCGTAAAAATTATAACGCAACAATTCAAGATTATATAGATCAAGGTTATTTGACCAAGGTCAATGACCCCGCTCTCGATATTCCGCATTATTATATTCCGCATCGTGCTGTGTATCGTCCTGATAAGCAGTCTTCTAAAACACGCATTGTACTAGATGCTGGTAGTAAAACCACATCAGGCAAATCGCTCAACGATCGTTTATATGTAGGTCCCAACTTACAAAATAGTATTTTCGATTTACTCATAAACTTACGCATGTTTTCTATAGCTGTAACAGCTGACATAACACTCATTGGTTTCGCAGACGCCAGCGAGCGTTGCTACGGCGCTGTCGTATATATTAGAGTTAGCCCTGATGACGCTTCACAGGGATCCGTTACTTTACTGACCGCAAAATCCCGCGTTGCGTCCTTACATAAAATGTCCTTAGCTCGCCCAGAGCTTTGTGCCTCGCTCTTATTGGCAAATCTCCTCTTCTCTGTAAAGGAAACTTTAGGTAAACGCTGTACAATTAATAACATTTACGCATTTTCTGACTCAACTGTAACGCTCACATGGATTCACTCACCCGCATATAAGTTTCACACATTTGTTGCAAATCGTATAACCGAAATTAATTCTAAAATACCCGCGAAACATTGGTTTCATATCAACGGTCGCGAAAATCCCGCTGATATAGTTTCTCGCCCTGTCACACCTAAAGTATTATTAGATCTTAAGTTATGGTTCAACGCTATTCCATGGCTAGTTAATCCTCTTTCTCATTGGCCCATAAAGCCATTCGACATAAATATTAACAATTCTGACTCCATGGAGTTAAAAACTGTCACGTTGACAACTCAAGTTGCAACCAATCCTCCTTCTCACCCTTTTGAAGAACTTATAGAACGTGTTTCTAGTTATTCTAAGCTACTTCGCATCATTGTTTACATTTTAAGATTTGCTAAACGTTTAACTTCTCGTAATAATATTACTCTCGCAGATTTAGATACCGCTGAATTGTATCTTATTTGTTACATTCAGAACTTACATTTTTCAAATGACATTGCCGCTTTAAAAAATAATAAATCGTGTAATAAAAGTATTGTTAAACTCAACCCATTTATGGACTCAAAGAATATTCTCAGAGTAGGTGGAAGGTTAACTAACTCTCAACTTGACTTTGGTCAAAAACACCCCATTCTACTCCCGCCTAAAGAACGTGTAACTCAACTCATTGTTGATTACTATCACATCTCTAATCTTCATACAGGTCCATCTCTCTTATTATCATTAATTAGACAAAAATTCTGGATTTTGTCTGCTAGGAATTTGATACGTCAACGAGTACACAAATGTAATAAATGCTTTAGATTAGATCCAAAGAATACTTTCCCTCGCATGGGAGATCTCCCCGCTTTCAGAGTTTCAAAAGTCAAACCATTTGTTTTCACAGCAGTTGATTACGCTGGACCATTCTATATTACTCATTTGCGAAAACGTGGAATCAAAAGCCAGAAGGCTTACATCTGTTTATTTGTTTGTCTAACAACAAAGGCACTTCACTTAGAATTAGTAACTGACCTAAGTTCAGATTTATTCTTAGACGCTTTCAAACGCTTCATATCTCGTAGAGGTCCCGTTTCAATGATTTATAGTGACGGAGGTACTAATTTCATTGGAGCGAAACGAAAACTTAACGAAATTTACTCCTTTATACAGTCCACAGCTCACACAAATTACGTAGGAGAACAATTACTATCGCAATATCGTATTCAATTTAAACATAGTCCGCCGTATGGCCCGCATTTCAACGGACTTAGCGAAATAAGTGTTCGCTGTGTTAAAACGCATTTATTTAAAGTAATTGGTTCTCAAATACTTACATATGAAGAGTTCAGTACCATTCTTGTCCAGATTGAAGGTCTGCTGAATAGTCGACCTCTCAGTGTCTTAAATTCTGATCCTTCTGATGTTAGTGCATTAACGCCAAATCATTTTTTAAACATAACTCCTCTTAAAATATTACCCGCTGAAGATGTCACTGACATTTCTGATAATCGCTTGTCTCGCTATCAATTACTAACTAAAATAACTCATTCCTTTTGGCGTCGATGGAGTCAAGAGTATCTGACTTCTTTACAGCAAAGACAAAAATGGAATTCTCCCTCAAAACCTATAGAAATAGGTACTATCGTAGTAATTAAAGACAATAACGCGCATCCACTCTGTTGGCCACTAGGTATCATAGATGCGACCTATCCTGGAAAAGATAACGTTATAAGAACCGTTAAGGTTAGAACCATCTCTGGATCTTACATTCGCCCGGTAGTTCGGATTTGTCCACTGCCGTCGCAATAATTTCTACTCTAAGTTAAAGTTAATTTCTCATTTTTATTTTCATAATTTAAATTTGGATCATATCATATTTATTTATAACGCATTAATTTTCTTTCTCTTCCCGTATTATCTTTAGAGGAAAACCTCTAGGCCGGGGGAGTTGTTTACGCCAATTAAATATAAAAATAGATTTCTTAAATAATTAAATAGCATACGAAGCAAATATTACTCACGTTTCCGAACGCAAAAGAACTAACCAATCCCAACCCTTTCACTCACTCATTCACTCATTCTCTCGAACCATTCATATCCTGTACCGCCTACGCACTCTCTCGCGACACCTCAAGTAACACGCACCAAAAGTATCTCCCGCGCACTCGCCATATTGGCTAGAGTTACCGGCGCCGATTCGCGAACGAAAAACACCAGCAAAACAAACACTGAGGAAGAGATTCAAGAACCAGCAACCACGCAGACATCGAAGGAACGCTAACTCGAGGTACTCCCTTAATCTATCCTCTTTTCCTACAACTACCACTGAGCTATCATCGCCGAACAACACACCTATTGTCATCTTGTACTTCAATGCTAAATAAAGCACGTCTTTCCTGGTCTTCTTCTTTGAATCACCTCCAGCTACTCTATCTGGGAGCTTCCAGTTCCCAAATAGCATATATATTGAATTAATTTTCTCTTTCAGGGAACACCCCATTTCCATAGTACTTACACAGATGTTAAACCACGTTGAAATTACTAAGATGGAGAGATTCTAATAAGAGTCACTTAGGCGCTGCATATAAGTGGTCCAAGGCAATAAGCGCCTTTGCATATTATAAGGAAATTTCTTGTGTCTTATCAGACACAAGACATAAAATGTATGGGCATATCTGATCAGACATTTCTTGTAATATGCACGGTCTCATATAACCACCAGAACGAGTGAATGTCTTATAAGACATGCCTGATAAGACACAAGACATTTTTCTTATAATGTGCAAAGGGGCTAACTGTTCGAAAACCATGGACATATTCAGCAGTTGACCTTACTGGACTGAATATATTAATCGCCAAAGCCTTAATGAATGTCTTCTTACTTAGCTCCCTTACATCAACTCTTATAGCGGCGAACTGAACTGTTTATGCATCAAAATACAACAGAATGTGTGGAAAACTGTTACACTATAAGAGTTGGTAGACTCCCAGTTATCTGTTAATATCATTAGCTAAGTATATTCTGTTATTTTAGTAGTCTAAAACTACAAATACGCATAAACTACAGCCAGACAATGTGGCACACATTTTCCAGTGGTTAGGTTGCTAAGAGCCTGTTCAAACGTTCGCTAAATTTAAAACCAGTAGCTATATAAATCACCAAGGCTTTTGTCTACGATGGAGGGTCGTAACTCATAGAAATAGTGTGTGTTTGTAGGGTTCCTAAATAAGAGAGATGAAACCTAGTTTCGAAAAGCGGTAAATCTTGTAAACCTGTGCTTGGTTTTTATGTTTAATGCGTAATGACTACTTAAATTTGGTATCTTTGCTTGCCCCAAAACTTTTTAGTTTTGATCGTTTGGGCCACTATTCAAATTAGTAAATTTCAAAGATATATTTTTAGTTAAAACCCTTTCGAAGGTTGAAACCACTACCACAGATTCAGAATTCTCCCTTCTCATCTCTCTTTTATATTTTTTTGGTAATCTGAATATCTTTATTAATAATTTTCTTTTAAATATGGCAATGGCATTTCCAAATACGATATCAACGGGCTGTATAATCAAAAATATAGATTTCCAAACCTGAAGTGTGAATAAAGATAAATAATAATAATTAAGTACCTATCAGGAATTGAGAATATATCTTTATTTACAACAAATATGTACAAAATACAATCTATATATAGAAAATTTCCCCAAGCCTGCCGCTGCTTCCGACTAACGGCAGGGTTCCCAGAAGGCCGGCAGCGTTTCCTCTTTGGATAGCCAAGTGCAGGCCTAGACAAAAATCATCCATACTTTTTTCCGCACACGCTACAGACTAAACGTTAGCGTGAGCACGCTAACGACAAGTGGTAGACAAAGCACCAAGCAAACAAGAAACGCCAATTCCGCAGCGTCGAAAGGAAACACGCTGTTTTGTCCATAGAAATTAGCGTGATACAGATAAAAAAATGTTTATACATCAAATATCAAACGTCGAACGCGGCGTCACTGTAGGTAGTTAAGAGACTGGCGGTCATTTGAAAAGATATCTTCTTACAAAAAATTGCTGATACTGCTAATAATGTAATGAAATTACTATCGCGTCTACTCAGGGACTAAATCAGGAATCGTTCTATTACGTTATTTCAAATAAAGCAATTTTTTGAAAGTATTCTTTTTCATCGATTTTTTGTTGATATTTTGTTTAATCATTTATAGTATACTTTTATGCAATAGTACAAAGTTCCAACCAAGACATTTCGGCAATAACCTGCATATCATGCCGATGAGTCCTTATTGGACGCCTAATCCACGCTTCTTCATTATTTGCCGCCATAAAAATCACAAACGAATGCATTTTGTTGTCAAATATCAATCACAAATTCACTTTTTACTATAACTCGCTGGCATTCGAAGCGTTAGCGGCAGGGTTCGAGCATCCGCTAAGGAGCGTGACCAATAAATGCTAAAATCGACGCTTGCGTTTGTCAAAAACACCACTTGTCTACCATTTTATAAGAAAGACGCCACGCTACCGCTCACGCTCCACGTTAGCGTTAGCGTCCCGAACATTTTTAAATTTGTCTACGAACTTAGCGTGACGTTACACGTCTTTTCCACAGGTGATGTCATTGCCATACATTTTGGAATTAGCGTTTAGCGTTAGCGTTACCAGAAATAATTTTTGTCTAGGCCTACTGACGCGTTGGCGGAAAAAGCTCCCGGCCCGCTAGTCTCCGGAGGTCTCGATCAATTTTGATAATAAGGTACGAGCAAAACGGCGAGCTTCGGACCCCCACGGTCCCATGGCCTCGACTGCAAAAGGCTCAAAAATATAATTGGGTCCAATCGATGTGTATTTTTTGAATTTGAATAAGTACCTAACTTGGTGTAAAAAAAATGGTTGAGACTCACCAAGATAGCGATGCTTTGCAATAAAATCTTGGTAAAATATAATTTTCCAAAAAAAAACACAGAGTACTTTCACCACAGAAAAACTCCGTACTTCAAACGATAAAACTGTTAACTGACTCAGTTCTTCTTAATACTTTCTTAATTAAAATATTTCAATTTTCCCATATTTAAATTGTTCCAAAAAGGTTGTAGCTTAATTTTATGGAGAGATTAAGAAATAATTACAACTGCAACTGTTTGAATTATAATGTAACTTCCCTCACCATCTCTTATTAAAATTCTTGACGCAATCCTAGTTTTACAGCAATTAACCACAGTGTCTATAACAAAATTCCTCTTCAGAAGTTCAACGCAAACGTTCCGTTAACCTACCGCTGGGGGAGTTTTAAACTTTAGTCTCGACTTTATTTTTACACGAAGCATTTAGAACGGTTTGAAATGAACGTGGTTACGTACTATCTCCCTTGGCAACAACTTGTCTGACTGAGTGTTTTACAGTGTTTGTTATTTATTGTATGTTTGCCAGGAGCTTGGGATTTATTAGGGAACTTATTGTAAATTTTTATCTGCTTTGTGTATTGATTCATACAGTTACGACGAGCTGGTTGGCGTGGTTGGTTAAGATTACACCTATGACGCCGCAGGTCGTGGCTTGGCTCTACATGAGATCTTATAACTTATTGACAGTACGAACCATATGGTTTCATCTTGGCAACATTTTAAGTGTTTTAGTGGGATGTAATATTTCTTACGATTTTCAAATCTCTAGATCCAGAAGATTGAGCTGTGTATTGTCAGCCAGTGTCGGTTTTACCAATTACCTAGATTTTTCTCCAAAAACATGATGTCACCGGATTTTCCGACCACTTTCCTTACATTCCAATTTCCGCTAGACCAAGCTTCAGAGATCCTAGTGATCCGTCCCTAAATTAATTTATCCCTTCATTAATGTCTTCCGAGTGACCTTCGAATCGACGACGTTATCCAATCTGAGGCCCTTACTCCACAAAATAGGCACTTAGCACGAATTCGTTGAGGAAGTTTCGTAATAGAAAGTTTATTTTCATGTTTATTTAATGACTAGCTTTTGCCCGCAATTTTAGGGCAGTTTTGACTAATCTCTACACAACAAAAGGAAGATACTGTTTCAGAATATGCAACATTCACAATGCATTTATGAGTATTATTTAAGCAGACATAGTGGAATGACTTTTATGAGTTTTTCTGCCACTTGTCAAAGAATCATGGCAAGCTGCATACATAAATGAAATGAAATGAAAAATATTTTATTTCTGCACGCCATACATTTAGTTACATTGATTTGTACAAAAAAATAAAACATTTTAGAGGGTCTTGAATCACTTCCAATGTTGAGATTACATTACCAGCAACATGTTTAATATACATGAAATATTTTATAAACCCTGCAAAACATACCAACAACATAACGGTTATAGTCACGATTCGCCGGCATGCCATAGAAATTAGCATTTTTATCCCGAGGTTCTAAAAATATTTTAAATGGCTCAAGTTGTTCCTTAGGCACCAAGGATCAAATATAACGTCATTCCAACGTCTTTAAAGATCTTTATTTTTTTGTACAAATCTCGCCATGATTCTTTCGACATTGTATTTTGCTTGCTGATAGATTCCCCCTTGCATCCTCTCAGAAAATCAAAATATCAGTTTGAAGACACTTATTTACATTATCCGACATTCGAAGTCGAATAATGCTATGCGACCAATGCTTGATATTTCTTCAACAATGTTTTGATGCCTATAATAGGCGACAAAAATTTTTTTTATCAAATTCAAGCACGCTTTTCTATTTCTCTCAAGTACTCGTCTAGTTTTGCGAAGTACCTGACTGCCACTTCAATTATGACATGCTCTAGTTCCAGGAGTTTCGTACAATGCTCCATGTAATCCTCGAGGTACGAGAAAACTTCAACTGCTAAGTTGTCTTTATGAGTAAATTAATTAGACTCCAGATATTGATGAATTTTATGTAACAGAAAGGTAAACATGTACCTACACGAATTCTTTGGTTCTAGGCTCACAGAGTACAAATATGATAACTTTATAATAATATTAGCATGTGGCTATGTTTTTAATTCCATTAACTTGGAAGCAAAAGTTTGGTATGGATATTTGAGAAATTTATTTTGAGCTGAAACTTTTTATAGACAATCTATGGGGTGAGCCCTTTCCGTCACACGTTTCGAGATGGCTTATTTACGAAACTCATGTTGAGTCAGTCATGCTGAACAAAAACAAACAAACATCTGTTAGCATTTTAAATAATGACAGCTGTTGAAGAGGCTGTATGGGTATTGAGCCTTTGCCCGTATGAAAAAGAAAGACGAGATTCAGGCGGGATAAAACAGATGAGGGAACTGGAGATGTAAATAATAAAAAGGCATTTAATCAAGTAAAGACAGAAGTAGAAGTTTAGGAGAGATCCGAAGAGGTAAAAGTACCTATTCGTAGTAGAGATTGAAACGAGTAGGATATGGTGAGAGTGGTTAGGGATGGCTAAAAGAGGAGGCCATAAGGGGAAAACCCCGCATATTCAGCATTGATATAAGTTCTAGGAGCTTCCACATCCGATACGTCGTTCGTTAACTATCTATTAGTCATCCTGTCCTTTAGGTACTTTTGCCAACAATATATTGAAGTTTCCTAATTTAAGGTATTAAGTTTTTCTTCTAACAAGATACCAAACTAAGCTAAATGTACAAAAGGAATTTAAATGTTATCAATTCATAGAATTGGCAGTTGAACTAGGTTATCGGATAATTACCGCGCATTGTCTGGACGGTAACATAACTCCCGCTAGATTCACTCAATTGTTTCATAATCATTGTTCTCAATGGAATGTTTCATTGAAATAATGGACGATTATTTTGAGTTATGTGAATCAAATCAAATCTCAGTGGTGTGCGCAACTACGATTGAATGTCTAAAATAAACGGTAGAACTACCGTATTTTGAACTTGTGTTCATTTCATGATTCATTGAAGAGATAATCAATACAAGAAAGAAATTCGGAAGTAAATCTCTATATACAGGGTGTTGTTTTGGTCGGCGACAAGCGACCCAGGAGCGGTAGTACAAAATATATATTCCCCAAAAATGGACTTAATTCCATTAAATACTGTAAATATGTTGAGAAATACCTTATTCAATTTGAAATAAAATTACCGCAAAGTATGGTTACTAGGCACGTGCACAGACTAGAGCTAGACACAAGCCGCCATCGCCCCGCCCCTTTACTCCCTCGTACTCCCGTTGAGTATTATGTCTACACTTTAGCTTATTACATGATTTTCAAAATTTTAATTTTTTTATTTTTATTATTAAAAAAAAATTAAGTATTTTTTTATATATTTTTTTTAGCACCAGTATCTATAGTATTATCGACCCTGAGTCGCTCGTCGCTGACCAAAACAACGACCTGTATAAAAATGAATCCCTATTTCCCTTGGTCACGCCATAACTTGAGAACGACTGTACCGATTTCATCAACATTTTTTAAAGATTTCTTATACTCTGGAGAAGGTTGTTACGGAAAAAAAATTAAGAAAGTTGCGTAAAAATTTGAAAATTTAAGAAAACTTAACGGTAGGGTTGGGTAGAATATCCCTCGGGTACGCGGGTGAAACCGCGGGTGCAACTAGTAACCGACCGCGACCAAGGTAAAAAAGTATCTTCTTTTAGTTATATAATACCGCGCAACATCGAATCGTGCGGTACCACTTGTACCACGGTAAAGTTATAGCTTACTACCGTGCTTGTACGGAACTTCCATGTGGAGACAAAATTACCATTTAAAACTGCGGCGCCACGCTTCTTTAAAGACATGCAGATGCCGCCTGTAAAGATTTTAAGGGATTACCAACAGAGTACATAATATGGCAAAAAAAATGATCTGCTTTTTCGCGTATCGCTGCGGCAGTTAATAGTTACCGTGTTTCATGCACCTTAGTTTATAACTTAATTGTTAGTTATTCTTAATAAACTTTTATTCGTATCATAAATAATTATGTACTGTATCAAATAAGTAATCTTATAATTATAACATAAATACCATCTATTTTTATGAATAATGCGAAAGTAAGTTTGTTTGTTTGTTACGCCTTCACTACTCAACTATTCAACGGATCATCATGAAATTTGATGGAGAAGGCTACTTTTTATCCCGGGAACGCGGGCGAATCCACGGGGGACAGCTAGTGCAAGTTTTATTATAATCATCTCTGCAAATTGCATTCCTAGTTATTATGTTCCATGATGCGATTGGATTATGAAAAATATTTACTTTTTAGTCATAACAAAGTTCGCTTTGTGTTCTCTGCCAACTCTCAAACGGCCAGTTGAAGGAACTTCCTTTGACTTTAACTTCGGGTTTACACAGGTATTCAATTAGCTGGATTGTTGTCTGTGGAAGTTAGTCACTATGTCGTATAGGAGAGAAGTGAAGTCCAGATGAAAGTCAATATTTTGATGAAGACAGAGTGTTTGGGTCACACATAAGCTTTATTTAATTTCTTTAATCAGTGTTACCAGTGATGACATATGGGACAGAGTCTTTTACTGCTGGCCGCATAAATAACTCAAAGTCACTCAGCGAGCTATAGAATTTCTCTACGTTACAGGGTCCGAAATGAGGACATTCATAGGAGAACGAAAACGATGGACATAGCTCGTAGAGTTAGTAAGCTGAAGTGGCAATGGGCGGGCCACATAACTCGAAGAGTCGATAACCGCTGGGGAAGAAAGGTTCTCGAGTGGCGACCACATTCTGGAAAGTGCCGAGCGGGATGACCTCCCACCAGGTGGAGCGACGCCTTTTCAGAGTCGCTGGGCACCGCTGGATGCAAGCGGCCCAAAAACTTTCGAAGTGGAAGTCAATTGGGGAGGCCTATGTTCAGCAGTGGACATCCATAGGCTGATATGATGATGATGATATGCTTTATATGTAGGTACCAATAAATCATACATTTTTGAACACCACACATACGAGAAAACCACACAATATCAAAGCAGTTAAATTCATCTCGCCAACCAAAACTGACCCCTATTACAATATGACAGAGCCAGTATAGTGCTCGGCGAGACGCCGGAGTTTCTGGACCTATACTTGGATCCAGCAAAAGAATTTATTAGCTAGTATAGCTGTCCTCCTCGGTTACACCCGCGTTCCCGGAATAAAAAGTAGCCTATGACCCTCTCCTTAACATAGGCTGTCTACGTTCCACACAGTGCAATTGATACTTACTTCTCTTTCTTTCTTTCTCATCTAATATATTCAATGAAATGGATATCGGATCCAATACCCCGAGTGTCTTTACACTATTAACGTTAACGTTAATTCTTTAATTAACGTTAATAATCTAATCGAGGCCTAATTCCAAATGGAAGACAGATATTCAGTACCCCGAGTTTAAATAATTGACGGTAGTAAACGCATACTATCGCGTTTGAGTTAACTATAAATTAGTATGGAAAAAAAATGTACCATGAGTATTCCACTAGAGGCGCTGTACCAATTAATAGAGAAATGTCGTAAACGCAAACGCGTTAGTACAGTAGTACCAAATTAATATGGCTTACCGATGTACCTGCGCAGAAGATACATTTTCAAAGCGCGGGAAACGCTATTGGTCGGCAGCTGCCGTCATGTTAGCGCGCGCCGTGCGGATGGGCGTGACTTGCGAGTGAGACAGAACTAACAGCTGCAGTGTATTATGAACCTTATAGTAGTGATCTATGGTTGATTGTAAGTTTTGAGCACTCTTTCGTTAATCTTCGGGGCCATACTTTCTTTTCTGTGCGAACGAAGATTCACGACGCGCCATATAAGTTGGGTAATACTGTAAGCGTTTACTAACATCAATTATTTACACTCGGGATATCAGTAACGTTAATAGTAGACAGATATTCAGATATCTGTCTACCATTTGGAAATAGGCCTCGAAAAGGAAAGACGTTTATTTTTGCCTCTCATAAAAACAAGAAAATATAAAAACGCACATTAAAATTCGATAATTCAGGTATCATCAAAAGAGTTAAATCTAGCGCTACCCTTCAAAAATCAAATAGAGCATACAAATATAGCATGAAAAGAGCGAACTGGCGAATGGCACGAACAAAAGTGATATTGACAATTTGCGCCATAGTGATGGCTAACAAAGATCGACGGACAAATTGATTGATCACTGGAAATTGCGTCCCTGCATATAGCTGCGGAGGTATTTTGTGAATACAGGAACACTGGTTGGTATGTTTTATTTTACTTTATATTGCTACATTGTATGTAAGTATGGATAAAAGTGTAGTTTGTATATAAGCTTTTGTATATCAAATCTACGGAGCATTAAAAAAACTCATCGTTGCCCCCCTCCTAGAGACTTGCTCAACAGATTCCATAATATTCAAACGTGTCAGGGGGCGGCACCGTTTAACCAATATATGCCATTATATTAGTTATTGTCTGATCATTTACTGCTGTTGACATGCTGTGTAGTCAATATTAGTTAGACTGAAGGCGATTTTCATTCACGGGGTACCAAAATTCATAACTATTTTGGTAAACGCTCTTTAATTAATGAGTTGCCGAAAACCTTAACAAATTATGTAATTACAAAGACGCAATTAAAAAAATCCTCAGAAAACACTACCTGTCACTATGTCCTTAAATGAATGGCAGTTATTATTATCATTAAAATTTATCGTAGCATTATCTCCAGGATTTATATTATTGTGTACTCAGATTATCTCTAAAATACACTTATATAGATAAATGTAACATGAGAACACACTTACCGACGAACTGCAATGCAGTTTGGCAGATATTTTAAATGTAAAATATAAAAAAAAGTTTTGTCATTGTTTTAGACTGTATACTACGCGGACTCCTTGATTTGTGATAAAATCAATATGATGCACTAGTATTTTCTCTCAGTATTTTTTTATACCACTAAGTTAGCTAACAAGCATACAGCCCGCCTGATGGTAAGCGGTCACCGTAGCCTATGGACGCTTGCAACACCAGGGGTGTTACTCGCGCGTTGCCGACCCAGCAGAATTTTCACGTCCTTTTTGAACTCCTATGAATCTTATTTTCTTTGGTTAAGTTATATGTCAATTAATGAAACATATCCGAGGGCGGTTGAGATGGAGATAGATACTCGAGAGTGTTCGATTCCGATTCAGGACAAAAAATTGTGTTTGTTCTGAATCTGGGTGTAGTTTGATATTAGGTTGTCATATTTGCAGAATTTAATCCTAATCCTAACTTCCTAACTCATAATATAAACGCGAATGTGAGTTTAGTTGTTTGTTTGTTACGCCTTCACGCCTCAACTACTCAACAGAACATCATGAAATTTTGCATGCATGTATAAAAAGTAGCCTATGGTATGTAAAAGGACATAGGCTTTACTTACGTACTTTTTATCCCGGGAACGCGGGTTTAACCATGGGGGACAGCTACTTTTAAATAAAATAATATCAAAATTCGCCTGTTTACAATTTAGCTTATCAAAATGATAGTAACTATTAATGAAAATAGATGTTGACAGAGCGATTAGCTATCGATTTCGTGGTTAGACACCCGATAACTTTCAAAGGGTAACGATGGGCCCACAATTGGATCTGCGTCAATCGTCTCGAACCACAAAAATCTTGTAACACTTCTGGGAACAATTGATATTGTTAAACGGGATTTCCGGATTTACAGTGCGGCCACATAGAGAATGCGTTTCTGAAACCAGTTAATATTAGCCAAATCATGGAAATGGCTGATCTGATTTATTAAACTATGCCTAAGAAAACCATCCTGTGAAAGTCCCATCGGAATACGATTAACCATTTGCGAGCTTTGATTAATATTCGGACTTTAAAATGTGTTGGAATACAATTCTGTATAATTAAAATACATTTTTGCTTCAAATGTTACTTACTAACTTTGTAGCGTCATCTATCAGTAATGACCTAGCTTAGCAGAAGATCTGCCCTTTTCAATGGAGGAGTAGCACCTTCATCATATCAGCCCATGGATGTCCACTGCTGAACATAGGCCTCCCCCATTGATTTCCACTTCGAACGGTTCTGGGTCGCTTGCATCCAGCGGCGCCCAGTGACTCTGACCAGGTCGTCGCTCCACCTGGTGGGAGGTCGTCCCGCTCGGCGCGCATCAGTACGTGGTCGCCGCTCGAGAATCTTTCTTCCCCATCGTATCAGCTCTTCGAGCGATGTGGCCTGCCCATTGCCACTTCAGTTTACTAACTCTACGAGCTATGTCAGTTGTTTTCGTTCTCCTACAAATGTCCTCATTGCGGACCCTGTCACGTAGAGAGATTCCGAGCATAGCTCGTTCCATAGCTTTCTGAGTGACTCTTTTATGCGGTCAGCAGTGAAAAACCACGTCTCTGTCCCGTATGTCATCACTGGTAACACGAACTGATTGAAGACCTTTGTCTTCAGACTCGTATTTTGGACGTGAAGATATGCCGTAGCACCTTGCTCTTTCATAAATTTATGGTAATTTATAATATTGGTTTTTACTTACGATATAAAATACGTTAATGTACCAGAAACAAAGTTTAGGTAATTCCTTGGTCCGGTTGGCCCAGTTGACTTTCTGTAGGATGATAATGATGATACTGAAAGATAATGTCAGTTAAATAACTGTAAAATACATATTGTTAGAACCAAATCATTTGCTACTGGATATATTACAAACTCATTACAATAAAATGAATTAATCTCTAATTAAAATAAACTTGGAATTTAGTGTGCTATTCAACGTATCGCAAATAACTGATTTAGTTAATTAGTTTTGTTGGTTAATTTAATTCCATGTAAATCCCATTAGTCACAATTAAACTGACCCGAAGAGACGGGTATTTGAATTAATTAAAGTAATTTGACGATTCGTTTGGTTTTTAATTAATTGACTTTAGCCTTTAAGTGAGACCACATAACATTGATATTTGATTTTGGGGATTTTATTTGCTTTATTTATTTGTATTGTGTATGTTGAAGTTTTGGTTATCAAAAGTGAAAATTGAATTGAATTTAAATGCCATCATTTCTAGGTTAAGTCAGCAAAACAATTGATAATAAAATTAAAACAAAGTCAAGAAAATAAAAACAAGTGTGACAACAATACCTATAAATTTAGCGGTTGTATTAATTTATTGAATATGACACACAGCAACAGCATACATATTAAACAGTTATGATATTAAATAATTGATCTATAATATATTGAATAAATGAAAATAATTAGATAATCTAAATTTAAAATGAGTTCTATCTATAAAGAGTTCGGCAAAATACTGCTTGTTACTTTTTGAGAAGACTTTGAACATAACATCTGATTGTGTTCACTTATTACAAAATCAAAAGAAATTTTATAAATGTTCTTACTTTTCCTCCCCGAATTCAATATGAAAAGTGAAAGCTTTATTCCCGGAAAGGTTGTACGCGCTTTTCCCTCGTTTTTGTGTATGTCGCAAAGAAACAGCAAAATCAGGGATTCCGTAATATCCCTAGAGGTATTACGTGTAATTCTACCGATTATCGTATCTAGCTGGAAATGATCTACTTTATTATGTTATTCTTAAAGTAAATTGCAGGCGAAAAAAAAATGTAATTTTTTTCGTCAATCAACTTCAATTTTGTCACCAATGATGTTTTAGTTATTATAGACCCCCTTATTGCCCCTTTTTATTCATATAACCAAGAGGTGAGTCCTCAATTTGTATGTTTTTACTAGATGGATCGCGGTCCAGTCATCTTTGGGAACCACTGGTTTAGATTGGTTTGGTGCTCAAAGGGACCCTATTACTAAGCCTCCGCTGTTTGTCCGTCCGTCCGTCCCTCCGTCCGTCTGTCTGTCAGTGGTCTGTATCTCATAAACCGTAATAGGTAGACAGCTGAAATTTTCACAGATATTTCTATTGCGGCAATAACAACAATTAAATTTACAAGAAACGTTTTTTTTTTTTCAATGCAAAGTTTAGTTATATAATATTATACGGAACCCTTCGTGTGTAAGTCTGACTCACAGTTGGCCTGTTTTTTATTATGGGGATTTATGCAGCAGTCGAATAATTCAAAAATCGTTTATTAAATATAGGTCTTAATAAGACACTTACGAATTCATCGTGACTTATCTTTAGCTTATACATTCTCTATACAAAAAAACTTTCGGAAAACATTCACGCTGACAGAAATTGGAGCTTGTCTAGGGCTTCGTAAGTCTCTTTTTTCTTTGGCAGCTGCACATGAAAGCCAAAAAATGCCTTGCTGAGTTTCTCCCCGGAGTATGTGGTAGTTAAGTATGTACCAACTTAAGGTTCATAAGTGCCTTATCTAATCTAACTAATATTATAAAGAGGAAAGATTTGATTGTTTGTTTGTTTGTTTGTTTGTTTGTTTGCATTGAATAGGCTCCGAAGCTACTGAACCGATTTGAAAAATTCTTTCACTGTTGGTAAGCTACACTATCCCCGGGTGACATAGGCTATATTATATTTTCAAAAAAAATAGGGATCCTTACTAAAACTCCAATAATGTAACCCAAGGTGTAAAAAAATTACTTAAAATATTCTTTACATCGCGTGCGCTGCGAAAACTATTGATAATAGAATAAAATAATGTACTACGACTTTGTAGAACACATCATTATTTACAAAAAGTGTCGCGACAGTATATGTCTAACTATTATAGTTATGCCACAATAAGTGTTCTTTTATTTTAAAAATTTAATTGATATGCCGCCGCTAGAAAAGGCTCTTTATTTGTATCTTGGTATTAATCCTTATCAAAATAAATGACTTCATATTCATGACTGCTTCAATACCTTTATATAACTTTTTGAATTATTCAATTCGGACATTCCATTCAAAAGATATCACGAGTTTAAAAATCTAAGTATTAGAAGTGTTTGTAAAAAAACTCCTCCGAAACGGCTCGACCGATTCTTATGAAATTTTGTGTGTATATTCAGTAGGTCTGAGAATAGGACGTAAACTATTTTTCATACCCGTAGGGTAGGGTAAGGTAGGGTAAAGTAGGGTAGGGTTCATCCGTCCAGTGTTGGATGAGTGGCTGGAGCGGAGGCACGGCGCGTTGACTTTCCGGTTGACGCAGATCCTCTCGGGACACGGTTGTTTCGGGAGGTATCTGTGTCGGATTGCCGGGAGGGAGCCGACTGCCGAATGCCACCACTGTGACGGGTGCCTCGAGGAGGAGGCACAGCACACGCTGGAGGTGTGCCCAGCCTGGGCAAGCGAGCGCTGTGAGCTCTGCGCCGAAGTGGGGACAGATCTCTCGCTGCCGAGCGTGGTTCGCGCTGTGGTTTACAGCGGGAGATCGTGGGACGCACTCCACTCCTTTTGCGAGCGAGTTATGCTCGCAAAGGAGGCGGCGGAACGTGACAGGGAGGACACTACCACCCTGGCAATCCGCCGCAGGAGAACCGGGCGTCGGAGGGCGGCTTTTTTAAGCCACCTTCCCCCCAACATGGGCCCAAGGGTGGCGGACTTGGGGGAGTCTGCCGCCCATCAACATCGGGCTCGAGTACAAAGAGCTCTGGTCTCTGCCATCGACGAAGAGGAGGCCTCCGATCAGGCCGTCGCTGCTGGATACGCGGATGAATGCTTCGGCGCCCCCGTATATCCAGCCGGCAGCGACAGGTAGGAACGCCGTGGGGTTTTAGTCAGTAGAAGTCTGACATAACCCGGCCGCTCCCCACGGAGCGCCAGGGTATCCATGAGGATTTCCCCACGAAAAAAAAAAAAAAAGGGTGGAGGCGGCGGAACGTGAGCGGGAGGACACTACCACCTTGGCTATCCGCCGCAGGACGACCGGGCGTCGGAGGGTGGCTTTTTTAAGCCACCTTCCCCCCATGCATTGATGGGCGGCGGACTCGGGGGAGTCTGCCGCCCATCAACATCGGGCCCGAGTAGTGGAGCCTGTGTTCCCGCACGCTACTCAGGAGGAGACAAGAGCTCCGGTCTCTGCCGTCGACGAAGAGGAGGCCTCAGTTCAGGCCGTCGCTGCTGGATAAGCGGACGAATGCTTCGGCGCCCCCGTATATCCAGCCGGCAGGGATAAGTAGGAACGCCGTGGGGTTTTAGTCAGTAGGAGTCTGACATAACCCAGCCGCTCCCCCCGGAGTGCCCATGTATCCATGAGGATCTACCCACGAAAAAAAAAAAGGGTAGGGAGAGCAGTATAGGGTAGGCTAGGGTAGCACCACAGGTTAGGGTAGTATATTACGACGGGCATTTAATGTAGTTTTTTTTTTACTGTTTATAGGCCTGTGTTTGACCGCAATCTCACTATGGTAAATGATGATGCGGCCGAAGATGGTAAGCACACAAAGTCTAGAAGGAGCTGGCTCTCAAGTGCAGCTGTCGGAACACACCGAAAGATGCTTAACGACAGATTTTCAACTTGAGGGTGGTAGCCAGCCAGGCGGGTACTACAAAGTACCCTACCACCGTGCTATGGTTTCCTCACGATGTTTTCCTTCACCGAAAGCTCAAGCTCATTGTAGGATTCGAACCCGGGACCTTCGTCTCGGTATCCGACGTCACTACCACTGAGCTATCATCGCCTTAAAAATAATGACGCCTGATAAAGTTTGCTTTTTACAGAAAATCATTATCATTTATATTTTAAAAGATTCGAAATTAGAAAGAAACAGTAATCGCCATACCGTGACGGGGCGGCCTGAGGCGGGCGCGGGCGCACAAATCTATCGACACCTCATTACGACATTGCACCCGTGCGAAGCCGGGCCGGGTCGCTAGTCAGGAAATAAACTAAATAAATTACTTTTTGATTTTAATTACCCGGTTAGACTGTCACACTTTTTATGTCATAATTGGACTGTTTTACAAAAACCTTAAACCGACTTCAAAGTACACTAAGAAGTAATCAAATCCCGATCTGACGATAATGTGACCAAACGGGAAGCGTACCCTTTCAAATAAAAAAAGAATTTTCCAAATCGGTTAATAAATGACTGAGAAAACATTCGAATTGAGAACCTCCTCCTTTTTTTGAAGTCGGTTAAAAATGAAACAAATATTTGCTTTCTACCAAATCTGACACTTCACAAAATCGCCAGCTTCATCAAATGCCCGTAGCAAAATTTCCATGCCAGTACTTATAGGCAGCATATTACAGAAGCCAAGATGTAAGGGTAACATGAAAGACCGGCTTCTAAGTAATATCAAAGCATTGTTAGCGTTCAATATGAGTGTACTTGTGCACACATGAAAGCCGTTTGCACGTTATATTAACCGACTTTTATTGTGACTGATGGAGTTTTATTTTCCTATACTGTATGTTAGTATGTACGACTAATTACTTTACCGCTAATAATACCACGGAACAAAAAAAACAGTGGAAGTGTGAAGTGTCAAAATATGTATCAGTACCGCTGTCGCCTAATTTCACACAAAGAAATAGATACTCACATATTGAACACCAATAAACAATGCATTTGATTAGTCGTTTCTAGTTTAGACAATATTAGCTCAAGTTACACATATCGTACATTCAAAAATATATCTTCACTCTCTAAATATAAAATTTATTTTGTTATAGCTTAGAAAGAATATACAACGTTTTGTAATCTACAAACAAACTGTATTCAATTGAATTGTTTTTTTGTTCTGTGAATAATACAGTCCACCAAATTTCGCGGAGATTTATTTTATAATGTGCACTAATAGGCACCTACATCTACGGAATCCAGATAATTGAGATACTTCATAGAATACTTGAATTTACACTTACCCCCTTATTCATAATCGCTTTTTAACTAAATCAGTGTAATAGTGTGCCCAGTCTCATTCTTTCGATCACCAAATGTCACCTATCAGATAAAGACTTCGGAATTTTAGCTAATCAACGTTTGATAACTTTATTATGAATAAGGGGGTTAGGATTTTGCTACTCTATCCCCAACGCTAACCTGCCCAATATGGATGAGATTCGCTACTATTATATAAGGGCGTTTCTTTGTTTAAAAATGTTTAGATATATTTGGAATGGAACTCTCCGGGAGTAGGTTATGATTGTTTGCGTTACTGTCATTTGTTTTTTAAATGTGGCCACGTTTTGTAAATATAAGATAAGCACACAATTTTTAAGCCCAAGGGTTCACTCCGAAAATCGATACATACACGATACTCCGATTTATAAAAGTTTTGGAAAATTAACCAATAGGTACGCCCAATTTACCTACGTCTTTTCAGTTTTGTTGCAATTCTAATGTTTGATCAAAAAAGGTATCCTTTGGGATACTAAGCCAACAGCTTTTTGCAATGGTTCAGGAAATGCAAAATTAGGTAATTAATTTACATTAAGAGCCATAGTCAGGAAATATTCATAGAAAAACAAAAAAAATGAGGCATCGAAACACAGTTTGAAAATCTTAATGAATTTTTAATACACTTAGTATACACAACACGTCTTTACGCGTCGTGTCTGAATTACAAGACGTAGTGGCACGCGGAAGGTGCGGAATTACGCAATATCCTTGAGAATATTACCCGCGAGTAATTCAGCGGAATACCTCGCGATGCGAACAAATACTCGCTATCAATTATTATAATGCTAATGGTGACGGAGAAAAGAAAATTTTAAAGCGGTGTGATTTTTTAAACGATGCTTTATGAAGTAGATAAATGATATAAAACTATAAGTTAATGGTGTGAGAATTCATAATAAGTATTCCAGATGAAAATGAGGTTAAACATAATGCAAAGTGTGAGTGAGTGAGTGTGTGTAATAACCTAGTTGTGCTATGCAGATTTAGCCGCGTTAAATTTGAATTATACATGCGAGATCTTACTTAACAAACGGTAAATCTAACGCTAAAATAATTATAAGATAAATTAATTTGAATTTTTAGTTTCATTATATACTGAATATATCTGCGTAGCCTTTTCGAGTGTACATGCCTGATAATTTGTTGTGTGATTGCGTAAACAATGCATATTTATACGATAGCAGCAATCGCGGCTGATTTGCTGTAATTTTTTTAAGAGTTCTGTTTTCTGTATCCGAAACTCATCATCAGATTTATATGAAATTTATATGGGACCATTTCGGAATATACCCCTTTCGAACAAAAAAAGAATTTTGCAAATTCGTCTATATATGACGGAGTTATGCCCGAACATACATAAAAAAAAATATATATAAACATCCGTATTGAAAACCCTCCTCCTTTTCTTGAAGTCGGTTAAAAATAAAAAGAAATATAAAGTTTTCAAATTAAAAAAGTAGGTAGTTAATTAAATAAGCGCGTTAAAACAAATTCTTCAGTACGATAATTAAGTAAATATATTTTATTGTAGGTATATAATATTTACAAATCCTAATAATAATACAGCATTTTTATCTTTATATTAAACTAGCTATGCCCCGCGGTTTCACCCGCGTTCCCGGGATAAAAAGTAAGCCTATGTCCTTCTCTATACCATAGGCTATCTGCATGCCAAATTTCATGATGATCCGTTGATTAGTTGAGGTGTGAAGGCGTAACAAACAAACAAACTCACATTTACACGCATTTATAATATTAGTTAGGATTTACACTTAAAAAAACTTAACCTATTTATGACACCAAAGTAATATAAATAAAATTTTGACCACAGTAAAAAAAAGGCCAGAAAAATCCAGATATCATCCCTTTAATATAGAGGGTTCGATGGAAATAAAACGACGCCATTTCCTATTTTAAGTTTCCAGTCTATAAAACTAGTTTAAACTTAGCACATTTTCTAGACATCGTTAATCACAGACGAGAAATTTCCCTGCTGAGTTTTCATTACTTTGAACTTGCTGTTAGTCTTTTTTTTAATTTTGCCTCTAAAATATAGTATGTTTTCAAGCATAACATTTTATTTAATTTATAAAATTGCGATTTTCTTTCTTAATTTTTTTACTTAATATTTTTTTATCTGTGTAAAATATATAAAAATAGTGAAATAGAACACGCATGAACAGCGTCTAGAATTTTGAAATGTTGGAAATAGCTTCGTAATATAGCTAATATTCTAAATTCAAAATCATGTATTCAAATAGACCTTCGCAGGCGCTTATGAAAAGTCTGACTCTAATACCGGTTCGGAAGGTTGCATTTACTGAGAAGAGCCGGCAATAAACTCAGCAATTACTCTTTTCAAACCAAGCTTAGACTCATTACATAATATTTATATTCTAATCGCACTGACAACAATTGCGTGCCCCGGCGCGGCGGCAAAACTACAAAGTAGACTGAATCTATATTTAATAAATAAATGGCAAACTTAAGCAGACCAGACCCCACAGGCAGCACTTGTTCACAAGTATGACGCGTGTGGCAGCCATCGCCCTCCTCGCCATATTGGAGGGAAGTGAGCGACCCGTGACACGACGCCGCCGTAACGCTGAATTCAAACCGCAGTCCTCAATAAATTAAATTATCATGCAGCAGAAATAATGAACGAATACGTATTCATGTTTTCCTGAAGTTAAACCCGAGAGACAAATTTCTAAATTCTGAATTCTAACAAGAATTTCTAAAATATATGGTAAAAATATACAGTGCACGGTTTAAGCTTTAACGATAGTGCGGTAATTGAAATTCTGCAACATCTCAAGTAGGTTAGTATTTGAAATACAGAGAGCTCGTGTCTTCACGCATGCACACGTTCATAAAATAGAAATGGTCTGTACGTCCGTTTATACGATGACGATACGATTATACAATTTATATCATATTTTATAAATTGTTCTGCTCAGATTTCGCTCAGAATTGATCCTAATAAGATTTTCAAAAATAAATACTTATAATAATAATCCTAAAAATGCGAATTTGTTTATTTTTTCTTTTCTTTTATGGTATGGAGAAGAATATAGGTTATTTTTTAACCGGGAAAGCGAAAAAAAAATTGGATATTCAACGGAAAAGGCATATATTTCTCCAGCCACGAACAACTAGTAATACTCGTTATAAAAAAAATTAAAGAGTTTGTTTGTTTGAGCGCGCTAATCTCTGTAATTATCAGTCCGATTCGTACATAATATTTAAAATATCTTGGTGGTGTATATTGGTTATTAGATAACTAAAAATAAAATAAAATAAAGGAATAATTATTTTATAGATACATTATTATACTCAAAATAAATTACTGTATGTATTTATACTGTAACACATTTTTGTATCTAATTTTACTGAATTAAAATCATTACCAACATGTCTCTTGCTAATATTAATATCCCAATAAAAACATTTTCATGTAAAATGTTGCCAAGACGAGACTATATGTCTCGCACTATAAAAAAGTTATCAGATATCATGTAGAGCCAAGCTCTAACTCTACACGCCCTAATTCTACAAGCCCTAACATCCCAAACTCTACACTACTTAGTCAAAATATATAGCTTGGCCGTTTCGCTATCGTCACATGGGCGTAAGGTGAAAAATTTAGTCACTGTTAATTACTTTTCTGTCATAGTAATCGTTCTTGTAGTAGCGAAACGGTGTAAAAATGGGGATGAAGTATAATATTTTAAAAAGGTAGCTCATCAGCTTTACTATCTCATATCGTACCCGTCACGTGACAATATAAACAGGCTTCAAGAAAGGCAGTGTGGTTCAGAATGTGTAAGTAGGGACATCATCCTAAAGCTGATTGAATGGGTGCTCTTTACAATTGTATAGCACAATCATACAATAATCATTAGCTGCTTTGTTTATAGGCAAAACTGTTGGAACATCTAAATATCCGTTTGCTGTTTCTGTGTTAAACAGTTAATTAACATAAAGCCGATTTGTGAAGAAATATCCCAGGATATTATCAATCGAAATTCAAAGCCTTTATACTAACAGAAATTTGTTAAACTCAAATGAATTCGATGGCTATTTAACAGGTTAAAACCGTGTACATAGAACATTGTCTATATGTCTATAGCCTCAACAGAATTGGTAGTGCACCCCACATAGCCTTCGTGAGAACAAATATTTGTATTTGTTACCGATGCCTATGTATCTATTCTATTTGTTCAGTAAACGAGCCTCCGGCCTCAATTCTGACCATAGATGTATTGGAATAAAAAACAAGATACAGTTAGAGAAAAATGTTCAGCCAAAAACAATAGGCAAATACTGTACATGGATCCAATGTATGGACATAGAAACAAACTGTCTGGAAAGCTATCAACTCAAACATGAACTCCAATTAATATAACGTGGGGTGGGCTGTGCTCTGAGAAATTGTTTGACCTCAATGGAGAGTTCATCGTCACACATTGGAATTAAAATGGTCTTGCATTGTGCGGTCTCAGAGGCTTTCTACTGCGGACGCTCTCGTTGTGGAATGGACCTTTTGATTTACGAAGGGATTACAGAATGCAGTTCTTCAAGAAGGGTATGAAGAGATCTTTGCAGGATAAGCAACGCGTTACCATCAGGCGACACGTATACTGGTTTGATAACTAAGTGCAATAAAATAAGAGAAATACTAGGTAGTTCAAAGTCAAAGCCATTTATTCAATTTAGGCCCTAGTAGGGCACTTATGAAGGCCAAAGCTACTGAAGTTACCACCAGTTCGTAAATCGGCCTTCAACTGAGAAGAACAGGCAAGAAACTCAGCAAGGTTACATTTTTTAAATATATTTATTTTTTTGGACAATCTGACTATATTAGCTATTTTTTCCAAAACATTATACATACTTTTTTAAATTGTACAAAATAAAATACATAATTGAAATACTAGTTAATAATATAATAATAATAATGTTTATTTCATGTCCACAAATTACATTGTACAATAAATACAGTTGACAACAAAAAATGGCAAAATTCGTAATTTGTGGGAGATCAGGGGCCCAATTCTCACCCAATCGAAACTGATCGCTCGATCGAAAAAAGCACGAATTCTAACTTTTACGAACGTTACGTTATTCTGGCAATTTCAAGTCCGGCATATTTAGAAGGGAAACCAGTCAGCTAGAGCGTTGATTGGTCGGGACCGTTCGAATTGACTCCGCCCCTCGAAATTTTACAGTCGAATAGGACTCGAACCGTAAGTTCGATTCGAAGGCTCTTGTGAGAATTGGGCCCCAGGGGCCCAATTCTCACCCAATCGAAACTGATCGCTCGATCGAAAAAAGCACGAATTCTAACTTTTACGAACGTTACGTTATTCTGGCAATTTCAAGGCCGGCATATTTAGAAGGGAAACCAGTCAGCTAGAGCGTTGATTGGTCGGGACCGTTTGAATTGACTCCGCCCCTCGAAATTTTACAGTCGAATAGGACTCGAACCGTAAGTTCGATTCGAAGGCTAGTTCGAGGGAAGTGAGAATTGGGCCCCAGGGACCCAATTCTCACTTCCCTCGAACTAGCCTTTGCCGGAATAACAACGTGATTAACACACGATAAAAGTTCGAATTCGTACTTTTTTCGATCGAGCGATTTTCGATTGGCTGAGAATTGGCTCCCTGGAGTCTAAACTAAGCCTAGGCCTATATTTTAGAACTCCAGGCCCCCCAATGTACCAACAATACTTAGTTAAGTTATATTCCGAAACCTTGGTCCAAATTAAATGTTGAAATCGCAGTTTTAATTATAATGACTACTTTAATACAGAAAGCCAATAACGTTCTGCACTATTTTGTGAAACTACATAACTTGTCACAGATTAAGATAGTAATTTGGAAGCTTTTCAGAATAGTGATATATTCGGCAATTCGATTCTAATTAAGTAATAGGTAAGTAAGGACGTTAGCAGCCATACTCCGGTTACGCGCAAACTAACAGGTCTGAGTAATGGCTTCCAGAATATACTCGAACTTAATACAATTTAAGTAACTTAGATAATTGGTAGTGTATTAGAGGTTAGTCTAGGTTTTAGCGTTAAAGTTCTTAGGTAAAGTTTTGTGGTCGCTGGTGTGGGATGCCACATGTGTCGATACATTCGCGCCATCTCACTTACCGGCGACTTGTAAAGCTGCAGGGGCAGCTGCGGCCAGTTCGGAAAATTCAAAAAATACGCATCGATTGGACCCAATTATATTTTTATGCCTTTTGCGGTCGAGACCGCAAAATGGGACCGTGGGGGTCCGAAGCTCGCCGTTTTGCTCGTACCTTGTCATCAAAATTGATCGAGACCTCCGGAGACCAGCGGGCGGGGAGCTTTTTCCGCCAACGCGTCAGCTTGGCTATCCAAAAAGGAAACGCTGCCAGCTTTCTGGGAACCCAGCCGTTAATCGGAAGCAGCGGCAAGCTTGAGGAAATTTTCTATATATAGATTGTATTTTTTACATATTTGTTGTAAATAAAGTATTTTTTATTGAATTGAATTGTCATATAAATTAAAATTTCAAAATACATTTGATTGTTTAAATGTAAAATCAATATAAAACATAAAGATAATAGTGATAAGCGTATTTTAAGTTACAACTAAGTTAATTAATCATAGATCTACATAACAACAGATCTATCATTGACTTTAAATATATTCGTTTTTATAGAGATTTGTCCAACTTATTACAACAAAACGTTAGTATTAAAACGAACAAGAAATCACAAAGAATATTTCAACCGTTAAAGCTTTTACACGAGTACAACCTTCATGTCTTATGTTTACTGACGTACAAAGTTCAATCAAGCCAGAAACTTGTACATCCCTAAAAATACAACAGAAGCTGAGAAGGAAGCTACGAGCAAAATCTTAAAAAAGTTGCAAAATTAAATTGATGTTTTTTGTCACTCGCTCATTCTGGCCGCGACTTACTACACTAATTGATATGATTAATGATCTTTGCGGGATGCGTACAAATGAGCTACGAGGGGGACTAATTATAAATAATGAATAGACGGCCAAAAGCCCCGGACTTAGGAATTTTGGGAGGTTCTTTTACTGTCCATTCTGTTAATTTATGAGCCGGCTAAAGCGTTAACCACCGCTTAATGTCAGATCGTGTTTTACATTTTGTTTAAGCAGCTGTAATTCGACAGGTTCGATTAAGTAATGTCCTTTTAACTTTTTAATTATTATAAATGGGTGTAATTTAAAAGTTTTACTAGGTTTTAGGATCATACTCGGTAAGCCGTGATTGATACTTAGAAAATTATTACAGTACTACTATCTGCTCGCGGCTTCGCTCGCGTGTCCTACAGGAAACAAATGACATATTTTTCTACAACAATAAAACAAAACAACTTCATCCCGCTCCGAGGGCGGTATTATTAAAAACGCTGAGACACGTATACATTAATTTTTTATCTTTAGCCTAAACGCAAAATTTGAAGATCCTATCTTCGAAACTGACGGACTTTCATACAAACTTTCATCACCTATTTTACCCCCTTAGAGGTGGAATTTCGAAAAACGCTTTCTTAGTGGATACCTATACTCTTCACAAAGAATATACCCTCTAAATGTCATGTCTCTAGGACCAGCGGTTTAGGCTGTGCTTTGATATATCAGTCAATCAATCAGTCAGTTAGGACTTTGAATTTTATATACAGAATGAATTTTCGGCAAGGTTGCTGTGTTTTAGATTATTTTATATTACAAAAGCAATTTAAAGCTCTTGAAAATAGTTTTATCGAGCTTTTACAATACAATTGGTTTAGAGCATTAATTTATAAAAATAATGATATGTGATTGTGTGGTCGAATGTCAGATTAATATTTCTATTATATGACGAAGTCAGTAAACAAGCGTACGGCCCGCCTGATGGTAAGCGGTTACCGCAGCCATATGGACGCTTACAACACACGTGGCATCACTCAAGCGTTACCAACCTTTCCCCTCTCCTCAATGAGCTCTGGCGACGTTACTCACGCTCAGGAACACAACATAAAGTTATTTGTCTGCGGTATTCTGTAAGGTGGAGATTCCCCAGTCGAGCTGCTCTTTGAGCGACTACGCTCTAACTCTCTTAAAATCATCGCCGAGCAAAGGTCAATCTTTATAACTTTATAAAAAATACCACATCCAATATTGTATACTTTCAATGTAAACAACGAATCATTATAGTCATAAGTCTGCTCTCAAGGATTTATCCTCATTTGTCAACAGATTTTCTAGACTCAAGAAAACTGAACCATGACAAAATCTAAATTTTAGACTGAATGTTTACCTAGTAGTAGTAGTTTACCCAGACAGACAATATTTAGACAATAGACACAGCTTTAAGGTATCTTTTGTGAAATTACTTAATTTCAGAATAGCTGAAACTGTGAAGACAAATAATAAGGTAAACTATTTTTGTTTCTTTGCCTAGACACCTAAAATTTTAATGCTATTATTTGTTATAAAGTCTTTTAGTGATAACACTAACTGCGCCCTGTGATTTCACCGGCATTCAATATATATAAGGTAAACTTGCTTGATTTTATACTTATTTCTCAATAAACAGGCTATCTACATCATTTTCCGAATCGGACTGCGAGTTCCTAAGATTAGTGCGTTCAAACATACAAACAGCTTTATGATAAGTTGTATAAAGTATATTTTCTCGGAGACTTTTGTCCTTATAATGTGTACACACGGCAACACATCAAGCTATACATTTCCAGTATAAGCTGATCTCGCATTGTATTGGATTTCGCTACAATTAGAGGTCAGCTTATATTGGAAATGTATAGCTTGATCTGTAGCCGTGCGTACAGTCCAGTTCCATTAAAATTTTTGAATTTTTTGGAAACTCACTTTCTTTTGTCCTTTTCCTTATTATTGAAATGGTCCACCGGTCTCGTTCTCCGCTCCATATGACGTTGACAATTTACGAGTTTTTGGTTATTTTTGTTCGTAGTAGGCCAAGTTTCACTAATTGAGGTTGTTAGTATTTGGTGTTGCCATCTTCACCACAAGTCTTGTGGGTATTTAAGATAGAGATATATATAAACACAAAATACTGATAACCTCAATTAATTTAATGAGTTGTCACTTGTTGTCTACTTGGTGAGGGTGGGTCTCACTCAGCTGGCATCGGTACGCGATTGCCTCTGGAGAGCGTTCCTCTCCATCAGTTATTTTTACCCAGAATATGTTTATGTTTGGCCAAGACTTGGTTAAATGAGAAGGTGATATACATCTGGAATCTGGCTCAGCAATTAGCTGCTAAAATACCAGTAGGCTACAGTGTCAGCTTGAGGGTAGTTGCCTGCCTACTACAAAGGGTACTACAACGTACCCTCCTATCAAAAGCCGAAGCTTATAGTAAAAGCCTATAAGCAACCCATAACCTTCGCCTTGACATTCAACGATAAATAAATAAATAATTAAATATCCTGGGACATTCCTCACACACAGCCATCTGATCCCAAACTAAGCAGAGGTTGTACTATGGAAACCAGACAACTGATATACTAAATATACTACTTTTTGTTTGTAAATTCATACTTAATATACATAATTACACCCAGACTCAGGACATATAGACATGTACATGCACACAAATGCATGTCCTGTGTGGGAATCGAATTCACGACTTGCGGCGCGATAGGTGGAATCTTAACCAACAGCTCCAACTGGCCAGTCAACGACACTTTCATTGCGCTGTTAGAGCTTTGTACATATCTCTACGAAATCAATAAAACCGATCCCACAGAGAAGAGTTCTAGAGTTCTGCGTTCCGAGTTCTGCATTCCGCGTTGACTGTAAACTATGTATGATGTGCGATCAGTAGCGAATATTGCAGAACTCTAGATTGCTTGCTGTGTTGACAATAGTCAACACGGCATGCAGAACTCGGAACTCTAGAACTCTCTCTGTGAGATCGGCGCCTAATAAATACATCAATGGAAAAAATACAAAGAATATTTCAGCGGTATGATAACAAAGTAACTTTTAAACTTAGAATATACTTGATAGCAGTTAAGTTAAACCGGTTCAATCCGGTTCAAACTCGCCCGAGCCGGACCTAACTTGTATTAGCAAAGTTCATGCTACGGAACCGAGGGTAGAGAATAAATTTTTCATAAAACTGAAGGCAGAATTAAATGGTTCCCTTAGTTTTGATGAGGGTGTAAAAGTTGTAACCAGTTTGAAGTTGTTAATCGTATCTTTCAGGAACTAGTGTCAGACCCGTCCGCTTCCTAAATAATATAAGTTTGCACATTTTGAAACAAGATGGACAATCAGGTTGTGGATTGAGCTCCTCGTCGTGGTTTTACCAATGGATTATAACATGGCCTTCTTAAAGTATGTGATGAGATTTTTATAGTCTCCAACGCGCGATTGCTTGCTTGGAATTGCTTTAGGTGGTTCTTATACTGAGATTAAATCACACATTACGCTAGAGTTATTGAACTTTGCGTCTCGAGAGTAAATTCGTTATACCAACAAAATGCATGGTGTTAATGTTATCCGAGAGTATTTTAATGGCGGCTGCAAACAGCTAATCTTGACAATGAAATTTCATTATTTATAATCCAGCTGAATAAAGTTGACACTTTGTACTTGAGAACCGAATGTGTCTTAAATTTAGCTGGTTTCCATATTCATTCGTTTACCCTTGAATAAACACAGTAGATATTTGCGATGGGAAACGCTGGTGCCGATTCTGTTGTAAATCGCACAAAACTAATTTTAGTCACATCACATCTCTTTCTTACGTACATTATTGAAAAAAGATAGAACATATTTAAAGCTGTCAAATTAGTCTTTGCCGTCTTCATTTGCATGTATTTAGACGTAACCGCGATAGATGGCGACTAAATTCATATTGAAAATAAGCATAGGACTAATTTGATAGGATTAAATTTCTTACATCCTTTTCTTATATTGTTTGTTAGAAAGAGACATAGTGAGACCTACTAACTGTTACCAGTAACTAGTAACTGTTACCGTATCCATCATTTAATCTATAGCTACAACATAATAACATATTTGTTAGTATTAGAATTATACACTGCTCTTTATACTCAAAACCTCTAAATATTATCCTCAGGTAAAATTAAAAAGAAAAAACATTCGCTAGTCATAATAATAAACCATAAATTACTCTTACAGAGTATATTAAGACAGTAATTTTAAACATTGTCGCAGAACCTTATTTTTCTTGTTATAAGAGTTGAAATATTAGCTATCAAATAAAGAAAATGAACATTCAATTAAATTAAATCAGAGTACCAACCCTAGACATTCCATGATTCTACTTTGATCAAAATACTTACTTATAGTACAGGGGTTAGAGTTGGAAATCCTATGTAAACGAATAGATCAACAGTTGCTTCCTTCGATAAGGAAAGGCACTCCCAACTAATTTAATTTCTATCATTAATTATTCTCGTCAAAACAGTCAAAAGAATTATTGAGTTTCCTTGACTTTAAGTCCTTTTTAATGCACAGACTCATTTCGAAATGGCTATCCAAAACTACGTACAAAGTGGCTACTTTTGAATTCTATTTAGAAAAACCAAAAACTTTACAGAATAAAAAAATCAAAAATCTCGTTCTACTCCGGTGGGGGACACTTTCTCCAAATTCGGTAAAATGAGAGATGACTTGTATAAGCTCAGAGTATATAAATACTACGTACAAGTATAAGTAATAATATTCCTCTGGTTAAAATATGTAATTTGGTATAAAAAGACTTCCCCCTGGACCTCTGGAGCTTGGAAAAAAATATGACACTTTTTATGTAGTTTAAGCTGTGAGGTTTTTTTTATACCACTATGGTGTGTATACAAGCATGCCACCCACCTGGTGGTAAGCGGTTGCCGTAGCCTATGGACGTTTGCAACACCAGGGATATCACTCGCGCGTTGCCGACCCTGAAGAAATCTCTTCACACCCTTTTTGAAGAACCCCATGATGTACTCCATTGGGAAAACCACGGCGGACCTCATTCTACAGTCTGAGCACAGCTACTTACATATAAACCTAGAGAAAACAGCGTCGTGAAGTTAATTGCTTACCTAGTTTAACTTAAACTGTCAATAAGTCAAAGGATTTCCAAACTAGACTAAGCCCACAAATATTTGTCAAATAACTTGTCATTGGCAAATAAAGCTAAGGCTTGGGAGAAAATTAGTCTGCTCTGCAGCTTAGGACATTACAGGATTTAAAGGGTCATACATTAGGTCCTATAAACGAATTTATGTTTTTGACATCTATATATATACAATTCAAAGTCCTGACAGACTGACTGACTGACTGATTGACTGATATATCAACGCACAGCCTAAACCACTAGTCCTAGAGACATGAAATTATGAGGGTATATTCTTTGTGAAAAGTAGGTATCTACTAAGAAAGGGTTTTTCGAAATTCCACCCCTAAGAGGGTAAAATAGGGGATGAAAGTTTGTATGAAAGTCCGTCAGTTTCGAAGTTAGGGTCTTCAAATTTTGTGTTTAGGCTGAAGATTAAAAATGTATGTATACGTTTCTCAGCGTTTTTAATAATTCTCGAAACGTTCAACCTCGAAGCGGGATGAAGTTGTTTTGTTTTATTGTTGTAAAAAATATGTCATTTGTTTCCTGTAGGACACGCGGATGAAGTCGCGAGCAGAAGCTAGTATTTTCTAAAATTACATACCTGTTTCTCCAAAGTCTTTTGATAAGAATACAACATTACATAACACTATAAAAATATTTTCCACATGCAAAAATAAGTACAATCTCGAATATTTTTCCGTAGATCGACCTATTTTTGCTATTTTTAGGCACGTGCTTTATCTAGCGTTCAAAATGGCGTCTACCGTACTGTGTTGGCCAGAAATGTGAACAATAGATGCATTAGCGGCCCAATTTCAAGTGTTCCACATATCGATGAGTAGAATTCGAACAAAGGAAGATATATCTTTATTTTTACTGCGTGTTTGTTTGTACCATCGCAAATATCTTTGTAATGTACACATTAGTATGCAAATAGAACTGTTTGTCTGTCCAAGGATTTTAATGTACTTACTAAGTAGTGCAAGTAAGTTTATATAGATAATTTTATGTTGTAGCTTTTTCTATTAATCACTAACTAACTAATTACTATTTACTTAAACTAATTACTTAGAGAGTACAATGATTGATTATAACTTGTAAACTGTATCATTTCTATATCTGTTGAATAAATAAAATAGATATTCTTTTGTTCCATCAGTTATCTGGTTTCCATAGTACACCCTCTACTCAATTTGGGATCAAAATCTGTCATTAAATTCTAAACAATACCTGAATATTAAAATATAAAGCCTATATAAAAGTTAATATGATTAAATTATTACAAGGAACAAGTTAAGTGAAAATAGAAAAATAAGCTGTATAAAATCATAAAATTCATATTCATAATTAGGATTTTTATAAGGTATTGCAGGCGAGGACACCCTATATAACCTAAATACATTGGTTGTGATCTTGAAGTGAAAATGAAAATCTATACAGAAAAATGCAACAAATATGTTTTAATTTGCAGGAATTATTCAACCTTACTCCACCGTTCCCTTTTTTACATCGAACCACAAGACGTTGGGAAAATTTTCACCGGTACGTTGTAGACATACCGAAAATATGGACATAGCGTTTTGCATCCTCATTTATAATACGTACAGCAAGGGAGTGGAACTTGCTTCCGGCGTCTGTGTTTCCCGACTCTTACAACCTAGGAATTTTCAAGGCCAGAGTGAATAGGTTTCTTGCGTAAGCGTGTCCCATCTTAGGCTTCGCGATCGTCCTTTATGGGCGGGTCAGTGGCCAAACGCGACTTGCATTGAATTTAAACAAAAAAATTAAATAATGTAATAATTTTTTTTCCCGACTGCAATACTTTATAAGATTACTCTCTCCTTCTTGGTCAGTAGGGTAAAAGCCATACCAAAATTCACACCAAACAAAGTAGCGGCAAAAGTCTAGCAAATAAATATGGAACACAAAACTGGGTCCCGGTTTTCTCGAAAATTGTCGTTTCGATCGGAACTCTTCTAGTTTCTTAAGTATTCGTTCTAGATAAGTTGCAATGTAGAGGAGTGCTTTAGGATTCCGCGGAAACTTGGAACTGTCTTAACTGATTATAAACTAACAGACACGCCAGAAGTTTTATGTATAAGTGAGATAGAGTCAATTGACTGGCTCTTGGCGTCGTTGGTAAGACTCCTGTCATGCTGCAGGTCATGGGTTCGATTCCCACCTTGGGCATACATTTGTTTGAATACATAAACATGCCTGCAAGCTCTACTTAGTTTGGGATCAAATAGTGTTAAAAACATAATAATTAGTTTTATAAGGTTTTTTTTTTGTCTGAAGGCTTATAAACCTCTTTATCTAACTATAGCTAATTTGTGAAATAAATAAAAATGTTACTATTTTTTAAAATATATTTTCAAAGGAGTTATTATTATTATGGAACCATGTACCATAAGCAGATTTTACCCTGTGCTACGAAGTGTCTACGAGCCTGCTACGACACCGTAGCGATACCTGACGCAAACAAGACATAACGCACGTACCGCTTGCACAGCATAATTACCAAAGTATGTCAAAGAGTATTTATACACCGTGACTTTTTATTCGTCTTAGAAACGCAGTCCACATAATGATCCCAATAAATAGGTACTAATCAATAAGAAAAAAATGTTTTTGATCATTTGTATATATTTTTTTTTATTAAGATGTATTAGAATCACGACTAATCGAGTTAATAAATTAAAGTTTACGTATAAAATGGTAGAAAATACCAACCCAGAGCATGAGTGAGTAGACTGCGCTCGTAACAGGGTATTAAAAACGACGTCAAGCGTCATAATGAATAATATTAGCATTTTTTGATTGTACAAATATAAAAAAAAATTTTTTTTTTCAATAATTAATACGTTTTCATTGGGTACATCATGTGGGCTGCGTTTCTAAGACAAATAAAAAGTCTCGGTGTATACTCTGAGGTCAAAGTAACCACTTTTATTGTAACATATGAGAATCTATCTAAACGTATAGTTGACCGAGCGAGAGCGAAGCCCAAACGAAGCTTCTCTGTCGCATTTGTCAAACGATTCTCGGGTTTTTTTTTTTAAATTTCCAGAGTGTTAAAAATTTCATATAATTATCGATACTCGCGCGCGAGGTCTACAGCTCACAGAGCAGATTAGTAAGTATGTATATACAAACAAAAAATATTATATGTAGTATATCAGTTATTTGGTCTGCATAGTAGTCCAAGCTCTGATTAGTTTGGTACCAGATAGCCGTGTGTGACGATTGTCTCAGGATATTTAATCTACATTTATGGTCTTTTAAAATTACGCCTTTAACAGTGTTTTCAATACAAACAAATCACATATTTTATTATGAAATATATTTAACAAAATAATTTAAGCTTCATTGACAGTTGTACGTTTTAACATTCACATCCGAATATCGCACGAAGTAATGAAAGCCTTTTCACAAGCCTTTTAAAAGATTACGAGCTCCTTTTATAATCCACCGGTATGGAGTTTCATTACATGAAAATATGATTTTTTGCTCTTATACGCCTTTTCGAGAGATTTTATTCTGTACGAGATTATATATTTTGTATTTATCCTGGGATATGAGATCAAGGTAGTCTGGAATGTTATTAATACGGATCAAATCAAAAGAGCTCAGAAAAAAGTAAGAAGAAGCCCCTGCTATTAAATATTTCTTCTACAGTAAACTTGAGGAATTTACCTAAGGTTGCCGTTTTTTAGAATTCCGTACCTGGAGGGAGTCAATGGGACCCTATTACTAAGCCTCCGCCATCCGTGTGTCCGTCCATCCATCACTATCCCATGAACCGTAATAGGAAGACAGTTGACATTTTCACTTAAAAATACTGAAGGTGGCCCATTTTTTTTTTTATTCTATGGGCTTGCATTTGGCCACTGACCCGCCCATAAGGGACGATGACGAAGCCTAAGATGGAACACGCTAACCCAGAAGAAACCTTTGCAATCTGGCCTTGAAAGTCACTAGATTGTAAGAGTCGGAAAATACAGACGCCGGAAGCGAGTTCCACTCCCTTGCTGTACGCATTATAATGAGGATGCAAAAATATCTTTACAAAACCTTTCGTGTATGAGTCAGGCTTGCACTTGGCCGGTTTTTTATTTATCTAACATCTGGAAATCAAGGTTTGGTAGTAACTGTACTCTGCACAAGCGCATCTTGTTCGTTTGTACTAAAAACAAGCGCCTACATTTACTCACGATATTTTTTTGTTATACTGTTTTGAAATTTATGAACGTTTAAGAAAAGCCTCATTATCATCATCATCATATCAGCCCATGGATGTCCACTGCTGAACATATGCCTCCCCCATTGATTTCCACTTCGAACGGTTCTGGGCCGCTTGCATCCAGCGGTGCCCAGCGACTCTGACCAGTAGGGCTATTTTAAAACGTCGGATTCGATAACGGAAACGGATTCAAAAATTTCTGAGGCGAATTTAAGCAATCGCTATTTTAATTTCCGAAAACTTTTCGATGAATCGATTTGATATTTTCGTAAAGAAACATTAAAATATATTAGAATTCGGAAATTAAAATAGCAATTGCGGAAAATCGCCTCGGTAGTTTTTGAATCCGTTTCCGATATCGAATCCGAGCGTTTTAAAATAGCCCTGCAGGTCGTCGCTCCACCTGGTGGGAGGTCGTCCCGCTCGGCGCTTTCCAGTACGTGGTAGCCACTCGAGAACCTTTCTTCCCCATCAGTTATCGGCTCGGTATCAGTTAAGAAAAGCCTAGTCCGTATAAAAAAATACATAAAATTTGAACCCTTGCTAAGTTTTTTCTCAGTTGACGATAGACTTCCGATCCGTCAGCAACTTCAAGTTTGGCTTTCATAAGTGCCCTCTTAGGGCCTCAACTGAATAAATGGCTTTTTGACTTGTTGTTCGTTACTCAAATATTTGTGTTAGGATTCAAACCTTCTATCTTCAGTATAAAAGTTTCAGTAAATATAAATGTTTCCGTACTCAGAGGAACTGTCCTTTCCCTTTCTATAGCTATTCAATAAACAAAGACAGATATACTTTAATATATTATTAAACTCTATATGACGTCTCTGAGTACGGCAGTCAAAAAAAAATCAAAATCAAAATCAAAAAGTCATTTATTCAGTTTAGGCCCTAGTAAGGCACTTATGAACGTTAAATTGGTACATACAGTTGAATTTACCACCGGTTCGGAATACACTTAAACTGAGAAGACTCCGGCAGTTAGAAGTTAATTTTTGATAGAAAGTAAATATTTGATTACTTTTAACAAAAATAGGATATAATGGGGCTATTTGCTTATTTTGTCACAAATAAATCGACATAGCTGTACAAACGAATAGACAATCCATCAGAAACTTATCGGTAACCTGTGAATGGTACTTAAAAAGAAATCGTTTGGAATTCAAATATTCATGAAGGGAACATGTTTTATGAGGGATAATACCGTCATAAATGTTTAAGTGGCTTGTTGATCCATCAAAATAATCGCAGTGTGGTTACCTTTAAAACTGTAAGTATGAAGCGGGGGTTTCCTTTCCAGGCTTTATGTTCTTACCACCTCTAATCGTCAGTAACAAGAGTGAAATTTCACGTTTAACTTTAGATTATTCAAGATTTTTCTTCAATGTAGAATGGGCTTACGTTTGACCGTCGACTGACCCAAGGAGGTGTTATGACATGGCCGAGGATGTGGCACGCTTGCCCAGATTATTCCTTTTCACTCTGGCTATTAAGAAATCTAGATTTGAGGTGTCAGAAAATAGTGGGAAGTGAGTTCCACTCCTTCCATGTAGAAAATGTTAGGACTTAAAAGAGGATTTCTACGCTTTAAACAAGCATACGGCCCGCCTGATGGTAAGCAGTTACCGTAGCCTATGGACGCTTGCAACACCAGGGGTATCACTCGCGCATTGCCGACCCTGAAGAAATCTCTTCACACCCTTTTTGACCCCATGCTGTACTCCATTGGGACAACCACGACTGTTTGGTCTCTTCCTAACTTGAAAGGCCATTTTTTTAAGAATATCATGTCGACAACTTCCAAAATCTACGTGTCGTAGAGATGAGCCTAAACTCCTCATTTAGGGTCATACTTATATTTTAAAACTAAAATACTATGCACTATAATATGATATTTAAATATACAGATACATTATTACTGCTTTAATATAAGTTTCAATAAAAAAGTACCCAGAGACATTTTTATTGCTTATTAATATTTGTACCCACTTAGCAATATTTTATAGCAGCTATTTCCTTATTGAGGTAAAATGGAGCGCTCGGAACGGCGTGATCACAAAATATGAATTCTTTATTATATTTTGTCACATTTTCGCTTTTTCGGGAAGCAATTTGGAATATTACCGCATAAGCACACACAGATCTTCGTATATATTTCAAATTATACTTGGTTGTTGTAGATAAACCGGGTACAATTTTATCACGGATAAAGAACCGAAAATTGAGGAATTTTTTTTTAATTGTCTTACATGCAAAATTATTGTGATTGTACAAGGTCATATTTATGCTCGCCTTATTGAGGCTCAAGCCTCCCCTACCAAACTGTATAGATATATCGCCTATATGCAGTAGAGAACATTGAGCATGCCCTTTGCACATTTTAAGAAAATTTCTTGTGTTTTATCAGACACAAGACATAAAATGTATGGGCGTCTGATCCGACATTACTTGTAATATGCACAGTCTCATATAACTACCAGTGCGACTGAATGTCTTATAAGACACAAGAAATTTTCTTATAATGTGCAAAGGCGGTTACGCGGACAAATCGGCGATCAAGCTCTCAACCGGAGGAGCTATCACCCATAAAGCGAATAATTGAGGTGAAAATCCTACGAATAAAATTATAAATGTGAACTTCATAAGTGCCCTTATGTGGCCTAAATTCTTCTCTCCGAGCCGGTCTGTGTGAACGGACCTTACGTGGAAGACAAGAATATTATGGTTTTAGTAGCTTCTCTCTGCACTTGCATCCTCTTGGCTAGGTGACAATTTTATTGTATACATAAGGATTGTATTAGTATTTAGAACAATAACTGTAATAAAAAATGCCTTGCTGAGTTTCTTGCCAGTGTCTTCTCAGTTTAAATGTATTACCAACCGGGGTGCCAAATTCAACTGTATGTACTTAACTCTCATGCCTTATGGGTCTAAAATGAATAAATTACTTTTTGATTTTGACCTATGTGCAATAAAGGTCCAAAAATAAATTATGCTGAATCATACGGCCGAAATTCGTGATTAATACCTCTCTTATCCCCTTGACAGTGTTGAACCATAAATGAAGATTCTTGCCACACATTTCGGGGACAAATCAGTAAGATGTATGTAAAGTAATCAGGATTTTCCAACCCAAGACGGTAGTATTCGCTGACACGTAAACGCTCGTAAACGAAATCCTTAGAGACGCCCGATGTGATTGATTCGTACGTATTTACATAGGAATTGATTGAAAATTCAACGTTACTTAACGTGATTATATTAAAATCCCTCTTTGGTACCACATTACGCACTGGGGAGGATTGAAACGCTCTTGATCAACGTAAAAACGAAGTTAAGCTCGAAATTCGATAAGTGTAATTGCGCTTTTGTTCGAATTTATTGATATGCGTATAATCAATTTATTTAAAAATGCAAAAGCTTCGTTAAAAACTAGTAATGATATTAATTTATCACAGCCACAAAAAAAAATATAGTTATTATTTTTATATTATTTTTCTGATAAATGTATACAAAAACTGTTCTAATTTCAAATTAACAGCCAGGAAACTAATTCTTATATTATAATTGTGTTCCAAAAATGGTGTAATAATGTATGGATGGTAATGGTGTAAAAAACTGTTTCACTATTCAGTGTCATTATTTCGTGTAAATACGTTTTACAAATCAAAATAATACAAACAACTTATTTAAAAATAAGGCCGCCTAATAGCGTTATTACTAAATTGTATTTGAGTTGGCAGTTTATTTCTCAGTATTTCCAATAAATAAAAATAGTCATATTCGAAAATTGACGGACGATTTTTCCGTTGGTGCTGACATAATTAAGGGTTTGACATACACGCCGCTTACTGCGGCCATCGGTCAAACAGAAAATGAATTAATAAAGTGTTCTGCAGGTCGCGGTCGGCTTGTAACAAGTGGCTTGTAAAACCGATGTGGGATGATGAAATGTTTGGTTGTATTTTTAATTACCGTATTGTTGAAGCATTTTATGCTTAACTACTGGAGTAGGGCAGGTTATAATGTATATTAATTTGTCGGTATTTGTATGAGGGTAGTAAGCAAGTGGGCACAAAAATAGCATATCTCTGTTACTTTGAATTATTTTCCTTCACTGAAAACCTAAGATCATTGTAGCTTAAATAACTAGCAATACAGAAACCGAGGATGGCCACCATCTCCACCACTAGTACCACTACCGCTGAACTGCCATCACCATAAAGGTGGACGCACATTTATCAGAGCCGAACGCGGCGAACGAATCGAAATTTAGGAGGGCTCGCGCACTTATCCGCACCGAAAGAATCGACCGCGCCGAAAGAATCGACCGAAACGAAGAAGAAAAACAACTCGCATGTTGCTCTGTCGTATGCAACTAATAGAATGCGAACGCATCGGTCGAGTCGTCCGCATAAGCCGAGCCGAATCTGATGAAGTCATTCGAATTTGTCTAGGATTTCTGGGGTTCTTCCAGATTCGGACGATTCGACGCGGACAAGTATGTAATCTTATGAAAGCTCGCATAAGATTTCATATACAGAACTCTAAAATTCGTTTCGTTCGATTCGTTCGCCGCGTTCGGCTCTGATAAATGTGCGTCCACCTTTAAGAGGAAACGCTGGTGGTGTTTGTTCCATACAAACGTAATCCTCAGTTTCCTCTCTGGATAATGAGACTAGAGCTATGATTATTTTACCATGCAATCTGTAGATACCACTGTATGTCTCTCGGTTTTGTTTATATTATATTATATAATAATATAATATAAATTAATTATTATAAGAATTAGGAGCCTTCTAAAACTGACCATTTTTACTGCCCTTATCAGACGTCCAGCAAACAAATTTGACGAATATAAAAAATAAAAGGAAAACCGACATAGCCAAACCCTTATTATATTCTTGAAAAAATAAAAAGAAACGATCCAATATTGGAGGAGGAAACTGGGTATAATCGATCCAAGCTGCAGTTGTCTCTATCGTCCCTCATACATTTATATCTCAGCAACAGCGCGACAGCAATAGATTTGTTAAATACCTATTTTTCAAATTTCATGCAGCCATCCTTTCCTCTTAAGGCTTAAACCCATACATATGCCCCTTCAAACGATCAAGCTTCCACACAACATAACACATACACATCTAAGTCGCTCCAAACTCATATGTACAACTAATTCGACATTCAAACTATGTAAAGTAATCCGCGTATAATATGGTATCGCGCCGCATGCACACAGCCTATGAAAGCCGAATTCGAATTTGGAATATCTGTGGAACTAGGAAACTTGGCTTTGTGAAAGTTTCAAATAGGAACTCTCTTGTCTACATGTATGTCCTTGTCTTCATTTTCATGTCGTCTACTTACTGTTTTGTTTTGTACTGTCGACAAAAAATTGAATGATGTAATAAGTATAACAAAATTGTTTAGTGTTCTTTTTAGCGTAATTTTTGGATAATGATCTATCCCAAGCTTATATTATGACTAGCTGGGCCCCGTGGTATCGCTTCAGATAAATTTGGATTATACATACGTGATGTTATATGTATCTCACATATACATTTAATTACGTTTGACAATAAACGTGCTATCTAAAGCAAAAATATATTTTCAAATCGGACGGACAGTTTTAAAAGTGTTTTTTAGATTTGTGTGTTAAAACGTAAGAACAAACTTTCAGCGTTATAATAGTGTTACTAAAAGTGCCCCTTGGTACATTTTGTTTCAGTCAAAAAATCAATTAACCATTTCATAGTTTTATGTTTTGGCGTTGACTGTACGGAAAGTACTTATAACTTAGTCATTTTCCAACTTTATAATCATGGGATTATTTCTATAAGAGGCTGGTTGTGACGTAAAGATAGTCGGTAACTGGATATACTAGTTAGTTAAAGTTTGAACTTTCTGCTTACAGCTTTAAGATTTAAAATATATCTCCGATGTGTTTCTGCATTTGAGAATCTGCTGCCTGGTTTAAATATAAGACTACAAAGAAAAATATTATTCGATTTTTTTTTAACTTATGGATGAAAAAAGAAAACAATATGTTTTCTTTTGTTTTCGAGTTGCCGGGTTTTGTAAGGTGTCCAGGAATTTTTCATATGGGTGAAAGCCATAGATTACATAACATAATCTACATTATTTAAAAGCTCTATGGTCTGAACCGATCACGATACAATTTGGCAAGCAGATTACCTATAGTATGGACAAAGAAGTAGGCTATTTGATTCCGGGAACGTGGATGAATCCGCGGGGGACAGCTAGTTGTTATCATACAACTAGCTGTCCCCCGCGGTTTATGGTTTTCAGAAAAACTGAAAACCATAAACTTCATATTTCTACAATAGAATAGCGTGTTAGTTTTTTTTTTTTTTTTTTCTGTTTATTGGCCTATGTTTGACCGCAATCTCACCATGGTAAGTGATGATGCGGCCGAAGGTGGTAAGCACACAAAGCCTAGAAGGAGCTGGCTCTCAAGTGCAGCTGTCGGAACACACCGAAAGGTGCTTGGCGACAGATTTTCAACTTGAGGGTGGTAGCCAACCAGGCGGGTACTACAAAGTACCCTACCACCGTGCACCGAGCTCAAGCTCATTGTAGGATTCGGTTGTAAAGGTTTCCGCATTTACCTACAACTATACACTATCTGCGTGCCAATTTTTATCGCGATCGGTTTAGCGGTTAAGGAATAAAAGAGTAACAGACAGACGGACAAAAGTACTCGTAGTATGGATATAATTTTATAATTAATTACTATAAGTACCAATAAAACAACCGGGACTCTCCCCACGTTTAATTCCCGGTTCCTATCCTAAACAAAAACGAATCGTTTTGCTTACCAATGGCGAGTTTTTTTATTGCCAAACTGGGTATAAGATCATTTCGTAAGCTCATTTTACCTGTGATAGCTACTTCCATATGCGAAGGTCTGCTATGTAAAGCTTTAAGGTCTTTGCTTGATTATTAGTAAAGATAAGAATCTTAATTTTAACCGATAACGGTCCGTAAATTATAGGAATCAGCCATAAGCCACTTTCACACACATTTTCATTTGGATGAATGTTGCATAACATTCATCCAAATGAAAATGAACGTAACATTACATTACGCGTGTGATTGAATGAATGATTCACATTCCACGCTATCTTCCATTACATTCATAATGCGAATGGGAATGGAGCGAGCGCCTCTTGCGTCGCGCGCTCCTTTGACAGTACCTACGGAACCCAATTTGTGTGCGAACATTGCCGACTACGCTCCGTGATTGGGTTCAAATTGAAAATCGAATGAACCTTTCAAATTGGTTTGTAGGTTTTGTACCTTTAAAAGGCCGGGGAAGCCGTAGTAATGACCATGTATGGAGGTAAATTGCAGTTTGTATGAAAAACTAGGTATCCTGATTGCGCCTTTTGTTGTTTTACTCGTACCTAGATTGGTTTTTAACAAAAAGGCTGGCTGTTTTGTAATGGAACAATGTGAAGTAACTTGAAGGCACCAAGTCTTTTTACCATAGTGAACTAAGTTTGTGCATTTTGGAATGCGTACTAATGTTATATATCAAATGTCCTTCTAAAGATCCTGAGCCGAATATTTTAGTGCCAGAACAAAAGCCTTCTAAATAGATTTTCATCTCTAGCAGTAGGTAAATTAAAAGGGTTGTTTTTTAGTCGAATCCCCAGACCGCTGTCGAGGAAAAACAGATAAAGTAGTAGAGAAAACATTTTTTATACTGAAGATAACACAGCAAAAACAATGTGCAAGCTATATACGGATGGAAATAACTTATATTAAATTTAAATATAAATGTATAAGGATTATAAAAAATCTGAAACTAAACACAATTTCGTTTTTTTGTATATATTTTATGATTATGGTTGTTTATTTCCATGGGTCAAACTATGTTATTGCCAATGACAACGCGCATTGTTATTTGGTACATGGCGTGCCACAAGGAAGCATTCTGGGGCTTACGCTGTTTCTCATCTATATAACTGCATATTGGAAAATCATAACGTTTACAAATGACAAGGCAGAACTTTTTTAGTGTTCAATAATAACAGGTTTTAATTTTGGCATTAAATTAAAAATACCCATACAATCATGAAAAGAACATTAGTGAAGATCCTAAGCTTTTCTCTCAATGGCAATTTGATATCAAGAATATATTGGGGAAACAGATCATGTAGCACATGCGTTTATTACTTACACAAATAAGTATTTCATAAAGTTCTCAAGTTGTTATAAAGACTGCATCATCAGAGTAATATCAAAGTATCTCGATATAAAAAATGCGACGTTGTTCAGCTGTTCCTCTGTGAGGTTATATCTTTTGTTACGATCAACTCTTTACGATTTATTTATGGTTCTCCAAATGTATGCTAAAAAAGAACCTTTTCTCAGACCTTGAAATGATACTTACAAAAATATGTATAAGGGAGTTTATTAATGCTTCAAATCCTGCTACTAATAAACTAGTTTTCGCCCCGAGGTTTCTCCCACTTTCTAGAAGGATCTAATGTTTTCCCGCACTAAAAAGTAACATATAAGTTATTCCAGGTTATGATTTATCCGTGTGCTAAATTTCATCACAATCGGTCGTGCCATTGATGCGTCAATAGGTAACAAACAAACAAACTCACTTTTGCATTAATTATTATTAGTAGAGTATGAACGATTGATATGTTAATATTGTAACATTTATTAAAGAGCTTTAATAACATTTTAATATCTCTCTACAAAAGAAAGAAATCTGATTTAAATATATAAAAAGTTATATTAGTAAATAAAAAGTGACGATAGCAGTACTGTATCGATGGATGAGTTCCTAGTAAAAAGGGGCTGAAATAAATCCAATAACATCCGATTGCAGCGCAATAATGTCAGCAATAGTATGTTCGATATTGTTAACAATTAATTGGATTTTACTATTTTTTCTAGTGAAATTTGATAGCATGCAAAATGGGATTTGAATTATTTATTTTTTCGAGAAAAACGTATTATACGTTCGGCTTATTGCCTTCGATGCCATTATTTACATAAATTAAGAGGGCAGTATAACTGCTTCGTGAAAAAAGTTTTAAGAAATCATATTGCTATCGCTATCGCACTCTACCCGACCCCCTATCGTAAGACAGAGAGCACTGCAGCACTTGAGGGTCATTAAGTTTGATGAAAACAGTAAGGGATACGATACCTTGTCATAAGCTCATGGGATAATAAGACTACATCTAGCTGACGCTGTAACTCAGTCTTAGAATTAGCTGTTAAATGAACAATATAATAATGTTTAAAATCACAATTAAGATGAAAGGATGGCTGCAAGAAATTTGAAAGATAGGTATTTAACAAATCTATTGCTGTCGCGCTGTGGCCCGGAAATCAATGTGTGAGTGAACAGACTGTGCATGGTGCAAGTGTGCGTGCCGTAGCTCGCACCGCTCCCACCGACCGCCCGCCCCTCGATTTTACTTTACTTGTAATATTATATTTCTGTGATTCGGCCGGCGACTGGCAAGTTGATATACCTTTCAGCGCTTGCAGTTCTGTTGTTCCAAGTGACATTAGGGATTTTAAAATTAGAACAAATACCTAACCATACGTTATTTTATTTGTATTTTGAGTCGATATATAAAAATAGATTATATATTCGACATTTATGTCGTAATATTATTGGAACTGCATTATATTCACGTAATGATAATCTATTAGGGCTTCCAAACAAATATCTATACAACATTTTATCTATATATATAAAATTCAAAGTCCTGACTGACTGACTGACTGATTGACTGATATATCAACGCACAGCCTAAACCACTGGTCCTAGAGACATGAAATTTAGAGGGTATATTCTTTGTGAAGAGTAGATATCCACTAAGAAAGCGTTTTTCGAAATTCCACCCCTAAGGGCGTAAAATAGGGGATGAAAGTTTGTATGAAAGTCCGTCAATTTCGAAGTTAGGATCTTCAAATGTTGTGTTTAGGCTGAAGATTTAAAATTAATGTATACGTGTCTCAGCGTTTTTAATAATTCCACCCTCGAAGCGGGATGAAGTTGTTTTGTTTTGTTTTATTGTTGTAGAAAAATAGGCCACGCGGGCGGAGCCGCGAGCAGAAGCTAGTAGATTTATATTTGTCCACAGTCCACGCATTTCTTCGAAACTATTTATCGAATTGTGAACATTATTTTTTTAATGCCTTATATTTACTTCAACTTAGGGAACAGTGCGAAAGTAAAAAATAACTCTAATCTGACACTGTCTTGATGTCAGCTATAATATTTTTAATTGAATATATACGACGTGCTCTTTCGTGACTTTAAGATATTTTCAGTTTACAGTTATTTCATATTTTTTTGTGTATTATGAAGTAGTTTTTTTACTAGTGAAAGAGCTTATTTATACGTATAAAACAAGCCCTTGAAATAATATTATAGAATCATAATAAAACGTAGCTCGTATCAAGCCAGGCCTTCACGCGTATTACTCCATATCTTGAAAAAAACTGAACCGGTTTTGATGAAACTTCTTCACAAAATATTAAAAATAACTCTAATCTGACACTGTGTTAAAGTCAGCGAAATATTTTTACTGGAATACGTCGTGCTCTTTCGCTGACTTCAAATCAGCGTTAGATTAGAGTTATTTCATTCTTTTTAGTGTATTTGGAAGTAGATAAAAAAAAAAAAAACTTTTTTTTTTGTGTATTTTGAAGTCGATTTAGTTTTTTAAATTACTTTTTTATTTCAATTACCAACTTTTTTATTTCGTATTATTTAGAATTTGACCAAGCTCAAGCCAAGCCGCCGCACGTATTACTTATTCCATATCTTGAAAACAACAGAACCGATTTTAATAAAACTCTCACTGAGTTGAAGTAAATGTAAACCAATAAAAAAAATGTCACAATCCGATTAATAGTTTCAGAGAAATGCGTGGACAAACATACACCTATGAAATTTTGTATATTAGTTTGGAAGCCTGAAATTTTGTGAGGAAGTTTCATCAAAATCAGTTCAATAGTTTTTAAGATATGGAATAATAAGTGTGTCGGGCTGGCTTATTGATACGAGATATGGGCGTTGGTTGTGTCAAAGGGAAAATATCTGAAAACTTTGGTCAAATCCTCGTAAATGTAAGAAAAAAAATCACAAGTCGATTTTAAATAAATATACCAGCCAAGTGAGAGTCAGACTCACACACAGAGGGATCCGTACAATATTAAATAACTTATCGTTGCTATGACAAAAAAAAAAGAAGTTTCTTGTATGAGCGGCCCCTTTAATTTTTCTTTTTCATTTTTATTATTTTTTGTTATAGCGGTCATAGAAATACATATTCTCTGAAAATTTCAGCTGTCTAACTATTACCGTTGAGATACAGCCCACTGACAGACAGACGCACGGACGGACAGCGGAGTCTTGTTTGGCACCCTTCGGGTACGAAACTAAAAAGTATAGTCACAAGCCGATTAATAGTTTCCGAGAAATGCGTGGATAAATATACATACTTACAACCATACATACACCTATAAAATGTTGTATATTTGTTTGGAAGTGCTAATAGATTATCATTTGAATATATAATATTGTTTGGCAGTCCAATAATACATACATAAGTGTCGAATTGATAATCTCCTTTTTTTAAGTCAATTAAAAATAGATATTTTGTCCTGTTATTTTGAAAAAGGTTACTAAATATTAGATATTATGATAACCTTTGAACGATCACATTTCTTGTTCTTTAATCCTTCATCACTCAAAAGTATAAAAAAGAACAATCTTGGTTAGGGCACACTATACCTAACATGTAGGTTACCAAAAACGTAATACTATATCGATATCGATGAACAACACTAGAGCAGGTATCGATAATATATTATCGACTACTACGCGACACTTCTTTGACTGTATATGTATTTGTCCAAGCCTCTCCTCCCTCAACCCTGCCCGAATACAGGCGATAGAGACAACTGCAGCTTGGATCGATTATACCTATTTAAAATTGACGAAATCGCTATTTCGTAATCCCCAGTTTCCTCCTCCAATACTGAATCGATTTTAATTATTTTTCAAGAATAGTAATAAGAAGGGCTTTGGCTATGTCGGTCGGTTTTCCTTTTATTATTTATATTCGTCATATTTGTTTTCTGGACGTCTGATAAGGGCAGTTAAAAATGATGAGTTTTTGTGATTTTAGAAGATTTTTAGTTTTTATAATAATTAATTTATGGAGAAAAACGAAACCGAGGGACATACAGTGGCACCTACAGATTGCATGGTAAAATAATCATTGCTCTAGTATCATTATCCAGAGAGGAAACTGAGGATTACGTTTGTATGGAAAAAACACCACCAGTGTGTCCTCTTAAGAAAGCAACTGCGTCAACTGAAATAGTTTTTTTGTCCCATGTGTTGGAATGACTGGGTACCCTAACTTCCCCATTAATCTAAGTTCAATACCACTTTCTTTTTTTGCATTACTGGAGGAGTGGTAGAGCGCACTGTTTATTCACTCAAAGAGTAGCTCGACTGGGAAAGTACCTCCACCTTACAGAATACTGCAGCCAAATAACTTGATCTTGTGTTCCTGAACGTGAGTTAGGTTGCCAGAGCTCATTTGGGGTAATGCATGTGATGACCCATGTGTTGCATACTTCCATATGGCTGCGGTAACCGCTTACCATCGGGCGAGCCGTATGCTTGGTTGTTAAAACTGAATAAAATCCGCAGGCAACAGGTAGATATTGAGAGTAAGTTAATCCATCTCGAAAAACAATTACGGAATAAGCTATTTGCAAGCTTAAACTGGCAATAAAACTACAACCTACTATTATTTCTTTCTACCTTTTAAGGTAAATACAAGTGCAGCAATGTTAATACAAAGTAATCTGCAATACTTTCAGCTAAACAAATATTGTAGCTTATGCCTTACTGTAAACAGCCTTGGGGAAGCAAAGCCTGTAGAACACTGACGCGTTATTTTTTTAGCAGAACCGCTATGTTTTACATTACTTATACATTTTATTGTTATTCTTGCCCAAGAGATAGACTGAATTATTAACGGGTACAGCCACTTTCCGACTAAGCTCTTTTATTTTTAGGGAAATCGTGTTTTTAGTGCCATAACTTATTGAGTTCACTTCAATATTTTTACAAGCACTTGACAAGTTTTTTCTATATAGTCTATTGAAAATATCTTTATTATATAGAAAAAAAAACAACTGTTTATCTGAACGAACATCTTTTAATTTTCTTTTTCAATTAGGTAGGTACTTATCCTAACCTATCCTATAGGTATATCCTAATTTTGAGCAAATTAATATCTAAAATGGATAGTTTTCATTAGCTATTTCAAGTGTTATAAGTAACACCATCATTTTACATTTTAATGATCAAACAAATAGTAAACAACGTAAACGTTGATAAAACACGATGCATCAGTGCACTAGCCCCACAACATCAGCCGGAATACTAAATATAAACACGCTTATCCTTCCATTGTTTTAACCCTGTCCCCATTACTAAAAATAGAAAATGGGTATGGGCTGAAATCATAATAACCTTTGTTTCTTGAACGTGACTTAAAAAGGTTGTTTTAACAGCCGGGTGTCAAAAATAAGCACCTTTAAAGACGACATCAATTAAAAGTCCATGCTCCGTTGACTTTTGAAAGTAGTCAAAAGGCAGCATGGGAGTTCCAAAATTTAACGGGTGCTAGGTTTGGTAATGGGCCGAAGTGATACTTGTCTGTTTGCAAGCCCAGGGTAAAGCACTTGGGACATGAATCTACGAGTATATTCGTAACAGCGCAACTGATTTGTACGAATTTCAGCATCAATCATTTTGATTCATACCCAAGAATCTTATATAAGATTCTTGTTCATACCTTTTATGTAGAGTTCGGATTTTAAACTAAGCTAAGCTAAAATTATTTTGTTGGAAAAAGTAAGTAACAAAAAGGTTTTTGCAAAAGTTTTTATTACTTACAACGGCTGGATTATTGAACATTCTTTATACGTTAGTGGGTACAAGTACAGATTGGTGCAATGGTGTCATGGAACACCTGGTTCTGTACCCATGTGTTCCCTTCAACGGCCAAGTCACACAACATTATCTATAATAATAAAGAAATCGCAGTAAGGAACCTTAGACTTGGCACGACTTTGTCTAGATTTCATTACTTTTTAGAGATAAACAAGACATTTCATCGAGACTTGGCTAGTTTTTTACAGAATGTTTTTGATGGGATTTCACTTCTTTTTGTAGAAAATGAAGCGGCCCACCAAGTTGAATATTTTTTGTAAAGGCGGTATGTCGATATCTCTAATAGTTTGGTTGGGCTCTTGTGTTTTCTAATCAGGGTCACCAGGTACTCCAGATCTTCGATAATCCGAGTTTTTATAGTTTTCCCTTTATGTGGTCATTAAACCCTAACTCTGTACCAAATTTCAGCTCTCTGAGTTTATGGGAAGTACTAGTTCTATTTTGATGATCATAAGTGAGTGAGTTTCATAAATGTGAAACTTTGCTTTCGCTTAACTTCGGAACTAAATGACCTACAGACTTGAAATTTTGGATTTTGAGTATGTGATTATAGCTTACTGGATGACGAAAATTTCTGCGTTCTGGTCTTATCCAGAGGTTCTCAAATAGGGGCCTGAAAATGCGGCGAAATGGTTCCAGTAAAGGATGGTACGGCAGTGTTTGCTTCGCGCTCGACTCGGCGGGGGCACTGCCGTGCCCCCCGATCCTGGATAAAAACGTAAAATAATTTTATCCAAATTCTACAATAACTTCTTTCTTATACGACCAAGTCGGTAAACAAGCATACGGCCCGCCTGATGGTAAGCGATTACCGTAGCCATATGGACGCTTGCATCACACGAGGCATCACTCACGCGTTACCGACCATTCCCCTCCCCTAAGAACACTGGAAACCTAACTCATGTTCAGGAACACAAGATATTTGGCTGCGGTATACTGTAAGGTGGAGGTACCTCCACAGTCGCGCTGCTCTTTGAGCGAATAAACGCTACGCTCTACCTCTCTTCTAGGCTTTTGTAAAAAAATTGGCAACATATTTATTACTGAACTGATGGATTAATAACCAAATTAATTAATAAAACCCATCTTTCCGTGAGTAATGTAATTTTTCTAATACTTCAAGAAGCAAATTCAACAAAATACTAACGATAATAGACAATGTTAAAAAGTAAATTATAAAAACATAAACAATTATCAAAAAAGGTGCCAATCGGGCACATGCTCCCCTTTTTTACAAGAGAACTATCTTTTTTAATGGCCGCCGCAATGTGCCTGCTGGGGTCCGGACATCAACTACCCGCACAACCCCGTCACGCCCCGGGTGCAGAGCCGCAATCACGCCGCGTGGCCAGGTTCCCCTCGGCAAATCCCCGTCGCCGATGAGGACCGGGTCGCCAACTCTAACGGCGACATCTACTCCCGGTACGCGGCGGGGTGCCAAGGCGGGCAGATATTCGGACACCCAACGTCGCCAAAAGTGATCGCTCAGCCGGAGTGCCTTCCTCCACCCGCTCCGACCACAAAAAGCTGCATCCGTCAAATCTTCAGCTGGAAAGGGGTGACCGGATGAATCCCCTAGCAAAAAGTGATTAGGGGTCAGCGCCTCCGGGTAGTTCCCGTCTGGAGAGACATGTGTCAGTGGGCGCGCATTCACTACAGCCTCGGCTTCAGCCAATAGAGTCGCCAATACCTCTTCTCTCGGAGCCCGCTCTCTCAAGGTTACTCTCAGGGCGGATTTAACCGACCGAACCAGTCGCTCCCAAGCTCCGCCCATGAAGGGCGCTGATGGGGGAATGAAACGCCACTTAATTTTCTCATGTGCTGCAAAATCTGGTACCGCGGCATCGTACAAGGCTCTCAGCTCCCGATTTGCTCCCACAAACGACGTCCCGTTGTCCGAAAATATTTCTGTCGGTGTACCACGTCGGGCGATAAAGCGTCTTAGGCACATAATAGCGGAATCTGCGGACAAGCTGGCTACGATCTCGAGGTGAATCGCTCTGGTTACCAGGCACGTAAATAAGGCGACCCATCGCTTCTCACGCCGACGCCCAATGGAAATGGATACGGGCCCGAAGTAGTCCACGCCTGTGAACGTGAAGGCACGTCGATGATGAGCAAGTCTCGCCTCTGGCAAGTCTCCCATGGGTGGTTGTAGGGTTGGACTCTTTAACAACTTGCATAGCTGGCACCTATGTACTGCTGTCTTCACGGCGTTCCTTAATCCGATAATCCAATACTGTTGTCGCATCTCGTTTATCACCGTTTCAGTATTGGCGTGCGCAAACTTTTGATGGTAGTGGGCGATTAAAAGACGAACGGCTGGCTCTTTCCCTTCTAAAATCATAGGCAGGCTGTTAGAGACGGCTGACGTTCTTCCTGCGAGGCGGATCACTCCGTCTCTGAGTACCGGCGACAATTTGGCTAATCGGCCCTTCAGTATGGGCTGCCCACGTGACAGATGAAGCAGTTCTTCCCCGAAAGCGCTAATCTGACTGCTAGCCAAAATGTGGAGCTCCGCCTGAACGATGTCTTCAGCGACCAAAGGTACTGGAGCGGTGGGAGGAGAGACATTCGGCTGTGAACCGCGGTTAGACATATCTCTAACAAATTTCCCGAACCCAACAATTTTGAAACTCACGACCCCGATGATTTTTGAAAATGGCAGCAATGAATTTATGGGTTCTAGCTGTTGCCCTTACCAGTCTTATCCACGAGCTAAAATGAGTAATGTTAGCTACTACTGGTAAGGGTAACTGATGGGAACTAGTGACGTTAATGTTTTCTGTGCCACGTGATTGATGCAATGATTTTGACTGACGGATGGATGGTTTGAGCTCCTCCTCCCCAAAGGCTACTGGCGCTGTGACTTTGGGCTCTGAAGGCCACTCAGTAGTGGGAGCCAGGAGAAAATTTGGGCCATATAACCAACGTGGTTCAATGTTGGCCTTCCCCCTCGTCGCATCGTCAGCCACGTTTAGCTCGGTTGGAACCCAACGCCATTCATCTACACTAGTGATTTCCAAGATCTCTCCTACACGATGCGCCACAAAAGGTTTATAATTTCTCGCATCACTGCGCAACCACCCTAATACGGTCATGGAATCGCACCAAAATACACGTCGATTCGGCTTAAAACGGTGGGATTCACAAATCCTAGTAGCAAGTCGAGCGGCTATCAAGGCGCCTTGGAGTTCCAGGCGCGGGATCGAAACTGGTTTCAACGGGGACACACGTGCCTTGCTAGCTATCAATGCCAGTTTCACGTCACCATTTAGGAGCACAAATCTCCAATAGGCAACGGTGGCGTGTGCCAGCTCGCTAGCGTCACAAAACACGTGCAACTCCAGCTCTGAGAACCCATACAAATTATAGCACCGTGGAACTATCAATTCTGAAATGGATTTAAGACGCTCAAACCATTCAAGCCAAGTTTCTTGGTCATCCTGTGATAGTTTCTCGTCCCACTCAAGGTTCTTACGCCACAAATTTTGAAATAAAATCCGGCCTCTTACCACAATAGGGACTAAAATGCCTAGTGGGTCGTAAATGCGCATGACGTGAGCTAACACTACACGTTTTGTGAAATGGTCAGGAGTATCCTTAATGCTGAAGTTAAAACTAATGATGTCCTGAGATGGTTTCCATATAAGACCTAGAGTACGTGTGGTGGTAACTGAACATGGTAAACTACCTAACTCTATACTACGACGATTGGCTAGTGAGACGTTAGACAACAACTCGCTTGGCAGCTGATTGAGTGCGCCGGGCTCATTCGACACCCAATCGCGCATCTCGAATCCTCCGCGCTTATGAACCTCTACGATATCGGCCGCCAATCGAGCGGCGTCCTCCGTAGGAACATCTACACTTCCGATGTAGTCGTCCATGTAGATATCAGAAGTGATAGCTTCCACAGCCTGCGGAAATTCAGCCATAAATTCCGATGCGTTTCGGTTGAGGATGTAAATCGCCGTAGATGGACTAGAACACGCCCCAAAAATCATAGACGACATTCGAAAGATTTTTATTGGACCCGCAGGATCATCGCGCCAGAGAAAACGCTGTGCGTCGCGGTCGCAGTCCTGAATTTTCACCTGCGGGAACATCTCCTTTATATCGGCGGTCAAGGCAACTTTCCCCTCTCTAAAACGCATCAAAATTCCTAATAGAGGTTGTAAAAGGTCAGGACCCGAAAGAAGCATAGAATTTAGTGACACACCCTGTACTTTAGCAGCTGCGTCATGAACAACACGAAGTTTCCCCGGTTTGTTGGGATTTACCACTCCGAAATGCGGCAAATACCAACAAACTGATGTGGGTGACTGTCCTGTACACTCCTCAGCAAACCCCTTAGCCCGCATGTCGTTGATATTATCCCTATACCTTTTGGCAAACTCTAAATCCTTCGACATTTTTAGCTCTAGGCTTTTGAAACGAGATAGGGCTAAAGGATAACTATTAGGAATAGGTCGGTTGTCTGCTTTCCACAGCAAGCCAACCTGAAAGTGCCCATCCGGTCGGCGCTGGGTAGTTTGTTCAAGGATGCGTAAAGCCCGCTGGTCATCCGCGCTGCGTGGCTCCTGTTTAGTTATGCCTATTGCATCTAACCTATACTGATCTCTGATGAGCACTTCTAGATCACGCTCTGGACGCTCACGCAAGTGACAAGAAGTTTCTACTAAAGCCGTCCGACTGCTGGCACACCCGAATAACACCCACCCCAGTGGTGTTCGGATAGCGACAGGCTGGGTCTTTGTTCCCTTCCGAACCTCTGATGCTATGATAAGAGGCCAATTATCGATCCCTAACAAAATGGTGGGCTTTCCCTCGGTATAACACAGTTCTTCCATCACATCAGAAAGGTAGGAAAAGGAACGTAAGGACTCGCGTGTGACCGACTGACTTCGCAACCCTAAGTTCTTAATTGCCCTAGCTTGCTGTATTGAAAACGTTTGTGAGGAAGATCGGCCTTTTATTTGAAAGTCAACATACTGTACGCTGCTGTCCCTATATAACCCTCCCACACAAGCCAAATGCAGACTACCCACTGGACCCTCGGCTCCAATTTCGGAGGCGATGTCGGCATTTACAAAAGTAGCCGTCGAGCCATCATCTAAAAGAGCAAAAGTATTTACACTCCCAGTTGGCCCAGAGACTGTGACGGGTATTACTTTCAATAGCGAACGAGGTGTGATTTCAACCTGAGAGTTGTTGACAGCTACAAGAACCTGATCAATTTTTTCGGCCTCCATTTTCATCGGTTCAGGTGACATGACCTCCTGAACGTGAGCCGAAGTAAAATATTTATCGTTGTGTAAAACGGTATGATGCCTTTGCTTACAGTCAGCTATTGTGCAACTAGCCTTATTTTTGTTACAAAACTTAAAATTGTGTGGAACTTTTTGAAGGCAACGATAACAAACTTTATTGTCTTTGACAAAACGCCATCGGTCATCGACTGTCAAAGATGTAAACGTCGGACAATTTGACAACTGATGTCCCCCTTTGCAAAATAAACAAACATTTTCCTGATTTGGTGTTTTTACAGGTTTCGAATTCGTTGTAGTTGAAACTCCCGCCGCCGACTCAGAAACTGCATACGCTTGCCTTTTTTTTGTGTAGTGTCGGCCGATGTTGTCTCAAACGTAGTAGCGCCAAACCTCATGGCCAAATCTACTTCTCTATCCAAGAACCTCGAAATTAATTCAATCCTAGCTTGGCCTATATCCTCATATTTATCAGCAAAGTCTAACCAACGCGCGCGCAGTAGTGGGGAAAATTTACTTAATATGGCTGCAAACAGCTCCGGAGAACGTAAATAGTCAGTATACTGCAACAACTTGGCAACTTCGACACAATTGCGCACACGGGTGGTGAAAACGTGTAGGTCTCTTACCTCCGACCCTAGTTTGGGCAGCGCCTTGATCGCGCTCACCTCTTGTAGAACGATTTGCTCAGGTCTACCATAGCGACGATCCAGGACCTGAATAACTTCGTTGGCGTGAGGTGCCAACACCAACAGCATGCTAACGGCTTCGCGTGCTGCGCCTTTTAGGGCCTGGTTTAGGCGCGCAAGATTTTCTGCGTCTGTAAATCCACCTACAGTATCCTGAAAAGCCCGCTTGAACATAAGCCAGTCAAGGGGAGAACTACCATCAAAACACGGAAGCCTTATAAATTTTTTATTGGTATTGGGGACGTTATTCTTCGCAAGTGTCTTTAGGGCCTCCACTAGCTGCGCAACGCCATTTGAATCGCCGGCGTCTCCTTGAACATCAGTGGCAGCGGTCCTGTCCGCCCCGCTAAAATTGTGCTGAGGCAACGGTCCAAGACTCTGTGCTGTGATATCATGAGAAACGGCATTTCGGACGTCACGTGAAGGCTGGGAACACACGAATACGTTAGGAGCCCCTACCTCACAGCCATTGGTAGATCGAATCCTATCATGAAGAGATAAATCAGTAGGGAGGGCAGTAGTGTCTAGCCATTGTTGGACATTGGCACGGCTGCATGCACTGTGCGAACCGTGGTTACTGCCCTCCGCTTCAATTGCTGCGAGCTCAGCTTTATATTCAGCTTCAGCAGCTTCGCGCTCTAGTTCCATCTGCCTAGCCATTTGAGCAATTTGTAACTGAGCTACGCGACGAATATGTTGCGCTTCCGCTGCGGATTTTCTCGCCGCAACTACCACGGAAGAGCGACTAGTGCGGCTAGTGTGACTCGCGATAGATTGTGCACTCGTTGTAGGATTAAACTGTGAATGTACCTGAATTTCCCCGGTTTGTGGAGCTGGAATGGGCTCACTACCTGATTGGGCGGATACATTCTGCTCCTCTTGAGGCAGTTTAGTTTGTGACCTGGTGACAACCATTTTTGATCGCTGAAAGAAAGCCGCTGAGAAAAAACTTTTTAAAAATTAGTTAGGTATAGTTCAAATCCTTTGAAGGACCACTTATTACTGAACTGATGGATTAATAACCAAATTAATTAATAAAACCCATCTTTCCGTGAGTAATGTAATTTTTCTAATACTTCAAGAAGCAAATTCAACAAAATACTAACGATAATAGACAATGTTAAAAAGTAAATTATAAAAACATAAACAATTATCAAAAAAGGTGCCAATCGGGCACAATATTGGAAAAACCTTCTGCCATTGTTAATGTCCTAGATGTAGGCCACTTACAGGTCTGCCTGCTTGTCAGCTTTGTATCAAAAACACGGTCCAAATTTAGCGGGCTAAAGCTAGTTTTAGTAACTTTATAATCACATAAACCAGCATGCAGTTAGACTTAAGACCCGGCTTCATTCACGAGGAACCCAGTTCATAAGCACGACCTAGAGGATCTTAGCTTTGATATGTAGAAGCCAAATTAAGCTGGCACCAGACAGATTGCAAGTTGCAAACTGCTTCTAATGCCTATACTAAATATATAAGTTAACATCCTGTATTTGAGTGAGAACCAACTATTCTGCCATGAACAACTACCGTATATATTTTGAAATCTTTTGGCCCTAGTATTTATACACACAGTAGCTTGCTTTACTTTAGTTTCTGATTATTCAACACAGGCAACTTATCGCAAATGTGTATTTTATTATGAATCGTATCTGGACTGAATTAGGTTTGAGGTACAATGATCAAACTCCTCCGGCTCATTGCAGTTCCCTCGAAACAACACAATTCATATTGAAGCCAAACATTTGGCAGCGACACGTCACATGCGCTACACAGTAGCTTTGCAGTCAGCGGCAGAAATAATTAACTAAACGTTATAAAATTTAATGTTGCAGAATATTGGCTCGCAAATTTGCACTTCCCGAATCCGAGGCACGATTGGGATTCGATTAATTTGGAACCGAGGACACATCAGTGCTGTATGTAGTATAAGCGACTGCAGTAGGTAAGTTGAGTGTGGTCCACGAAAATAAAGCATGTTCAGATTTTTTACACTACTATTGCATAATATGTATCCTACTAAAGCACACTATTCTTCTTCATACACGACTATCTGATCCCAAACTAAGCAGAGGCTTGTATTTACTATGGAAACCAGATAACTGATATCCTGCTACATTATTCTACCTTTTTCGTAAAAATACATACTTAATATACATCATTACATTAATTTCACCGAGACTCAACACATGCATACAAATGCCTGGGTGGGAATCGAACACATGACTTGCGGCGTGATAGGTGGTACCAACACCAACTGGCGCTCACTTCATACTACTATAGTAGGTAGTAGTAGCTCGTTTTGCTACTATAGTAGTAAAATAAAATGGGGATGCTTTATTTTTATGAACCTATTATTTTTAGTCTATAGAAGCATGGCCAGGGCCAACTCGTGCATTGCCGGCCCTATAAAAATATCTTTACACCTAGGAGTTTGAAGAAGGATTGAGAGGCCCGCTGGTCCCCTGCCAACACAGCACTCCTCACGGAGCTCTGGTAAATTTATTCACCAAAGGATTAATTAGGTTGAATAAAATGATAAAATCACTAGCCAGTATTATAATATACGTGCATTAGCCTACTGTACATAAATATACTATGGCGATTGTGACGGAGGTAGTCGCATACCGACACGTGTCTCCGATTCAATTAGTAAACGAGTATTTGCTTTTACGATATAAATGTACGTACCTATGTATTTTTACGCTGAAGCGCGGAGAACCCCGCAGTTTCCCTGCTCAATATATCGGGTTTTCATACTTCATTGTAGTCTAGTTAGGAACACAAAACAAGACATAATAAGTTATTCATTATTATAATATGTAAGTAAGTAAACTATGTGTGTATTTGTATGTTTTTTATGCGTCTAATGGCGTGCAAAAATAAAATATGTTTCTTTCTTTATTTTATTTTTATTTTAATTTTTTTGTGTTTAAGGGTTATAATATAATTCAGTGGTAGTGACGTCGGATGCCGAGACGAAGGTCCCGGGTTCGAATCCTACAATGAGCTTGAGAGTGAAGGAACACATCGTGTAGAAACTTTAGCACGGTGGTCGGGTACTTTTTAGTACCCACCTGTCTGGCTACCTCCCTCAAGGCTAGTCAGGCGTTGCCAGGTCCCGTGTGTCAAATTTCGGAACGCAAGGATAAAATTATCGGGATTTTGGGTTTCAAATCGGGACAGCTGCAATATTTTTTTTTTCAATATCATTAATTTTAATTTTTTTCATGAAAGTCTGATTTTGGTGAGAAAATTTTAAAACAAAAATATTTTTATGAAGTAACAGCTTAGTTATTTTCGTTTTTCCTGTCAAAATATCGAATATACTCATGAGACTCATGAGGTTGGTGAAAAATCGGGACTTTTGCGTCCCGATCAAGGGTTAATCGGGACGTGTCACCAGACCCCTGAAAATCGGGACGTCCCGCGCAAATCGGGACACCTGGCAACACTACAAGGCTGAAATAATGGAAGTATTGGAATTCTTGTCGATTCTGTTTTGGAAAAAATTTCAAAACCAAATCGACAAAAATATCAATATAATTACCAAATCTGCTCACAAAATTTCACGAGAATCGGTTGAGAAATGCGACCTGGGTGCCTAGACAAGATAGTTGTCGACAATCATCATCGTTAGTAAACAATCAACCTTTGTATGGGATTGACATTTCAAATCGAAATATCACGTGATTTTTAATCTCTTATGTCAATCTCATACAAAGGTTGATCGTTTAGTAACAATGACGATTGTCGGCAACCATCTTGTCTAGGGGGACTGTAGAGGGGAACAGCCAGACAGACATACGAAAGCATTTTTGCCCAAGCTGAAACGGAGACACTTCGATCGCGCTTCACGCTCGCTCGGTCATTATTTTCTATATAACACTCAAAGATTTTCATACGGCATCGTGCCTCTACCCAGATGGATAGTCCGCCTTATTAAAGCATGACATTTAATATCACTCCGCTTGAGGGGCTCCTGAGCAAATCGCTCTCAGTTCGTATTGCGCACGGCTGTCATCGCGTCATACTCGCTGTACTGATTAAATAAAAAATGACAACTTGCGTATTAAAATACTGTCACAACACTTATAAAAACCAAGGAAAAACTAAAAAACTAACCTTCCATGTGTAAGTATTGCGATTTCGTCACTTTTAATTACCTAAACTTATTACTTTTAAATACTGTCAACTATGGCTTGTTTATTTCGTGTTCCCATAGAGGCGACTATCCTTCTGGACGATTTAAATTCTTTGATAACACTATATTTTGAACAGAATGAATTAATTTTCTTTTTACTATAATACAGGTCTAAAACTGGGTATAACATTCTGAGTAAGCGCCAATAAAGATGTTTATTATAATAAACTAGACCTACTTGAATGCTCTTCTTAAAATTATTTTATGGTGTGTGAGAGGAATATTTCTTCTATATCTCTTTATAAGAAAGACTATCATTCGCATAACATAACTATATTACTATTCAGCATTGTTCAATTCGAACTCGAATGTAATTTTCATCGAAAAGAATAACACTTAGTCAGAAGATATATTGCGTTTTATCTCACCAAACAAATATATTGAGATTGGTTTGCAGAATTTTTGCAATTGTAGATTCACTTTATGGATTTGTTTATCACGGAGTTGTAAATGTTGTTGTTCCTCTTATTTTAAACTAGCAGTCCTCCGTGGTTTCACCCACGTTCCCGAGATAAGAAGCCTATGTCCTTGTCCATACGGTAGGCTATCTTCATGCCAAATTTCATTGTGATCGGTTGAATAGTTAAGGCGTGAAAGCGTAACAAATAAACAAACAAACAGTTACTTTCGCATATTAGTATAGTATTAGTATAAGTATAGTATAAGTATAGTATTAGTATAGTATTAGTATAGTATTAGTATAGTATTAGTATAGTATTAGTATAGTATTAGTATGGTATTAGTATAGTATTAGTATAGTATTAGTATAGTATTAGTATAGTATTAGTATAGTATTAGTATAGTATTAGTATAGTATTAGTATAGTATTAGTATAGTATTAGTATGGATTAGGATTAAACTTTCTAATCTTGTACTACTTAATGTTACTCCTCATTTCGAATGCTTTAGTAATCCTAATGTTTTACCTAAAATTGGATGCCTCCTATGTAATCAGTTTACTAATCTTGAAGACGTTAAAAATAGACTCGTAGACTAGCATTAACGATAAAGACAGAGCATAGTGTAAGCTGGGTGCATCGTGCAGGTTGTAACATTTTCCTTACACACGTAGAGTTCTACATTTTAACTGAATTATTATCACTTATTATTGTGATAATAATTCAGTTACAAGCAGCTTAGATAAGCTTCTCAGGATTCTATTATGTTTATAAAACTAAAGCGATTTCAAGTCTAACGCCATAAAAGTCTGTATAATTAATGAGCTAATTTGCTTTAATGTGAAAACTCGTGACATTTTCGTTTATTCAATGTTCAAATAATGGGCATAATACATTTTACAAACGTTATAGGTTAAATATTTAAGAATTATAATGTTGTATGGAGGATTTGCCTCAATTGTATTTATAATCCTGGCTGACAACTTTAGTTCTATGTTGTAATATGATTTGAAATTCTGTCACTCGGTCAATAAAAATCTAAAAGGTTATGGCGCAGCATGCAAAATAATTTTTTAAAAATTTATTATTTTAAATAATTCAACGTGACGAAATGTCAGAAAAACTGCAGAGCTGTTATAATTCACTGGAAAAATTGAAAGGACGGCAAAATTTTATAGAATGGAGATTTATAATGAAAAATATACTTATCCACGATAATTTGTGGAGTTCCATTAATGGTTATGAACCAAATGACTGCACTAAGCCCGATGTAAAAAAGAGAAACGATGAAAAAGCATTGTCGAAAATTTGCTTAAGTGTCGAAAAACCTTGTTTTTCACATCTGATGGGGGCTGAATCTGCAAAACAAGCGTGGGATGCGCTGGAACGTGCATATGATGACAAGGGGCTAAGTTCTAGGGTGCGGGTTCTCCAAAACCTGTGTGCCATCAGGCTTGAGACCTTTGTCAGTATGGAGGCATACGTCAATGAAGTTTTATCATTAGCACAACAATTAGCAAATATGAATAAACCTATTGATGATGAGTTTCTTGGAGCAGTGATGCTAAAAGGATTACCATCGGAGTATGAACCCATGATCATGGCACTAGAACATTCGGGAGCTGTTATATCCGCTGATTTGGTGAAGACTAAACTTCTGCAGGACAAACGTTGGATGACTCGTGGAGTTTCGAGTGAGGGCTTGTATTCGAATAGAAAGAGCACTGTTACTTCGAGGGACTCCGGGACGAGTAAGGCGCAACATAACAAAGGAGAGTCACATACGAAAGATACCTTTGGTCGTAAAAAGGAACCGTGGTGCTGGAAGTGTCGACAAAAAGGACACCTGAAGAAAGATTGTTCGAATAATAGAGATCTTTCAGGGAACTTTGTATTGTCAGCATATACTTTCTGGGTAAGCGTGTTTCTTCTGGGTAAGCGTGTTTCATCCTAGGCTTCGTCATCGCCCCTTATGGGCGGGTCAGTGGCCAAACGCAAGCCCATCTATTTAAAAAAAAAAAAAAAAAAAATACTTCTAGAGCGGATACAGAATCTTTGTGGTATATTGACTCTGGAGCAACGAACCACATGACTGGCAAACGTGATTTGATGACTGATTTTAAATCACATGATGGTTCAGTGACCATTGCTAGTGGAAATAAATTGAAATGTACAGGAATAGGTAGCGTTAAGTTGTCGAATAATGCGATTTTAACTAACGTTTTGTATATACCTAAATTAACTGTAAATTTGATATCTGTTTCTCAATTGATTAAGAATGGTTGTATTGTAAATTTTGATACTAATGGTTGTACTATTTCTAATTTAAGCGATGTATTGATTACGGCGAACGACTTAGGTGGTGCGTATAAACTTCAGACATACAGTCTAAGGGCGAATCTTACTATTAGCACATCAACTTGGCACCAGAGACTTGGCCATTTAAGTGGCAATAATTTAAAGCTTCTGAGGCAGGGCCTTGCTAATGATATTAGTTTTCAGGACGACCCTTGTAAAGACGTTGCATGTGAAGTTTGTTTGAAGGGAAAGCAAGCACGTTTACCTTTTCCTACTAATCCTGGGAAGTCTGTGGCTGATAAGCGGTTGGACCTTATCCACACTGACTTATGCGGACCCATGCCGGTTAATTCGCTTGGTGGTAAGAGGTATATACTGACATTCTTGGATGATCATACGAGAAAAGTATTCGTGTACTTCCTGAAGCATAAAAGCGAGGTGAGTGAATCCACAAAACAATTTATTAGACTTGTTGAAACTCAAATAGGGGATAAAGTTAAGGCTTTGAGGTCTGATAATGGTACTGAGTATGTAAATAAGGACCTTAGTAACTTTCTAAAAAGTAAGGGGATTGTGCATCAGGTAACCGTACCATATAGCCCTCAGCAAAATGGTGCAGCTGAGAGACTCAATCGGACTCTTATTGAGAAAGTTCGGTGCTTGTTGTATACAGCGAACCTTGATCACAAGTTTTGGGCAGAAGCTACTTACACAGCAGCTTATTTAATTAACATTTCACCGTCTAAAAGAATTCCTGGAAAAACACCAGAAGAAATTTGGACTGGTAAAAAGGTTAGCTTAAAGCATTTACGTGTGTTTGGTTGTGAAGCATTTGTTCATATTGAAAAATGCAAAAGAAATAAACTTGATCCAAAAAGTAAACGTTGTATATTTCTAGGATATGAAAGTAATGCTTATAGGCTATATGATTTAGGTAAGAATGAAGTCATTAGGAGTCGTGATGTTGTTTTTAATGAAACAATCTTTCCAGGTATCGTTAGCAGAAAGAACTCAGTGGAGATATTTTTTCCTGTAATTAATGACGGAGTTGCTGATGGTGAGGACCTGATAGATGATGAGCCTGAGGTTGAGGTTGAGGCGGAGATGCCACCCATACCGGTAACTGAGACGGAGGTGGAAATACCGATCAGGTCTGAAGTATGGTTTGAGGCGGAGTCGGAGATGCCAAGTTCTTCTACTGACACAGGTGTCATATCACGAGAGCAGCAAAATGACGGACCAGCTTATAATTTACGATCTAGATTTCCGAAGACGATGGCTGCACTCGAGAACGAATTGAGTGAGCCTACGACTGTTAAGGAAGCTATTCGATGGAGTGATAGTAAGCTGTGGCAGCAAGCTCTGCGAGATGAAATTGACTCGTTCAATAAGCATGAGGCATGGGAACTTATTGATAGACCTGTTAATAAAAATATCGTTAAAAATCGTTGGCTTTTTAAGATAAAACGTGATACGAATGGTAAAATAGCATGTTATAGAGCTCGATTAGTAGCAAAAGGATTTACACAACAATTCGGCGTTGACTACAATGAAACATTTTCTCCAGTCGTGCGTCATAGCTCACTAAGGATGTTATTATCTCTTGCGGTTGAGTTAGATTTGAAGATAGACCATCTGGATGTTAAGACTGCATTTCTAAATGGCAATTTAGATGAGGAGATTTACATGACACAGCCTGAAAGTTTTATTAAACAGGGCGATGAGCATAAAGTGTATAAACTCAAGAAAGCTGTATATGGATTGAAACAAGCTTCACGTTCGTGGTACGAGAAGGTAAAGCAAGTTTTATTATTGGAGCAATTTGTGCAGAGTAAGCATGAAAGCTGTATTTTCAGTCGTCGTATGGGTAAGAAAACCATTATTATTGCTCTTTATGTTGATGATTTTTTCGTGTTTTATAATTGTGATGAGCTTGCTAAAAAGCTAAAAGTGTCACTGAAGTCACATTTTACGATTAAGGATTTAGGAGAAGTACGAAATATGTTAGGCATAAATGTAGACCGTAGCAAAGATGAGCTGAAGCTTAGTCAACGTAATTATATTGAAAAGTTACTCGAACGTTTCGATATGCAAGACTGTAAAATAGCTAAGACGCCCTTAGCTGTAGGTTTGAAGTTTTCAGAGAGTGTTTCTCCTGATGATAGTCTGCCGTATCAGGCGCTAGTTGGTAGCCTTATGTATTTGTCTGTAACAACTAGACCTGACATTTCATTTGTTTGTAGTTTCCTAAGTCAGTATAATACTCGTTACACAGTGGAACATTGGACTGCGGCGAAACGAGTGTTAAGATATTTAAAAGGCACAATAAATTTGGGCCTTGTGTACAGAAAAAGTAATATCGGTAATAAATTTCGATTGCTTGGGTACACTGATGCAGATTGGGCTAATGGAGAAGATCGCAAGTCATACACGGGATATGTTTATATGCTAGGTAAAAACATAATTTCATGGGGTTGCTATAAACAATCGTGTATCGCACTGTCATCCACCGAGGCGGAGTATATTGCTTTGTCTGAAGCCACTAAAGAAGCGGTGTACGTTCGTGCAATACTTGCGGAGTTCACAGGTCAGCTTGATAGTGTTATTTTGTTTAGTGACAATCAATCAGCTGCCAAACTTGCTACCAACCCAGTGTTTCACAAACGAACAAAGCATGTGGATATACGATATCATTATGTACGCGAAGCCGTCGATTGTAAGATAATAGAATTAAGATACATGCCAACGGATTGTATGATAGCTGATATTTTCACTAAGGCTTTGTTATATATTAAGCATAGATCTTTCACTGGAAAAATGCTGGAAGTCATTCAGGATTAAGAGGGCGTGTTGTATGGAGGATTTGCACCTCAATTGTATTTATAATCCTGGCTGACAACTTTAGTTCTATCTATGTTGTAATATGATTTGAAATTCTGTCACTCGGTCAATAAAAATCTAAAATATAATTTGAGTGAATAATTAATTATTAATTTGGTTACGTTATTGTTATAGAATAAATTATGCTAGCTTGGGCCGTGGTATTACTCGATTATCCGAGGGGTTTTATTTCACAGGGATAACATGTATCAAATTTTATCCCAGGGTATGATTTATAGGTATATGTGCTAAGTTACGAATATACGTTCAGCTGTCACGGAGCTATAGGCAACAAACATACACAAACTTGCGCATTTAGAAAGGGGGAAAAGATATTTTACTTTATTTACGCAATTATTGTCAGTGCGATTAGAATTTAAATATTATGTGATGATTCTAAGCTTGTTTTGAAAACAGTAACCCCACCAAAAACATTTTCATGTAAAATGTTGCCAAGACGAGACCATATGACTCGCACTGTCAAAAAGTTATCAGATCTCATGTAGAGCCAATAACTCTACACGCCCTAACTCTACAAGGCCTAACTTCACAAACTCTACACCTTAGTCAAAATATGTGGCTTGGCCGTTTCGCTACCGTCAAATAGGCGTAAGGTGAAAAATACAATTACTTTTCTGTAGTACAATAGTTCTTGTAGTTAGGTAAGGTAGTGCCCAGATTCCAAAGTTTAATGCCGGTTCTTCTCAGCTAATGCAACCTTCCGAACCTGTAATAGAGTCAAACTTTTCATTGTGCCTGCAAAGGTCTATTTGAATAAATAATTTTGTAATAATATCTTGCGTGGTTTCGGAAATATTTCATGCTATTAAATATCTTTTTTATATTGGTCTTCAGTGTATTATGGCAACCCATTTTAATGTGAAATTAAAATAAATATTATTATCTCTTTCCAACAGGTACGCGGAAAGAGAGATAGCAGTCGTAGCTACCCATCAATGTATACATAAATCTGCTTCCAGTCAACATTGATTCCGAGAGCTGCCGAGCCCGCAGATACACTGTTAAGGCGGCCCTCTGTGGCCGGCGCAACTTCAACGCAGGCATAGTCTAAAAGCTTGTTGTTTCATCCAACGTAATGTTTGACTGCGAAAAAAGAGAACCAGCATCAGAGCCGTCGGTTATCAGTTGGTATATTCCGCTGATCACTCGCGGCCGCTTCGCTAGGCCATCATTCATGATTTCAAATTCATAAAACTTGTTCCAGGAGTATACTTCTTGTGAAAAAATCTTACAAGTGTGTGAAAAAAAAGTTAGTTATTTAGAATCTCCAATACATTTGCAAGCCTGGTATCTAAATGTTTTCTTTATTTTTACAATTTATAGGTATATTAGATATGGCCAAAGTTCAGGCAAAAACGCTGTTTTTCGGAGGCTTTAACTGAATTTGTTTCACACTTTTTTTAAATTATGCCTAGATACACGGCTAGATATAGTGCACAAGATACTAATTTATTCAAAACATCTAACGAAAAATGTTTAACAACGCCATAATAAGTACAGAGGTTTTGTATAAAAAGTATGACGAATTGAGTCCTCTTAAGGAAATTGTAATGAACTTCTTAGAATTGGGGTACTATTTTCAAGAATTCGACTACTATCTAAGTTCCACGTAGGGAATAAGACGAGTCAAAGCAAATCGAATAAACACGCGACATCAAAAAGTGTCTCATATTATAATGTTGTTTTAAAAATCCGTGAAAAGTTTTATTACAATGGCCACCATTTTACTAAAACATGTATTTTATGGGCGATGACAGGTACTGACAGAGCGGAAAATGTGAAAGTGATTTATAGTGACTAACTTATCACTCGACACTGGCAAAAACAAGTCGTAATAAAAAGGATTTGTATGCCAAACTATGGAGAAGAATTAAAAATTCCTACTATCCTAAAGAAAGCAAAAAGGGTATTTTTTAACTTCTTCTTTTTTTTCCTGTCTCCTGGATTTTCGGCATAAATATACCTGCTTCTTTTTTGCAAGTTCGGGTTTGCAGCACTGCCTCAGATGTATTATACGGATAAAAGTAGTAGAACTAATGTTCATCAGTTTTATAGGTTGTTTATAAACTCTTATCGCTTCACAGCCTTCGTCCATAAATGATAAACGGTTCCCTCTGAACCTTTCAGTTACTGACGTTACTTTCAAGCTTCTCCTTATGTACTTATTCCTTATCTTATCCATTCTTGTTACTTCACACATCCATCTCAATATCCTCATCTTAGCTGGATGCAATCGTATTTCATCCGGCTTCTTTACTGCTCAACATTCCGAACCATAAGTACATCTTATCACGGACATAGATTTTCCCATTTAGCTAAATTTTGTAATATGGTACCTATTTTATGACGCGGTAGAGCCTTTGGTTCATCTGTCCATCTAGTGGAAAATGGTCACGATTTTAGAACGCGGTTCTACTGGATAGCCTTTTAACCTCATTGGTTGTAAGACTTTTATAATAGTTTCGTACATTGACAAAAGATGGCGTTGTAATATGTTTTGATGTGTAAAATAGGATGTTCTCCGATTATTATGGCAATCAAGAAAAAACATAAAATATGTAAGTAGCTATCAGAAAGGTGAAAAAATATTGAAGTATACGCAAGCTGCATTAGATATCGTGTAGAGATTCAACTGTTATATATAAAAACAACTTTTTTTCGCCATATTGTAAAAATTCATGTTGGCCTTATTATACCACCCTATTGATTTTATGGGACTGATCAATAAGGAAGGGGAATAAACCGGTATTCGACTTTTTTGGCGGGAACTTGCAGAGTGACGTAGCATTTTCGTTTTTATTTTCATAAATTCACATAAATTCGTGTATTTTGAGTTTTATTGCGTATTTTCGGTGGTATTTTACCTAATAAAGATCATAAATGTGCACCTGTGAAGTGAAATGAAATGAATTATGTGTATCGTGACTTTTCAAGTTGTCTCAAAAAGTCCGTGAAGAGTTTTAGTACAATGACCACCATTGTAGTAAAACATGACTTTTATGGACGGTGACTGACTGAGGACTTTATGTGAAAGGGATTTATTGTGACTGGAAACTATAATACAGGTCGTTGTTTTGGTCAGCGACGAGCGACTCAGGGTCGATAATACAAATGATACTGGTGCTAAAAAAAATATAAAAAAAATACTTAATTTTTTTTTAATTATAAAAATAAAAAAATATTTTTTTTGAAAATCATGTAATAAGCTAAAGTGTAGACATAATACTCAACGGGAGTGCGAGGGAGTAAAGGGGTGGGCCGATGGCGGCTTGAGCCTGGCTCTAGTCTGTGCACGTGCCGAGTAACCATACTTTGCGGTAATTTTATTTCAAATTGAATAAGGTATTTCTCAACGTATTTACAATATTTAATGGAATTAAGTCCATTTTTGGGGAATATATATTTTGTACTACCGCTCCTGGTTCGCTTGTCGCCGACCAAAACAACACCCTGTATAACTCGACACTGGCAGAAATGAGCCCTAATTTGGGCTTGGTTGCCAAACTTAAAAATAAGAAGAAGAAGAAACCGGTATTCCGATTCGGATGAAGAACCGTTTTGGTAGTTATTGAATCGAATAGCTCCTACTTCACAATTTCAGACTTTCATACGTAATAAGGCAGTCAGAAGCGCTCGTGGTGTAGCATGATTAGCCGTTCTTAATCAATCGGCAAAGTTAAGCTATGCCTGTCGTGGTCGGTACCTGGATGGGTGACCGCCTAGTGGTATTTTGAATCGAACGTTTCCGTGCTTCGGAAGGCACGTAAAGCCGTTGGTCCCGGTTATCACTTAATTGTGATAGTCGTTAAGCTAGTTGGATGCCTCCTAGGCTGCTTGAAAAATTCCAACAGTAGGTTGACCACTAGCCTACCTCCACCGATCCGCAGTGGGCACGCATGGTGGAGTATTCCCATTCCCTTTCACCCTCATTTGTGAAAGGAGGCCTGTGCTCAGCAGTGGGACATTATAGGCTGATGATGATGATGAAGGCAGTCAGTCGATAAACGATAGCGCTAAATTAAGAATCGGTACAAATGGGCATTTTATTAAAATAAAATTGTTCTTACAAATCGGAATATAAGCGATTTACATTATTTACATCTGTATCAAAGAAAGGATAGAACAATAAAACTTTGATAATTTTGATGGTGTTTTGCTCCAAAACTATTATTCGCTCTATATTTGTTTCTGTTGTTTTGTAGTGTGGATAAAGCAAAATGAAGGCGTTTTATTTTCGAACAGACCAAAAATGTTCTTTTGAGCTAAAAAGCGGCGCTAAATATATAAAGAAAGCCTATGTCTTTCTCTATACCATAGGCTATCTGCATGCCAATTTTCATGATGATCTTTTGAGTAGTTGAGGCGTGAAAGCGTAACAAACACACCAACAAACTCACTTTCGCATTTATAATAATAATTAGGATTTCTGCTTCAATAAAATTCACAGCATTGAATGTAGACATCTACTCGTATCAAATCATATTTAAAATAAAACCAAACATATTTTTTTATAAAAATCACAGTCGTTTATTAATAATAAATACTGGTAATGAGGATAGACATAGAGATTTACCAAAAATCTTTAGCGTAATGAAAGGTACTTTAAGTGTCTAATTAAATTCTAGAAAAAATGTTGAATATTAAATAGATTACATACAAGAACCGCCTACATTGTGATTTTATAAATACAATCATTGATTGAAAAATAACTAATTGAAATCACTATGTAAGGAACTTAACATTAAGTCATGGGCCCGATTTCCTATAAAACCTTAACACCTAAATCCTATAAGTAAGTATAAACGATCTAAATATCCACCTGCGTCCTAAATAAGCTAAGTATTTCGAAAACTATATTTTTATTAAAACTGGTTTATTTGGTACCAGAAAACGTGATGTCAGTGACCTTTACCTACTGCCATGGGTAATGGGTAACATTATTTACCCATATATAATTAAACGTTCAAACATCATAACTTAAGTACATACCATGCAGCTTAAGTAAATATCAGAGTATATGAGTATATTAAAATGGCAGTATATGGGTAAATATTGTTGATGATTCATAATCCAATATACCCTAATCCCGACGCAGTATGTATCAGGCATATATCCAAGCCAATACAACGACAGGATTGGACTTAATTTAATTAAAATACTTATGAATATTACTACCGTCTAAATGTGAACTGTATAAAGTTAATGCGTGAGTAATGCTGCACTTCAAACCGGAATGAACCTCAACGAAATAATGTATCAAGGTTAACAACTATACCTAGTCAAGCTTCGTTACCATTTCTCAATTCTATGCTAGCCTAACTACCTTAAATCCTACATCAAACAGCTCAAAATCCAGAACGAATTCTAGAAAATATGATGTGAAGTGCGACAATCTCAGATGCCGCCTAAATCCAATCCTGCCACCGCTCGTCCGACAGCGATAATCGGAAATTATAATAATATCAACGCGACAAAAAAGCGTTTGTGCATGCAAAATCTACTGCATCATCTTCAATTTGAACCTTAGAACTAAATAAGAGATTACTCTAATAAATACGAACAGAGCGCACAGAGCGCCGACGTCTATCCAAAAGTTTGCTTTATCCATAGTCATTTCTTTGAGGAACAAATCGGGGTTACGGAAATGGCAGTACGCTTCAGAGCAATGTAGTTTTTCTCTTCCAAAACCATAGACTGATAGCATGGCACCTTCGAATCCGTATCTGACGTAGCTGAGGTAAGTAATCCATTGCAAATAGCTAGGTATAGCGTTGAAATTGACGAAGAATCCTGAGAATAGGACCACTGGTATCGTGGTGACAGGTCCGAGGTATACTCCGGTTTCGATCTTCATGGCGGCGCCGATCAGCAAGCCGAGAGACTGCGCGACCAGCGCCGTCAGGATGTTGATGGTGGTGAACATCAGCACCCTGTCTGTCTGCATCGGCTGCCCTGTCATGAAGTATACTATCATGACGTAAACGCCGCTGAACACTATCTGTAGATATAAAGCAATTGTTAGAATTGTCTTTTGTTTTATTTTAGAATGATTTATCGTTATTTAAGCTCCTACAATTTATTTCTTTTTTTTTCTTTTGAGCTAAATCTTTCGAGCGCACCATAGATATTTTATTGAAATTATACGAAATATGCCATGTTTAATTCATTAGATTAATGTTTAGAGAAGTGCTCGTGGTGTAGCATATTTAGCCGTTCTTAATCGATCGGCAAAGTTAAGCTAACACCGTCGTGGTCGGTACCTGGATGGGTGACCGCCTAGTGGTATTTCAAAGGCACGTAAAGCCGTTGGTCCTGTTTATCACTTAATTGTGATAGTCGTTAAGCTAGTTGGATGCCTCCTCACTAGCCTACCTCCACCAATCCGCAGTGTGCATGCGTGGTGGAGTATCTGCCCATTCCCTTTCAGAGAAAGGAGGCCTGTGCTCAGCAGTGGGACATTATAGGCTGATGATGATGAATGTTAAAATGTTTATTTATATAATTTCACTCAACAAGGTGACGAGCAAAATAACAATTAATGGCTAGTATTAAATATAACGGAGCTGGCTGTCAAGTGCAGTAAAATTTACCGAGCTGATAGCTTCATTTCGGTAAATTTTCATAGAAATATCCATAGATATGTATTTACCTGGAATGGTAGATCCGCTATCGTCTTCGCAAAGTAGAACGCCTTCAGTGAGTACCAATAGTTCAAATGCTCTCTCACGAATACACTCATTTCGGTTGGGACTGTAACAAAGGATAAAGATTTGAACATGGATTTAGAAATCTTCGGGTTCTCACGTTAAAAATTTAGAGCAGCCTGACTAGGGAAGTTCCTCCATCTCACAGAAAATCAGTCAAATTATATATTCATTCGGATTCATCGGGTTATATACAGGGTGTTGTTTTGGTCGGCGACAAGCGACCCAGGAGCGGTAGTACAATATATATATTCCCCAAAAATGAACTCAATTCCATTAAATACTGTAAATATGTTGAGAAATACCTTATTCAATTTGAAATAAAATTACCACAAAGTATGGTTACTAGGCACGTGCACAGACTAGAGCTAGGCGCAAGCCGCCATCGCCCCACCCCTTTACTCCCTCGTACTTCCGTTGAGTATTATGTCTACACTTTAGCATGTAATAACATGATTTTCAAAATTGTATTTTTTTTATTTTTATTAAAAAAAAAAAAATGTTTTTTTTTTATATTTTTTTAGCACCATTTTAGTATCATTTGTATTATCGACCCCTGAGTCGCTCGTCGCTGACCAAAACAACGACCTGTATAACTTTCTTTTCTAGTCACGAATTCTAATTAGGTATTGATATCAATGTTAGCATACCATATCTTGTTCATTTCACTAATAAAATTTAAATTAATTAGTAAGCACAACTTTACATTATCATTTTCATTCACTTGCAATGAATATTCAATTTGGTTGGATATATCTAGCAGCCATTTGTTGAGTTTGACAACATTTTTGAAACTAAGTCTGATATTGCTAAGGGGCTGCACAAACGTAGACACTTTTTGTTACCCACACGGCACACCATCATAGAAAACTGTAGTTGCTTTGTCCTGTAGCGGCGATCGGAGACAGTCACCGGTCGCTACTTCTGGTCACTGGTACAATTCGTTGCTTGTTTTCCGTCAGTTTCAGTACAATTGTAAGGATTTTTTTTTATGTTGCTTGTGTCTTTAACTGACGACATTTAGTTTCCAGTTACCGACCACTTTTTGATCGTCAACGAGTATGTGTAAAGTGGAAGCAACTGGACACAAAAAATGTTTACGTCTGCGCCGGGAGTGGCTGATTTCATACTGGTTCTATAGAAATCAAATATTTATTGGTAGCTTTTATTCGACACAAGACACAAAAGTGTCAACGTTTGCGCAGCGCCTAATGATCGTAATATTTTTCATAACTTGATGGAGGGAACTTGCAGAGTGACATAGCGTTTTCATTTTTATTTTCATAAATTCGTGTATTTTGAGTTTTATTGCATATTATCGGTGGTATTTTATCCAATAAAGATCAATCCATGTGCACCAGTGAAGTGAAATGAAATGAATCATGTGTATCGTACCTTTTCAAGTTGTCTCAAGAAGTCCGTGAAAAGTTTTAGTACAACCACCATTGTACTAGAACATGACTTTTATGGACGGTGACTGATTGAGGACTATTGTGAACGTGATTTATTGTGACTAGAACTTATAATATAACTGGAAAATGGCAAAATACACAAGCCGTGTGACGCCAACAAATTAAAAAAAAAACAACTTGATGGAGTAGAATTGTATGTTTTACAAAGTTGATTTATATTCTGTAATTAAGTTTCGATACTTACATGTAAGGATAGTTGGCATCATAGCCGTAAACATGGTGAACATAACAGTGAAGAAAATACATCCAGCATTGCTCATCACCTTCGCAGCATCTCGACCAATATCGTAATACAGGAACCCGATCAGCAGACCGACAATTGTATGCGAACATAGTCTTAAATGCGTGAGCATCGGATCACGGAGTATGCTCCTAAAAGTTCGTTTCAATAAGATCCAGAATTGCTTCCACCCTGAAGTTGGGAAGCCGGTCTTAATAGGTTTCTTGGTGAAACTCTCGCTGGAATCGAGCAGTGAGGTTGTGCAGGTAACTGGTGCTAAATTGGTGGCATTGGGGAGAGCGATCTGTTTCTCTGAGTTAAGTACTGGTTCTGACATATCTATCACAGTGCACGTTGGTTTATCTGGAAAAAAGTAATATGAATTAGAATTTGATTCACTTGTAGCAGACTTGTGCACACAATTAAGTGCTTACACGACAGACCTAAAGACAACGGCAAAAAGTGATATAATGGCCGCAGATGGTAAGCACACAACTAGCTCCAAGTAAAGATGTTAAAACATACTGGGAGGTGCTTAGGACATATACAGGTAGCTGGGTACTACAAACCAACCTACCATCCTGCCATGATTTCCTGACAATATTTTTCTTCCCAAAAAGCTTTCTAGACCAATTATAAGAATTGTATTATTACAATCTAAATTCATCTATTCAGTTTAAGCCGTGATCAGGCACTTATTAACGTTACAATTTACTCTACCTCGAGCAAAGTAAACTCTTCTGTTCAGCTCATTTACGACCAACAAAAGAACGAACAATTTACAATGTACCTAATCTGAAACTTACCTATAGCAATATTTAAAGCCTCCGCTTTCTGAGCATTATTCTTGCTGGTCTGGTTATTGTAGTTGAGGTTCTGGGGTACGGAGGACGATGATGATGATGATGAAGACTGGCCTCGGCCACAGTTTCCTTTATTCACCGCCATCACCAGCTTGTGAACCCAGTCTCCATGTTCACCTGTTGCCACTTCCATCACTGGAAAGAAGATGATTATATTAAAATTTGGGTAAGTGACAAAATTGAATACTTCTTTTTCTTCTTCGATCTTATCGTTTATAGGAAAAAAAATATCGAAGACATTTTTTATTGCCAACTAGTTTCAACCCGCGGGTTTAGGTATTTCTAAGACCTAAAATTCTGTAGAACATTAAATTGATATATCTTGGTCAGCGAGGAAAAATTCCTTTACCGAGCAATCCATTCCGCGAGTGCTTTTGTACTGATATTAATAGTACCGACCAATCACAGCATCTAAATATTTAGTAAGTCCTTCAATTAGCCAATCAAAGTGCATTATCGGTGGTGTGGAATTGGTGGAATAGATTACAAACATAATGAACGTCATTTCGTTACTTTGGGTTAATTGTTTGATGATCTCGGTTTAGTCAGCGTGAGGAATGTAAAAGCGTTTTTCTACGACTTAATTAACAAAAGCTTGAAATTTCTTTTATAACATCCTTACGTGGCTTATTCCCGTCGTAACAATTTCTAAATTATGGTAGAAATAGCAAGTGATATAAAAGAGCAAAGTTGACAAACACATTTTAACCCCTTAGTTCTAGGGAGTGACGCACGTCCTATAAGAACAATTGATGTCATTGTTATTTTTTTTTACCTCGAGCCAAGTATTAAAACTCCTATTTAGAGATGGAGAACAAAAAACAAATAACTATAAACTTTGTGCCATCGTGTTCTAATATGAAGACATATAGCGATACCTACTCAAGGCCTTACAAGAACTCTATCAAGGCTTTATACGTACAGCTATATAAACGGCATGACATGAACAATGCTCGCTTGATGCTATTAATTTGGACTATAATACATTTAATAGCAGCAATCTATTTGATATGTACAGTCAGCTTCAAAAGTAGCTGATTAAATCCCGCACAGACGAAGCGATGTGTGCGGTCACACAAAAATTAGTATTGAAAAATTATCGCAATATGCCGAACTATGATTTATATTAATATATATTATAGCTACGTGTGTGATGGTCTTAATGTAGTACCGAGTCACATTACACAATTCACAGCTTTCATACAAAGATTGCCAATACTATTGTCAATGAATGGGTACTAAAAGTGACCATCTAAATTTGACGCTGACTGTAGGGTGATTCTCTTTAGTTATAAGTATTTGATGGATTACCATGATTACTGAGTTTTTGGTCTCATGTAATTATTTCTTATAAGTACCTACTGGCTTTTATTGAATTTAATAACACTAATCCGAGGCGTATATAGCTCGCGAGATCCAGCAAAAAATAACATGTTTGCCATGAATTATATTTAAATTAAAAAAAACATAGAAAAAAAACAATGACCTCTCATGATACTCAATTATAAACATTGCGGTTAGATAAGACAAACCGAAACAGTCATGACGGACATAATACAATACGCAAATAAACAATAACAAAGATTAATACTTCATCAAACAACTGAATACGTTCAGGGCGCATTGAATTATCTAGAGTTCCTGATAATAGTAATTATAAAACGTGTAAGCAAATAGACAGTGCTACAAAATCTGCATCCAGTATAACCATATACATTAAAGAAGGGGTCAATATATTATTTAATGAAACTAAACCTAAAAATGCTATAGTGAACGTATATATGAGTCTACGTAGTGACTCATAATATTGTAGTGAACTTTGAGCTTTGACTGACAACGCGGAAACAAAGAGACATTTTCAGATATGGTGGCTATTTATTACTAGTTATAATAGCTGTCTCTGCTACTAGTCAGATAATTATTACTCATCTTCAAGACGGGTTAATGGCTAATGAATCTGTCTATGCTAGAGGAAACTCATCTTTGGGAATGATTGATGAATCTGCTGGTAACGTTATGATAACTACTATAAAAATAGCTAACTACACTTCTTTATATACTCTAGAACTCACTTTAGTCACAAACCTGTAGGCCGAATTATGTACAGAAGGAGTTTTTTGAATGGAAAAAGAAGGTTTTCTTTATAAGAACAAGACAAAAAAATCTTACCATAATCCGCAGGATTGTGATAGCTCGGACAATGAAGACCCATCGACGATAAAAATGGTACTAGCCCGCTGACTTTCCCCTGGTATATACTTTGGCCGTCAGCTAAGGTGTACAAAAAGTCAAACATCTCGAACAGCCTCGCGGACGGTTGATGGATGGTGCATATGATGGTCCTCCCGCCTCTCGCCAAAGACTTCAGAATGGAAATACACTGGAAACACGAGGAACTGTCCAATCCTGAAGTAGGCTCATCGAAGAACATTACAGGAGGGTTGTTAACTAATTCTAAAGCTATCGACAAACGTTTCTTCTGCCCGCCTGATAGATTTATCGTTCTTGTATCACTAGCTTCTACAAGGCCGAGCATTTCTAATATTTCATTGATGACTATCTTTTTCGCTTCGACAGTCATATCTTTTCCCAGTTTGAGGTTCGCTGAGACGTGCATTGCTTCTCTGACGGTGAGGTGGGGTAGTAAGCAGTCGTCCTGCATGATATAGCAGGATAACTTTCTAAACCGCCGCAGGTTCCTCTCCTTCCCGTTTATGAGTATTGAGCCGCTGACGTTGGATGTTCTGAAATATAAGGAATTCTGTTAGTAAACAATGCTGATATTCGAAGAATTAATTCTTTGGCCAATCGCCAGGCTACACGGAAGTAATTTCGACATCATAATATACATTTTAAGAGATTCTGAGAAAAACTTTTGAATGAGCGTTACTATGTCAAACAGGATTCCGAAAAAAACGATAAATTCAACCAACACTAGGTATTTTCTATGCGTACTTGATTTAATATTCTCAGTTTTATTCTTATTTAGATTTTCATCTATTCTGTTAAAAAAAGAGATGTGTATAACTTACTTGTATCCAGCCAATATATTCATAAGAGTACTCTTCCCTGCACCCGAAGGTCCCATAATAGCTGTCAGTTCACCAGATCTAAATGTGCCATTTATGCACTTGAGCAACGCTTTGTATCCTCTCTTCCGACCCTCGCTCACTGAATAAGATAGGTCTGAGAACTCGATGTCGACTGGTGGTCGTTTGGGCAGGTGTGTCAGTGAGGCCATGGGTTTCTTCTGGTCACCATAACCGTTGGGAATCTTTGGTACTAGTCCGGTCATGGCAGGGCCGGCGCCGCCGTTGCATAGGTTGATTTGCGAGCCCCTGTAATGTAATAAGAAATGCTTATTAGGAGGCAGCAAATACTTTTGAGTTAGTAGATATCTTATTTAAGTATGTAATTATTCAACTGTGTTAAAACTTCTATTGACATAAATAAAACATAACGCATTTATGAACATTAAAACTTGACTCTACCACTTGACTGGTCCGTAAAACGCTAACTGAGAAGACATAGACAAGACTATCTCACTTCTCACTAATATTATAAATGCGAAAGTTTGGATGTTTGTGAGTTTGTGAGTTTGGATGTTTGTACCACGATCACGCTTTAATAACTCAACAGATTTAGATGAAATTTGGCACACAGATAGAATATGTTCTGGATTAACACATAGGATACTTTTTATCCCCAAAAATCAATATATCCCTCGGGAACGCGGGTGAAACCGCGGGGCGCAACTAGTTTTTTTAATAAAATCGGATTGAGTTTTTAAACATTTTTGTCTGTCTGTTCCGGTTCATAGTTAATGTTATAAGGAGTAACATAGCTACTTTTATTTTTAAAAGATAATTAGTGTTCAGCGCAAAAAAATTCAAACCGTTCGCGGGTGAATCCGCGGGGGTCTGCTAGTTATACTATATGCAGGTACCTAGAAGTACTTTAATATACAAATGGCCTACGAAGCGAAAAGACCATTATTGGAGACCTTTCGAAAAATAATTGAAATAGTTAGAGCTCCCGCAGACATACAATTGTAAGTTGGCCGAGTAAATCGCAGAGTATACTGGTATAGGTGTAATTACTTGTGCACAAGGTGCTAGCCCGCACATCTTCTCCGACTAAATCGTTCAACTAAATAATTGGACTCTAATCGTATCAGAATCGAGATTCACTTCCGATTACGCACAATTAAAAAGTAGTCCAACTATTGGTTAACTGCTTGTTGGCACGGTTACCCTATGCAAGTTCGCAGTCTATCCAACTTTATTGGGCAGTCGCACGGCAAGATGCAAGATGACCACAGGCGTGCGCGTGATTTCCCCACGACCGCATCTTCTTCTTAGCGAGTCGGAAAGTTGTGTTATTTGATTATCGCTGGCCCGATTAGATATACGAGCTCATCAAAAGACAAAATACTCATTCTGTAGTATGAGAAAAAAATATCAGTGTAATATCTGAGTTTAGAATGCAATGAATGATGCATTGCATTATAAACTCAGATATTCCCATATTCTAATCTGTTACTTAATATATGGGATGCACCCAAAATGTTCTCTTTTGTTTTCGTCTTCTTTGTAATTAGAGCAATTAAAGCGTTTTTTCCGCATTTTAACGCACACGCACCGCGCTAGCAATACTGTCACCAACTAAATCGATTAAGTCTGCGGCTTGTAACCAATAAAATAAAGTTGGTCAACTAAATTATAAAAGTACGCAATTTAGTCGTTCGATAGTCGGCCAACTTACAATTGTATGTCTGCGGGAGCTCTTATAGAACATGCAGCAATTTCGAATAAGAACATTTAATTATCTCGACTTTGTTCGTATAAATACAGAGTATTATTGGCTGCATAAGCCACTTTCAATTCATATTGCTACATAAAGATGACTAACTACATTATGCAAGTCTGATACAGTGCGCCCACTTAGTAACCTAGATATAGCACTTTCGCTTGTTTATTAATAATTTATAGGTTTAGTTGTACCATCTGATTATGGTATATGTTGAGACTTTGCTTTATGAGTGACTACATTTAGGAAAAAGAGAAAAATTGGTACAAAAAATACTCAAACTCATAAACCTAAATAGCCGATAAAAACCTGATTATTTAATGAGAAATTTAAAGACGAAAAATAGAGTTGCAAGGTCCTACCTCCAAATATATAAATAGATCATAGAGTTGCTTTTAATCATTCATAGCTTTAACCACTTTGGGGTGAGCTATACCCCGGCTATGTCGACATATAAGATTGTCCATGATTAATTTATCTGTTGACAACATAACTGACATTTCAACGATATCCATGTCTGTTATTCTTTCCTATTACGACATTCTGGCACTATGCCATATTTTGGATGTTTTTACGGAATCATTTCGAGGTTCATTTTACTTGTAGCTAGGTAATAAGTTTTACGACAAGTTAGTGTTTTGATTTATTACAAAGATAGGCAGGGAAGTAATGTAAAATCTATCACATGAACAAACATGGCAAGCATCTAAAAAGAAGATCGCCAATGATGACTTATTTATGTTCTTAAGATTGAAATAATTGCCCAGAGGAGATACCCACCTCTTGTATCTAACGTTTTCTAATAGAATTGCAACGATTTCTCTGTTAACAGATGGATGCTGCTACCTATGCATTAAGATTATAACAGCACCCACAAATGGTTAATATTGTTGTGTAGTAACGTACTCAAAGCAAAGACATTCAAGACAGGAAACTGGAAGATATGCAGAAGAACTTCCAAAACATCGATAGAGTAAACCAAAAGAATGTAAAATATCTGTTACCAGTATCACACGGCTAACTAGCGAATTTATACCGTATTGCTAACGGCATTAATTTAAACCGATGGTGCCATGGGCTTCCTCAATTTGAGACCACATGTTGAGCATTACAATCAGCTATATCACTTTAAGGCTTTTGCTTGAGGCGGCGTCGTGTGACGGGTCGTCCACTTCCCTGCAATATGGCGAGAGCGATGGCTGCCACACGCGTCATACTTGTGAACAGGTGCTGCTTGTGGGGGCTGGTCTGCTTAAGTTTGCTATTATATATCGATTCAGTCTACTTTGTAGTTTTGCCCCCGCGCCGGGGCACGCAATTGTTGTCAGTGCGATTAGAATTTAAATACCATATAATGAGTCTAAGCTTGTTTTGAAAAGAGTATTGCATTTTTTCGAATATGAGGAAATATTATTAGGCCAATAGAATCTTCCATTAGATTGAACTTGAAATAAAATGTAAATTTATAGACAATGAGTATTTGATGAATCATAGCAGCTGATTAATTCGGGACAACGACTTCGCTTTGTTTATAATATTAGAGTAAGAGCCCACTATGATCTGACCTTCGTCATTTTATAAAACCTGAAAGTTTCTCTGTGTATGTCCCTAATAGAGGTAAAAACGATCCCCGAATATGAAGTTTGGATCGCGGTGGCTTTGGAAGTTATCAGGTAGCAAAGGTGTCAAAAATTGCACCTCAAATTCGTTAAAGTATAAAGGTCAGTTTTTTTTATATTTTATTTGGACTAATATTAGAAACCACGTCGTCCATTGTCAGACACTTTGAACGGTGGAAATCCCCTGTCAGACACCTTAAAGTATTAAAAAATATTATTCAACTTTCGTCATTTTATAAAAGCTGAAATTTATATATGTTACTTGACGAACTATCAAAAGATGATTTCTCAGTTGTCAGACACTTTCGATGGTGGCTTTGCCGTGTCAGACACTTTAAAGGTCTATCGTAGGTGCGAGCGCGAGGTATATTCAAAGTGATTTTTTTTACAAACGAAAAGATATACAGGGTGTTGTTTTGGTCGGCGACAAGCGACCCAGGAGCGGTAGTACAAAATATATATTCCCCAAAAATGGACTTAATTCAATTAAATACTGTAAATATGTTGAGAAATACCTTATTCAATATGAAATAAAATTACCGCAAAGTATGGTTACTAGGCACGTGCACAGACTAGAGCTAGGCGCAAGCCGCCATCGCCCCACCCCATTACTCCCTCGTACTCCCGTTGAGTATTATGTCTACACTTAAGCTTATTACATGATTTTCAAAATTTTAATTTTTTTATTTTTATTATTAAAAAAAATAAAGTATTTTTTTTATATGTTTTTTTGCACCAGTATCATTTGTATTATCGACCCTGAGTCGCTCGTCGCTGACCAAAACAACGACCTGTAGACACATAGTTATTTTGGAGAGTTTGTAGATTAAATCATGAAATTTAATAAATCATGCAAAAAAGTCTACATCAATGACCCAGTTTTAGAGTTATAGATCAAAAATCTAAAAGAACACAAAATTTTTGAACATTTTTTATATAATATCGTTATTTTTATTAGGTTTTTGTTCCATAGTTTTATTTTATTTCTTCTTATCAACCAAATAGACTTTCTAGCTTTCAAATGACACTACTTAGAACAAAATACACCGATTAATTAAAGAGAAACAAAGAAAAAACTAAAAGATGAGCATTTCATTAAAAAAATAAATTAAAGCGCCGTACGCACTATTAAGGCACTAGATATTTGTACGCATGTACGGAGAATAGAAAATAATAAGTGTATTTATAAAACGGCACATCTATTATCAAAAAAGGCCAACGTATTCTACCATTATAGCTGGTGCACAAATATTATTCGCAAGAAATATGGTTAATAAATTGATGTTAAAATATTATCATAAGGACCTTCATAAATACATAAAATAGCATTAATGACAGATGCAGCCGGAATTGAATGAATTTCATCAAGTAAACAAGTTAAGATGATTTTAAATTGAATTAATGAATTAATGGTTTGCTAATATAAAACTGAGCCGAAAACATGTGAAACTGGCACATAGACTACGTTCGGGACACATTCCATCAAGAAAGTTTGGACACCTTATGAAAAAAGTAGATTCGCCTAACTGTGATGTTTGTAATATTATTGATGATGTCCAACATTTGTTGATGGAGTGTGTCAAAAACCGAGGTGCGAGAGAAACATTAATACGAACATTAAACATCAACTTAATGGATGTCGGTGTAATACAAAGTATTTTGGCTGATCCGACATCCATTGCTGCAAAGATGATTTTTGACCTAGCCAGTTGAAGTGGTTTTTCGACAAATGAATGTATATTCGTTTGATTTATATTTGCACGTTAGAATATGTATAATGTAGTTTTGTTTAGACCAGAAGCTTATTTTTGAGTCAACATTTTTCTTGTTTAGTTTAGGTTATGATGGGACTGACATATCCTTATAGGATAAAAGTCCCAAAAAAAAAAAGAAAAAAAAAAAAAATTAATTTCATCAATTTTCGATAATTAAACAGTATTTAGGATCTTGATTCTTGATTGACGTATTAAAATGCTTATGAAATCACCACCAATGAAATCAATGCTATTAGTTTAATTTTATTTTTTTATCATTACTAAAAACAATATGACGAATTCAAAACAGAGATACAGTATTAAAATGGTAGGCTGTATAAGTGTACCTACATAAGATCGATATAATTGTAGAAAACACCAACCAACCCTCAAAATGACGTCATAAAAACTAATGGTCGACGTAATGGACGATACATATACAAATATAGCATAACCTCTATTAGATATAGATAACATTTGTACTAGATATTCAAAATCTAGGTGTAAGGTAAATATTTGTTATTAGACATTATAAAGCTACGTTTTATGATTATGCTGACAGATGATAAAATAAAACTGGAAAGATTTAACTAAAACACTGGTGTATATTTTTTAGGAATTATACAACTTATTTGGATTCGTCAGCCTAATCAACTTATCTATGCCATAGAATCTATGGAACACATAAATCTTAACCGTATTTTATACGCTTTTCTACAGTTTTTTTTTTTTTTTTTTTACTGTTTATAGGCCTGTGTTTGACCGCAATCTCACCATGGTAAGTGATGATGCGGCCGAAAGTGGTAAGCACACAAAGCCTAGAAGGAACTGGCTCTCAAGTGCAGCTGTCGGAACACACCGAAAGGTGCTTGGCGACAGATTTTCAACTTGAGGGTGGTAGCCAGCCAGGTGGATACTACAAAGTACCCTACCACCGTGCTATGGTTTCCTCACGATGTTTTCCTTCACCGAAAGCTCAAGCTCATTGTAGGAATCGAACCCGGGACCTTCGTCTCGGTATCCGACGTCTCTACCACTGAGCTATCATCGCCTTAATATAATCGATATTAAACAAGACATTGAAAATAATAACTAATAATACGTTATTGAATCACAATATACTCGTACGACTAAAATATTCAATGAGGTTCACATAAAAATAAAAATTATTACACAAGTCACATAAATACACGTAGATTTAATAACGCAAGAACATGAAGGTAATCACATACATTACAACAGCATAATAGCGGAAGAAACCTCCGAAGTGTGACTTAGAACGTACGTCAAACAACCTTTACCTAATATCACTTTTATTAAAACTCACACAAGGCGCAACCTTGAACCCAAACTTCTGACGGTATAAATGTCGGAGTGCTAGAAAATCCAGAAACTTGGGACATGTGACAAATATTCAATCAAATTCAAGTAAAGTCGGATGTATTAACGTCAAAGATCGAGTATAAAATATTAATAAGCGGTAACGTAAAAGCTGATTCACAATAACAAATCTTTAAATGATAGCGACTTATTTTCATAATCCTTATTTTATGACTATACGTAATTCAATCAATAATCGTTTAGCATTAAAACGCTTATCCAATAAAGCAATCTATGACATAAACGATAAAGTTCCGAAACCGATGAATTGAAACAACGATAATAGATACAATTTTGGTGATCCTCCCGTAATTGGATAGGTCAATTTCTCAACTAGTCGAGCGCCGCCCACGTTTTACTCCACTTCAATGCTCTTTCATTGAAAACTAATCTACAGCAATTGAAAATATATGTACATCAAGAAGAGCAGTATTTTTAAAATGTACCTGAGATACGAAGTTCAATTATCTATATCTTTGACGATATAAAATACTAATTAATGAGGAAAGAACTAAATCGAGGGTTTTCGGAAGTGTAACCGTTACCATAATATGTTTTGCGATATATCTAATCATAGCATGTACAAAATAATCACAGAAACGACATAATGCCTTTAGGTCAGCACTTCCATATTAAAAATTAAATTAAAAAAAAAAATTAAATAATATTTATTTCAAGCTCAATGACTCATATTTTGTTAGTTATAAAAGACTTAAAGACTATGTTAGTACAATTACAATTACTTATTTTTCGATTGACTGATTGATTAAATCACTGCTTCAGGGATACCGCTCCAGCTGAAACCCTGCAGCAGTGATTCACAAAAGAGCAGTCTAGCCTGCTAGCAATCATGCTCAGGATGCTGTTGGCGCTGGCCCGCACCCTGCGCACCAGAGATGCGCATTTCTTACGCATTATAGCATAAAAGCAATCAACGCGGGCTTCAGCAAACATCCCTGACGCGCTACAGAAACGAGGCAGCCCCATCAGCACCCTGAAAGCATTATTATACTGTACGCGAAGAGCACTGTAAGATTTTTGCGTAAAATGAGCCCACAAGCTGCTTGTATAAAAAGAAGTGCAGTATGCTCTAAATAATGTCTTTTTGACATCCCTCGAGGCACGTGCAAACCTGCGGGCAATCATATTCGCTCTCACTGACAGCGCCCTTCGCTCCCTTTCTATGTCTTCATCATCCCTGAGGTCTGGAGTCAATAGGTGTCCAAGGTACTTAAATCGGTGCACCCTATCTAAAGGCACACCACTCAGCTTAACTGGCGGCACTATTTCTGGATATTTCTTTCCAGCCCCAAAAACCATGAGAACACTCTTTTTAATATTATACACTAAACCATGAGTACCTGCATAGTCCTCACAAATAGCCAGAAGTTTCCTTAGGCCACAAACCGACGCACTGAGCAGCACCATGTCATCTGCGTAGCTAATATTGTTGACACATACGCCATCAACATAGCAACCGACTCGGACGCCGCTCAGCGCACCGATCAGCTGATCCATATACAGGTTGAAAAGCGTAGGAGAGCTTAAACCCCCCTGCCTTACCCCACACTCCAACCCGTACGGACCAGAATAGGCCCCATCCCAACGAACACTGTTAACCTGATTTCCATACCAATATTTGAGGATATTGATAAGTTCAGGAGGCACTTGAACGTCCTCTAGTTTTTTCCATAAGGAGTCGTAGGAAACCAGGTCAAAAGCCCTCGAGAGGTGGAGAAAGCAGGCGTATATAGGCGTGCTACGAGTCGTGTAGTATTTCACAGCCTGCTTAACACACAATATAGCACTTTCTGTCGACAGTCCATGCCGAAAACCGAACTGGTTATCATGCGGACGTGCGTGTTTATTTAGTTGTATATTAAGCAAGCTATCAAACACTTTAGATATTATAGTAGCCAAGGAAATTGGCCTATAATTATTCTTATCTGTGAGATCACCGGTTTTATTTTTAACTATAGGCACTACCACCGTCTTTAACATTTCGCTTGGTAAATATGCATGACTCATACAAAAACTATAAAACATAGCCAGTACTCTTGGTAAGTGGGGCCCGGCATGCCTTAGATGCTCAATGCTGAGACCATCGTGACCGGGAGATTTACCACGTGACATTGATCTTATAACCTGAGCTATATCTTTGGCAGTAATTTTAAATCCCAGTTCTTCACCAGACTCAACATTAATCATCGACTGCGAGGGACCCAAGGGGGACTTAACAACAAAGTGATCCTTGAAAAGATCTGCAATCTCCCGCGCATCGCCCGCACCATCGACGCACACAGGAAGGCCTGGCTTGTGGTTAAACTTGTTTGTATTTTTCCAAAAGCTACGAAAGTCCTTCTCCTTATTATTGGAAGCTAGCATATTCATTTTAATCTGAGATTCATGATCCTGACACCATTTTAATCGCGATTTGAAGATTCGCTTTGATTCGTACATTTCATCATAAACTTTACCGGACGCAGGTTTATCGTACCAAGACCACAACATAAACTTTTCTCTAGCCATCCTGTGTGCCTCGCTGACATGCCTATTCCAACCTATAACTGCTTTCTTCCTACTACGTTTACAGCCTTCTCGACCCACAACTGCCGACTCACATAGGGCTGCCACAATCTCCTTATACATTTTATCAATAACATGTTTATGGTTCAAGTCTGTACAAACATGATTACAACAATAATGAAAGTCCTGCGCGAAATCTATGAGTCTCAAGCGATTATGACATTCAATATTATATATTTCAACCTGCACGGAACTTCTCTCGCCCCAGATAGCCTTATTCATACGTAAATATGAAGAACATCTCGTGGGTATTACAACATCTAAGTTACATTCTATTACTAACGGAAAGTGATCAGACCACATCACATCATATTGTACAAATACCCTATTAATAGATTGTATAGCCGCCTTGGTAACCACACAATGGTCCAGCCACCTTTTCGACCCATGAGCTTCGCTGATAAATGTGTAGGTATTAGACAATACACCTAACATTTCAATGTCAATACAAGACCATTCCTGTTCACTACAAAACCTTAATAATTCATCATAGAAACGCTCTGTGGGGTGCGCATTAAAATCCCCTAGCATGTAAACACACTCTGTACTGTAACTATCAATAATAGCACTCACCACACTGAGGATGTCCGTGAAATCCATTAGGTTTATAGACATATAGTGACATTAGGAAATTCCATGCGGATCATGAAAGGCATCAGCTATATGATTTCCGGCATGTCTATCGTCTAGCTTATTTGACAACAGTAATCATTTCAATTTGGTTAAAGGTCATATAAGATGCGTATTCTGAGCTTATTGATGATTAACATAATCATTACTATCATTCTAATGTCAGATGTTTCCCACAAAATTCAAAATTCAATTCAAATTCAATCTATTCGATCTGTAATCCTTAAAAATATATTTACTTATTTAAAAATCTGTTGCTAGTCCTAGGAGCCAATTCTCATTCACTCGAATTCATCACTCGTTCCAAATAAAGTTCGAACTCGTACTTTTTTCGAGTGAAAATCAAGTTAGGCTATTCTGAGAATTTCGAAGCCGCCATTTTCTCTTATTTTTCGAGGGCTAGCGCTCGAACTACTTCGACTGGTCGGGACCGTTCGAAACGTATTTCGAATGCGAACTATCAAACGTCAAACAGTTAGGTTGTCATTTGGAAACGTAATGACAGATAAGCCTAAGGATTTCCGTTACGCACAGAAAATATTTTGACATATTCATTTATAATTATTATATGAAATTGATTAACTTATGAATTCCGGATATATTAGGATATAATAAGAGTAAAACGTTGTTTTAAATATTTTATATTCTTTAAAATCTTTTAAATTTTAATTTAAGATATAATATTATCACGTACGTTAACAAAACGCAATTATCAAGTGAAACGAAACGCATCGTGCAATTTGTATCCATCATAATGGCAACATTTACTCCTTACACTCGAACTTATTTCTAAGGTTAGTTCGATTAGTGCCGAGAATACAGGAATCGAAGAATTGACTCCGCCCCTCGAAATTTTACGGTAGAACTAGAACTCGTAATGCAAGTTCGATTCGAAGGCTAGTTCGAGGGAAGTGAGAATTGGGCCCCTAGAGTCGTCGTAATTTCGAGACATCATAAACCAAGTTCCTTGATATTTTATAGCTACGACTATGCTTGGTTTCTAGTCTAGTTATATTCTCTAATAGAATCAACTGTGCTCTGTTTTGTGTGTTGTGCACTGTTCACATCTATTGAACTTTAGAACTACATACATCTATTTAAATAAAGACTGTCTTTCTATGATTATAAAATAGATATTCACTTATAGCAACAATTATATCACGAACTAACCTTCCTAGAACTCAAACTGAATACATGATTTCAAAGAATAGGATATTACTCACCCGAGCAATTGTCCATTATTGAGCTGTTCCGAAAACGGTGGTGACTTGCTCTGGGAGAACAAGACCTTGTCATTAAGCTCTCCACGGCTGCCCCGCCCCATGAGAGGCAGGTGGATCTGGGTGCCTTTCGACTCCATCTTCATGCTTGTCGTCATCGCTGCATTACCATCTTGAGATTTAATGCCCTGGAAACAAATGGAAAGGAATTATTAGATGAGTCATTTCATTTCAGCTGGGTTATAATCTAAAATTGCTTTGGTCGGATGTTATAGTCAACTGTCTAAATATATGCACCTAAGTGAGAGAAATCTCGCCTTATGTTCTACGCACAGTGCCTCTACGACTAAGGAAATAAGTTGAGAGATTTGGAAGACCCTGCTGGCAATTCTGCAATCAGAACTATTTAGTGGCGAAGTATCAAAGGACTTATTTTGCCGATACAGGACGATTACATAGGTTTGATACTTGCCGCCATTGTCTCAGCCTTAGACTCGCACTATGGCCCAAGCGTAAGATCTGCATTTTAGAACGTTTAGAGATTTAATCAATTGATCTTAAGTCCTGCAACTATGACATGAGGTATATTTTCGATTAACACTATCTATTTAATCAACCTTGAGTCCATTAAAACAATTGAATTTAATCCATCGAACTATGGCTGGTATGTGAATTGTTTATTTCCTAAAAACACAATATATTCTTCATTCTTGACTTCTCGTTCTATAATACCATTTCAAATCTAAATAATGACTTTAATTTAACAACAGATAATATTTTTTGAAACTAATTATTATATAATGCGTCAGTAGCTGCTTACTTATGGAGTTCAAATAACACAAATAGAATAACTAAAATAATTCATAGATTCTTGTCGAAACTATGTGTGAACTGCGAAAGCTGAACAAAGTTCCAAACAAAATGTTAAAGCAATCTGGTTTTGTATAAACAATTTAAAACGTGTATGATATTTTTAACTATTCATTGACCTAGAAACAGAGTCTAGAGTAGGTTAGACGAACACAATAGTAAATATTTAGGCTATTTGACGAGTTGTCAGTATTTTTAACGTGTCAGCAAAAATAACAAAAACTGCGCGAATAACGTTGCATTTTTTTGGTGTCTGCTGCCTAATGTAGTTAAGCAAAAATCCAGGTCACGTGCGAGTCAGTGCCAGATATATTTAAGTGTACCCAGTTCTGTATACCGTTAAAATGTGTTATTTATTTGTGTAAATTAACAATTTTATACAACTAGAAGCTGTCCCTCGCGGTTCCACTCGTGTTGCCGGGAGAGATAAAAAATAGCCTATGTCTATCTTCATACCATAGGCAATCTGCGAGCGTAATTTCGTCGGGCTTGAAAGCGTAACAAACTTACATTCGCATTTATAATATTAGTGGATTTTATGGAATATACAATACATGTCTATATTTTTATATATTTCTATTTAGATAAAGTTACCTAGTTGAAATGCTAATTACCTACTAATAGGCGATTGAATTTATCATCGACTAATTTCCATTCTGGGCCTTCGCTCGCCTAGCTTTGCCCCACGGTTTCACTCACCATTTCGTACCTATATTATACAGGTCGTTGTTTTGGTCAGGATCGATAATACAAATGATACTGGTGCTAAAAAAAAGTATAAAAAAAATACTTTTTTTTTTTAATAATAAAAATTTTAAATTTTGAAAATCATGTAATAAGCTAAAGTGTAATAATACTCAACGGGAGTACGAGGGAGTAAAGGGGTGGGGCGATGGCGGCTTGCGCCTAGCTCTAGTCTGTGCACGTGCCTAGTAACCATACTTTGCAGTCATTTTATTTCAAATTGAATAAGGTATTTCTCAACATATTTACAGTATTTCATGGAATTAAGTTAATTTTTGGGGAATATATATTTTGCACTACCGCTCCTGGGTCGCTTGTCGCCGACCAAAACAACACCCTGTATAAGGTAGCTATTCAGAATCCGTCGTATTTCTTACTGCATGGTCTCCCTACCTATTATAACCTTCCTCAAGAAAAAATCTATCTAATAAATTGGACTGGTAGTTCCTGAGAATAGCGCGGTCAAACACACTGGTATCCTAATCCTAACTAATATTTTTAATGCGAAAGTGAGTTTGTTTGTTTGTTACACCTTCACGCCTCTACTACTCAACGGATCATCATGAAATGGCATGCATATATAGCCTATGGTATGGAGAAAGACATAGGCTACTTTTTATCCCGGGAACGTGGGTAAAACCGCGGGGGACAGCTAGTATTAGAATAATTTGCTCCCATTCTTACACCGAACCACAAGACGCCGGGAAAATTTTCACCCGTACGTTGTTGACATACCGAAAATACGGACACAACGTTTTGCATCCTCATTTATAATGCGGACAGCAAGGGAGTGGAACTTGCTTCCGGCGTCTGTTTCCTGACGCTTACAATCTAGGAACTTTCAAGGCCAGAGTGAATAGGTTTCTTCTGGGTAAACGTGTTTCATCTTAGGCTTCGTCATCGCCCCTTATGGACGGGTCAGTAGCCAGAGTAGTTAAGTTCTTAAGAAAGGCAAAGGAATAGCATTTTTTGCTCAAAGAGCAGCTCTACTGGGGTAGTACCTTACAGAATACCAATGTTGTGTTTCTGCGCGTGAGTAAGGTTGCCAGAGCTCATTGGGGAGGGCGGAAGGGTCGGTAACACGTATGTGATGGCCTGAGCATTTCAAGCGTCCGCTGTGACTGTGAGGCAATACTCAACTTAGTCGCATCAAAAAATAACAGTCAGACTAAAATATACAGGTCGTTGTTTTGGTCAGCGACGAGCGACTCAGGGTCGATAATACAAATGATACTGGTGCTTAAAAAAAAAAAAAAATACTTTATTTTTTTTTATAATAAAAATAAAAAATTTAAAATTTTGAAAATCATGTAATAAGCTAAAGTGTAGACATAATACTCAACGGGAGTACGAGGGAGTAAAGGGGTGGGGCGATGGCGGCTTGCGCCTAGCTCTAGTCTGTGCACGTGCACAGACTAGAGCTAGTATGGTTACTAAGGCACGTGCCTTAGTAACCATACTTTGCAGTAATTTTATTTCAAATTGAATAAGGTATTTCTCAACATATTTACAGTATTTAATGGAATTAAGTCCCTTTTTGGGGAATATATATTTTGTACTACCGCTCCTGGGTCGCTTGTCGCCGACCAAAACCACACCCTGTATGTATCTTAACCGGTTTTGAGCAATTCAGACTAGAATCACTCGCGATTCTGAGATCTCTAAGCTGGAATAACCAATGATTAATAGTTATACAAATGAATAAAAATGTAAGTATTTATTTATAACATTTTTTATATGTTTATTAATGCATGTAGACAAACAAATGATAAGGAAAAATTATGATTTTAGTGGCCTTTATACGAGGCCTCTGCATTGAAGGCCTGAAGTACTGGACTATTATGGCAAACGATACCTATCTTGCTGGATTATCCTCATGTCCATCTATCTTTATTTTTTTTTGTTATGTCCAATGTATTGTAAAAAAATCGTGTTTGACCACAACCTCACCGTAGAAAGTGATATTTGGCCAAATGTGGTCGGCACTCGTCGGTAAGAAGTTACGATAGATTTTCAACTAGGTCGTAACTTCTTAAACTTTTGCGAACGTATTAATTTTTAATTGAAAGTTTATAGTTATTTCAATCGGGAATAATCAGGTACCTACTGCGTAGAACCCAGAGATAAGAAAGTTCTACGTGTCGCGATTTACGAGTATGTGCGTCGATACAGGCAAATACAAAGTCCCGGAGACGTTTACGAATGTTATAGGAAAATGTATCTTATTTCTTTATGATAAGGTTCATCTATTAACCCATGGACTCGCCGTCGGATGCGCGTCCCACATTATGAAAACAATAGAATTCCAGGAACTGCTATTAAAGTGATTTAAATCAATAGTTTGTTTGATGATATAGATGAATCTTATTGTGAAGGCTTTAGGTTTATTTTTCTATGACATTCTTTATCGTCATCCAGAACTTTGAATTTGGAATAGGCTTTGCAGTACGGTGTGTCCCGTGATGGTTACTGTTTTTTTTTTAAGAGCTATTGCGTTGCGCGTACAGTATTACCCAACTGATATCGCGCGTCGTGAATCTTCGTTCGCACAGAAAAGAAAGTATGGCCCTGAAGATTAACGAAAGAATGCTTAAAACTTACAATCAACCTTAGGTCACTACTATAAGGTTGCAGTTGTTGGTTCCGCCTCACTCGCAAGTTACGCCCCTCCGCACGGCGCGCGCTAACATGGCGGCAGTTGCCGACCAATAGCGTTTCCCGCGCTTTGAAAATGTATCTCCTGCGCAGGTACATTGGTAGGCCATATTAGTTGGGTACTACTGTAATTTGAGAATACTCTTGCTGTATACCAGCTATTATCAGTCCGCTCGTGCATGACAACGATGCAACTTCGATGGAAACATGATAATAATTTGAGGGTGGTAGCCACAGCAAAGTAACCCATACTATGTGTTTACTGCTGGGGCACCGGACCTCTTGGTCCCTTTTTACACCTACTAATAAGATGGCAAACACGCATACGGCCTGCCTGATGGCAAGCGGTTACCTAGCAATTGCGTAGCAATAATAAGACTGTGCCGTAAACTTTTGACGCTTATCTATATTGTATGTTGATTTTCCACTTAGTTGTATAAAAAAAACTAACATAACCCGCCTAACCCTAATTTGAGCAAACAAACGTGTTTTCAGTCACATCAGGTCAAAAGTACATTGACGTTAATTGCTATTAAAATTCACCATCAAGTATATTTAGAAACCAGTTGTTATCGAGGCTGCCAAAATAATAATACAAGATAATAATCTTACAGATACTCCTTAAAGTACTTAAGTCTTATAGCAAGAAAATGCGAGAACATATTTACCTTATATATGTTTTTTTACATATCTTATGTTTTAGAATAATAACAATTTGTAACCCACTTAATGTATATTTTATCTTTACATTTAATTTGAACGTCAATTAAAATATAAGTCAAGCTCGACTCGAACGATTCAATTAAAATCCTAAAACTATGACAAAGTGTTTTTTTTTTCTTATGGACATTAGACGCCAACATAAAAAACATTGAATAAATCAATAGTCGCCATTTTTACCTGTGATAAGTTAGCTCTAAATGTTTATAATATAAAACACTAACAACCTCTCAGGAATAGATATACTAAAAACTAATCTGCTAATATAGCTATCAATATCATTTACAAATAACCTCATAGTTCAATAAATAAGAAAGCATGTCAACAATAACCCAAAGGTTGCACTATCGATAGAAACCTAAATAATAAATGAGTTGACCGTTTCAGTACAAAGCTATTTTTATTTATTGTTTCCGAAACGAACAAATCGTCATGTTGTTTCCTACCAGCGATGCTAATTTTATCGTACTCTTAATTTCCCATGGGAGAGTTGACTCATAACTCTATTTACATATAACTCTTGTTATAACTTTAAATTATGGAACAACATTTGCACTGCGCTTTTATCCGCATTCCTTGATTTAAAATAGCATGTTTAATAGCTATGCCAATGTAGGTAGCATTACTGATTAAGGTGGCCCTCTGTGGCCGGCGCAACTTCAACGCAAGCATAGTCTAAAAGCTTGTTGTTTCATCCAACGTAATGTTTGACTGCGAAAAAAGAGAGACAGCATCAGAGCCGTCGGTTATCAGTCGGTAAATTCCGCTGATCACTCGCGGCCGCTTCGCTAGGTCGTCATTCATGATTTCGCATTCATAAAACTTGTTCCAGGAGTATACTTCTTGTGAAAAAATCTTACAAGCATGTGAAAAAAAAGTTAATTATTTAGAATCTCCAATACATTTGCACGCCTGGTATCTAAATGTTTTCTTTACTTTTACAATTTATAGGTACATTAGATATGGCCAAAGTTCAGGCAAAACCGCTGTTTTTCGGAGGCTTTGACTGAATTTGTTTCACACTTTTTTTAAATTACGCCTAGATACATGGCTAGATATAGTGCACAAGATACTAATTTGTTCAAAACATCTAACGAAAAATGTTTAACAACGCCATAATAAGTACAGAGGTTTTGTATGAAATGTATTACGAATTGAGTCCTCTTAATGTAAATTAATGACATTTCAGCCATGCCTGCACAAACAAGATTTTAATAGTTTACAGATTATAAATAGAAATAGCTGATCATAAAATTATCTTCTTTAATCTAATATCACAAAAATACTATCACTAGAACACCGTGGCAGGGGCCCAAAGTGTTTTTCAACGCTAAAAGCTGGGTTTAGTACATCAAATCGTCGTAAAAAATCAAAACCACAAAATATTAATCACACTTAGCTAAGTAAACCAACGAATGGTTTCACCGGGTTATGAACTTTCAGTTGACCTTCCGATCTATCAAATAAATAAGCAAACGATACCCAAGAAAATTGGATCGAAAATTGAATACCAATCTTCGGGGCTCTATCCATATTTTCATTATATTTATACGGGCCAGGCGTCCACTAGACGTCAAATCCCGAAGGAATAATAAATAAAGCATTTTATGCTTATATTGGTGCCGATTCTGTTGTAAATCGCACTAAACTAATTTTACACATCACATCTCTTTCTTACAAACATTATTGAAAAAGGATAGAACATATTTAAAGCTGTCAAATTAGTCTTTGCCGTCTTCATTTGCGGGTATTTAAACGTAACCCGATAGATGGCGACTTATTTAAAACAAGCATTTGACTAATGTGACAGGACCAAATTTCTTACATCCTTTTCTTATATTCTTTGTTAGAAAGAGACATAACTAATTTAGTCTCACTAAATTAGTTTAGTTGTAAACAATAGAATCAGCACCAATGTCAATATTTTTCGGTCGCACGCTTTTGAGTTTAAGAATGTTTTAAAGTGTAATTTTTCCACTTTTCTTTAAAAAAAAAGCAGTTAAACACTCAGACTCTCTGAAGTGAATGATTTTTTAAAATTTTCTCCCTAATTGCAAACACAAATTACCTACCTACTACAGACCTGAAGACAACATGAAAAGAGGAAGATCAAATAAATTATGATATGATTGGGTAAAGAGGATAAGAATAATTGGAAAAATATGATGTAGAAATCTAACCATAAATTTTATGACAAAGTCAAAGTCTTTCTATTTATTCAATTTAGGCCCTAGTAGGGTACTTATGAAGGTCAAAGTTACTGAAGTTACCACCAGTTCGTAAGTCGGCCTTCAACTGAGAAGATCAGGCAAGAAACTCAGCAAGGATATTTTTTTTGACAATCTGACTACATGGCATTTTTTTTTCACGAAGTCCAAAGCAAGCATAAAAATATAAAAAATACTAACGTTTACTATGAATAGGTTTATTTTAATGATAATTTCACTATGGTAAGTACATGCTCCGGGTAAACGTAAACAGATAAATAAAAAAGTAACATGTCTGTCTGTGATAGTGATTAGCACAATTTTGTATATTTAGGAGTGCGACAATGTTGGTGCATTTTTTGGTTGGTGGTAGAGTAGGTGTCAACGTGTCTCAAGGACTTGAGTAAAACCGCGGGATGTAAGTTATATTTATATATTTTTATCTTATTAGTTAACTATCTGAACTTTGAACCACTCAATCTGTGTTCAATTAATGACCGGGCTGTTTAGAATCATTATACCCTATAAAGCTTGCATTGATTTCAAATATTTACAATGTAGTTCATGAGATATCGAACAAAGATTGCATTTATATTCGGTTTACTTCATGATCAATAAAACATGATATCACGCGACCGTACCCGTAAAGCTGGCCTCCCAATACAAGCTGAAGCAAGAAAAAAACAGCACAACTTCTAAATTAATCATGAATACTTTTGTGAAGATGAATGGAGATCACCTAGCTTTATCATAACAAAATGAGAAGGTATAGTAAAAAAAAAACATTACGAAATATGAAGCTTACTTTAGCCGATGAGAAAAGGTTTTTCTGGATTACAAATATGCGTATTTGTTAATCCAGAACATATTTTTATGTGTGCCAAATATTATTAAATATCTAGCTGCCCGGCGCGACTTCTTTCGCGTGGTGCTACCCTACCCTACCCTACCAGGAGTATGAAAGATAGTTTACTTCCTATTCTCATACCTACTGATAATACACTCAAAATTTCATAAGAATCGATCAAGCCGTTTCGGAGGAGTTTTGTTACAAACACTGTGACACGAGAATTTTATATATTAGATTCAGCCGTTTACGTTTGATTGAGTCTCAAGCATTCAAATATTCACCTCTTTATCATTCGAATAATACCCGAAAAAACATCGAATATTCGAATACAAAAATGTTTCGATCACTTGCAAGCCTTACTTTGTTCTTGTAATTCATATCCATCGACCTTCAAATTCATTAAGGTACTACGTTTGGAATTATGTAAATCTTTCGACAGATATATAAAGATAAGCTAACTCGGTCAATTCGCATTCGCATCGCGTGCAGATTTCCGCTCCGCTAGCATTAACAGGCTGTCTTTACTATGATCGGATTTACGAGAGCATTTGATATTGACCTTTATTTAATACGTGTTAAGATTCGGGGAAATGGCAGTTCACTGATACTTGCAAATGAGGATCATGGATTTATTCGTCTTCAACGTACAAAGACAGTATTTGAAAATTATTTCATTTCCTTTTTTGAAGCAAAAAAATGTTATTCATGTTTGGTGAAAAGAACTTTATTACCATTGGCCAAAAGCCTACAATTAACAATATAAACTGCGTTGAGTTTCATACCAGAAAGTTAGGAAAGATGCGGAAGGAAAATAGATAATAAATAATAATGTTCACTCCAAATAGGTTAATGATAATGATAAAAATCATAGTCATATTAATCTTATCTACTATAATCAGAAGCCTCTATTTTACTGTAATGAAACCTTGATAGCTAGACGTGAACTGTTTATCAGTCATAAACCTTTTACTATCATTGCACCTGCTACCGTTAAGAATAAATAAGAAGTAGTACTGATTCTGTTATTTACAACTAAACTAATTTAAGTCTCACTATGTCTCTTTCTAACAAAGAACATAAGAAAAAGATGTAAGAAATTTAGTCCTGTCAAAGTGCTTGTTTTCAATATAAATTTAGTCGCTATCTATTGCGGTTACGTCTAAATACCCGCAAATGAAGACGGCAGACTAATTTGACAGCATTAAATATGTTCTATCCTTTTTCAATAATGTTCGTAAGAAAGAGATGTGATGTGACTAAAATTAGCTTAGTGCGATTTACAACTGAATCAGCACATTATCTACCAAACTACAATAAGTAATATAGGGTATGAAAGTGTTCTAGAATGAACGATTCTTTGCTTCATCGAATAAAGCGCCCCTTTGTGGGCGCTGAAGGTTCTGTGGGGCGGTAGAAGGCCCAGACAAAATAGGAAGCACGATGAGGCGGCAAAGGCGATGGCTGATTAAGAAAACATAAGAAAAAATATGTTTGTATATGAAACTGCAAATACCTCCGACAACTACATAATTTATTTCTTATTTATTCTTACTTATTTTTGTTTCGTATTTGCCACAACAATTTTAAGGGGCTCTCAAAAAAATCCTTCTCCAAGTAGGCGGTGCGTGGGCGAAATAAGTTTGAGAATCAACTGACTAAAGACTTCCGAGAAAGGGGTAATGGACTTACTTACTGATATGATACACCTACATAACTTCCTAGCTACGTCAACCCACGATAATATCTCTTGGACTCCAAGAAAAGTTTTCACAGCTATTTGATTGCTGAAACTTCCCCTTGCTTCAGTATGATTGATCATTGTTGCTTAAGTACTGTTTCTTGGTACAAAGTTGCGGGTAACATGAAGTACATTAACCCATTTAAAACTAGTTCAGGTCAGATATTGAAATCGATTCACCTAGTTTTTGTTTTAATGAGTTTTGAGATGTAGGTTAGACGCTTGTTGCTTTGAATCCCTATATATCTACATATTGTGTTATTTAAAAAAATATAATGGTGCCGATTCTGTTGTAAATCGCACTAAACTAATTTTAGTCACATCATATCTTTTTCTTACAAACATTATTGAAAAAGGATATAACATATTTAAAGCTGTCAAATTATAGTATATTTCAAATAACATGAGTTCGGTGACACATGGTATTTTATTAAATTTCTCAATGGTTAATGTTCATTTCGATATAATAAAGGAATACTATGATAGAGCTAGGTTTCACGAAATATTGTGAATATTATTTCAGAGTAATCAAATGGAATTTCACTAGATATTGGTAAAAAACCCTTGACCTTGACGACTCATCCTATGTGAAATAGAGTATAGTCTTTGCGAGTATTTTGATGTGACCGCGATAGATGGCGACTAAATTTATATTGAAAACAAGCATTGGACTAATTTGACAGGACTAAATTTCTTACATCCTTTTCTTATGTTCTTTTTTAGAAAGAGACATAGTGAGATTATAATTAGTTTAGTTGTAAACAACAGAATCAGGGCCACTGTAACAAGTTTTTGTATTGCAGATTTACCCGTATTTCCAAATCAAATTTCGTAGAAAATTGTTCAGGCGTTACTGCGATTGAGTAACCAACGATGACACAAACATACCCACAAACGTAGAGAAATTAACTTTGCATTTATAATATTAGTAAGAAAGATGCTAATGAAAGAAGAATAAATAAATTAAAAATACATTTTCAACTTTTTGTAGTCATCCCGCAACTTTGATCGTGTTTTTTTTTATGTACAACTCTATTTCAGTAAACAAACGCCATATGGACGCTTGCAACACACGAGGCATCACTCACGCGTTCCCGACCCTTCCCTCCCCAAAGAGCTCTGTCTCGCTTACTCGCGCGCAGGAACACAACATAAAGTTATTTGGCTGCGGTATTCCGTAAGGTACTTCCCCAGTCGAGCTGCTCTTTGAGCAAAAACGCTACACTCTACCTCTCTCCTATGGAATCTTCTCAGCAAATGCAACCTTCCGAACCGGTATTAGAGTTTTAGAGTAACCCCCTTATTCATAATAAAGTAATCAAACGTTGATTAGCTAAAATTCCGAAGTCTTTATCCGACAGGTGACATTTGGTGATCGAAAGAGTGAGACGGGGCACACTATTACACTGATTTAGTTAAAAAGCGATTATGAATAAGGGGGCTAGACTTTTCCTAAGTACCTGCGAAGGTCTATTTGAATAAATGATTTTGAATTTTGAATGTAAAATTATCAAAATTACAGACAGAAGCTCTGATTTCATATATTGGTTACTTGGTTATTTGTTATTGTAATTATCAGTATCGAGCTAAATAAATAATCTGACTAGTCTGCAATGCTCGTGAACTCAGCTATATTCTAATTAGGATATCCTAAGTAAAATGGATCAAGAGCACCTTCAGAAATAAGGTGTATATTTAATCCTAGCCTCGTTTACTAATCGGGTTTGAAACATTTCAGCTTAAGTTATTCTTTTTCAGATGTTTTTAGTTCAGTCGACTAAATAGATATACTATAAAACATGAAAGACAGAAGCTTTTATGTTTTTTTCTACTCTCTGTCCAAAATGCTTAATAATTAATTGATACATACGGACTACGGACTCAGATTTTATGTGAGATATGTCAATAAACGTACATCTGACACTTAATTTAATTTCGTTAAACGTAATTTATCCCTGAGTGGCTGCCATGAGAAGGAAGGTGTAGGCGAGTGCGATAAGGGAGCCGAGAGTGTAATGAGAAATGCACACGCGAATCATATGAAGTTTTTCAACACGCAAAGATAAAAACAGTTTTTGGCGTTGATTTTTTGATAGTCAATATTCAACCACACAATATTTATGAAAAATTGCGCGCAGTTTTTTAGACAGCGATGCGCACTCAAACTGCTTTACCTGGTTAAATTAAGAATTCTTCGTCTACACACATATCACTTGCAGTGAGGTACAAACTTAACATAATCGAGATTATAATTATCATAAAACTGTGCGGTAATGTAAAGTAAAAAAAACTAGTGCATAATATGCTGAATTATGAAACTAATAGCGGTGCAATAGAGTCACTTTACGAGCAAATGTATTGAAAAATATATTCTTATTTGTTGTTGATAGCTATAATAGCTACATAATACAGTTATGTGTGTTTTGTACAGTAGGATACTGTTCATAAAGTAAATTCAAACTTTGAATTGACTCTCGCTGGGTCAAGCAGTTTTCGACGCGTATTAATTATTAGCTGCCCTAAATAAATTAAAGGATGATAATTTTTAAATTTTCCATAATCTTCATCATCATCATCAGCCTGTGGTCGTCCACTGCTGGACATATGCCTTTCCCAGTAGTCGCCACATCTTCCGGTCCTCCACTTTTCGCATGCACCTACCGCCCGCCAAGGTTCGTAGGTCATCGGTCCACCTAGCGGGGGGCCGTCCCACTCTTCGCTTGCCTGTGCGTGGTCTCCAGTCAAGAACTCGTTTACCCCATCGGTTATCCGTTCTGCGACAAATATGACCTGCCCACTGCCACTTCAGCTTGCTTATTCTCAGAGCTATGTCGGTTAATTTAGTTCTCCGCCGGATCTCATCGTCACGAACTCTGTCCTTTAGAGAAACCCCGAGCATAGCTCTTTCCATTGCCCGCTGAGCGACTTTAAACTTGTGGATCAGTCCAACTGTCAAAGACCACGTTTCAGCGGCATAGGTCATCACTGGAAGGACACACTGTTCAAAAACCTTTGACTTGAGACTTTGCGGTATCGGTGATGTAAAGACTCGGCCATAATCCAATAATCTAATGATAATGTAAATGAATTGTACAATAACATTTCGAACAATGCATTATTACGTAATAATTTTGTGCCTCGCGCTATCAAAATAATAAAACAGATAAATTATAATTAAAACAGATTGACGTAGGTAGGTACAGGTACGCACAACGAAGCTTTGGATAATGTAGTTGAGTATATTTTATTCACAAGACGGAACTATAGTCTAATCATGTTTAATGTATTCTTGACGATGTAATGGCGACTACTCTACAGGCTTGGTTGATTATATTAAGATAGTTCGAAAAAGTTCGATAAGTGATGATGTGGCCGAATGAAGTAAGCATAGAAGACTAGAAGGAATTAGTCAAGTCAGCTTTCGAAATACTCCGATAGATGCTTGGTGACAGATTTTCTACCTAAATAAATAAATAAATATCCTGGGACATTCCTCACACACGGTCATCTGATCCCAAACTAAGCAGAGCTTGAACATGGAAACCAGATAACTGATATAATACATATACTACTTTTTGTTTGTAAATACATACTTAATATATATAATTACATCCAGACTCAGGACATACAGACATGTTCATGCACACAAATGTATGTCCTGTGTGGGAATCGAACTCACGACCTGCGGCGCGTAAGACAAAAGTTGTTAGAGAGCCATGCAACAGTAACAAAGTTTTTTTTTATACCACTAAGGTGGCAGACAAGCTACTTATAATGTTTTCCTTTACCAAATCTGGTGTTCATTGTAGTTTAGAGAATGAAAGCATAATAACTATAACTATATTACATATTTTATTCAACAATGACATCTCCACAAAACGCAAGATTAGATATAGACAAAAACATTAATAAAATATGAGATTCAAATATCAGACTATCCTTGGTACAAGGTATAAGGATTCCGCTAAAATTTAAAAACATTTTAAATGGCAATTTAGAACAATGGCAAATGTCTTATTAAAAACCAAAAAAGAAAAATCTAAGTAACTATAGAGATAATTTATAACGATATTGAAGGCCTAACCAATAAATATATTATATCGGCATGGTATTGAAAGCTGAATTACGAAACATTATTGATTTTGAGATCAAGGTGCTGGAAAATTGGAATTATATTTAAATATCCATAGGTACAATGGAAAATGTTATTTATTACCTATGTTGAAAGAAAGGCAACCTCCTAGAGTTCTTTCTCCATAGCGGAAAATTTTGTGAAGTTAATTGGGGTACAACGTGGAGGTCAGTCACGCAATAAGGTTCAATCAAATTAAATTAAATAATTTATTCTTAGGTTACCTCATTAGGATTTTCCCTACGTCAACTAACTTTTAAGAAATTATTGGAAATTTAATAAAATAGAAATAAAATTCCATTAATTGAATTTTCAAAATGAATGTCAATTCATTCATATTCTACTTTCTACTAATCTAACTCAATTAATACGAAAGTTTGTGTATATTTTTGTGACCACTCACCTTCGTAACGACTGCAAACTCGTTATATTTGGTTGAAACTTAGCACATAGATAATTTATGAGCCATGAACCTATATTATATAAGAAATACAAAGTACATACCTGAACCCAAGTCGTGCTTAATTGCAACATCACTCACTTAGGAAATATAAACAAAAAAATTATAAAAACCATAAACACAAGGCGGACACTGTTCGTCGATCAAACTGAATAGACTAATGGAGCCAAATATATTTATCAATGTTTATCATGATGTTATGCCGGATAGTAACATATAATTACAAAATAATCCGTAACGCGTCAAAAGATTTTATCATCAGAAAATGTTGAATATTTCTGTAATTGCGTGGTAAGGTAGCATTACTGCAGGTAAGAAAACCATTTTTACTAATGTAGCATTACCAGTAAACGGTTGTCTTTGTGTATGTTCTGTGTGTTCGCTTACTTCCAACACCCAGGGTGCCACTTTCTCGTTACCGACCCTTTCCCCCTCCCCAATAAGCTCTGGCAACTCTTATAGGAATACAGACTGCGGTATTCTGTAAGGTGATGGTACTTCTCCGGTCGAGCTGCTCTTTGTGCGAAAAACGCTTTGCTCTACCTATTATCCTCTATGTTTTGAGTCGAGCATGAGGAACAAAGTAGCTATTCCTTATGTAGATAAGCTTATGTTGGACTACAATCTCATGAAGGTAAGTAATGATATGCCCATAGGTAGTACAGAAAGTTAGAACAAGGACACCAACTGGAAAACATAATTAGGTGCTTGGTAACAGATTTTCAACTGCCGCTGGTACTTTGAAGTACCTTACCACCAAACCAATACTGAGACCAGTTTCTTTTGGTGATTTTCTTACACTATTTTCCTTCTACACAAGCTCAAAGTAAAGTATGATTTGACCATGAATCGTGATCTATGGCCCATGAACTTTCACAGCATTCAACATCTCAACTATTGGTGCTGATTCTGTTGTAAATCGCACTAAACTAATTTTAGTCACATCTCATCTCTTTCTTACGAACATTATTGAAAAAGGATAGAACATATTTTAAGTTGTAAAATTAATCTTTGCCGTCTTACTTTGCGTGTATTTAGGTGTAACCACGATAGATGGCGACTAAATTTATATTGAAAACAAGCTAATTGGACTAATTTGATAGGACTAAATTTCTTACATCCTTTTCATATGTTCTTTGTTAGAAAGAGACATAGTGAGATTAAAATTAGTTTAGTTGTGAACAACAGAATCAGGGCCATTGTCTCATCGACGATCAAAAACGACAAAAAACACAATTTCATTTATGAAATGTGTTTTTGTGTTAAAATTAAGAAAAGGCAACCAGTTGAGACACTCCGTTAATCTTCACTTCCTACTTTACTATAAATTCCTTCCTGACATGATTATAGAGTAAAATATAAGCCTAGAACTGAACCTTGAGGTTCATTTCCTGAGAGCAAAACCAGTTATTTAGTAATAAAAATTCAATTCGATATACAATAAACAATGCTCATAAAGTTTTTTGACCTACGACACAACGTGAACTTTTGTTAAACGCACTAGTGGTTAAATGACCGAAATAGCCTTCTCGATTTATTTTACGACAATTTATAGCAGTACGCGCACATAAGGCAATTTGTGTTATTGCAAGTGCTAATGTCGGTTTTTTAAACCGGATATGAACAGCCCTTGCTTTGTTACTCTAAGTGTGAAACTAATGTTCACGGCTAATATTTATTTCAAAGTACATTGTACAAGTAATATTTCCTCAGACCGAACTAGCAGCTCCTGACATTAGTGTATACAATCTATACTACTATAATAAAGCGGAAGAGTTTTTTTGTTTGTTTGTTTAAACGGGCTAATCTCTGGAAGTACCAGTCGGATTCGAAAAATTCTTTCACTGATAGGAAGCTACATTATCCCCAAGTTTATACTACTATAATAAAGCGGAAGAGTTTTTTTGTTTGTTTGTTTAAACGGGCTAATCTCTGGAAGTACCAGTCGGATTCGAAAAATTCTTTCACTAATAGGAAGCTACATTATCCCCGAGTATTATAGGCTACTTTTTATCACGGGAACGCGGGTGAAACCGCGCGAGACAGCTAGTCAAATATACACACTTTTAGTAATATTACTCTTGATTCCATTTGAAAATCCTACCGTGCCTTTGGCTTGATAGACTTTTGTTGAACTTTATCTATTTTAACCCTTAGTTGTATTATTCCGCAAATATAACGCAGGTCTTTCATTTTTGATGGCGTGACTCAATATTTCAACAACACAAAGATTTCAAAAAGTCGAAACAACTCCAATCCAAAATGGAAGACACAAAAGATCGGGTTTGCAATCTTCTTTATGTTAAGTTATGCTAATTAATGACCCAGTGTTGAAGCACAAGCTTCTAACAAGGTGTTAGGGGCATTATTCATTTAACATTATTAGCTCAGATGATGAAGATGTGTGATATAGTGAACCTGCCTTCAAAAAGCGGGCTTTTGTCAAGCCCTTTTAGTTAATTTGGATGTTTTGGAACAGTCACTTACGGCCGCCCTATTGATTTTAGACCTGTACCTAACTATAGCTATTCAATCATCATAGATTGAGTACAATTAATACTTTAATCTGTCATTCAAATTCAATTCAAATTCAAAAAGCATTTATTCAATTTAGGCCCTGATAAGGCACTTATGAACGTTAACAAATGGCTCTACATTAAATTTTATTTGACGTCAGCTTGTCATTATTAAGTCTTGGCAAGCGTAGTGGGAGGCCCCCCCAGCCCGATGGACTGACGACCTCAAAAAAGTGGCTGGACTGGGCTGGATGCGGGTGCCACGAAACCGGAAGGAGTGGCGCGCTTTAGGAGAGGCCTATGTCCAGCAATAGACTTAAAAAGGCTGATGATGATGATGAAGTCGCAAAGCATCTGTAAAAATGTTCAGCAAAAGCATTTGCGAGCAGGTTGCTTTCTAACCTACATCAGCAACACATAGGCAATGTATTTGGTATTGCTATTGCCTATAAGCGTCACTCACCATCAGGTGGACCGTCATAAAAAAAAGATATTGAAGTTCCAGGTCTAATATTACTTCTTGTGTAGAACCCTTGAATATCCCTCGATATTAGAGGAATGAAGTTATAAAACCAATCTCTAGCTAGGGGATCAGCCGTCTTTGAAAGAAAAAAGGTTGTCTTAAAAATTTGGTTTTGTGCGATGAGACTTTAATTTCGGATCACATTTGATCATTACAAAAACAAGAAAATACTGCGAGGTTAAAGAAAACATGCTCCATTTTCTCGTATTATCATTTGCCATGGTATAGTATTTAAATTTATTCAAAATCCATGATATAACGGAACACAAGGCCATCACAATGTCAAGGTTTACTATAGTTATTACTGTTTTACAATCCAACGTAACATTAAGAATAGTATTACCCGTGCTATTACTGTCCGTTTTGTTGACATTATTTTCTACTATACCTGTGAAGATAAAATGGTTTCTATAGACACGATTGACATATATGTTATCCTTAACACGTTTATAATGAATTACACTATTTCGTTTATTCTCAACATCCTAAATGGCAGAATAATTGTTGACTACAGAGAAGGACATTCTGCTACTTATTCTACTGGGAAAATTAATGGCTGCCTCTTTCCCGAGGCATACTTATTTTTATTAAAAAAAACGAAAAAAAAAAATTTTAAGATGGCCGATAGCGACACTGACATTGGTGTGCCAAATTTCCTTTTTTTATCTTTCACTACTAGGCCAATATGTAGTTTTTTGGCACAGATGCAAGAGTGTCACATGCGTTAGTAGTAGTATTTTGTGCGTATGGTCAATTCAAGAACTGCTTACAAATCACAACGTATCCTTGGCCATATAAAATTAAAGCCGGGTCAAAATTTTATAAGCCCCAATGTCAATGCCAATATTTTATAGCTCACCTAATTTCAAGTAATCAAGTTCATTTGTTATCAATTCTGATTGATTAAATACATTGTAACATACATTTATCACTTAATCCACTATTATCAATGAATGCTCTTTGTTTTGATTGATAAATTATTTATCTACTTAACATTTACATGACTTCTTTCATTCCTTTTGTAGATTTTTAAAACATTAATGCTTTTTGGTATGTGTTATTATAACCATGTTTTCCAGCTGATTCCATGCCTATATCTTTTTCATTTTGAATATCCTACTGCTGCTGATCTTCTTATTTTTTTATTCTCTTTTTTATTCAAGTATCTGTCCATTTGGTTCAATTTATTTATTTATTTAAGCCTTACAATTATTATTTTATTTTTACAATATTTCGCTTATTTTTATTATATTTCATCCCACTGCTGGGTAAAGGCCTCCCCCTTCTTCTTCCACTCACTTTTATCCCTTGCGGATCTGTCCCATAGTGTACCTTCAAAGTTAACTAGCTCATCTCTCCATCTAGCAGTTGGTCTACCTCTTCTTCTTTTAGCATCTCTTGGGTACCATGTAGTTGTAATGCTGCTCCATCTTTCCTCACTTGCCCTCGATAAATGGCCCGACCAATTCCATTTTCCTATCTTTGCTATCCTAACTACATCTCTTACTTTACTCTTCTGTCTAATATCTCTTTTCGCAACTGTGTCTATCAGTTTAATTTTTGTGTTTGTAGTTTGGTTCAATTACAGCACACATATTAATATGCTTTTCAATGCTACTTAGGGAAGGTTTTAGGCTATAATTAAATGGGAACGCTGGTGAGACCATGAACGTCTATTAAATATTAGGCATATCCGCACATTCCACTAACATTAAATGTCTTATGTATACGTGATTTCGACATTACCTTTGTTACAGAATTAGTCACCAGCACCACATCTCGATTTATCCTCGTAATGACTGTATATCCGGCAAAGCAAAGAAAGTCGTGACTGTTGGTAAATTATAAAAGTAATGATTCACTGTTCGTCTCAGACATTCAATAGGTCCTTCTATAATGAACCTATCATCAGATTATCAACGGACGGTGTATTATAGTATTGTTAGATATGTTCTACGAGCACTCTCAACTCAACCTTAGAACGTCAGTGCACAACGCGTTGTCATTAGCTATTAAGTTTATACGTTTGCTGTAGAATATTCAACCTTATATGGGTCCCAAATAATATCGGGTATAGTTCGTGACTATACATATATTAGGCCTATGCCAAAATATAGAATTAAGACCCCTTTTAATTCGTCCTACTCAAACTTTCATCTCTCTAAGAAATTTATTTAGATATGAATTAGGATTTCTGTGTAAAATCTGCTTCTCTGTTACCCAAGTTTTTCTAATCTTACTCCACCATCATATTCTCATAACTTCCATAAATATCTCAGGAATTCTAAGAGAAATATTAAAGGTTGAAGGTGAAATACCCGACTTTTTAATCTAGAAAATGCTCGCCTTTTCACGCGTGGATTCCATTAGTGCTCGTTCCACCGGAATTTCTTAAAATCCTGCCCCAATTGTAGCTCGCGGGCAAAAAGGCACTGTTACAGTTTCGTGAACTTATTTTTCATGAATACATAAGACCCGCTTGTTTTCTATCTGCATTACATAATAATCTGAATTTAAGTTTAATACTGACTTTCGTACATTTACAATTATTTTGCTGAACATATTTGATGGAAAACATGATGGCCTCATGAGTATTTTAGCATTTTAAAACTAATGGAAGATACTAAAACTATAAACTTAAATATTCAAAGTGCCGCGCTATTGCGTACGTGTACAATCATAATGAGCTCATTCGATTTTACAATGAGGGTTCACACCAACACTCCATTCTAATTGTCTGCTGACGCAAACACCACTCACCCTCAAGGGTTGACGACCTTGCAAAGGCTTTTGTCCAGTCCAGCGGAAAGCGGAGTTGCTGATGAGCCTTTCCCTTATCGGAGGAATAAATGTTATAACCGGGTTCTGTGATGAGGGAATAAAGATAAATATTTTTAGAGTTCCGTACCCAAAAGGACCAACGAGACTTAATTACCTACATCCGTGTGATTGTCATAGAGCTGTGTCTTTTAAACCGTCATATGTGTATCACAGAATACGTGCTACTAAAGCCCCTACGGCTTCCGGGCTTCGTTCTTCTTCTTTCCTAGAAACGGTAATACAGTTACGTAAGAAACTTTCAGTGTCCAGACTAAACATGTTATGCGAAGACCCGATATTCACGTAGTAAAGAAGTCCATTTCCATAGCTACACAAAAGAAAGGGACGTAAACCGCAAACGACAAGGATAACGAATGTCCAGATAAAGTAAAGGGTCTATTAACGAGAAGCAGTGATGAGAAGCAAAAGTCATCATTCATGTATAATATTATAGATTCTTGAGACAATGACAAGTGCTAATGATAATATAAGAATTACTGTGAATAACAAGGATGAAATATTCTAAACAGACAGTGAGAAAGAACTATATTATAAAGCTGAAGATGTTGTATGTTTGAACAAATCATGAAGTTGTTTTCCACCACAGACGCTAATTTTATCACCCTCTTAATTTCTCATGGGAGAGTTGACTCATGACTCTATTTATAACTCTAGTTTAATATACTATACGTTGGGATACCAATTTGTTGGGATAATGTCGAGTTTATTTAGAACTTACATTAGTAAGATGAGAAAAAGTACATTGGCCTTAATTATTCTATGTTTGCTCCACAGACGTAAACTATGCATCAGCGGTTCTGATAACATGATTCCAAGAATTGATATCTAAATTAAAAAAAGATACTTCTTTGTAAAGATACGTAGAAGTGAGAGACAAAGGTCGGTTGGTTACCAAGGCACTACGGAATGCTTAATGGAAACCCGGCATTGCGTGATTGTTTATTTTTTTAATTCCAGCAGAAAAGGTTAGAACATCAAACGCAGAAACGAATGAGGGTCATGCGGAACATTGCAGGCAGACATAAGTTTGTGTAGGGCATAATACGGTACAGAAAATATTTTCAAATTAGAAGCTACAGTATTGGTTAATAAAAGAAAGCGTACCCATTATTAATGGAATCAAGGTCCAATGCGGTATTCTCAGTTTTTTTTTTATGTTTTCTTTACTTCTTCCAATCAGACTTTATGTAGCGGTGTTTTATAGCTTTTTAATTTTATGATCAATAGTTTTTGAAAGTATACCGTCTTTAGTGGTATATTTTTTTAGTGTACTTTTATTTAGTTCTGTTACAAAATTGTTAAACAGCCCGTCACTTTTGCAACCACAAATTTTAAATACCGCTTGACGAGCTTAACTCCTATTTACAATCTGTCTAGTTTGATGAATTTATCCCTTAAACCCTTATCCAATAGCGCTGAGTAAGGGTTTAAAACCGGACAAGTTTTTGCCCGGTTATTGATTGATGCCCTGCGTTAAAATGTATGACTTAGCTAAATCTGTATTACTTTTTCATCGGTTAGATAATAATAATGAAATTTTATCTGACCTAGATCTAACCATCAGCATTCATTTCTAATAGGCTTTCGTCATTAGCATTGTAAACTTTCCCGAAGTTAATTTAAAAGGGCCCAAGTCTGCTATTACAATTGTGTTCCAATGAACTATCAGTGGTGTCAAAATTGACACATTTTACAGTTTTGGTAGTCTACTAACACAATAGCGTCATAATGGCGCCATAATAGCTTTCCGATGATTTTCCACTGAAACTACAATCGTGCAACAACGATCTTTTAGTTGTCAGGTTTGACAATTTTTGTACTAACATTCTTTTCGTTAATTATGACCATTATGAATTAGTAGACTGCGCTCATCGGCTCAATGATAATGGAATTGCAATAGTATCGTGTCAGTATGACATTTTATCAGACTTGGCCTTCAGATAGATATAGATAGTTGAGGAACTAACTAAAGTCTCACCCACTTTATATGCTCATATAGTGTTGGTAAGTCCAAACGATGAAGAAAAGAAGCATATTTTACGGACAGTAAAGCTAATGCTGAATACAAAGTACCGATAACAGAACAATAACAAACTTTCGAAGATAATGTAGCGATTAATTATCCATTACTATTCGCACTAGATAGATAATCTTGGCTGGTGATCAAGATATTTAGCCAATACAAGTCCTTTTACTTTCTATGAAACGTGTCTAATTCTAGCCTACACGTCTACATAACAAAAACGAACTTGTGACGTAAGTGGCACCGAGAAATATGTAGAGACTATTGTTACAAGTTGGACGATCGATACGCTTTTGACTGGCTTAGCACACGCAACTGTAGGCTTACAAGTAAATGCCTTTTCAGCATTTTCATGTTTATTATAAGAAATTGCCTCGGCTTCTTTACTATTTGCCATAGCTTGGCTATTTATAACATCAATCAATTTTGGGCATTGTTTTAACGTCTCATTATTTTAGTAGAATTGCTGTTTGTTTCAAAGTAATTGTGAGGCAGGTTTGTTTTATTTCAGGATTAAAGCACTATTAAGGATTTGGATTTAATATTTATTAGTGACCCGAGTTTCCCCGGGTAAAATGTATTGGCATTTTCATTATTGGTTGAATAAGTCTGTTTATTTGTGAAAACCGAATGGAAATCACCACAGTAGTCTGACGGGACGATGGAAAAACGTGCCTAAGGAGTTTAATTTATAATATTACGCAGTGGGTGAAGATGACACCTTTTTACAAGCTTTTATTTAACTTGCAATGTATGTATGTATGTTTTTCGGGTGGAATCTTGCAGGTCGAATTTTACCCACTTCCAGTGGTCGGATTGACTTGATATTTGGTATACATTAGTATATTGGATGACAATGCAAGTACAGTCAACAAAAAGTACAGTCACTCAAAAAAGCTTGTATAAAAAATTTAATTTTTAACAAACAACTTATTATAATTGTTAACGTCTCAAATATTCATAAACATACGAGATTGTTTTGAATACTACTATTTCAACAAACCAAGTGAATGGAGAAGATTTCAAAAACATCGCTTTTATCAACATCTAAACATTATCTGAACTTAATTATACGAGCTCTAGATATGAACCAAGGGTGTAAGAATTTGTTTGAAACTTTACACATTAAATTCCGACGGCTTATATTAGAATAAAGGTCTCCAGAAAACTTTGGTAATTTATTATGAATTTGGAAATATGAAAACTTCAGCAGAAATAAAAGATATGTTTTCTTTGTCTTTATTAAACGTATTTTGAGATATCCAATTTTAATATTAATATTATGCTGTATTGGATGATGAAGATTAATAAACAGTGTTGTTAATAAAAACCCTAATAAATCAGAATTTATAATATTCAAAATTCAAAATCATTTATTCAAATAGACCTTCGCAGGCACTTATGAAAAGTCTGACTCTAATACTCTAATACCAGTTCGGAAGGTTGCATTTGCTGAGAAGAGCCGGCAATAAACTCAGCAATTACTCTTTTCAAAACAAGCTTAGATTCATTACATAATTTTACATTCTAATCGCACTGACAACAATTGCGTGCCCCGGCGCGGTGGCAAAACTACAAAGTAGACTGAATCTATATTTAATAAGTAAATAAATAAATGGCAAACTTAAGCAGACCAGCCCCCACAAGCAGCACCTGTTCACAAGTATGACGCGTGTGGCAGCCATCGCCCTCTTCGCCATATTGGAGGGAAGTGAGCGACCCGTCACACGACGCCGCGGCAAGCAAAGGCCTTAAAGTGAGCATGACTTACTTAAGTCTGCCTTAGAAATAAAAAATAAACTGAAGGGAAACTACTAAACACGCGATTTGTTATCACTGTGACTATTGACAAGTTTATACTAAATATCATTTAGGTATATAGAAAATATAACAATTAAGTAGACAGACAGACATAATATATCAGTGAATTTAGAAATAAATGAAAATCATTAAATTGAATTAATTACTATAAGTAATAATCAGTAAATTAAACAAACAAAAAAATAAGATAACTTATAATAATAATAGCATACTTTGAATTAATTGAAAAAAAATACTATTATACTCTTGATAGAGCGGTGGCCATGTTACGCCTGATTCTTCAACAGTCACAGTTCAGATATTTGAGTTTTCAAAACTATTTATTCATTCAGTCTTGATTATTTATGATGGCCACTACTGAAGTTATCTCTGATTCAGAAGTCAGAATTAACAGACAAGAAACTATGCAAGATTACATAATTAATACAATATTTTTTAGAAAATCTGAACATATTGGTATTTTTCAAAATAACATACTACCAATTTGCAAAGTCATAAGAAACAAAACTATGAAAATGCCATAAAATCCAGGCGTCTCAACAAGTCTGATGATATCATACCAATACATACACCCATCATCAAAGAAAATAAACTCCTACGCAGATGGAAGATAAGATATAAACTTAGGTACGTAATGAACCATTTTGTGGCTTCTCATAGTGAATTTCACACCCTTGTTTACGGCAGCCATCTTTGGCTTTAAGGAGATTGACCTATATTCCACCTGGTTTTTATGCGTTGTTATGCGAGTTACTTGATATTAACGACAATAGTGCGATGACTTCTTTATATTGTTTTTCTGAAATATTCATTGGTGAATCTGATTTCTTGATCTCTTAAGCTTTAATGTAAAGTGCAAATAAAGCTAAATACAGCGTTTCTTAACTAAGAACTCTCTCTCTTAAACCAAATTATTGTAGCTCAGTGTTTATTTTTGCTAATTGCCCGTTTGTACTTAAGCGACGGTTTAGCCACATAACGCTTACTATCTCCGCCATTTTGAATAAATTCAACTCTCCACGGTATAGAGATAAATCTTATAATGGTAGCTTGAAATTCAGTGCCACAGTTTTCTGTCTGGAGTCTAGTGTTACATTTAGTTTTTACGTTGTTTAAATATAAATGCATATCATCAACCAACTCAGCTATTGTATGGTTTCCGACTCATTATTCATCAAAAACCACCAACGCATTAACATTATGGTCAACATAACAAAAAGGACAGTATAAAGGAGCAGTATCATTAAGTCAAGCAGAAAGGAACTTACAAAGTGTTCAAAGAATCAGAACAATTGGCTACTTTGTACGGTATAAACAACTATTAGATGAGAGAACAAAAAATAAAACCCAATTTATTGACGTTGTTAAAAATAACAAGTATGACGGTGATATCTGATTATCAAAGTATTAGTATGTAATAAATAAAGTATTGTAATATTGTATCGTTAATTTGTCTGAAGATAAACATCCTTATCAGACAAGTTTCAAAATCAACCAAAAACCAAAATAGAAATAAGTTAACCAATTCTCAAACAGGCTGAAGAAATTAAAATTCTAAAAGTATATAATAATCTACAAAGTTGAAATTGTAACTTAAGTGGTAAGCGAGAATGTAACCGAAACACGAAATTTTAACGTCCAAATAAACAGCAAATCCCGTTAAGTGTAACGGCCTGAAAATTTAGTTCAAGACGACAAAATAAATGACGCAACAACACGAGTTCCGGAAAAGTAAAAGATACTATGATCGAAAATTGATGGGTTGTTACTTTACTTCCCACGACTTCTTTCCTAGATTCATCAACTCATTATACTTCAATTACCATAATTACATGGTTTTTAATAGTGTTCGCTTCTTCTTGGACTAAATACACTTAAAATAAGACCATCATGTTAATTTTATTCTACCATAATTCTGGATGCTTTTTAAGAGTAAGCTGAAAAAAAATCATTATTTTTATCCTGAATTTTGGAAATTTTCTAGAGGTTTCTGTTTATTAGAATAAACTTAAGTATGAAAATGATGTTCTTGATATTACTACTACTAAAAATAAAATTGATACTTAATTTAACTGGCTTACTCAATCTAGAGACTCGTACAACAATCTTATTTTAGAACCTACAAAAATACAATAACGTAGTATAATACGATATTTTTGATGGTTATAAACTATTAATTCCATTTATTCATATTTACTACAACGGGAACCTAAATAGATTCAGACGTCAAAGAAGCTATTTGCATGGCAACCAGGTTCACATTTACATGGAGAATACGTATTGTCACTTACGTATTGTTACCATTGCACTTCATTGAATTTTCTATATCTGTTTGTATCCAATTGATCATTTACATATCGAAATTCAGTTATTATTTTATGTAAAACAAACTTTGAGAACCCAATATTGATACATATATAACTCTGCCTAAAAATATATTTAAGTAACAGCAATACAACTAAAACGACATTGGCCACGAGAAGTAACAAAAGCAATGACCAGACACGTATTAATTTTAAATGCTCGTTGCTATACCGATAGCAGCCGACAAAAAAATTGCATTGCCAAAAGTGATTGCGTGACCTAAAAGCTAGCTTTGAATTTTTTGTCATTGAGTCAGTGACAAATAAAACTTCTTATTGCAATAATTGAATACTGGGGAGTGTACAGAAGTTTAGAGCTAATGCTAATAATCTAAGATAAAATCTGTGGGAAACGAATGATAATACTCCCAAAGAAAATAAAGATCAACAGAGTTATAATTTTTAGATTTTCTCAGAGTATTTTTGATTGTCCGATTTATTTGGATTAAAGCCAAAGTTGGAGCCAATGCTCATTACGTTTTTTTTTTATTACTTAAATGTATTATTGTAATCTAAAGTGACTCAACTTCATCTCATTGGAAACCATTCGAGTAGTAGGACTAATTTACTTCAATTATTCCTTCATTAATCTCCAATGCAAGTGCCAGCAACATCTGGGTGTCCTACTCCTAATTAGGCTTAAATTACATTACTTATCTACAGATTGGGTAACAGAAGGGTTTATTAATAATTAGGCAATGATACTGTTTCTGTACATTGACTTTTTTAGTATTTGGTAATTAAAGCATTAAACTATTTCTACTTTTGACCAAACTCATAATTTACCTGCCCTATTTCCAATTATATGGAGTTGGCGCAATATTTTGAGTCTTTCTCAAAATATTTTGTTATTTACAGCTTTGATTATATGTTCGGACTGAGTAGCTGTTGATTCTTGAATTTTAATTCTGTAATCGCTACCTTTATTGTCGATCTTTTGTATTATAACACTTTTAAGAGCCAAATCTTTCATTTAAACATTCTAATGTTCCCGTGTCTATATTTGACCACAAAAAGGATTTGAAAACAAGTTACTTATTTGTCATTGCTTCACTATCTGATGTCTACGATATTGATCGTTTCAGAGTTAGATTTTCAAAAGTCAATATTTTTCTTGGTTTTCAGTAAGTTTTACAACAGAAACATATATTTTGTTACTAGCTCAAGTATCTTTTTTCAGTTTGGAGACTGTGGACAGTAAGACAGTTTGACATCACTTTGCATTGCACGTTTAATAAGCGTAGATAATTTTAGCATTTTAAGCTTGAGACCAGGTGCTTTTTGAGAGGATCACTTTGCAAGATCTGTTATCTTGGATCAAGAGGGTGCTTTATCTTCTGAAATTATTTACTTGACAGTTATAGGCCCTGAATAAATTATCTTATCGGCTTTATTCCAAATTATACGTATCGAAATAAGAATAAAACCTTGTTTACGGAAATCCCACCAATTACAAATGCTTTGTGGGTCAAAACCCCTGCGGGTATAATGGTATTAATGTGTTTACGGAGATATTAACAATCCTTATACCCTAGATTGTGATGATTCTTACTTTTAAGATTAATGTTTGCTACATAAAAGAGATAAAATCTGCTAAGACTTGAAATTGCCTGAGTATCACCAAAAACTCATATAGATGTGTAGCTAAGATCAATTATTACGAATATTTATTCCATAATACTATTCGAATTTGTTTTAAAAACAATGGTCTGTATAAACGCAATAATTTACATTATTATCTTTTAAAGCTGAATGTAACATATGAATCTTACATTACGTATTTGTCAAATACGGCTTATACTGGGTGGAGACTTCGAGATGGCATATTTTCGATACTTATGTTGGGTTAGTCATGCTGAACAACTTTTACTATGGGACCAACACTGAATTCTCAATTTTTTTTTTAACTCTTCATTGTTTTCAACCTTGCTCGATCATAATGTATGAAAAGAAAATTTGTTGGTCCAAAAGTTGAGGTAAAAGTTGTTCAGCATGACTAAAGCAACATAGGTTTCGAAAATATGCCATCTCAAAATCTCCAGCTGTTATACGTGGTCTGCCTGACTTGTAAAGCTGACAACGGGCAAACAATGAATTTTATAGCAATAAATGATAGCAATTGTAGAGCAAATATTTTTGTAGCTCATGGCTAATCAATCAATCATTAACAAATGAAACGTCATGAATTTCAAGTGCATATGATTTTTATTGACAAATAAATGTCATTTCAAAATCCGATGCACTGTGGTGATAATGACGTTCTGTATTAAAGATAAAATTAATTGTTCGTATAATCATGTCATAATCTATATCTTCTTTTATATTTGTCGGTCATTACTTCAGTTTTCTACCAGGATATTTTCGTCCCTTTCAATATGTTATCAGAATCCAATTGGAACGTTCCAAATCCTAAATTCTTTTTCTCCTAAAAATATGAACTTGCAGCAAAGCAGGTTAATGTAACAAGCAGACCCTAGCTGTATAAATTACAGGATCTTTGAAACTCAACCCAAAATAACTAAGAAAACACGGATTTCTGAGGTCTGGGTGACCTTAATAAAAAAATATTTGCATATTATATTGCCCGACTCATTGAGCGCAGCGAACAATAAAAATAGAGCATTTGCCTTTATTAGATGCTGCTTTTAGGGTCAAAATCAAATTTATATCAAAAATCATTACCGAAATGAGACAAGAAATTCACGTAAATTTTACAGCATTTGAAAGCCATCTGAAGTTAACACTAAATTTAATAGAAAATACAGTTGAAGTAACCACGGTGAAACAAATTGATTTGAGCTGGTTGTCAGTTTTTTTAAACTGTCGTAATGGTCATAATATTTGACGTATGAAGAGTATTTATTATATTGTTGATTAATATTAACAGTCGAATGCTAAAAGGTTATTGCCAATTGAATACAAACTTGTAAATAATATTTTCCTTAATTTCACCTTCTAAATTTAGTTAAGAAAAGAAAGACGAGTTAAGAATCGATGTTTTCTGTCTGCAGAAAGCACATGTAATCTGTCATCGATACATCTGTTAAAAATTATGAATGTGAGGTTTTATATTTTTCATAATTTTATTGAGTATACAATATTTATTTAGTAGGACCGAAACAAAGAAATTAATTAGCAACGGTACCTTGTTTAGTTTTGATCTATGGATCGTTTGCACGCGATTAAGTAAACCAAAATAAATTATGTTTAATGTAGATTAGTAAATTGACTAAAATAATAAGACTTAATTATACTTCCAACACCGCAGTATATTAAATTTAAAACAATCGAAGAGCCAGAAGAAAAAAGACGCAACTTTTTTTGTGAAAATTCTCACATACATCAGATAAAATCGCATTGTTTTAATAACAAAAGAAACTGTTAATACACTAAACTACATCAGCTTCTTTTTATTAACTAAATAAATAAACTAATAACATTACCCACCTGATTTTCAAAGCGGTAGGTGAAATCCACAGACTGTCAAAAATTTTCTGTCACAATACCCACAAGGCTTTCACACACAATAGCGTTTTAAAAAGGAAACTCAAAAAATTCTACGCACTACAAAGGAATTGCTTGAATTTTTTATTGTTTTTATGCCCGCGACTGACGCGCCCTCTCACATTGACCGTTCATGTGGTACTGAGTGAATACTGATTCATCACGACAACGAACTCACAACGGTTGGAAACCATACGTACTTTTTGTACTTGTGTCCCTGGCACCGAACAAAGACGATGCTGTCCGAAGTTCTACAGCTGTTTAATGTTTGTGAAGCCATCGATTGTAGATTCCAACATCTCGTGACGTAACAATGCCTTCGCAATTATAATTTTCTTTATTCTTAGCTCTAACAATTGCATGCAGCAATAATTGACTAATATCCTTGATTTTATTAAAGATTGCTGCCGTAAAAAACAAATACTTATTAGATAGGTATCTGATTGAAACTAAAGTGAGAGATTATTGATAATAAATCATAATCTAATTATAAATTTATGGTATGACCAATTTGGTATGATTTTATCGGAAATTGAGTTACATCAGTACTCGGTGCGAATTGAGTACGCTACGCACTGTGCGGAGGGGTGCGTCAGTGCATTCTCAGTGCGGGCGTACCGGCGGCGAGTGAGACTGGTATAACTGTTGCCGTGCCGTTCTCACATCGATTTCGGTCATTGTACCTGTCCTTTTCTGGCGTAATGAGCATCTCTCTTTCGCAGACCGCGCGCCGCGCACTGCGGATGTCGACTGGGCTTGGGAAATAACTGCCCTATTTTGGGTTAAACTTTAGAGTGCATTCTCTGACAATACGATTTTGTTGCACTAAAAATATTTCGTTCCATTGAGAAATCTCGTGTAGGCGGCTGCTATTTCTACAGTCACTACTCTATTTTCCACGTGTTTATACATTTTATATTGGTGCAAATAATATTTAAGACTTAAGGTGACATTTTACCAATTTGTTTCGAAAGTTTTTAGTGTTTCTGACTGACATTTAAATAATAGTTTAGATAACGTTAGTAACAAAAAAAATATTAGAAGGCATGATAGAGGGCTGAAATAAAAAGGAATAACTTTATTTAAGTATAGTACCTGTGGGAAAAAATCATATTACCAAGTCAACCTTGGAACTGTAGGTGGCTTGCCAAGAGACACTCCCTTGTTTCTAGGACACTGCCTACGTAAATATTCCCTGTAAGCCAACAACCTTATATATCCTTGAAACCACTCATAGATTCCCAGGGCTTGAACACACTATAAAATATGACGACTTCTTAGTTTAAGAAAATAACAATAAACATTCCAGACGGAAATTTGATAGTAGTAGATCCCTTCTTCCGTAAATCGGATCCCTGTATCTAGGATATGTAAACTAATAACAATGTATGTCAGGTAGTCGATGTAAATATTGTCCCTTTGGTTACTATAAAAACGCAACATTGTTGCTCTTAAGGAAATTTTTACATCAAATACAAAGGTATAGAATAAATGTAATTTAAATTCTAGTGATTAATTAAAAATTAATATTTCTATCATTAGGTGTCAATTTGAAATAGCATAAAAACAGTAAGTATGTAAGTAAGGTGTAATTGAGCTTAAAAAACTAAATTTAACTAAAAATACACTCGATAGAAGACTAGATACAATGCTTCTCCGCTAATATTATTAAATAGCAGATCCTACACGCAGAAAACTAATAATTTGTCTTACGTGAAACAAAATATAAAGACGTGGTTGAAATAATTATGAATATGAAAATCGTTGTAAATCTAGAAGAGAAAGTCCGGAAAAGCGTTGTACTGATTTGGAGAAAGATGATAAATTAGTAAGAATGGAATAAAAGAATGGATTAGAAAGTTGAATGGAAGAAAAATGATCTAAATACAGAAACTTTTGGAATGGTAGGTACATTTAATATGTGCTAAAAAGACCTAAACACCACAATCTTAAATGCAAATGCCGCGTGTTCTAGATCAATAGATTATAGTAAACTGGACTAACCTAGAAGCTGAGTTTGTTTAAAAACCCGTTTAGCGCGTTAGGATATTCAATTTAATATTGCTAATATGATGCAAAATTTCAGACGTAGAGCATAATATTACAATTGTAATATATCACACGTTGACTGGCATATGGCAGTTCCTTAAATTCCTTATGATGTATGCGCGTCCCATTTGCCAACGGGATAAAGACATAATCTTTATAATAAATAAAAAAATATAAATGCCAATTTCATAAAAAAATAGAACCCTACAGTAGACTTTCATAGAAAACTAAAACAAATAAATTATAAAACGTTAGGTACTAATACAACTAATATTCACCAATTATAAGACAAATGACTGACTGTGATAAATGAGGTAAATTAAAAACAGGAAAATTCACACTACATCACACTCATATTGCTAATTATGCACACATTATAAATTACATAGGTATCTAAAGGTAACTTCTAAAGAGGAAACGCTGCCAGCCTTCTGGGAACCTTGCCGTTAATCGTAAGCAGGGACAGACTTGAGGAAATTTTCTAAAAAAGATTGTGTTAATATTTGTTGTAAATAAAGATTAATCTCTCCTTAAAAACTATCAATTAGACATACATAAGGAGAAGCCAAGTTCAATCGCAAACGAAGAAACTAATGCACATATATGACCTATATTTATTATATTTCAGGCGTGAACTGAGGTGCATTGAACTGCCGCTTCCTGCAAACTGTAATATACGGCTTTAAACGACCGAATAATTTTAAACCAATAGCGAATTTTATTGACCTACTTTATTCATGCAGTTGATAGTTTGTGAGGAAAGTGCTTTTTGATTTATATACTGTAAGTAATAATTTTGTTTATAACTGTCGCATCTAATAAGGCTTGTGTTTGTCCAATCTTACTATAGTAAGTGATGATGTGGCCGAAGATGTAAGAATACTGCTTAGTAGGGAATTAGGTCTTATGTGCAACTGCCGGAGCACATCTGGTAGGTACTTGGTGACAGATTTACAAATTAAGTATGGAAACCAACCAGGCAGATTCTACAAGAATTCTTTTCTTTGCCGAACGCTCCAAAAGAAAAGTGAAGGTAAACAATTCACATTTTTTTTAATCTTCACATAAAATAAACATCTTACTCATGAAACGCTATTTAATTAATAAACTAACTTCACGATCACGTAAATTGTTATTTAATCTGTGTGTAACAATTAACATTGGTCGTAATCGGTTAAAACAGTGACAGTCAAATGACGTTCTATTGTAACCCCGTAATTTTGTACTTAATTAATACAGACAAAGCAACAACGATGAATACAACTGGGTGCAGGAGAATTGACAATGGTTTAAATATCGTCAAGCATTACTAAACATTCGTCAAAGAGTGCGTGTCCTGAATACCAAAACCAATTAACAATTCAACCATTCATAATATTCTCCTTCTCATATTCTAGTTTGCCTCGTTGCTCAGCGACATGGCCTTTATGAATTCTTTTCGCTGTCAATTTATTTTCATCAAAATCTTTTGTTGTCAATCACCTATAATGCTGATATTCACAAAGCAATATATTAAACTAGACACATTTGATCCCATTCTCTTTGTCTTTCATTTCTTCCTCATCTCTATTACTGAGCAGTTACAACATTTTGTCACCTCTATTTCTGATGATGAGTTCGAACTAGTTAATGACCGAACCGAAACATTATTCAAAATGTATTCTCTCCAGTGGCTATTCAGGCTAAGCATTAGTATTCTCTCTAGAGGGTTTTAAGAAAATGAACTTGAGTGGTATCCGGTGATAACCAGATGTCAGAGAAATTTCAAGGAAGATCTTGCATGGTGTAAAGCATTGATTGTGGATTAATTACTTAACAAAGTAATAAAAATACCAACAAAAAAAAACTAATTTTTGGATTCATTACCCTATGACGACCGAGATGACATAAGGATTCTAATAATACATACATTCTTCTAAATTGGTTGAAGCATTTAGAAGTTATGTTGTAATAAAGAAACAGACGACATTCCACTCTTGTTTTCAGGCAGTCGTGTAAAAAGAGAGAGACAGCGAGAGCAACACAACTGATAACCATAGCTGACGCAGACGCGGATATAGATAGCATAAATAATGAAGAGGAAAATATGATTAACTATACAATATCATCAAAACAACAAAATACAACAGAGTTGATGTTATCTAAAAATATTATACGTACTGTAAACAAAACAGCTATTTCCTTTCGTATAGTGAATTGATGATGTAGTTATTTATTGTTTATTATTTCGCTACACGTGAACATTTACGTAATATAATTAAATAATAACAAACTTGCGCAGATTAATTCATCAGTGTTTATGATATTGTTATGGTAATTGATAGATTTCTAGTAGCAGCTTCAGAAAATAAACTTTCATAATAATTAAATCTTGAGGGCTCACGAGCACATACTTGTACATAGTTTATGTTACTGGGCCTAGCTCTTATTAATCTACAAAATCAAAGGAATGCTAAATAGTTAACTTTAAAGAGAGATCCCAAACCTCCTGTATCTTGGTAATAAGATTATTTATCTTGAAAATCTCTTGTTACAGGATCACCTAATTCTATAGTAGATTTCAAATAGTTCGGTGTATGAAACATGGTATTTTCTATAAGATTTCTCGATGGTTAATGTTTATTTCGATATAATAAAGGACTACTATGATAGAGCAAGGTTTCATGAAATATTATGTGTACTATTTCAGAGTAATCAAATGGAGATTCACTAGATATTGGTAAAAAACCTTCAACTGTCACGACTAGAACTAAATAGACTATAATACCATATTTTTACTGTGCCGGCTTTGATCGCAATCTCACCATGTTAAATGATGTTGTGGCCGATGGTGGTAAGGTATATGTTGATAGCCAGCCAGATGGATACTACCAAGTACCCTACCACCGTGATATGGTTTCCTCACGATGTTTTCCTTCCCCAAGCTCAAGCTTATTGTAAGATTCGAACCCATCACTACCACTGGCATTATGTAACATTACATTACTGTAATTTTTATTGTTTGTTTTGTCTCATATTTCATATTGTATGTCATTAATGTAATGTTGTGTGTTGTCAAGTTTTTTTTTTTCATTCTTTTTCTTTTCTTTCACTGAGCTATCATTTGGGCTGTACTTCAATATTAAACTCTTTTTAATAAGACTACCAGAATATTAGTAATAATTTACAAAGCAGCCAACTGAACGGCTGCCTGGCTATGACAACTCAAGTGGGCGTAATAATAGCTGTATTATTTCAATCTAATTTGCATCTATAGGAACTAAAGATACTTGTTGTATGTAAATGAGTTTAATATTATCATCATTCTCTTTACCTTCTTACATAATATTCTTCAAACCATTTTTGAAGAACCCCATTCCACAACCTGTGCTTCTGCGGTTGGGACCTCCAATTAAACCTCACCGAACGGGAACATTTTGTGTATACTTGCAAGCTAAGGGCAGGCAATTCACGCAATTCTTGTCAGTGCGATTAGAATGAAATGAAATGAAATGAAATTTATTTCCAAAAAGTTGCACACAAGAATGTAAATAACTTTTAAAAGAGTAATTGCTGAGTTTATTGATCTGAACCAGTATTTTCATAAGTGCCTGCGAAAGTGTATTTGAATAAATGATTTTGAATTTGGACTTGAAGTGACGTGTTCTTTGTAAAATCCTATTTTTTGTGTGACTATCCACACCGGACAAACTCACACATAATTTGAGACTGACCATTTCCAACAAAATACCAGAAACTATTATTGCCAGCCAACCTTGCCAATTGCCCCTCAAAACTTAAAATTATGGCTCGTCGAGAAGGCGTTCTATAGTGTTGAAGAATTCATTTCCTGTTGACATTTTATTTTTTATTCTTGTTGTTTAACCTACAAATGCTAGTTTATTATATTTTATACAATTAAATGCATACTGACCTGCAATATTGTTATCATTAATTATATGAGTATTTCAAATTATCTTTAATTTGCACAATAATGCATGTTTTCAATTAATTAAAAACATTTATAAACTAAGCCGTCACTGTCCAGTAGTGATCTAATGACGCGGATGTGATCACGTTGCATGAGGAAGAAAAGTGGCTTCCTTATAAGGCAGTTTCTTCACAATCATCAAATTAGACGATTTTTTTTTTTCTAATTGAGCCTATATCTATCGACGTGCTTTCTATCTTCCTTATCATCTTCTTGATTGTTAGAATCACCACAAGTGCTTCCCACAAGGTCAAGTGACTAACAGTAATTAATCACTAATTACGATAAATAAGAAAAATGTTTCATTAGGTTAGTAAAATAAAAACGATAACCTAAATTCGCTATCTCGCGTGCCAAAGTCCAATTGTTCGATAATTGTTCCAGTGTTCCCACAGCACTATCATAATATTACTCCATATACATTATTATGTTACTAACTAATGCCCCCCTGGTTTCAATCGCGATTCCGTAATATCTTTGCGGACACCATTATTTCACAGAGGAACCTTCTCCACGTCCCGCCACTAGGTGTTACGACTTAGGCTATATTGTGTTGATTGTAGTCAGTCAGCGACAAAACACTTGTATTAATGAAGATAATAAAAAAAGGGTTTGAATTAAGAATTGAAACTAAGTATCAATGAAGATACGTAAAGGGATAAAATAATTTGAATTAAGAATTTAAACTAAGTATCAATAAAGATATGGAAAGAAATAAAATAATTTGAATTAGGAATTGAAACTAAGTATCAATAAAGATATGGAAAGAAATAAAATAATTTGAATTAGGAATTGAAACTAAGTATCAATAAAGATACGGAAAGGAATAAAATAATTTAATTAAGAATTGAAACAAAGTATCAATGAAGATACGGAAAGGAATAAAAGAATTTGAATTAAGAATTGAAACTAAGTATCAATGAAGATACGGAAAGGAATAAAAGAATTTGAATTAAGAATTGAAACTAAGTATCAATGAAGATACGGAAAGGAATAAAATAATTTAATTAAGAATTGAAACAAAGTATCAAAGAAGATAAGAAAAAAACGAATTTGAATTAAGAAATTAAACTGACTGATTCACAGATTAACGTACAGCTTAATTCACAGAGCCTAGAAACTTAAAATTTTGCACTCAGATCTATCTTTACTAACATAATAAAGCGGTCGGGTTTTTTGTTTGTTTAAACGGGCTAACTGATCTATTACCAGCGAATTACCAGTCGGATTCGAAAAATTCTCTCACTAATAGGAAGGTGTATTATCCCCGAGTATTATAGGCTTTTTATCCCGGGAACGCGGATGAAACCTCGGGAATCAACTAGTTTTTTATATAGCATAACCACGAGGAGGGGCTATTGTAAATTCAAACCCTAAGAGGATCAAATAAGGGATTGTGAGAGAGGAGATAGGTACTACAAACATTTATCAACAACAGTTTTGTCAATGTAGTAAACAGGCAAACAAAATGGTTTTGTATAGGTAGATATTTATTATTATAATTATCGCAGCAACTTAACAAGCAGTAAATGACTCTTAATCCAAAGAGGTCAAGCATCAAAACGGTATGTGAAGACAGAAAGGGGCTCGAGAATGAAAGAGTCAACTTTACGCATAAGAAATGTCAGCCCATTGCACTTTCACCTAGACCACGTATAGTGAATGTACCCACGAAAAGTGGGTCACATTTTTCCTTAAAAGATAGGTATTAATCATTGCTTTAGCTGTACAAATGAGTAAAAGGTTCGCCATTATGAACTATGCAACTGATTTAAAATATTAATAATACACTGTTATTTTAAACTTTAGAAGGTTATTCTGGAAGGCCCTAGTAAGGATCTTATGAACTTTTCAAATTGACTCTACCACATCGGTTTATTTATACAAAAATTAAACTGGGATGACTCCGGCATGAAACAGTTTGTTGAAGTGGTGAATCGGGGCTAAAGCTTTTTTGTTCAAAAGCCAAAATTACTTCATAAAAACAATCCTTACTTTTTTCAATAAATACTTACGTCATAAATTAAGATCACAGATATAAAATTAAAACTCCGCATTAATTCGTAGTGGATCAAAGTCGAAGGGTCAAAACAATCATTATAAATTAATAGTCAATTGTATCTATTAATCCTTCTGACTTCTTAAATTTAAAACAGGCATAAGCTTAGTCTTATAAATCGACACAAAAACAGTTCTAATTTCAAATAACAGACGCAAAACTGGCCTATGAATTTTTTTTATGTAAATAATAGTATCTAATCATGCCAGGCGCAGGATTCACACTGTGGCCGTTGATTTACGCTGATCTCGCAGGAATCGATGGAAAATTGAGGACTTATAGCTCTACCAACTTACCCATGATGCGGAGACGTTTGAATTGCACTTACACCGATGTTAATATGTAGTGTAATGATGTGAAATTGTGTTACTGTATGTTTATCTGTGTGTAGGTAGTGTTTGGCGATAAATTATATTAAAAGTCGCGTGATAATTTTATAGCGGATCAGGCTCATGAATGAAGCGAAAGAGAGAAAAAAAAAACAAAAGAAAATCATCATAAGAAATGTTTGAAAATTCGTTCCAATTATAAATAAAATTAAACAGCCAGTGCCATCTATTAAAAACTGCTTGAATGGCGCGACTATTATCTTTATAATATAACCTCATTTAGTTTTTAAATATAGAAGAAATAAAATATTCTGGAATACGAGGGAAAAAGCTAAAATATCAAGTAAGCATATAAATCCTGCTGTTATATGACTGTAAGGCCTTACTTGCAATTTAGGCAGACGCTAGAGAGAGTGAAGTGGAGCTGCGCGCTACATTCAGACACCAGACATGTCGAGATGCACTTCATGCTGGCGGATGTCAGAGGAAATGTCCTAATGAATAATAACCTCATTTGTTTTCAGACTCTTATACACGTTGCATTTTGAATTTAGAATTAAATGAATTAATGTGGGTAACTGTATATCAGCTTTTTTTATAGTTATAACCGCAGATCATAAGCAGATTTTGCGAAATATTTTGAATGGAATACGTCGTGCTCTTTCGCTGGCTTCAAATCAGTGTCAGATTAGAGTTATTTCATACTTTTTAGTGTATTTTGAAATCGACTTAATTTTTTTAAATTACTTTTTTATTTCATAGTTTTTCTTAAATGCACTAGAATTTGACCAAGGTTTTGAGATGTTTTTCCTTTGACACCACACCCGTAGCTCGTATCAATAAGCCAGGCCGTCACACATATTTGTCCATATCTTAAAAACTACTGAACCGATTTCGATGAAACTTGAACTGTTCCCTAAGTTGAAGTAAATGTAAACCAATAAAGAAAGATTACAATCCGATTAACATCTTCGGAGATATGCGTGGAGAAACATACATACATATTATTATATTGTTTTAACAAAATAACCTACTTAGATTCCGGCAAATAAGTAATTATTAATTATTAAATAATTATTTCGTAGAAATTTTACAATAAACAAAGCCTGCAGGTGTCCGAACAAAAATAGGTGGATCCTTTGTCAAGCCTTTTGTTATAGCTAGTTTTGGTAATTACATAGAGCTCTCTCTCTCTCTTTCTCTCATTAATTTATTATGAAGAAAATTGATTATGAGATAAGAAGCATCCCTTTCTTTTAAACTTATAATCCTGCCGATAACAAGTCTTTTTATGTACAGTATTACCCAACTGATATGGCGCGTCGTGAATCTTCGTTCGCACAGAAAAGAAAGTATGTCCCCGAAGATTAACGAAAGAATGCTTAAAACTTACAATCAACCTTAAGATCACTACTATAAGGTTCATAATACACTGCAGCTGTTAGTTCCGTCTCACTCGCAAGTCACGCCCCTCCGCACGGCGCGCGCTAACATGGCGGCAGCTGCCGACCAATAGCGTTTCCCGCGCTTTGAAAATGTATCTTCTGCGCAGGTACATCGGCAAGCCATATCAGTTGGGTACTACTGTATCAGTATATTTCATTACCGTTTTAATTATTGTACTTACTTAGATAAACGAATGGTTCTTTTAACGAGCGTATTATACCTACCTATGTTGTTTGTTAATGTTGATTATATTTTATAGACCTAGACTTACCTACTGTTAATATGTTACCCAGTATAATGACCGAATAAAAGTAAATAAAAATCATTGTAGCTTTTCTTTTATATTATTGTATTGTATTTTTCTTACCATCAGTACTTTTGCGCCTTCTAGCTATAAATATTATTATAATTATTTGTATTGTTAATATTGGGTATATTTTCAACTCAATTTCATATAATTCCTGAAATAAAAAGTAACATAGCTTACCTGGAATTTTACTTTCAACTGGAGTTATTGAATAATCCATTTCTAAAGTTTTCTATGGCTCACAGAACGGCTCGAAGGACCATTAAAATATTGAAATTTACTATTTAAAGGCAAATAGAGAAAGAATACATGTGGTCGATACAATGACTTTATTGAAAGAGAGAAATTTACAAGTCAATATTATTTACAATATACGTTATACAAACATAATATACTGTGCCTCTTCAATACCTAGTTACCTAGATATTTGGAGAACACAAACGGCAGACTTGACCCTGAATTCCCTACATTGTGTTGGACTAACAGCTTCCTATCTAAACAGCACATTAAACATTAGCCTCGCATACTTTAGCTCTCGTTATGATAATATCAACGAATTCTCAGATTATCCACTTTAATGCAAGGAGAGAGTGTCTGTCGGTGTATTATAGTAATGTATAAGGTTATTTAATAATTATTCTTCATTGTCGTTCACTTTAAGGGAGATCTTTAAGAAGAAGAAGATGAGATAGGTAGAGCGTAGCGTAGAGCAGCTCGACTGGGGAAGTCTTCCACCTTACAGAATACCGCAGCCAAATAACTTTATGTTGTGTAAAGTTGTGATCCTGCGCGTGAGTAAGGTCGCCAGAGCTCATTGGGGAGGGGGGAAAGGTCGGTAACGCGTGAGCGATGCTTCGTGTATTGCAAGCGTCCATAGGCTACGGTAAATGCTTACCACCAGGCGGGCCGTATGCTTGTTTACCGACTTAGTCGTATAAAAAAAAACTTTAAGAAATGCCTCAGCCACATTACTTACCAACAAAAGAATATGGTGTGCTGTCCTGCAAACTATAGTCTACATATTTTTGCAGGGTCGGGCTTGATCTATAGATTTGTCCTGGGACACTCCTCAAACACTGCTAACTGATCCCAAACTAAGCAGAGCTTGTACTATGGAAACCAGATAACTGATATACCTACTACATATACAACTTTTTTGTAAATACATAATTACCCCCAGACTCAGGACATACAGACATGTTCATATACACAAATGCATGTCTTGTGTCGGAATCGAACACACGACCTGCGGCGCGATAGGTGGTATCTTAACCGCGCCAACTGGCCAACTGGCTGATTGGTTGAGCATAGCAGTTTCTTACTGAAAGAGCAGCTCGACTTGGAAAGTTCCTGTCCTACAGAATACCGCAGCCAAATAAAAATGTTGTATTCCTACGTGTAAGTAAGATTGCCAGAGCTCATTGGGGAGAACGGAAGGGTCGGTAACGTTTGAATGATAACCTGGGTGTTACAGGCGTCCCTTGTGATGCAACATCCATGGCATCTCAAACATCCTAGTCGTATAAAAAAAAGAAAAGAAAAAGTCGATATAAGTTAAACGATTATTTCGGTCGTGGTGGATTCGAGCTGTTCATCATCATCATCATCATCAGCCTATAATGTCCCACTGCTGAGCACAGGCCTCCTTTCACAAATGAAGGTGAAAGGGAATAGGCAATACTCCACCACGCGTGCCCACTGCGGATCGGTGGAGGTAGGCTAGTGGTCAACCTACTGTTGGAATTTTTCAAGCCGCCTAGGAGGCATCCAACTAGCTTAACGACTATCACAATTAAGTGATAACCGGGACCAACGGCTTTACGTGCCTTCCGAAGCACGGAAACGCTCGATATGAAATACCACTAGGCGGTCACCCATCCAGGTACCGACCACGACAGGCGTAGCTTAATTTTGCCGATCGATTAAGAACGGCTAATCATGCTACACCACGAGCGCTTCGAGCTGTTACCTTCACTTAAATATGCTTTGAGAAATTCAAGTTAGTTATATAATTTAGTAATTTTAGCTCTATGCTAGTCTTATTACTTCAATTCTGTGCACTTTCTCACAGTTCCTTTCAATGTAATGAGAACTTGTCTAGACTCCTTATTAGAAATTTCATGCAAACCAAGCCAAGTGTTCTGCTTGAGAGTAATAATGTAAATATTTTTCAGAAATCTTATCTATTCTCGTTTACATAAGTACTATTTTCGTTTGTTTATGTTATACTTTTGGCTTGGAAATCTGTGTAGTTACTTGTTGCACCTATCTACCTACTCTTTTCTAGTGTATCTTACGCGATCCATTACATATTATTTCAAAGGTGAAATTTGGTTGTCGTAAAAAAAAACTTTCAATTCTCAATTATTTATCTACTTATGAATGACAATATAAAAATGAATACAAATAAAATGGGTGACATGATAAAAATATTTCAATAAGCTTCTCAAACTCTAATGAGATTTACTCACTGCTTACACACAAACACATCCCCTCTTATATACAAACACACCAAGCCTTACACACAAACACCTACTTATAATTAAAGTTATCATTTTCAACAATTTGATCCATGTTTGTTAATAGGTACTACGCAGCGTCAGACACGTATGTTTTAAATACATTGACCGAATCCTGTCCCCCATAATACAGGCTCTTGCCTAGCTTGGGTGCCAGTGTTCAAAATTTGTGCAACAAATATACGTACATACATGACTCTCGTGTGTGCATCCTCTCTTGTATCTTGTATAGCTGTTAAAATATGTGTGTGTTTTTATAAATAAATAAATTATTTTTAAACTGATATAAACATTATTGATATAAACTAATTATAAATAAGTTAACCTTAGTGAACCACAGATAAATCGATGTCAGTCAAATACATGTTTCATTGTGATCATATTTAAACAGGGTCGGCTCAAGGTATAGGCAAGGCGTGATATAAAATAAGAGAATAGGTGATTTTGATTAAATACAGGCCTTTTTCATAGATTTTTTAAGCACAATCTAGAGTCACAGAATTAAATCAGGCCAAGGAAGAATTAAGTCAAAATAATTTAAAAATTTAAAAAACTATAGTCCTGCCAAAAAAGTAACTAAAAAGTGAAAAAATTATAGCCGGTGTCTCTCGGGATGATGTAAGCATTCTAACGATAATCTGTTTAAGCATTTAAAAGTTATGGTGGAATAAAGAAACTCACATACGTATATGAAACCTGAAAATATTTCACTCCCTTAATTTTTGGTCGTGTAAAAAGCAACACGCTTATATTTTTAATAAGATGAATTATTTCCTGCCCCTACTTTCTGAAGTCTCACAATTATTTTATTATTAGCTATCCCCCGCGTTCCCGGGATAAAAAGTAGCCTATGTCCTTCTCCATACCATAGGTTATCTGCATGCCAAATTTCATGGTGAACCGTTGAGTAGTTGAGGCGAAGGCGTAATAAACAAACAAACTCACTTTCGCATTTATAATAGGATAGGTGCACTAAATAAATAAATGTCCTATCCTGGCATGACATCGTCTAGCCAGTGCAAACTAGAAACAGTACAAAGTAGCTGTCATTGAGAATTTATTTACACAATCAATTGTTAAATTAACATGTTTATGAGCACTAAACACTATTCAACATTATTTCTTGATATTAATAAACATAAGGTTTAATGAACAATGAATAACGGGTCAGCAGGGCCGCCGTAAGCGGGCGTCAAATCGAGCGACTCATACCTAATTCAAGTCATTGTACCCCTGGCCGGTCGACTCCTACGCAGAGGGCGCGCATAGAATACCAACTTGGGGCGCCCAGCCCGCAGCGGGCTAGCCGGCGCACGAGTCACGCGACCAATAGGCATTTTGAGAAAACAATAATTATCCCTTTTTTTTGACAAAACTCAGAGTAGGTCGTCGTAGGGCGGCATAATCGGTGTTGCACGCGGGCGACGAAACAGCTAGCGGCGGGCCTGTGGGTCAGTTAGACAATGAGTTACGTAAGGATGCTTTACTTTCATAATTAATATTAGAAAATACATTACTAAAATTTTGAACTAGTATCTAGTTAGTTAGGGATAAAAAAAAACAGATTAGTTTATTTTGAGTTAAGTATATCAATGATACACCTGCACAGGGCTCCAAACCCTATTCAATCATTAGATCTTCAGCTTTCAGCCATAAACAGAGGAACTATGACTATAATAGGCACTGTAACATCTCTGCACAGATTTTACAGTCTACTATTTTACAACCCGCATAATTTAAAACCATCAAGATGAGAACTGTATAAAGTGAGCCAAACGAATACCCTAGAATATATCCTATATATTAAAGATAGCTATTTACTATAAATTTTTCTATTTTTGAAGTAAAGTAATACTGTTTTCTAATAATTAATTATCCGTGGTTTTCCCAATGGAGTACAGCATGGGGTTCTTCAAAAAGGGTGTGAAGAGATTTCTGCAGGGTCGGCAACGCGCAAGTGATACCCCTGGTGTTGCAAGCGTCCATAGGCTACGGTAACCGCTTAACATCAGGCGGGCCGTATGCTTGTTTGCCACTTAGTGGTATAAAAAAAAAAAAAAAAAAAATAAGCAAAATCACCTGCCTTATCCGGAAATCAAACTATATTTTGACCTGTTATGATACTGATCGAAAGGATCAATCATAAAAACTTTGCATATCTAACTAAACTAAATATCTCAAGAAGTATTTAATATGATTAACCTAAAAATTGTTCATAATGGGCAGCAATACAAAGGTCATAGAGTTCTTTATTTACAACAAATATGTACAAAATACAATCTATATATAGAAAATTTCCTCAAGCCTGCCGCTGCTTCCGATTAACGGCAGGGTTCCCAGAAGGCTGGCAGCGTTTCCTCTTTGGATAGCCAAGCTGACGCGTTGGCGGAAAAAGCTCCCCGCCCGCTGGTCTCCGGAGGTCTCGATCAATTTTGATGACAAGGTGCGAGCAAAACGGCGAGCTTCGGACCCCCACGGTCCCATGGTCTCGACCGCAAAAGGCACAAAAATATAGTTGGGTCCAATCGATGCGTATTTTTTGAATTTTGAATTTTCCGCACTGGCCGCAGCTGCCCCTGCAGCTTTACAAGTCGCCGGTAAGTGAGATGGCGCGAGTGTATCGACACATGTGGCATCCCACACCAGCGACTTGCCGACACTCCAAGGGATCAAAGACATACCATCCGGTCTCCTGCCATCGCCCCGCGCAATACCGACTGGTTCCAGTACGGAAGGCACGTTAGCGACAACAAGAGCCCTGCGGATAATGTCGTTAATAGCCGAGTGCCGTGATATTCGACCAGCACTTAGAGAGCACGAAAGCCCATGGTGGCCGAGCTCGTTGACGAGATCTCCGCAGCGGCAGCGATGAGGTTGATTGGTCCTGCAACCAAGACGAAGACAAATACACAGACTTAATGTTATACGGTCTAACATTGTTCCAGTATTTGTTGATGGAATAGCTTGTAGCCAGTGACCTGAGTCACTCTGAGAGACAGCTAACAAGCGCGCGCGGTCTGTATCTATAGAAAAGTTAGAAAATAAATTTAGCCAGGTTTTTTCACAAAGAGGCTTGTCCCACGCTCTCTGAGAGTGACTCAAGGTCGGAATATTTGTGCCTGGACAAGCTGCCTGCCAGGCGTCTCTAGCATCGGACAGGTAAGAAACCTCAACAGATCCAATAGAAGGGTCCAAAACAGAACTGACGAGGTTGCCCACACTGTATACCGAGGATAGAAACGCCGGTACTGATATGCTTGAAATTTTCCGCACTCCTAGGCCACCATAACACACGGGTAGGGTGGCCTGAGACCACACTTTGTTTTCATAAAAACTGCAATTTAGAATTTTGGAAAGTGACGTTTTGATCATATTATCCAAAGTATCTAATATGTGATCAAATTTAAATAAGTGCGTACTGCGGAGCAAATAGGTAAACTTTGGCACGAAAAGGCAGAGTCGAACAATAAAAAATGCATAGTGAGCATTAATTTCATAAAGTCTATTTGAAGAGTCATTAAAATTTTGAATCTTTTTCTCAAAGAAACTAGGAATGGATTCGTCTAAGACTGGGGCTCCAAGAAGATGAAGCGACTCCTTTGACAGTAACTTAATATTGGGAGCCAAAACATTAAAATTTTGAATTAATTCTGGTTTTTCAGATTCTGGGAAAGAATCTAAAATAAGGAGCTCACATTTGGAGCTATTGAATTCTAGGCCAATCTTTTTAAAATTTTCTGTCAATGTTTTAAAATCACTGAGAACGGAAGCCGCATCACCCCCCAGCGTACCGTCGTCTAGATACCATACATTAAATTTTGATTGTAACCCGGAAATAATTGGATGGATGGCCAAACTGAAGATAGCTGGACCGAGAGGGTCGCCCTGTTGACAACCCATGGCGGAAATAAGTGGGTGTTCTCTGAAAAAAAGTTTTGATGGATGCCCATAGCATTGCCAAAGGTAAGGATATATGTCAGGGCAGATATCCCGAATTTGGGTCAATAAAGCACCCCTATCGACAGAGTTAAATGCATTTTTTATGTCAACTTTAAGCAGCACTTCACCTCCGTTATTTAAAAGAAAGGTCCGAGCCGCATGAACAGCTGCCTCACAACCTCCCTTTGAGCCAAAACCGAGTTGAATGGGCTGAAATATTTCCGAAAGTTTCGGGAGAATGTGACGACAACAAATTTTGGAGGCCATACGACGGATAGTATTACCCACAGCGATGGGTCTTACTCCGCCATCTTTTTTGGATAGCGCGCAAAGGTTGGCCCCATAAATGATCTCAGTGAATGGGCTTGGCACCTTTCCTGCCAACATTAAATTTATAAGAGAGGTTAATTTTGATAATAATTTGGTACCAGCGTCTCCGGCGGCACCACAGACAAGATCTTTGTAATGCTGTGGTGTAAAACCGTCGAGGCCGCCAGCAGAACCAGGTTTAAATGACATAATGACACTCAAAAGATCTTGGGCGTTACAATTTAGACAATTTTGGTCTAAAGATGGGGGATCCGGGAGGTTTATATTTGAAAGCGGAGATGGATGTTTTGATTCTAAAGCAGACAGGGTTTCAGGTGTGTCTGCAGCGACAACATCACTCGAAAATAGCAGATGTGCTGCCCCCTTGAAATCGCCATCGTTCGCTTTAGTTTCGATTTTCCTGATAGTGTTTGCCTGATTATATTTTTTTTGAATTTTGGGAAAATTTGGAATAATATTATCAGTTGAGTCTAATATTGAGCAGTTATTTTTAATTTGTTGTGTGAGAGAAATCTCATTTTTCTGGCGACTAGGGACATGCAGCACTCTGTACGAAAAAGTAAGCAGGTCTTCCCAAGCACTTAATGAATTTATACTGAGAATTTTGTCTATACATACACTTAAAGCTGAAGCCAAATAAAGGTTGATTCTTTTCATTAAATTCATTCCATGTCACTTTGCGTTTAATGAATGCCTGAAAGCACTTTTCGGTCTTCATGACCTATTGAATAGCTATAAAGGATCACGAAACCGAAGGTAGAACTTACGTAGTAACTATTTAGTAATCTGTGGTAGAGCTTGCTTACCCAGAAAAAACCTATTCAGTCTAGGCTAGTCTAGGAGTCAGGAAATACGGACGGGGCGGAAGCAAGTTCCACTCCTTTGCTGTCCGCATTAATGAGGATGCAAAACACTGTATTTTATGGTATCAATTAATTTTGTATTATTTCCGTGACACATTTGTATTCAAATTCCCACGATTTCCTAGAATGCGTGGTATTTTGAAAGCCCTTTGAAGAAGTGTTTTTCTGGACTTTCCCAGAGAGCTGACAAAGACTGAAATTAATATTATTTCTCGGGTAATTCTTTTGTTACTCGTATCTTCTTTTCTTGGTAAATATGTATAATATAGGTGTTTGTCTCGTATACTGTTTTCGGACTCAATTTCTAACATATCTGTATTTATATGAAGATGCTATGTTGATAACTGCACTTAGGTTTGTGTCTGAAGGTACAAAAAGCCTATAAGGAACTAGGGCTTCAAAGTGCAGCCTTAATGCACTGGTAGGTATTTCGTCACAGATTTTCAACTTGAGGGTGGTAGCCCAGCCAGTACTACAAAGAATCCTACCACTGTTCTACTGTTTCATGTTATTTAACGAGAATTTCTTAATCGAAAACTCTCTCAACCGTTAATTTAAAAATCAGAGGCCGCTTTGCGTTTTGTAGCAACAAAAACATAGGCTAACAAAGTTTCATAAAGAAATTCAAAGTGGCGTCAATTTCTTTACATACATTTTTTATGAAATATTGTTGTATTTGAAACAACTTTAAAAGAAACCACAAAACATTTTAAAAGCCCTTTGAAAGGTATTCAGGCATTTTTGAGCGTCTGAAACAAAGAAAAGTTAGTTCAAACTTTACATAAAAGAAAAATTTACGAAAATACAAGTCAATTTATTTCGTTCATTAAAAGTATGAAGGGTAGAGCAAAGAGATTTTATTTAGTTTATACAGTGTTTAAAATAAACAATGGCTTTTTATCTACACCACTTAGGCTCTTTTTTATACCACTAAGGTGGCAAACAACCATACGGCCCGCCTGATGGTAAGCGATTACCGTAGCCTATGGAGGCTTGCGACACCAGGGGTATCACTCGCGCGTAGCCGACCCTGAAGAAACCTCTTCACACCTTCTTGAAGAACCCCATGCTGTACTCCATTGGGAAAACCACAGCGGGGAGCTCATTCCACAGTCTGAGCGTCCGCGGAAGAAAACTCCTTTGAGCCCGCACAGTTCAAAACATGGTTTCAATGTGAGAGGATGGACTCTCCGTCGATGGCGAGAGTTGCGATGGTGGAAGGTAGCCGTGGGCATCAAATCGAACAATTCCTTGGAACACTACCCGTTATACAAGCGGTAGAACACACATAAGGAGGCAAAGCTCTTTTTAGTTTATACGTGAATAATGGACAAAAAATAGTTACAGATGACAAAATCGTCAAGGACTGTATTGGAGACCCATTTCAGGTTTTGTGTGCTTACCACCATTGGTCACATTATTACCGACCACAAAGACAAAGCGAGTGGTGGTGATGGTCTAATCTCAAACTCACTAGAACTTATCTACTGAGAAGTCAGCAGACGTTTTAACAAAGTTTTTATTCGCTCAAAAACTTTCGACTGGGGAAGTACCTCCACCTTACAGAATACCGCAGTCAAATAACTTAATGTTGTGTTCCTGCGCGTGAGAAAGGTCGCCAGAGCTCATTTGGGTAGAGCGGTAACGCGTGAGTGATGCCTCGTGTGTTGCAAGCGCCCATATGGCTACGGTAACCGCCTACTAAAAACAACGTCAATTAACACAACTACTGAAGACCACTCAAGTCAGGTCGACTTAGTCACAAACCTCTCAAAATGTAGAGATGATTGCAGGGTCAGCAACACGTGTTTAATACCCCTGTGGTTACAAGCGTCTACAGGCTACGGTGACCGCTTACCATCAGTATACTTATTTGCTAACTTAGGAGTATAAAACAAAACGGTCAGACTGACCGACGTAATGAACATTCATCTTTAATAAAAGTAACAGAAAACATATGGTAACTAATTGCTACGCAGACGAGTCGGTAAGAAGTACAATTGATCCACAATTGGAATTAGTTAACATAAATTTAACATCATTTAACGCTGATCAGATGAATTGTTGCGCGCGCGCAGCTGGCGGGCTCGTTGAAGTAAACAATGAACGCAGTGTCAGTAGTTCATATGATTGCGTTCGAACATTCGGGCGGTGTTTGTACTTTTAATTAATAGATTGGTAATCAAGATGTTAAGAGGGTCAAATGATGAGTTTATGACTGACAGACAGTTGTTTAAGACTAGCTTTCTGGCCCGCCGTGTCACGTGTTTGCTGTACTAGCTGTCTCCTGCGGTTTCACCTGCATTCCCAAGGTATATATTATTTTCCCGGGATAAAAAGTATCCTATGTGTTAATCGAGAACATATTCTATCTGTGTCCCAAATTTCATCCAAATCCAGTCAGTAGATTTTGCGTGAAAGAGTAACAAACGTCGTACATTCACATTGTTAATATTAGTAGGAAGGGTGATAGATAATTTAAAAAAGAAGGAACAAGGAAACTGCACAATAGTTCAACACTACAGACCTCGCAGTTTTAGCTGGGCGTTGATAATATATCAGTCAGAAATTCGTCATTATTTTCTTCTGTCTTTAGTGACAGAGATCTTAAGGCGGCCCTCTGTGGCCGGCGCAACTTCAACGCAAGCATAGTCTAAAAACTTGTTGTTTCATCTAACGTAATGTTTGACTGCGAAAAAAGAGAGACAGCATCAGAGCCGTTTTGTTCAAAACATCTAGCGAAAAATGTTTAACAACGCCATACTAAGTACAGAAGTTTTGTATGAAAAGTATGGCGAATTGAGTGCTCTTAAGGCTTTTTTGTAGCGATGAGGTAGGTACACTTAAATATCCAAAATAATGTTTAAACGGTTTGAGTTATAGGTATTATATTGTACCTGGTGGAATTTTTTGTCCATTTTGATATCACGATTCAAACAAATCATAATTTGTTCACAATCTTAATTTTCACAAGAAACAAAGAGTTACCATGATCGCAATGACCCTTATAAGTCTATGGAAAAATAGTTACGGTGTTATTCCGAGTGCTTAGCATGACTATGCTTTATTTAGCTACAATTAATTTTATCTCTTTCATGCCTGTAAGAATAGAGCGAGACCAAACACGGATGCGATAAAAAATGTTAGCAATTGACAACAAAGGATGAACTTTATACTCTGTTACGTGGTTGAGTTATACCTATTGATTTATTATTCACGCTTATTATTTTGTAAGTTAGTTTGAAATTGACTGATCACTACCAAATCTGTTTTTTTCAGAATAATAGCCTACTATCCAAATCCTAACTCTAAATGCGAATGTGTTTGTTTGTTACGCTTTCACGCCAATACCGCTGAAACAATCGCGATGAAATTTGACATGCAGATAGCCTATGGTATGGAGAAGGACATAGGCTACTTTTTATCCCGGGGACCTGGGTGAAACCGCACGGGACAGTTAGTTTATCATAACTGCAACTTACAGACAATGTTCGTATCTTGATTTTTTAAAAACAAAAGCATTATTTTCTTGATCTTTGAATAGAATATTTTCTCATTATTTCAGACTAGTCACATCGTAAAAGTTGGTCAGAATAAATCCCTTCTTACTATGGCCAGGCCAATGTACACGAAAAATGTATATAGGTACACACGACTACAGATCAAGCTATACATTTCCAGTATAAGCTGACCTCTCATTGTACGGAAATCCCATACAGTGCGAGATCAGCTTATACTGGAAATGTATAGCTTGATCTGTAGCCGTGTGTACCTCTAAGTAAAATCCTCTTCAAAACATGTGTGAAGTATTTGTTGAAGCACATAAAACGCTTTGAAAAACTAGCCTCAGTCATGTCGTCTATGCTGATTGCAAAATAATATAAGTACAATATTTTTTATTACACGATAAAAATATTGTTACTATAACTAGAGACAGACACATTTTTTGCGTTTTATTCTTCGTCAGGAAATTGCTTAGCGCTCTGTAATGTAAAGAAACTGTAATGTTGAAATAATGACCACATCTGTGCAGTAGGATATCCATAAACTAACTAACATAACTGAATTTTAATTTAGAATGATTACTCTATTTTGAAGTATTGATAAAGCATTTTTATGTTAGTTTTATAATTATGTAAAGAGACTAGCAGACCCCCGCGGTTTTGAATTTTTTTGCGCAGAACACTAACTATTTTTCAAAAATAAAAGTAGCTAAGTTACTCCTTATAACATTAACTATGTACCGGAACAGACAGACAAAAATTTTTAAAACCTCAATCCGATTTTATTAAAAAAAAAGTTGAACTCACATAATAGTCTCAACAAAGGTTTTTTTTTTATCTATGGAAGAAATACTTTTTTTCTAAAATAATAAGTTTTACTGAATCCACAGCTGTAGTCCAGTGGACCAAGATATTATAATAATGTTCGTTTGAATCGTAAAACTTATAAGTAATTTGTACCATTAGTTTATCTTCAGTTGTCTCAGGCGGTTTCACCTGCATTCTCGTGATAAAAAGTATAATTTATATAACTTTTCATACTTCATACCGGCTTTCTGCTCGCCGAATTTTATCGCGATCGTTTCAGAGGTCAGTCATGAAAAGGTAACAAACAGCAGAGTTAGTTCCTTCGCATGTATAATGGTGATAGAAAACCTCAATAACCACAACTGACACAATAGCTCCTTCCTTACTAATATTTACCAGCCATTTAGTCATAATGGTCACCCTAATATGACACATAGCTATATAACGAGCACAAAGGGTACTCGCCCGTATCGGTGCATATGCACTTAGAATGTACTCGGCCTTTCGTTTGTCGCTATGTCAACGAGTATTTTAGTGTTCCTTGTATACATTTATAAAACGGTAATTTTGCTGCTTATTCGTAACTTGGGTGTCAGAAACAGTTTTTCATTTTGAATGATATTTCGAGCGATATTTCCATAATTTTAATGTTAGATGGGTTAACTGAAATCTCAACGGTGGCAAAATTTTACCATTTATCTATATTTATTGCCATAAACAAATTTTACTACTTGAATAAGGTCCAAATTTAACAACTACCTAATGGTGCGTCCATGCTACGCGAACCGAGCACGAACCGAGCACACGTGGAGCACGGATTCGCGTAGCGTGGACGGATTTGAGAGCCTCGAACGAGCGTTGGGCTCGCGCTCGACTGCGCTCCGCCGATTGTCAGTTTTTTGAACAACAGGGATTCTCATCACGCTCGTATTGTAGGCTCGTCCACACTTCGCGAGCAACGAACGAAGAGAGACTCGACTCGTGGTCTGTTCGCGTAGCGTGGACGCACCATAATGTTTTATCTTCATGAAGCCTTGATCGGTGTCATTGGCATTGTAGAATTTGAAATCCATTCGCTGACCCCGTCCATTCCAAGCTATTGCCGACCCAGTTCACAAAAAATGGATGCGAGCGGACTGTTATGCTATTCTGATAAACGTAAATCATCTCGAAAGACATCACGCAAGTCACTTTTAATTTGACAGATGAATTCGTGTTTGATATACGAGCTACTTAATTATAGATTTGGCAGGTAATTGTTTTTTAGTCAAATATCACCTTGTTTAAAATGGAAAGACGATACGGAACATTTATCCCCAACATGCGACTACCACTTAACGGATTTTTAATTATTCTTTCATTGTTTATGCGGTTTGCAGCCTCGCTTATAAACTTGTTATGATGAAACCAAACGGGTGAAAAAACAGTTCGCGTCCGCGTCGGTGCGTCATGAGTGCGCCTGCACTTAAAATGGACTTAGTTATTTATTATTGTAAACAGTTTAGTTCACTTTGTTAGTATAGTAACATTTTAGAATGCTTGTCAGACATTATTACTGAAGGAATACTAAGCTATACTTGCACTAGGAGGTAGTACCTACCTACGTTTCATGAACTAATCCTAGTCACCGCACTGAAAACACGTAGGTACACATTTCATTTACTCGCCTAAAATAGTAAGTATATTTTTATAGAATCGTGAAAAATTACAGTTCTTTATTGTAAAGCTAAAATTGAATTTATTTTTTCAATTTTCAAAATAGGTAGGTACTATCTTTAAATAACATACATTCCAGCATAACCTATTTTTGTTATCGTCATGAAAGAATAGCCTAATCAGGATAATTTTCGAAGAGAATTAGGTATGAAATTCCTCTCAGCGTAGGTAGCACAACAAGTAATGAAATGTCACAGGTTTTTAAAGTGGTAAATAGGTACCCAAAAAGGTCATCGGTAATAAAAAAACTTAGGTTATTCTAAAGGTTATCTTGAAATTTGATTACAGCAACACTGAGGAGGCGTAAAAAGGGTTTACAAAGTTTTATTTGACACTCAATTAACCTCCACAACAGCTCTTAGTGGTAAACCCTTATCCCTCACAAACGTTGTAAATTCAAAGGTAAATTATATTATTTGAGAAAACTTAACTAAATTAGAAGGTAACAAAATGCTTTAGTGAAAAATTAAATTTGTTTGGTAAATATTTAGTCACGTCGAGAATTGAGCTCTATTTTGTTTGGCACGCCCAAATATTGCTAAGCAAGCCCACATTTTGCAAGAAAGAGCAATTTGGGTACCTACCCTAACTTAGCAATGTTTGAGAAAAATATAGGAGTAACTTATGTTTTGAATTTAATTTACTTGTGCGGTGTATCGTATCGTAGGTATCGTAAAACCTCATTCATTAGTTACCAATAAGTTATAAATATTGTTATGCATAGATCAAAACATCTGGGTCCACCCCTGGTAAGCCTCTATAACGGCTACCCTCAGTTGAGGCCCCTGGGGCGGATCCAGAATTTCGGTTTGAGGGGCAAACCGTTATTCTGAATCCGCCACTTTCCACACTGAAATTGTGATCAGAAACCAATCTAGGTATTGTAAAAAATATACCTGGTGATAAACAAGACATTCAATCCCTTATTCAGTCCTAATCGGTTGTCACTCCGATCGGTAACGATTTTATTTTATTAATACCGATGCTAATGCTATGTTAGATAGTCGCAGTCATTGAATTATTACGCATAGAAACAAAGTACACGCGCGAAACACAATCCATTCAATTGGAGCCATAATGGCTCCAAATGACCGCCGCGCTGTCAGTGTACTGACTGGCGTTTTAGTGAGTGGAGCTCTCAGAAAAATAATAAATATGACGGTTTGTGCAGTAAAATTGTGTCATAATTCATCAGGGAAGAAAGATTAGACTTCTGTTGTAATATTCCATAGATAAGCCACAAATTTTATTGCGTAATTCATCTAAAATAACAAAATTCAAAAATAAAAATTCTTCACTCGGATTTCGAGCAAAGTGTTGCCAGCTGTTTGTGTGCGAATTTGTGTTGTTTTACGTAATTGATACTGATTTTTGTAAGTGTTGAGTAAGTAATTGAGTCCGATAAGTTGTTTCTTATACTTATAGCTATTATAACTGACTAGCTGTCCCCCGCGGTTTCACCCGCGTTCTTGGGATAAGTAGTCCCGAGTATACTCGGGATAATGTAGCTTCATATTAGTGAAATAATTTCGAATCAGACTGGTAGTTTTACACAGTTGTAGTTTTACAGGTAGTTTTTTTTTTATAGAAATTGACCCGTTTAAACAAACAAACAAAAAACTCTTCCGGATTCTTGTATTATAAATATTAATATTTTATTAGTATAGATTCAGTTAGATATTATAAGAATGTATAGCTATTCGTCTTTTATACGATAATGATAATTAAATACCTACATACTTCTTAATCTTCTTTTTCTGTACAACCTATCATATATGAAACCTATCATTACCAACAATACCTACTACAAATTGTACGATCGTTCATAGCTTTGCACATTGTCTTGGTTTACTATGTTAAAATACCCAACATAAGTACTATGAAACATAACCATTCAACTAGTAATAAATAAATAATAGGCCTGTGTCTATGATAAGATAAATTATCTAAGACGCAGAACATTTTAAACTATTTAATTAATTTTATGAATACTTACTTCCAATTTCATTCACTAGTATCGGAAGGTTAATTTTACCGAAAAGATTCGTTTAGCTTGCAACATTACTCGTGCGCTTGTGTGCGTGTCAGCGAGTGTAATTATATGGTACTCACGCACACATTGGTTGTCAAGTGGCCTACGAGTCGCGAGGATTTTTGTTCGATACTTCGCTTCTAACAGTCAGTTGCAGAAACGTTCTTTAAATTTTAAAGTCGGCATTAAACACTAATCTTCCATTAAACTGTTGCACAAACAGTCATTTTATTAATAACTAATGCCTCCTTTAAATTTAACTAATGAATTGTCAAACGATCCTTTAAAACCTCATTTATGTAGTTTTATGTTGCACAACGCGACATTAGTAACTAAAGTTCCATTAAAATGACAGTTCTTTAGATTAAATTTAATAGGTCAAGAAGCACCCATTAAACATATTTCAGCTCAAAAATAGTGGTTAAAAAAGTTAAATAAGTGTTTAATATGTGTCTAAAAAATCTTTCATCATTTTCGGACATCACTGGGTTGCAGATAGATCACCATTATAGCTTCTTTACGAAATGTAGACATTGACGCTAATGAGTTCATTAGTTTAAAGTTGTTGCACAAAACTATTTCATGCCTAATTAAAGGTTCATTAGCTTAAACGTCAAAAGGAAATGTGACAGAATAGATGTCAGAATCATTGATTATTTATTGTTAGATTGATCAATATCCATCAAGTGGTATATTCATAAATTTATTAAATTCTATTTTATCTGTTTGATTTACTTATTTGCAATTTATATGAGCATTACAAAGGGGTAGAACCTTTCACGTGCATATTAAAACTAATTTCTGCATACTATAGTATATTTCAAATAACATGAGTTCGGTGACACATGGTATTTTATTAAATTTCTCAATGGTTAATGTTTATTTCGATATAATAAAGGAATACTATGATAGAGCTAGGTTTCACGAAATATTGTGAATATTATTTCAGAGTAATAAAATGGAATTTCACTAGATATTGGTAAAAAACCCTTGACCTTGACGACTCATCCTATGTGAAATAGAGTATAATTAACAAAACGTAATTTAAAACAATACAATATTGTCACACAAACGACACAAGCGTATTCAATGACAACTCAACTGACATTGTGCGCGGGAAAAGAATTTAGCCACCAACAATTGGGGGGTCCATTTTTTTCACCGCGTTTAATGCTTAGATACATTTAAATAATCTATACATTTACATAATCAATGGTCAGAAATATCAATGTAGAGAAATCATTCATTCCATTCGTTCAATGTTGCCATTTTATTACGATTTGTAACTGAGAACATACTTTTTGACGTATTTAGCTAATGCACCTTTAAATATGCCTAAAGTGGTTTTGTGCAACATCTTTAAATTGACGGATTCATTAGCGTTAATGTCTCATTACGTAATGAATCTTTAATGGTGATCTTTGTGCAACCGACTGTAAGCGTAATAATTCAATGGTCGCAGTATTCGTTTATCGCAACTGTGCCTCATTCGGAATAAAATATTTGAAATTGGAGTATAGGAGACATTTGATTCGATCTCATAATATATGCCTGTGGATTCGATAGACTTACATAATCGGTTCGGCATACAAATCGGTACAGCGCTGAAAGATCCCGAATGTTTGTCTGTAAAAAAGTGGCTTGTTTTATTTTTCAGTAGCTACATCAACTACATGTGTAAAGAGTCTTGTGTGAAAAACTGAAAAAATAAAATAAATATTCGTATAAAAATAACAAAATAAACGTTGTTCATTTACGATTCTGTCTAACTTAGTAAACTAGTAAGAAAATAGTGAAAAGGCTAAAATTAAATATTTGTATACTTAATTTAGAAAATGGCTAGGGTTTGAATGATTGAATAGAAAACAATATAAACTGAGCAATCAGTGGCCACACAATGAACGTAAGCCTTTCCCTCTATTAGGGGCCGTCCATTAATCCCGTGAGGTTTTTTTGACCACTTTTTGACCCCCCTCGCCCCTGGTGATGTATGGTGAGGTTTTAGGCTACCCTTCCCCCCTACCAAAATCACGTGTATTTTTTAACCGGCTTCAAAAACATATAAAGATAGTTAAAAAAATGTTTTATTAAATAGAACCACCATGGGTTTACTTGACTGTCTTCAATAGTGAGAAGTGGACAAGCATCATGTTCCTCAACAGTTAGCACCACTTAACGCTAGAAGATTTAATTCGTTCTCATCCAGTCACTCGGCATCATCGTTGTCTCGCACCACGCAAATAACTTCCATATATTTATGTAATATATGAGCGCCTAGTAATGTTTCGTGCAGGTTGGATACTCTGCGTCAATGTACTATCATCACTCGGTGCCGGAGAATGCAAGTTTTTTTATGTTCAATGAGTTTAGGTTCGACCGTCGAGTGATCCCAGGAGGAGTCACAAGGCTGAAGATGTCGCACGCTTACCCAGAAAATGCCTGTTCCCTCTAGCCTTGAAGACCATCTACATCTCGGTTAAAGGTTTCAGGAAACACAGACCTGTGAAGTGAGTTCCACACCTTTGGCAAGTAAGTGCAATTTTCGATTTCATTGCGTGGGCACATCAAAAAAAAATACACGTGATATGCCTCAAGACCCCCTCCCCCTACCGTGATTAATCGTGATATTATTCGAACCCCCTCCCCCCCCCCCCCATTCGGGACTCACGTGATTAATGGACGACCCCTTACTTGATATCTACATATTGCTTTCGAATGTAGAATACAGAATGTAAGTGTCGTATACACGCCATAAATACTGAAGTTGTGATAGTTGGCAGTTGATGAGAATATGGATCAATTTGTAATTTCGTATTTTATGTCGACAGGTGGGTCGCGCGTAAGAAATATTAGGTATGAGACAACGGCAAAAAGTCGCCATTGACATTTGATATTTCTAAGTGCATAAAACAAAACTTCATCGCGCTACGCTATCAACAATTACCACAGCAATTACCTACAAAGGATATTCATTCGATTGCTACTTAATCTTTCCATATTGTGGCTTACAGAAGGTCTTCGCAGTTCATTGACCATTACAGCACTGACCGATTTTGTGAATAATAACCGAAACGTTAGGTGTTGCAACGAACGGCTCCGGTACGCGTGCACCGAGCTTGCACTCAGTGCATCAGCACTCGGTACTATCTCTAAACATAAAACGTGCAAGTTGAAGGTGGGAAGCGGAAACGCCATTTAAAATACTGACCGTTTTATTTAATAAAAAGCAGTGAACAAGACAACTTACAGAGAACATTACCGCGAGCTAGCTCTGTACAAATCGAAGTAAGTTTTTATTTTGGATATCAACGAATAAAAATCAATGAAATTTTGTAAACAGTATCCAATAACAAATTTCTAGATTTGTGGAAAATCTGATTCCCGCTAAGCTATAAAGTTTCAAAATTACAAGTTTTTTTTCAATGATAAATATTGTCTAAAGATTGGTAATATGATACGGTTTAGGAAAAATAATAATTGCCAACAGATTTACAACCATCCAGATACGCAAGCACTGGAAGCTCTACATTATTGTAGTCAAGAGAGACTCTTGTCCGGTCTTGTAAATAGCCAATATAGGTCAATTTTTTTTTGAAAATGTTTCCTTGCTGAGTTTCTTGCCTGTTCTTCTCGGTTGAAGACCGACTTACGAGCTGGTGGTAAATTCAGTAGCTTTGACTTCATAAGTGCCCTACTAGGGCCTAAATTGAATAAATGGCTTTGACTTGTAGTGGCAGGGATGTAGTAGAGCTGTTCTCAAATTATAATTTATTTATTTATTAAAGGACAGCCAACCGCTACATATCTTACTTATGTACTAAGATAAACTTATATAATGCACGGACGTTACAATTTACTCTACCACCTGTGTATAACATAAATAACATAAATATATATATAAAAAATTTAACCTTGCTGAGTTTCTTGCCGGATTCTTCTCAGTTGAAGGCCGAGTTCCGAACCGGTGGTAACTTCAGTAAATGTGACCTTCATAAGTGCCCTTCTGGGGCCTTAATTGAATTAATGGCTTTGACTTTGACTTTGACTTTGACTTTGACTTTGACTTTGACTTTGACTTTGACTTTGACTTTGACTTTGACTTTGACTTTGACTTTGACTTTGACTTTGACTTTAACTTTGACTTTGACTTTGACTTTGACTTTGATACGTTATTTGTACACCACAAAAACAGCACACAAAAGGAAGGAAAACAAATACAAGAGGAAGTGATACAAAACAGGTGGTCTTATCGCTTAAGCGATATTATTGTATGATAAATACCGCATTGTTCTCATAACTTGCCCCTCGAACGAGATCCGCCCCGTGGCGTCACGTCGCGTGTGAGTCAGTACCAACACCATTGTGAATATGAACAGAGGACTGTTTGCTAATATGTACATCCGTTATGTTACACTACCGCCTGTTTTGCATATCCACCTATAAATGGCAATTAAAAAAACAAGGAAATAATAAATATGTACTTAGGTGTTTTTGTATTTCCGTAACATTATCAATTAGGACTCTGCCAAAGTATGCCTAATTTCAGAGCCGTTGGAAAAAGATGAGAGAAGAATGAATCATGGTCTCAAAAGCGAGCCAAAGAGATCTTTATTACTTTTCATCACTTCGTGTGAAATCGTGACATTCGACAATAGCGATTCCCCAGAAAATCGGTACCTACGTCCCGCGCAAATCGGGACAACTGACAACACTAGTGGGGATTCACTACAAGAGCAATACAAATAATATAGTCACCAAAGTTGAGAAGGTTTTTTTTTTCATTTTTTATTTTATAAATAATCTAAGATATTTTTTAATAATAATCCATAGAAATATAATAGATACCAATTAAACTTTATTTAATTATCACCTTTTTTTCGCCAAAGCTGTGATGAGCCCATACCTAATTCGTTTTAAAAAAATAAAGCAAGGAGTGAATCAATCCATAAAATATAGATAATAATCTATTGCGAACGCTTTCCAATAGCTTTCTTCGAGGGTTATGGTAGCCGAGTGCCCTTACTGACCCATCTTAAATTTCCAGTACCTACCTATACATATTTATTTGGAGATCTTTTTCACCCAGCCCAGAACAAACAAACAAACATGTTAATTTTATGTTTATAGGTACTATCTCAGAGTATATAAATACTACCATAAAGTAATCGTCCATGATACTACGTACAAGTACTATAATGCGATGATAGGGCCAAGGTGTGTGGTAAAGAAATCATCATTTTTTTAATCGGAAATAGAATCACACTTGTGAAAAAGTTATAGGTAAAAGGGTAAAAAATTTTAGGTCGAGTACCTAACGCGAACTACGTAACGCGATTATTATTATAATTTTATTATAATACCGTACCGTACGACTCCTCTTTTTGTCAAAAGATGGCGTTAGTACGGAGATCAATCAAGTAGTGTTTGTTCGTTATTAATTTATAATAAAATAAAAACTGCAAACAGATATTCTATCAACAATGTAAAATATACAGGTACACAGTTAAAATATTTTTTTTACGATATTACAATGACAAAAATAACTTAAAATTTTATATTTGACTACTTTCGTAAACGCAACGTAATGTTTTATCAGATTGGTAGCATTGCCATATCCCGATATTGGCAGTACGGGAAGAGTGTTGTAAGTGTATAAAAATACCCATTTTACTGGGAAATATTAAGATTATATTTTTAATTTCATTTGTTTTTTGTGTAATATAATAATTAAATAAATATCTGAATACTCTATTTAAATTATCATTTTTAAAAATAACATAATATAAACTCACTATTTCAATATTACCGCAACTTTTTTTTAAATCATGTAACTAATCATGTTTACTTTTTATATAACTTGTAGAACATTTATTAAAAGAAACGCCATATTATTTATGCTTTATTTCAGTAAGTGGACTAAATTTATAAATGAGTAGTTTTCTTATATACCTTATCATCAAAATACCAGTCAAATCGTGAACTCAAAGTTAAAATTGGTTGGGATTATCACAAGTTTGACAGGTATTTTGAGCATAGAGGTATCATAAGAAAACTCCTCATTATTCGTTGATTTAATACAGAGTACCAATTGATACTCATGAATGAGTGTGAGCTCGTGTGAGTATTGTATCATTCCCTTTAAAAATATTTTATAACCGTTGGTATTTGATTGTACTGCTGCACTGATATTATTTAGCTTGACAGAGGCCATAGTCACTGTTAAATACTTTTAAAAATACAGCCCACATACAATGATAAGAGATGGACAGTTAAGTAGATGGCTTATTAAGGCGGCCCTCTGTGCCCGGCACAACTTCAACGCAAGCATAGTCTAAAAGCTTGTTGTTTCATCAAACGTAATGTTTGACTACGAAAAAAGAGAGACAGCATCAGAGCCGTCGGTTATCAGTAGGTAAATTCCGCTGATCACTCGCGGCCGCTTCGCTAGGTCGTCATTCATGATTTTGCATTCATAAAACTTGTTCCAGGAGTATAATTCTTGTGAAAAAATCTAACAAGTTTGTGAAGAAAAAGTTACTTATTTAGAATCTCCAATACATTTGCAAGCCTGGTATCTAAATGTTTTCTTTACTTTTACAATTTATAGGTACATTAGATATGGCCAAAGTTCAGAAAAAAACGCTGTTTTTCGGAGGCATTGACTGAATTTGTTTCACACTTTTTAAAAATTACGCCTAGATACACGGCTAGATATAGTGCACAAGATACTAATTTGTTCAAAACATCTAACGAAACATTTTTAACAACGCCATAATAAGTACAGAGGTTTTGTATGAAAAGTATGACGAATTGAGTCCTCTTAAAAAGAGGCCGCTTGACATCCTTTGGATACTTAAGTAGGTACATATTTCTAAGTCATGTCAAAAAAATATTATATTAAAATTATGAATACCTTTTGTTAGATAATTTACATTATTTGTGTGTAAACTGAATTAGCATCCGATCCTATAGAATCCTATTGAAAACGCATTCTTATTTGGGTAGATGGGTGTTTAATCATATGGCAACATTTTAAAAAGAAAGTGAAGTGAAAGAAATGAATTTACGAGAATAGGTCGCAAGTCGCATAGATTTTTGGTTGATTTCCTTTTCACTTTGCTTTCATATTCTCCATAAGATCTAATAAACTAACGTTTATTTGTGTTCCCGGTTCCATTTTGATTCAGCGAATTCGGTGCCGTAATACCGAAAACAGGAGTACAAAAGTGAACAGCATCTTATCGATTTTCTTCCCTTGCATATGCTTTCAACCAACGCGAAGTGGTGTTAGTATATCTTACGACGGATCCATGATCTAATTCGAATCTATTCTAATCTAAATAGAAAGTCACATTCCTTGTGACATTTCACCTTATTCGGTGCAAACGTAAAATAGTAAAAATGATGGGAAATCCACTCGACACCGTAAACGCGAACCAGCCCACGCAAAATGGTAGCAAGTTGCAACCATGTAACAATGAGTCGAAGACAAATCTCATCGTCAACTATCTGCCACAGACTATGACACAGGAGGAAATAAGATCTTTATTCTCGAGCGTCGGCGAAGTAGAAAGTTGCAAGCTAATTAGAGATAAAGTGACAGTGTTTCCGGATCACATCCTCAACGGGCAGAGTCTCGGATACGCGTTCGTCAACTATCACAAGGCCGAAGATGCAGAGAAGGCGGTGAACACGCTCAATGGCCTAAGATTACAGAACAAGATAATAAAGGTGTCGTACGCGCGTCCGAGTTCCGATGCGATTAAAGGCGCCAATCTTTACGTGTCTGGGCTCCCGAAGCACATGACGCAGCAAGAATTGGAGAAGCTCTTCAGTCCCTTCGGAACCATCATCAGCTCGCGCATCCTCCACGAGAATGTGAACGTGGGACACTTGCTTCAAGTCGGCGCCGACGAGCCGTCCATCCAGGGGCCGTCGAGAGGAGTCGCGTTCATACGGTACGATCAGCGGTGCGAGGCTGAGAATGCAATACGTGAGTTAAATGGTTCTATACCGCCAGGTGGCACAGGACCTATTACAGTTAAGTGTGCAAATAACCCTAGCAATCAGAACAAGGCTCTTGCTCCATTAGCAGCGTACCTAGCACCCACAGCATCGCGTCGCTTCGTTGGCCCCGCTGGTAAGGCCCTTCTTGCTATCAACAAAGGTCTCCAACGATTTTCTCCTTTAGCCGACCCCCTCATTCAAGGTAATGCACTAGGTGGTTCAGGATGGTGCATCTTTGTGTATAATATTGGAGCTGATACTGAAGAGAGTATTCTTTGGCAGCTCTTTGGCCCCTTCGGTGCCGTCCAGAGTGTTAAAATAATTAGAGATCCCACCACCAACAAATGCAAAGGATATGGTTTTGTGACCATGACAAATTACGATGAAGCTGTGGTTGCGATTCAATCATTGAATGGATACTCGCTCAATGGCCAAGTGCTCCAAGTCAGCTTCAAAACGAACAAGAGTAAATCTTAAACTATTCAAAGTCTAGTCAATAAATTGTAGCTAATCCAAAAATGTTGATCATTTACTCTGTCATGGTTTGACATAGAATGGATTGATTAATGGTACTGAGTAGTGAAATACTGATGTGGTGTGATGCAAATCATGATATGACATCATTATGAACCAGTGTTCATTCATTTTAAGTACAAAAAGGTCACACTAAAGTTTGTCATCACCATAATATTCAATAATGATAGAAAAGAGAAATTTCCAATTAACATAACCAAATATCTCATACTCTACAAACCAGCTGTTAAAGTTTGACCTAATTTTATTTTAACTGTTCAAAATTCACCAGGCAGACCTATTGAGCATATTGGCAAGTGTTAGCAACAAGTTTTGCAGCATACACCATCATAACTTTCATGTGATTGGATGACTCACACTGACTGGGTCACAGAATATTATAACCAGTTTAAAAACTGTATACTTCAGATGCTGTTACTGCAATATCAAAATATACAGTCTCTAAACTGTTGTAAAATACACATTTAAATAATGCTCACAAAATGAGTTGTTCTTTTTATTGATGTAAATGTATCACTTTTGCTAACTTAGTTAAATTAACCCAAATACCCTTCATATTTCTCTATAAGTCAATGAGTCTATTTCTAGTTAAATATCTAGAAAAATCTAAATAATCATATTATATAAAGCCAGCAAGATTCTAAGCAGTCCAGGCAATAATTAAGACAGTGCAATATTAAACTTTTTTACTGTAAGTAAAAGATTATTTAAAAGAAAAAGTATATATTATATTTCTAATTAAACCAGTGCAATTATACCCCAACATCTATATTTTTGTTTTGGTATGAATGAAAAAAATAGTTGCAATAATTAAAATAGTTACATCAATATATTTTTAATTCACCAAAGATGTCAGAAAGAAAGTATAAAAACTATGACTGATTAATAGATCTTTGAAGTAAGTGACGAAATGAATAAAAATATATAGAATACATCTTCCATACATGTTTTTCATGTTATAATAAGGATGGCCCCATTATTAATAATGTAATATTGTCAAATAATAAATAAATTATGTAATTCTGGAGCTTGACTTGTGCACAAAATCTTAAGTAACTAAGAATGATGTTTATGGATATAATTAATTTATATGTTTATAATAATAGATCATTAATTAGAATCATAATTTTGTATTATCATTATTATGATATTTAAGTAATGCCATCATAACATCATTGTCTCCAAATAATTTCTTGTACAATACTTTTAAAAATTTGACTAATTGACATCCAAAATATAATCTCAATCGAAATTATGAAATTAATGGACCATGACGTAATAACTAAAATAGTTATTGATCAACATTTTATTGAATTGAATTTTGTATTTGTATCTTGACCTACATGTATCACATTTGGGCACATAATTATAGTATCGATTGTATATTAAAAGTGGAAGTCAAATTAAAAATGATGTAAAATAAAGCTTTACTATACTCTCTTTATGAATTTTTGGGGTATTTGTGTGTGAAATTAAAAAAATCTGAATGTGAATGAACACCACTATTCGGAATTGTGAAGGTAAATTTTAACACACACAATGTATTCCTTTTTAATTGATTTGACTTTCACATCATGATATTGTCTCTCTAATTAATTTGATTGTATAATCACCTCTATTTATTATTAAATTTAAGTAATTTAAAAAATATTCATTGTAAAACATAATTTATTGTCATAATCGTAATAGAAATTATAGAATTCATTTTGATGTTAATATTTAATATATTGAACATTAGTGTAAGTCCAAAATTAGTTCGGTAAATTTACTCATTATCTATCTTACCTTTCTCTAATGATTTGTATTATTCCAAATATTCATTATAATACATAGTTATTTCTGTACTATCATAGTTAAATTTATTATTAGATAAATGCATATCACTATTGAAACCACAGAGGCAAGAAATTCTCAAAATAGTAATGGGCTTGTAATAATGCATTTTGAATATTAAGTATTTTTGTTTAATTCTATAAGGATAAATGTTTGATAATAATTAATTTATTTAAAGTACTTAACTATGCGGAACTAGTCAGTTATTTTGCGCAACATTAAATTTTTAAGTAACATTATACTTAAGTATTTAAAAAAAACTGTGTTCTCTTAATTTAATGTGTAGTTTAGGATTTGATTTAAAATTATGTTGGTGTGGTGTTTGGTTAACAATAAGTATATTAAAATACCATAAATGAATCACACAAAACAATGTTTATAAAATGGTGTGTATCAAAACTAGTCAAAGGTAGAATGTGTACCTCTGAGATACTATTGCTATGCTTTATAAATTGTATGACATCTTTTGTGCGTGAATGAACGATTTCTGACAGAATTAAAACGCAGTGTTCAATCATAAACCGGGCGATCTATAATCCTTTGATACATCAACTTGTTCCACGTAAAGGATCTTGTACACTTGAGTGTAACAGTCATTACAATTTTAAATCCCACTATAAATGATTTGGAATCTCTCAGCCTCATAAATGCTTTCACAGCTTAATCGAGATTCTTGAAATCAGTGGGTGAATGTGAGTACAGGTTTTCAATTGACCCTAGGTCTTTGCGCACAAAAGATGTAGAAAACAGGACAGATACAAATTACTAGTGTAGTCTATGTTGTGTCGTCCCTGAATCGAAATAATAAAACAAATACGCTTGCTTCTCCACCGAATTTGAAATTGGTACCAGCTCATTGTGTTTTTAATGTTCCTAATAACTTCCAATATTCCAAGTGAAACTGGATACTGGTTGATATCTGGACATACATGAGCCCATGTGCACACCTGACCCATTTGTATGTTTTGTTCTGCATTAGTATTTTGTGTTCTAAGATGTGGTATTTTATTTATTTAGAGTAGTTTTCAGTTTTAAACTAACATTTTTATTTTATTTTAGTGTTTATTTGTCCCACATTTATTTTGGTTTAGTTTTTTTCAGTTTTCGGTTTGTTTGTATTACTTTGGGCAGGTTTGGGTATCGTAAGGTTTTGGCCTAGGATGTAGCTAGAATTATAAGACACAGTACAAATCGCCGATAATGTATGAAATGTTTGGCTTACTTACATTTAATTTTTGAAATAATGTCAACGAATGTAATCTGATGTAGGGAATATTGATATAGAAATTAAATATTGACCTTAGCAATAATACATAAAAATAATGTTTTATTTTAATTTCCTCTATAAGTAGGTACCTTTATTGCCATTCCTTAGTCTACTCTAGGTAGGTACAACCTTACGTAGATGTACTACTGTACTGTTATTGTAACTAAATGCCGTACCTATCTTAGGTAGGTACACAAGTACGTTACATAAGCTATTTAACTATAATTAATCTACCAATAGTGTGATACCATTCTTAATTAATTATTAAAATCCTACTTATTAAAAACAACTTCATGAAACTTAGAATTGCTACTAGAATGTAAATATACAATGCGGTGGAATAACGAGAGTCTACACGAGGGTTAATGTTCGGAACTATGCTTGTGTTTCGTGCGTAGCGAGCACGTGCTATCTATTCATTGGATTACTATCCCGTTGTGCAAGATACAGTTAATAATAAAAAATTATGAGACAACAACATATATCACATACCTACAACAACTATTTTGGGTTACTACTGTTCTTTTGTAGGCACATGTTTACTCTTATCCCTAGAAGGGAGGCCGTGCGGCGGTACCACAGAGCATGGCAGTACATATAGGTTATTAATATTAAATATATATTATGAGAAGCTTCCACAGGGGATGTTTTTCCTAGATATCTAATCAATATTAAGTAGGTATGTTGGAAATTAACGAATTAGCATCGATTGACGACTTTAATGATAAAACCTGGGTATGACTGACGGAATATTAACCAGTGCGGGTTTGTTATCATCCCAATACCGCTTTAGCAACTGTTGTCAATACGCTACAGAATCGAGATTTCCAATGAGTCTAAAACTACAATAATGTAGAGCATTTGTGTCGAATGAAAAAAGGCACAATCGAATACACAACGCTAAAAATTAATTGGAACGTAGGGTGAATGGAACTTGTTACCCTGTCATGCCACCCCAAGCCCCACACAACTCGCTGGCCGGGGCTGAAGTTCAATGACCTCGCGGCTTGTGCACGGTGGGGAAAGCGCCGAATGCCGAATAGATCTGATTGATTAAATCCAGTCAGCGCCTTCTGATGTTGCTATAGCAATGATCAATTCGACATAGTAAATAAGTTGTAGCAATAGGAGCTTTTTAGTCTGCAGTTAGGTACCTAAGTACCTACATACATGAAATAGGTAGGTAGTAGTGTTTTAAAACGTTAGATGCTAGTAGGTAAGCTCCTAGAATAACAAATGATATGGAAAGACTACCTAGCGTTATTATCTAGCCAGAGCAAATACCAATATGTAGGTAGGTAATACTTAGATAACTCAGTAATAACATTAGTTAACATGTAATAATAAGAAAGTGGTGGTGCCTAGTTAGGTACCTACCTAATACTAATAAATAGATGATATAAAAAAAATATCCTCATATCTGGTTTTGACTACTTATATCATCTACTTAGTAGGTACCTACTAACTACCTAGCGTTGATCCAACTAAATAAATTGGGCCTGCTGATACCTCAATATATTATTATTTTCTAAGTACTCTGAATGTGAACACATTTATTCATGCATATTAGCATGATATTATTAGTATTGTCGAACCTACCCTATCTATTCTATCTACCGTCCAACGAGTCCCTCGTGCGCTACGCTCGTGCGTACAGATGTAAAAATCCCGGAATTATACGTATAAAACCAAATGACCTTCGAATCATTCTTGAATTATTCTGAATTATACTCTCCTACAAAAATAAACATACTTTATTTTACACTTTGTGAAAACACAATTTGAAGTTTGATTTAATATTCAAATCAATATAAAGTAGCTAAATTACTATTAAAACTAATAAAAGTATGTAAACTGATAACCACCACCTACTGTTTTGTTTCGCTTACTCCTATTACAAACCTTTTGAGGTGTTTTCGTAAGTAAAGCAGTACAAAAATAAATAATTCAATTAAATTTGCTATCATTTAGTCATTGGCAGACTTGAAAAGTAGGTGGATATAAAACAGATTTTTTCTTAAATATTAAATTCTTAATAATATTTAACTGTATAGTGAAATTATCCGTTTTAAAAAATCTGTCTAGAGAATTTCGATTTTAATTGTGACTTTCTGACTGCTAACAGTAGGCAACACTTTGGTGAACCGTCGCATACGTACACAAAACTCATACACTCACGCGGCGCGAGAGTGTGCATTTGGCATTTTTCGGAATGATTCGGCGCCCAGCGGAATGATACCATATTTTACGAAATAAAACGATGTGAATTATACCATTTAAAACATTGAAAACAAAAAAGTGATTATCAACACAGTTTTAATAATAAAGTGCTTATTTACAGGTAGCATAGGCAGGTTACTTAACTAAAATTCACGGAAACCTTCAAATCACATGATACCTACCATACTTGAAGGTAAAAACTCTATAATTGCCCTTTAAATGCCTCAAAAAATAAAAGAAAATAGTTTTTATTATAAAAATCTCAGTTTTTAACTCTAAAGGAATTAAACGGCATTTTATGGAATAATACGGAATCATTCCATATTTGGAGAATAATTCCAATCGGAATGATTCGAATTATTCCGGGCTCACATCTATACTCGTGCGCATCGAAATCGATGATATATTGATAATGCATTTTAGTGCCATCTAGTATAAGTGTGAACGCTGAATGTTGGCTTACAAATGAATAACGTTACCATAAACGTGATGAAACTCGTGTTGGTACTACCAGAAAGTTTAGTTGCTAATAATCGTTTCATTCCGTGGCAACACCTAATTATGTAATTTTTTTGTAGCGCGGCCTAAATATCATGAGCACTTGTAAACAGAGAAACATACGTAATAATCGCCTATAGTGCCTATGGTGGTCAGTAAGAGAAACATCTCTACGCTAGGTCTATGTGCCGAGAACTCGAGATACACGGTAGGACGTTGATCATCAAAACGTATTCAGACGTCAAAATAACATTAGTACGATTATCACCCATTTATCACCAAACATAGCCCGTAGAGTGCTTAGACACGTTCATGGCTTAGACCAAGAATCTTATATATTATCCAATAAAGGTATTTTATCCAATAAAGATCAATCCAAAGAGTATAGTAATATATCGGCAAGATCAATCCATATGCACTAGTGAAGTGAAATGAAATGAATTATGTGTATCGTGACTTTACAAGTGGTCTCCAAAAGTCCGTGAATAGTTTTAGTAAAATGACCACCTCTATACTAAAACATGACTGGACGGTGACTGATCATGCGGACTTTGTGAAAGTTAATGTGCGGAGCGGACGATATAAAAGTGATATTATAAATAAAATGTATGCGACTGAAGGACTTAGTATCCATGGTCAAGAACAAATTAACAAAAAAAAAAAAAGTTACCTACAGTTTAAGTAACAATTACACCGTCCTATTTTTAGGATCCTAACTAGGAAGCAGGAAGCTACTTATTACACTACACTATCTTGCTTTCTAACTAGGACGCGGCAAAGAGTATAGCAACTATACTTAAAGCGGGACGGACGACTCGTAGGGATGTAACAAAGGTCGATTTAAAAAAAATATAACTATACTTACATCGATGTTCTTCCGATGTTTTAAGTTTTTTATTCTCTCAAACCGATCACACAAATTAAAATTTTAATGAATACAAATGAGCTCCTTTATGTTAAAATAAAACAAAATTGAACTTTATGTAAGTAAGTACCAAGTATTAATTTATAAATAATGTAGTACTTTCAATGTACGGACTATTTTTCTATTATTGTTTCTTGATTACTAATGACCTATACATTCATCCCTCAAAATATGCGCCATGACTTTAGAAGGGCCTTATATAATTATTTCAAAACATCGTTGTTTTGAAATAATTATTTATTGTACGGATTATTTTTCTATTATTGTTTTTTGATTACTAATGACCTATACATTCATCCCTCAAAATATACGCGAAGACTTTAGAAGCCTTATATAATTATTTCAAAACATCGATGTTTTGAAATAATTATATATTGTACGGATTATTTTTCTATTATTGTTTTTTGATTACTAATGACCTATACATTCATCCCTCAAAATATACGCCAAGACTTTAGAAGCCTTATATAATTATTTCAAAACATCGATGTTTTGAAGAACAATGTTACATCCCTAAACGTCCTAAATCGGAGCGACGCGATTACACTTTCCTGTTTAAGGAAGCAGAGCGGTTGGGACCTTCCGTACGTAGTATCCCCTATAGTGGTCTGTGGGACCTTCCTATCTCACTACTTAGGACACTAACCGTACTTTCTGCGATTACACGTTCCTATTTCCTAGTTAGGATCCTAAAAATAGGAAGGTATAATAAGTGCTTAACTACTACCTGAAATGAAAACAGATTAGTTCATAAACACCACAGACTTAGTAGAGATATAAACACGGAACGAATTGGTTGATAAACTTTTAATTACTTCTAAAATTAAGAAAGAAAAGGAGAAAATTAGTTTTCCTATGATTTTTCTATTAATTTAAATCAAATCATAGTTGTCGATAATCCAACAAAACGTTTGTTCCGATCAGTGTTTTATTCAGACATTTATAATTTCTAGTAGGCTGAACAAATGGCTATTTAAATTAAGTGAAACAACATTATTTACAATGGAATCCTTATCCAAACAAGAATTAATATCAACTATAACTAAACAAGCAGACCAAATCAAACGTTATGAAGGAAGACTCAGAGGTAAGTTGATCTTTAGTCATTTGTAAAATGTAACCATATGCCAGCTTATCTTTGCTTTGATTTATTGACCAATACCATTTTCCTTATTGCATATGCAATTATAAAGACGTCCTATGTCTTATTTATAGCTGTAACGGGAAATGGCGTTATGAAATGTAATTAACACTAATTTGATTATTGTTTGTAACATTTTGCCACAATGATGCAACTTGTGGGCATATTAGTTAACATAATTGTTTAAACAAAATCAAAATCACAAAGTCATTTCTTCAGTTTAGGTTTTAGTAAGGCATTTATGAATGTTTAACGTTACGTTAAGGCACGATAGAACTTAAAAAAGACATTGTCCTCACATCATAGAATGGGAGTGCTGCCCGCAGCCAATTCAATGTGTTTCTTGTGTCGTCAGGCCATGTAATAATTAGAAGTGGGGTTACCGCTTATCTTTGGTGGTCATCATGAAGATCATTACTAAATTTCATCCAATGATGTGGTACGATGAAGAGCATAGGCTAGATGACTGAAAAATTATATTTACTCCATAATTTCCCATGGTTTTCCCAATGGAGTACAGCATGGGGTTCTTCAAAAAGGGTGTGAAGAGATTTCTGCAGGGTCGGCAACGCGCGAGTAACACCCCTGGTGTTGCAAGCGTCTATAGGCTACTGTAACCACTTAACCATCAGGTGGGCGATATGCTTATATGCCACTTAGGGGTATAAAAAAAAACAAATAATAATTACATTATCCGATTCCAGAGCAATGGCATAGTCTATGTTACTAATTTCTTTTTTAATTCTCAGATGTCGTGGCTGCTTATAAAGGACTTGCAAAAGAGAAAGAGGCCTTGGAGATAAGTCTCAAAGCTTTAAATAAAACTGAAGCACCACAAGAAGGAGGTACCTACCTATTTACTTACATAAATAAATAAATTTCCTGGGACATTCCTCACACACGGTCGTCTGATCCCAAACTAAGCAGAGCTTGTACTATGGAAAACAGATAACTGATATACTACTTTTTTGTTTGTAAATAAGTAATTATTATACATAATTACACCCAGACTCAGGACATACGGACATGTTCATGCACACAAACTCACGACCTGCGGCGCTATAGGTGGAATCTTAACCAAGCATGCTAACTGGCCCGTCAAATATTTTTTTACAATAACAAATCTCTTGCCTTAAATTAGTATATTTTTCTATTTATAAAGTGGTTTTCCTGTGGCCCCAAACTAAGCATGCTTGTCTCATGGGTACCACCTTAAAACAGTTTCCCAAAAATTATTGTTTTACATTATGCAATGGTAAGACAGAGCAATTTCAATATAAAATACAATTTTTAAATTTTGATTTTAAACACATTATAAAAATTAAATCAAAGCCTAAATCGAAATAAAAATTAAAATAATAATTAAAAACATAAATCAGAAACAAAATTATAAACGAAAATTAAACACACCGAACAGTTAATATACACTAGTTATTATATTGTTAGTATATTATATTACATATTAAATTAAAACCACAGTGAATAATTGCGACGTTGAGAGCTTGCTCGCTACAGCTACTTTTTATCCCGGGAACGCGTGTGAAACAACTAGTCACTTAATATTTAACAATAATATTAGTTTCAGATGATTCTGTGGCTGCTCTCACTCTTTCTATTTCCACCTTGACTGCTGAAAAGTCAAGAATGGAAGAAGCTTTCCAAGCAGATAGGAAAGTGACCAGAGATAAGGTATAGTCTATCTTTTATAAAATTTACAGACTATCATCATCTAATATGATATTGTATAGAAAGAAAGAAACTTAGGAGAAACTTATTTATTTGACGAACACATTTACATAACAATATTTAAATTATAAATAAAGCAGAAGGTATGTGCCGTCAAATAGGACACAGCTCAGCATAGTGCTACTGACTACTGTCAGCAGCGCTGATTTTCAGCTGACGCCCTTAGTGAAGTCACGGTCGTATGTACACGAATAAAAAAAAAGCTAAAAATGATAAACAATAAAATAAAATAAATATATATTAATGTGTGTGTGTAGTTAAAATTAATACTTAAAAATATATTAGTATACAATTATTCATTCAGAATTAGACTTACTGTGCTGGCAATTCTGTCTCAAATTAATTTTATAGTTAATTCTATTACTAGTCTGACAAAAGTAAAGATAATCTAAAAAAAATACTTGTAAAATCTTTGTTATGGAGCATCTACACCAACCTTTGTTGAGTAACACTATGCAACATGGTAACATTAGGTAACATGCCACATAATCGCGTGTTGCACAGTGTTGCTCCACTGTTGCTCCACATAAGATAACTGCGGTGTAGATGCACCATAAGAGGTGTAATGACAGTCCTGGTCCAACAGCCCCTCGGTCCATCCAAGGAGATGGCATTCAGTTGCTGTAAAAGGGTTTGAACTGAAATTGACTGTGTTTACTTTAAATAAATAATAATAATAGATTAATATCCTGGGACATTCCTCACACACGGCTAACTGATCCAAAACTAAGCAGAGTTTGTACTATGGGATCCAGATAACTGATATAATACATATACTACTTTTTGTTTGTAAATATTAAGTATGATATACATAATTACACCCAGAATCAGGACTTACAGATATGTTTATGCACACAAATGCATGTCCTGTGTGGGAATCGAACTCACGACCTGCGGAATCTTAACCTGAGTCTTAACCAACCGCGCCGTCTGGCCATTTTTGATGACTATCACAACTTGTAGCCGTCTGTCTCTAAAACTCTAATACCGGTTCGGAAGGTTGCATTTGCTGAGAAGAGCCGGCAATAAACTCAGCAATTACTGTTTTCAAAACAAGCTTAGATTCATTACATAATATTTACATTCTATCGCACTGACAACAGCGCGGCGGCAAAACTACAAAGTAGACTGAATCGATATTTAATAAGTAAATAAATAGCAAACTTAAGCAGACCAGCCCCCACAAGCAGCACCTGTTCACAAGGATGACGCGTGTGGCAGCCATCGCCCTCATCGCCATACTTTAATAACTTACACATAGAACTTAAATTGCAGTATGAAGGTATCCTAGCAGCAATGAGAGAGGACACCAAGACATTAGTGCAACAACATTACGCGGAGATAAACAATCTGAAAGCTAAGGTAGCTTATGAGATACAGGAGAGAGAGAAAGAGAGGGCTGATCATGCTGCTATGATGAAGTAAGCGAACACAATATTTTTTTACCTCATAATCAATCTTAGGATATTGCACTTAAAGACTTATAAAATTGTTTCACAGTCGCCTTCATACATTTCTCAAGCAAATTTATATTGTACTAGCTTCTGCTCGCGGCTTCGCCCGCGTGGCCTATAAGAAACAAATGACATATTTTTCTACAATAATAATACAAAACAAAACAACTTCATCCCTCTTCGAGGGCGGAATTATTAAAAATGCTAAGACACGATAAATTTTCAATCTTCTATTCAAAACCAAACAAAATTTGAAGATTCTCTTCGAAACTGACGGACTTTCATACAAACTTTCATCCCCTATTTTACCCCTTAAGGGTGGGATTTCGAAAAACCCTTTCATAGTGGATACCTACACTTAAGAATATACCCTCTAAATTTCATGTCTCTAGGACCAGTGGTTTACGCTGTGCGTTGATATATCAGTCAGTCAATCAGTCAGGACTTTGAATTTTATATACATATATAGGGTGTAACGGAAAGGGTATATACATCCGAAGGGGGTGAAGACTATATCAGGTACAGACTCTCTATAAAAAGTTTCAGCTCAAAATAAGGTACTCAAAAATTCAAACCAAATTTTTGAATTCAAGTTTATTGAATTTAAATCATAACCAACATGTCACCGGTCAATGAGGGTCATTATCATTTTGCGTCCCTTGCTAATATTAATATACAATTTTATCTTCCGCGATCTGTGCGCCTTGTACCAAAAAAGTTTTTCGTTACACCCTGTATAGATTGCTAATTGCATTAAATTTATAATCGAAAGTAATTGTTGTCTCCCTGTTTTAGACCCACCTCATTCTATATCGAACTTTATGGTGTTAGCAATACAGTGTTGAATCCCTCGTGCATTGCTACTGTTATGTATAAACATATGTTCATTCATGTTTTATATGGTATAGGTTATGTAGGTACTTGCTAAATATTCTTGATTATAATAATATTAGTTAAGTCGGGTAGTTCATACTTTTTCACTCATGTTTTTCACATAGCAATGCTACCTAGCACAATATACGTATTTACTTAAATTCGGTGTTTTATTGGACATAATAGTGGCGACGAGGTATAAATTATGAACAATGGAGTGTAAATCAGTGAAATTTCATGAATTCAATCTTCAAAGTGACAATTGGGACAATTACATTGACCGATTAAAATACTGTTTCGAAGCCAATGGAATTGTCACAGATACCGCCCAAAGGGCTAATTTCTATACAGTGTGTGGTTCACAAGTGTTTGAAACCCTATTGGCGTTAATAACACCTAAAAAATCGAGTGATGTGACTTTTTGTGAAATTGTGATTATTCTAACCAAACATTATAGTCCCAAACCTAACGAGATTTCGATGTCATATAAATTTTATAAACGCAATCAAAAAGAAGGTGAAAAGGCATCGGAATACATAGCAGAACTCAGAAAAATAAGTTCCCGTTGTAATTTTACGGACTTAGAGCGTATGCTACGCGATCGACTCGTATGCGGCATGAACGATCACAAGTTACAGTATGAACTCTTGAAGAAAGACAAGTTGCAATATGAGAACGTCGTAGACGCTATGCTGTCTTCAGAAAGCGCAGATAAGGACGTTCGAATGATGCAGGGTGCGTCCTGTACTGCTGCTGCAACTCACAGCGACGCGATAGCATCTGGTTCGGCGGTGACGTCCCATGAACCTATGGACGTTAACGCCATGCAGTCTAAATCTAGTGTTCGGGTGTGTTATAGATGTGGAGATCGTCACGGAGGCGTGTGTCGTTTCATAAACGCAAGCTGTCATTTTTGTAAGAAAAAGGGACACATCGAAAAAATATGTACAGCTAAAAAGAGAAGCCGGACAGACAAGGTGAATTACGCTGAAGACGATTTGGATATGGAACTCAATGGCATTTATACATTGGAGAACACAACTGTGCCACGACACGACAGTGTGACGTCACGTGTGCCAGCGTATAGAGTTAAATTGATGCTGAATGACGTGCCGGTTATGATGGAGGTGGATTCTGGTGCTGCATTCTCCCTCGTGAATGAGCGCACCTGGACGCAGCTACGGTCCCGCAGCACACTGAAGACGCTACGCAACAGGCTGCGCACTTGGAACAACTCGGCGGTGCAAGTGTTAGGACAGGCTACGGTGCGAGTTCGATATAAGGACATTAATTGTAATTTAGATGTTGTTATAGCTAGGGGTTCAGGTCCGAATTTGATCGGACGTAATTGGTTTGAGACACTCGATATATCACTAAATGTTAACTTGATAACTGACATGGACATGACGACGATTGACATGATAGTGGAGAAGTATAATGAGGTTTTCAGGGAGGGACTAGGTACTTACCGGGGAGACCCTGTCACGATTCAGCTAAAAGCGGACGCATCGCCTAAATATTTAAAAGCTAGGCCCGTTCCATATGCAATAAAAGAAAGAGTGGAAAAGGAAATCGATCGTTTGGTGGAAGAAGGCGTACTTCGCCCCGTATCTTTTTCGGAGTGGGCGACACCAGTGGTGCCTATTGTAAAACGAAACGGAGACATACGTCTTTGCGGAGATTACCGTAGTACGGTGAACCAAGCTACAGAATCGGATACATATCCGATGCCTACAGCTAGTGAAGTCTTCGCGATTATTGCAGGTAGCAAATTCTATACTACACTTGACCTTGACAGAGCATATACACAAGTCGTTGTGACGGACGACACGGCTAGGCTATTAACCTTGAATACTTGCAAAGGTTTGTACTCTGTACATAGATTAGCGTTCGGTGTAAAGGCGTGTCCTGGGATCTTCCAGCGATTGATGACGGGCTTGCTTGCCGGCGTGCCGGGTGTCGCAGTGCTGATTGATGACGTCATCGTCAGCGGCCGTACAATCACTGAGATGACTCGGCGTTTGGACACAGTACTGGAACGCATCGAAAAGGCAGGTTTGCGTCTTAACAAGGGTAAGTGCAAGATTGCTAAAGAACGCGTAGAATTTTTAGGTTTCGTTATCGACGCTAATGGTATTCATCCTGCCCCGAGCAAAGTTGAATCAATAATCAATACCCCTGAGCCTAAAAACGTCCAGTTGTTGCGAGCATTTCTAGGGTTATATAACTTTTACGAGAGGTTTATACCTCACAAAGCGACTATACTTGAGCCTCTACACAGATTGCTTGATAAGTCGCAATCCTGGCAATGGTCTGACCGGGAGCAAAATAGTTTTGATACTGCAAAACGCTTGTTGTCATCTGAGTTGACACTCGTTCATTATGATTTGAAAAAGCCATTGGTACTCACTTGCGATAGTTCTGAATATGGCGTCGGCGCCGTACTATCGCACGTCATGGAGGACGGTTCAGAGCGCCCTATCGCTATGAGCTCCAGGACGTTGCACGTTCACGAAAGACGATACTCTCAACTGGATAAGGAAGCTACTGCCATTATATTTGGAGTAGTTAAATTTCACAACTATTTAATTGGTAGATCATTCACTATAGTGACGGATCACAAGCCTTTGCTTGGTATATTCGACCCCAAACGGCCCATGCCTGCTGTTTTGTCACCTCGATTGACCAGAATTGCACTAATACTTACTTCGCACAGTTACAGCATTATATACAAGCCAGGACGGCAGATTGGAAATGCAGATAGTTTGAGTCGTTGGCCACGACCGGTACCGGATGAACCAGAACAGCAATTGTGTGATGTTTTGCTCATGGCTGAGACACCTACTGATTTTCCAGTTGACGTTGATCTGATAGCAGCGACAACAAAGAGGGACAAGACTTTATCTCATGTAAGTCATTATATATTAAGCGGCTGGCCTAATAAAGTCACAGACCATGAACTGCACCTTTACTGGTTACATCGTACAGAACTCTCTATGCATGAGGACTGTATTTTACTTGGTTGTCGTGTAGTAGTGCCACCATCGTTGCGTGAACCTATACTAAGGGCCTTACATAAGACACACAGTGGTATTGTGCAAACAAAGGCACTTGCCAGAAGTTACATTTGGTGGCCAACATTAAACAAGGATATTGAGACATTAGTAAGCGAATGTGACAAATGTTTAGAAAATCGTCACATGCCTCCGAGAAGTAGCTGCGAATGGATCACACCTACTAAGCCATGGTCTCGAGTAAACATAGATTTTGCGGGGCCCTATCAAAATAAAACATTTTTAATTTTGGTTGATGCTTATTCAAGATGGCCAGAAGTATTCATTGTAAATAACATGACTTCTACGACGGTTATTCGGCTTCTTAGAAATATTTTCGCTACACATGGATTATGTGAGACATTGGTGTCAGACAATGGAACACCGTTTGTCTCGGCAGAAATGAAACAATTTTTGGAGGCGAATAAGATAAAACATGTCACCACTGCACCATACCACCCAGCCACTAATGGCTTAGCTGAAAGGATGGTGCAAACTGTTAAAGACAAGTTGCGCAAAATGGACGATACTCCCTGGGATATTAAGATTCCTAACATGCTACTAGGCTTACGTGCCACTCCTTGTACAGCAACGAACAAGAGTCCAGCTGAACTGTTGATGAATAGACGACTACATACTTTGTTAGATACGATTCATCCGGATAATCGTCAACAACAAAAGAAAAATAAACAAATTACAAGGAACGCTCATAAAATAAATAGAGATACAAAGGAAGGACAGAGTGTGATGTATAGAAACTATGGCAGTGGACCCCGATGGATGCCAGGTACAGTAGTTCAAAGAAATGGGCCATCCAGTTATGAAGTGTCTACAGGAGATGGTAGCATTATTAATAGACACATAGACCAAATTATTGAGAAGAAACAATCCAACGAAATGACAGAAATACAAAGAGAGGGAAGAGAAAGGCCTGAGGTAGGAGAGAGTGATGTGAGTAGAAATAGGAAGTTAATAAGTAGTGATAGTGACATTGGTCAAGATATTATAGAAATACCTAGTCAAGAGAAATGGGCTGAAATGCTGGGTATTCCTACTGATTCAGAACTCAGTCATTCTGGAGGTAAACTTAAGACTAGACTGAACTTACACTCTAAGACACCATATGACAGAAATAACTATAATAATAATTTTATTGCATAATTTCTATTCTATTAGTTGTGTTTTGTATTCATTGTATTAAGTACTTGTGTTTTGTATTTATTATTTCATCTTTTGTTCTTTAACTTAATTAATATAAAACTAGGAGTTATTGTTTTAAATTTAGTAAATTAAAATTATATGTATCTACTTGGGGGAAAGGTATGTTATGTATAAACATATGTTCATTCATGTTTTATATGGTATAGGTTATGTAGGTACTTGCTAAATATTCTTGATTATAATAATATTAGTTAAGTCGGGTAGTTCATACTTTTTCACTCATGTTTTTCACATAGCAATGCTACCTAGCACAATATACGTATTTACTTAAATTCGGTGTTTTATTGGACATAATAGCTACTATAAGAATCTTATGTTAAAATATGTATTTCTCTATTTTATAGGGAGCTTCACATGAAATTAAATAGCGAGAGGAAAACAAAGGAGAAACTAGAAGACAATGCCGTTCATACTTCAGAAGCACAAGGTATGTATCTACCTTTATGTACAGTAGTGATGGTGATAGCCATGGCAATGGTGGTTGATTGACGTCCATTTCAATTTGAGGCATTGTGTGCTTACAACCTCAAGCCAGTTTACACTGCAAAGATAAAAGATAAAGACCATTTAATTTAATTGCAAGAAACATGCAAAGAGACTGCAAAGAATATAAAATCTATGACCAAAAGAAACATGGTTAATAAATTGATGTTATAATATAAATATTATACTGGAGATTTTGAGACGGCACATTTTCGAATCGCTCGTGGTGTAGCATGATTAGCCGTTCTTAATCGATCGGCAAAGTTAAGCTACCACCGTCGTGGTCGGTACCTGGATGGGTGACCGCCTTGTGGTATTTCAAATCGAACGCTTCCGTGCTTCGGAAGGCACGTAAAGCCGTTGGTCCCGGTTATCACTTAATTGTGATAGTCATTAAGCTAGTTGGATGCCTCCTAGGCGGCTTGAAAAATTCCAACAGTAGGTTGACCACTAGCCTACCTCCACCGATCCGCAGTGGGCACGAGTGGTGGAGTATTGCCCATTCCCCTTCACCCTCATTTGTGTGCAGGAGGCCTGTGCTCAGCAGTGGGACATTATAGGCTGACGATGATGATGATGATGACATTTTCGAAACCCATGTTGGATTAGTCATGCTGAACAACTTTTACTAAAGTAAACTTATGTTTGGTCGCTCGATAGTTAGTGGTTATCTATAGAACATTTGGCACTCAGCACAACGTTTCCCTAGGGGGCATCCATTAATTACATGAGCTTAAATTGAGGGCGGAGGGGTCCAGTAAATAATAGTACTTAACAAGAATAAGAATACACCGTCAGCCTTTATTTAATTTAGTTATTTATCCCTATTTGTTTCTTTGGGAAAGTTGTTTGTTATCAGAAGTATAATCATGTGTCTAAGTATCGTTTACTAATTACCAGTCACCCTATATGTATTATATCAGGTATCTGGTTTCCATAGCACAAGCTTGCTTAGTTTGGAATCAGATGACCGTGTGTGAGGAATGTCCCAGGATATTTTTTTTTATTCCACTTAGTCGGTAAACAAGCATACGGCCCGCCTGATGGTCAGCGGTTACCGTAGCCATATGGACGCTTGCAACACACGAAGCATCGCTGACGCATTACCGACCTTTCCCCCTCCCCAATGAGCTCTGGCGACCTTACTCACGCGCAGGAACACAACTTTACACAACATAAAGTTATTTGGCTGCGGTATTCTGTAAGGTGGAGGTACTTCCCCAGTCGAGCTGCTCTTTGAGCGTATAAACGCTACACTCTACCCCTCTTTAAAATTCATTTATATATAATATTTATTTCATTTAGCTTCACAAAGTGAGCTGGAGAAGCGGGTGCGAGATTTAAGCAGTTCCCTGCAAGCTTCCCAGCGGCGGCTGCAGCGAGCTGAAGCCAGGACGGTGGAGACGCCGGCGCTGCTGGTGCGGCTGCAGCAGAAACTGGCCCTCATCGAGCAGTCGCACTCTGTTGCCATCAGAGAGGTAATCTCTCATGTCCCATCAAAAATATTTTAAAGTTGTATCATCATCATCATCAGCCTATATCATCATCATCACTGTTGAGCACAGGCCTTCTGCACACAAATGAGGGTGAAAGGAATAGTTAGATGGGATGGGTAGTAGATTTAATGTCCACTCTCAGGCCGGAGCAAAATAAAAAAGTCATGTAGTCAGTTTAGGCCCTAGTAAGGCTTATGAACGTTAAGGCGGCCCTCTGTGGCCGGCGCAACTTCGACGCAAGCATAGTCTAAAAGCTTGTTGTTTCATCCAACGTAATGTTTGACTGCGAAAAAAGAGAGACAGCATCATAGCCGTCGATTATCAGTCGGTAAATTCCGCTGATCACTCGCGGCCGCTTCGCTAGGTCGTCATTCATGATTTCGCATTCATAAAACTTGTTCCAGGAGTATACTTCTTGTGAAAAAATCTTACAAGTTTGTGAAAGAAAAGTTAGTTATTTAGAATCTCCAATACATTTGCAATCCTGGTATCTTAACGTTTCTTTACTTTTACAATTTATAGGTACATTAGATATGGCCAAAGTACAGGCAAAAACGCTGCTTTTCGGAGGCTTTGACTGAATTTGTTTCACACTTTTTTTTAATTACGCCTAGATACACGGCTACATATAGTGCACAAGATACTAATTTGTTCAAAACATCTAACGAAAAATGTTTAACAACGCCATAATAAGTACAGAGGTTTTGTATGAAAAGTATGACGAATTGAGTCCTCTTAAGTTGGTACATACTGTTGAATTTACCACCGGTTCGAAATACATGTAAACTGAGAAGACTCCAGCAAGAAACTCAGCAAGGTTTTTTTTTGTGGAAGATCTTTTCATATAACAGCTTTTGTTCCAAATACCTATTTAATACATACAAACAGCAATACCCTTTCATCTTCATATGATGTGCCATCCCGTGGCAATACCAGTTGTATACCAACCAATACAATGTAATGATCCTTACATGAAATTGAGTCGAACCACATAAAAAAAAACAAGTTATACAATTTTAACCCACGCTTAACCAAAAAAAAAAATACTATACTAATTTTATTCGCAAATAAGACCTTATGGTCGGGGACATGTCCCCATATTTCCTATGGATTAGGATTTCCTCATTCTCTCTCAGCGAAAGGAATCTGCTCTGTTTAGCTATAAGCAAATATATGTTGTATAATGTGTAACAAAAAAAATAATATTTAACCATAGGTTCAATCTACTAACTATACTGAGCCAACAAATCTTTAAACGGTATACATTGAATAACATAATACATCTAAGTCCGTATTAGAACGTCCATCAATTCTCATGTAAAGTTTTGAGTCGAAATTAATTTGGAACCTGCACCAATAATATTAGGATTGTATAGACCTTGTAAATCGAAAAGAAATTTCGATTTACGAGGTCTATACAAGCTCGAGACTTGATCTCGTTTTATAATATAGGTCTCAATTTCTAGGAGCAAATTAAAGCGAAACGCGCAGAGGAATCAGCGCGCAAAATATGCGCTCGACAAGAGGAAAGAGTTGCCTTACTAGAGAGTAAACTAGCGGAACTGTCTGAAACTGTCGGACAGTATGACCTGAGGAGACGACGGGACCAACAACTCATACAGCAGCTCAAGGACTCGATTAATGGAAGACTGCTCGAGAAGATTGCTGCTAATAGCGAATTTGGTAAGATTTTTACGGTAATAGGTTGAATGAAATGGATATTCTGTGCCAAATTTCATCAGAATCTGTTTAGGTGTTTATGTGTAAAAATTTCATAAATCAATGTGCTACATTTTTATTCTCGCTATAATACCTAACTATTAATGAAACATTATTTCTTTTTCTTTATTCATCCTTTTTTAGGGTTCCGTACCCAAAGGGTGCCAAATGGGACCCTATTACTAAGACTCCACTGTCCGTCCGTCCGTCCATCTGTCAGTGGGCTGTATCTCATGAACCGTAATAGGTAGACACTTGAAAATTTCACAGAATGTGTATTTCTATTGCCGCTGTAACAACAAATAATAAAAATGAAATAAAATTTAAAATTAAAGGATGTCCCCATATAAGAAACGTCTTCTTTTGGTGTTTTTGTTGCGCGTACTTATCCATTTCACAGTCAATTTGAGTAAGGTAACATTATTATTATTATTGTACGGAACCCTTCGTGTGCTAGTCCGACCCGTACTTGGCCGGTTTTCTAACCGACTTCAAAAAAAGGAGGAGGTTCTCAATTCGAATGTATTTTTTTTGTGTTTGTTACCTCATAACTCCGTCATTTATTAACCGATTTGGAAAATTCTTTTTTTATTTGAAAGGGTATGCTTCCCGTTTGGTCCCATTGTCATCAGATCAGGATTTTATTACTTTTTAGTGGACTTTGAAGTCGGTTTAAGGTTCTTTATTTTTTATACCATACGGTCCGCCTGATGGTAAGCGGTTTAGCATGGACGCTTGTAACACCAGGGTTATCACACGCGCATTCCTAGCTTCATTATTTCTTCCTTCTTTCTTGATACTTACTAAATATGTATACAATGTTATTTGAGGTTATATCTATAAATACATTTTCAGATGAAACTGCCGAACCCCAACAAAAGAGTGAGACAGACAACGAAAAACTAGCAGACAGCGAATACCTACAAACACTCATAGACAAAATACACATTCTAAAAAAGGAACTAATCGCTGAAAACGACAAACTAGGCTCTCCCATAGACACATCAACTATATTCAAAGTGGAGGGCTATCAAAACATACATTTCAAATGTAAAGAAGAATTTGAGAGTTTGAAACAAGAATTCGAATTGTATAAAGTTCAAAATGCAAAGTTAAATGATAGTGGGCAGGTGAAAGGGAGCGAGATAGAAGATCTGAAGAGTGAGATAGTAGTGTTGAAGGATACTGTGGAGACGTATAGAATGATGTTGGACGAAGAGAAACAGGATAAACTCGATACACTGAAGTTGATGGAAGATGTAAGATTATATTTTTTGTTATACTATTAACGTGGCAAACAAGTCTACAGTCCGCTTAATGATAAGCGGTTACCGTAGCTTGTAGACACTGTAATATCTGGGCTATCAAAATTCAAAATCATTTATTCAAATAGACCTTCGCAGGCACTTATGAAAAGTCTGACTCTAATACTCTAATACCGGTTCGGAAGGTTGCATTTGCTGAGAAGAGCCGGCAATAAACTCAGCAATTACTCTTTTCAAAACAAGCTCAGATTCATTACATAATATTTACATTCTAATCGCACTGACAACAATTGCGTGCCCCGGCGCGGCGGCAACAATACAAAGTAGACTGAATCTATATTTAATAAGTACATAAATAAATGGCAAACTTAAGCAGACCAGCCCCCACAAGCAGCACCTGTTCACAAGTATGACGCGTGTGGCAGCCATCGCCCTCCTAGCCATATTGGAGGGAAGTGAGCGTCACACGACGCCGCCGCAAGCAAAGGCCTTAAAGTGAACATGACTTACTTAAGTCTGCCTTAGAAATAAAAAATAAACTAAAGGGAAACTACTAAACACGCAATTTGTTATCACTGTGACTATTGACAAGTTTATACTAAATATCATAATGTACTAATATCATAATGTAATATGTGATGATACATAAGCTTCGCTTCTGTGGGGTGTCCTGAGTGGTAGATAAGTGTTTTACTATTATATGTTTCTAACAATAGTTTGATGAAGGAGAACATTGTGAGGACTTGTTACTAAGCCTCCGTCCGTGCGTCCGTCTGTCAGTGGGTTGTATCTCATAGACCGTAATAGGTAGACAGTTTAAATTTTCACAGAATGTCTTTCTATTGCCGCTATAATAAAAATGAAATAAAATAAATCAAGGGCCCCCATACAAAAACGTCTTTACGGAACCTTTCGTCTGCGAGAGCACTTGGCCGATTTTTTTTTTCAAATGATATACGATTTCAAAGAAATTTTGAAATGCAGTTAGTGTTTCTATCGCCTTTGGCCACAAAATGCGAGGAAAAATCCTTAGTAATACCGAACAAATTCCGGACCAATCACTGCATCGTGTGTTCTTGAGTTGGCCAATCAGAGGGCATTGTCAGTGGTGGAAAATTGGCGGATTAGATTTCAAGCAAAATGGACGCCATAGCGCTTCTTTGTGGTAATTGTTTGATGGCCAAAAGTAATGAAGCCAGTTACAAAGTAATACATAACCATCTCTTATTTAATTAAATTCCACAGAAACTCCAAAACGAGCAAGATTTCCACAAAGAGCTCATGTCAGATCTCAAAACCCGAGTGCAAAGTCTGGAGAAACAAGTGCAGACTCAAAGAGACAGATATGCAGCTCTGCTGGAAGAGACTGATAATTATATTAAAGCTAAAAACGAGAGGTCTCGTAAAGTAAGCGCTGAGGACTGGAAGGAAGGCCACGGGATGTTGAACGTAAGTCAATAATCGATTTTAATATTGATATTTCAAAGTTAACTAGTTGGGCAGCTTAATGGCAAGCGGTTACCGTAGCTTATGAACGTTTGCAACAACAGATATATCTATCCTGCGTTGCGGACCCTCTTCATAGCATGGGATATTTTAATTCACCGAAAATACCTCTCTTATATTCTTACATAATTCATATCTTTATTAATTTATTTAATTTTCAACACTTGCTCGTAAAGTGACATTTATTGCACCGTTTTTAGTATCTTAATGCAGCTTATCAATTAAGCACTAGTGTTTTTTACTTTACATTACCGCACAGTTTTATGACAGGTATAATCCCGATTACGTTATGTTTGTACCACACTGTAAGTGATATGTGTGTCGACGAAGCATTCTTAATTTAAACGGGTAAAACAGTTTGACAGCTCATTGGTGTAAAAAAAAAACCTGCGCGCCATATTTGTTAACGTTCTCATTGTCATTGTGTGGTTGATGATTATCAAAAAATATAGTTTAAAATACAATTCTGTTTTTTTCCTCGCAAGTGTGTTGAAAATCGTCGTATGACACGCATGTGCTTTGATCATTACACTCTCGGCTCACTAATCGCGTTCGCCTGCGGATCACGCGCTTAATACCGCCTCGTCTGTAATTACCAACTTTGCACACATGTATCATAATGTACTAATATCATATGTGTACAGGATGTATCAGCTCCGCCGCACATGTTACATTACGCGCATGAACTGGCGCGGAAAGACTTGGACATATCGCAGTTGAGGAAGGAGAAACATATATTGGAGGGACAGTTTAGGTAAGTACCATAACTTGCTTATTTTTCTGCTGTGGATATGGATAGTAGGATTGTATAATTTAATCATTGTGATGAGGCCGAAGGTGGTCAGCATTTATAGCAATAGTAGGGGATCCCTAGATGCTAAATAGGGATTTACTCGAATTTCGTGGGGATCGGATGCAAAAAAGAAAAAAAAATTATTACAGGTGGAGATTTCGAGATGGCATATTTTCGAAACCTATGTTGGGTTAGTCATGCTGAACAACTTTTACTATGGGACCAACACTGAATTCTCAAAAAAATTTTTTTACTTTTCATACATTATGATCGAGCAAGGTTGACATTTACTATGAAGAGTTTAAGAATTCACCGTTGGTCCCATAGTAAAAGTTGTTCAGCATGACTAACCCAACATAGGTTTCGAAAATATGCCATCTCGAAGTCTCCACCCAGTATAATGTATGCCCTTTCAATGGCGGGTGAAGCGTGTAAAACTTTTCAAACATGTTTAAAAAAAGCAGTCAAAGTCAATTTAGTCCCCAGAAGGGCACTTATGAAGGTCACATTTACTAAAGTTACCACCGGTTCGAAATTCGGCCTTCAACTGAGAAGACAAACAAACAGTCACAAAGTAATACTCTGGGCGCGTCAGATATTAATAGTGTATGCCATTGAATGTGTATGCATACCACGTGTTTTGTTCTCCTTCAATACAATAAATATTAAATTTTAGCAAATTATTCACAATATGTGTTGAAAATACAAAGATATCGGCTTTATTATATTTTTAATACAGGCTTTTATCGATTTTGTTTGCATCCTTGATCAAAAAAAAACCTACCGCCATTTTCCATAATTTTTTCTCTGTGTGGTGGATTATTATCAAAAAATCAACTACAAAATCTGTTTTAGTCCTCGTGTTAAAAAACGTCGTAATGATACGGTGTGCATTGATCATTACACTCTCGGCTCCCTTACCACACTCGCCTACTGTTTGTGCGCTTAATACCGCCTCGTGTGTTGCAACTAACTTTGCACACTTGTTTGTTTCACTCGAAACTAATTGACCGATTAAATTTGGCATGCAGATAGCCTATGGTATGGAGAAGGACATAGGCTACTTTTATCCCGGGTACGCGGGTGATACCACACGGGACAGCTAGTCCTTATTAATATAACAGGTGTTGTTTTGGTCGGCGACAAGCGACCTAGGAGCGGTAGTACAAAATATATATTCCCCAAAAATGGACTTAATTCCATTAAATACTGTAAATATGTTGAGAAATACCTCATTAATACTAGGCACGTGCACAGACTAGAGCTAGGCGCAAGCCGCCATCGCCCCACCCCTTTGCTCCCTCGTACTCCCGTTGACTATTATGTCTATACTTTAGCTTATTACATGATTTTCAAAATTTTTATTAAAAAAAAATAAAGTATTTTTTTTATATTTTGTTTAGCACCAGTATCATTTGTATTATCGACCCTGAGTCGCTCGTCGCTGACCAAAACAACGACCTGTATATTAATAATTAGAGGTCCTTTAGTTGGTGAATAATTTAGATGTAATTCTTTCCAGAGACTGTCAACGAGAAGCTACCATAGATAAGGAACGCTTCAAAGAAGTCGTGAGAACATTGAAGGAGGAAATTGATAGGTAAGAAAACGAATAGTTTTGTTGGTCTTAAAAATGATCCCTTACTTCCTTGCCGGATCTGAGAGCTCGTATATACAACGTGTTACAGTAGTACCCAACTGATATGGTGCGTCGTGAATCTTCGTTCGCACAGAAAATAAAGTATGGCCCCGAAGATTAACGAAAGAATGCTTAAAACTTACAATCAACCTTAGATCACTAGTATAAGGTTCATAATACAGTGCAGCTGTTAGTTCCGTCTCACTCGCAAGTCACGCCCCTCCGCACGGCGCGCGCTAACATGGCGGCAACTGCCGACCAATAGCGTTTACCGCGCTCTGAAAATGTATCTTCTGCGCTGGTACATCGGTAAGCCATATCAGTTGGGTACTACTGTACAGATTTAAATGCTAAATCGTTGAACGATTTGTTCAGAATCGTTTTCTGAACGTGCAGAGGCGATTCTGAACAAACCGTTCAATGATTTAGCATCTGTTACACATTGTTTAAAGGACAAATTTGTTCCTACGCTGGTGTTATCTATGCTAATACTAAAATACTAAACGGAAGTTTCTTTTGTTTGTTTTTTTAAACGGGCTAATCTCTGGAACTACCAGTCGGATTCGAAAAATTCTTGCACTTATAGGAAGCTACATTATCGCCGGGTATTATATGCTAAGTTTTATCCCGGGAACGCGGGTGAATCGCAGGCTGTCTCCCGCTGCACAGCTAGTATAACTTATAAATTTCGCAATAGATTAAAGTCTGGATGGCTTGCTACTCGAAAATGAAACATTCTTCAATAGCATACGGTTCAAATTCATTTCAATATTACAGGTTGCGAAGGACCCAGTCCCGCGAAGGCGCGAACCTAGAATACCTGAAGAACGTAGTGATGGCGTACCTGATGTCGACACACTACGCTGGAAGGAAACACATGCTCAACGCCATCGCAGCTGTCTTGCACTTCACTACTACTGAGAAAAACTTAGTCTTGTCAACTTTGTGATCATTTTGTTATCAGTTGGTGTGATTCATTCATGCATAAACATAAAAACAGGAGGACAAGTCAATTTTAAATCAAAAATTCGACGGTGAATTTGTAGACTACCGAAACTGTAAAATCTGTAAATTTTTATACAACTGATAGTTCATTGGAACATTGTTGTAATAGCTGACTTTGGTGCCAGATTTATATGAAACCTAGAGTATGGTTTTGGTTAACAAAGGATCATAAGCTGCTCAAAATATTGCCTTCAGATATGAGATCTGAATTTGTCAAAGAAGGCTTAACAACCTGGTTCTCAAATATTAGTAGATGATCTAAGGAGTCTTTCAGCAAAGACATTTCTTGAGCAACCTCATAGTGTTTGAGAAATAAATTATTGAAGTTTGTTAATTGAATTTTGTCTTAATAAAAATAAAATAAAAAAAATAAAAAAAATAAAATTACAATATTTTGTGTCTTTTGACATGACAGTTGCGTTTCGTTAGGCAAAAGTTTAGTCCATACAGCCAAATGAGATGAGTTTTGAATGTATTCATTTTGAAATTCAATTTGATAGGTTTTTTTAATCCAAACTCAATTTGCAATTTTAATTTTACAAGAAATATCGTGTAAAAACGAAATTCATGACGACGCCATTTTGATTTAGTGCCGTGTGGTATTTCACCTATGGTTAGATAAGGTCTGTCATCTGTCAAAACCGATTTCTGTACACTGGTAGGTTCAAACGTTTCAAAAACCGACTCAAAGCACCCCGACTCTTTGTAGTCTTGTACTACCCCTAGAGTGTATATAAAAAGCCGGCGGCGTGGAGGGAGAGTAACCTCAAACTTCTGATGCATCACGGAAATCTAATCTGTTGTACAACAGAAATAATGAGACAGCTTTCACACTGGTCAAATAAGTACGATTATAATATAATATATGATATTATACAGGTATCATGCTATTTTCACTGTATTAAAATTTTATTGATATCGCTATTTTGTAAAATAAATTCGAACACATGTATAGTGTATTTTCTTAAATAAAAAATTTAAGAACAGTGTGTGCATATTTTCTTTGACTGTAAAACTTGGTTATGTAGCACCTGGATAAGTGAGAACTGTAATGTGATAGGATAGCTGGAAATCATGCTGTGGTCCCGACACTTAGGACTACCTTTATTAGTGGAAACAAACAAAGCTCTATATCTGGGATTCGTTCTTTCGATATAATCGTCATAATTAATTATTGTCTCTATTATTGAGACATCGAATGTATTTTACCTCTTTTACTCAGACTATATTTTAATGAAAACTTTTGCTAAATTGTTACTAACAAATACTTTTTCAACGACAGCGATAGGACCTTTAGCTAGTGGCGCCAACTGCTGGCCACAGAAACGATAGCCCTCATTTGCCCTGAGTGTTGCTAGTTTTAAGTGTCAATGGTAGATGGCGTTGAAACAGAACATATAAAAAAGAAATAATAAATTGATTTGAGAACGAGTATGTGTGGTAGCGTAGTATATTATATACTCTGAGGTGGTGGTAGGCTTTGAGAAGTAATGTCAAAGTAGGAAAAATCAATTTATCTTCAATTTAGGCCCAAGAAGGTCACATTTTTTACCTGGGATACACTTAAATCAATTTTGAATCTTCTTCGTCAATTTCTTGACTGACGTTATTTCATCGCTATAACAATACATATTTTTGGAAACCATATCCTGATGATGAAGCCAGGTTCCAAGTCCTTACATTTTAAAAGTAGGCAACATTCAAAGTCAAAGTCAAAGCCATTTATTCAATTTACTAGAAGGGCACTTCTGAGGGTCACATTTACTGAAATTACCACCGGTTCGGAACTCGGCCTTCAACTCAGCACGGTTACATTATTTAAATATTTTGTGGACAATCTATGTTTTGTTTTTTTCCAAATAAAGATAAAGCCTGTAAAAATAATTTCTCTTACATATTTTTAAACCGTAAAATGTGTTCATATTAAAATGTGTAACTCACTAAGATAGATAATACCCGGGGGAAACACGGTAAGTATGTTTTATACCTAATTCGACTCGGAAAAAGTCGCAGGCAGAAGCCAAGTAAGTAATACAACGCAGGTGTACCTATCAAGGTGCGAAGTTTTTACGATCGCACTTAACGCTCGACCCAATCATGTGAATGATGTTGGGCTGGGGAAAATGTATCATTACTTACATTATCACATGTCTACTTATAGCGATATGTCTCGATATCATCTTTATTTTCTCATAGAATTGCGTTTGATAAGTATGAAACTGGTCAACTTTTTCATACCACTAAGTTGGCAAACAAGCATACTGCCCGTCTGATGGTAAGCAGTTACCGTAGCCTATGGACGCTTGCAACACCAGGGATATCACTCGCGTGTTACCGACTCTGCAGAAATCTCTTCAAACCCTTTTTGAAGAACCCCATGCTGTTCTCCATTTGGAAAACCACGGCGGGGAGCTCATTCCACAGTCCGAGCGTCCGCGGAAGAAAACTCCTGTGAGCCCGCACAGTTTGAAACAATTCTGGTTTCAATGTGTGAGGATGGACTCCCCGTCGATGGCGAGAGTTGCGATGGTGGAAGGTAGCCGTGAGCATTAAGTCGAACAATTCATTAGAACACTCCGTTGTACGAGCGGTACGGGCGGAACACACATAAGGAGGCAAAGAGCAACGCAGATTCTAGAACATGGTTCACACTACGGAGCGACAAACAATTAGATTTGGATTGAAATTACAGAGTGATCGGGAAATCGGTGTACCTAACTGCCTTTTTTTTAATACCACAAAGTCTGTAAACAAGCATACAGCCCGCCTGATGGTAAGCGGTTATAGTAGCCATATGGACGCTTGCAATACTCACGCATTACCGACCCTTCCCTCCTCTGAAGCTCTGGCGACCTTACTCACGCTCACGCGCAGGAACACAACAAAGTTATTTATTATTTGGCTGCGGTATTCTGTAAGGTGGAGGTACTTCCCCCGTCGAGCTTCTCTTTGAGCGAATAAACGCTATATAATATAATAAAATATATTTATTCGGACAACTGAATCCATTTTTTGTTAGTACAAGTACTTATAACTAAGGGTTAGTATAAAATAACAAATTTAGATTTTGTATGCTCCAGCCAATGATTGAGATAGGTGACTTCACATCTCTCAGATATAGCTTTGAGGAGACTGTTGCCACTCCTCCGTACTTTCTGCAGCAGCGATGCCATCTTTTTGCGCATAATTGCTGCAAATGCATCGGTGTGGGCCTCGGCAAACATAGCTGAAGCACTGCTATGCTCTACCTCTCTTGCCTTGTTAATATAAACAGTTATCAGCGACCTGAATATTATCTATATCTATCTACTTATATCAAATTCTTCATAACTATATCAATAAGAATGATCAAAGACCTAGAACAAAACATGAAATTCCATCAATAGTGACCGATGAATCGTGTCGTAGAGACGTGATAGTAAACGCTGTGTGTACAGACAAGGGGACAAGAGACGCAGACACGGCGAGCACAGCTCATCCATCATTGTTTGTTTGAGGATCACGCTGGAGTAGGGGCTCCATGGTTTTGGAGTATCTGGAACTTTTGTGATTTTATGGACCCATTTTTGTATGTAGTGTAGATACAGTAATAGATAGATAGATAGATAACTCTTTATTGTACACCAGAAAATCAATTAACAAAACAAGGAAAAGAACATAATATTAATAACTGTACAATGGGCGGTCTCATCGCTAAAGAGCGATCTCTTCCAGACAACCTTAGGATGGAGAGGAATTTATATACATTATAAGACGGTGGTGTCATTTTATGATAAGACATAAATAATAAATCAGTAAATAAATACGAATATGTACTTACATACATGACAAAAATATAACTAAAATACATATTAAAAATATATATTATGCAATTAAAATATAATTTACTCATATAAAAATACTGTACAAATAAATAAATACTAGTAAAAAATTAACTAAACTACTCAAAGTAAATTTAAACATACTTGACAATAAAAAAATAAAATAAAAATAAAAATATATTAACAGCAGTAATGGCAAAGTATAGTCACTCCTAATACAGGAATTTAATTATAGAGTTATTGGAAAATTACGAGTATTTGTGATGAAAAAAACTGAGTACCTAATTAAATGCCATTTACATGTAGATCTATAGAGCAGTTAGTTACATTTGAACATCTCCCTATGGTAAGTGATGATGTAGCCAATGGTAAGCACACAAAGATATAGAGGTACCTACTCAGGTGTACTTTGCGACAGATTTTCAGTTGCGTGTACAAAGTACGGTAGGTACTTTGTAGTACCCTCAACCACAGTGCTATGGTTTCCTAACGATGATTTCCTTCATCGAAAGCTCAAGCTCATTGTAGGATTCGAGCCCGCGACCTTAGTAACAGCATTTGACGTCCCTACCACTGCGCTATCATCGGCTTAAATTATACAATTTGTATTCCATGCGTTATTTTTTATGATAATTCTAATTTTAAGGTTATGTTACACTATTTTCAGATATTTTCCCTTGAGAGGGACAGTTTCGAATCTCCATACCTCATGGTCACCCCACAAAACGTAGCATTTTGCGGCGGCACGCGATCATATCGATTGTCTCCAACTCTTTTGTCTCGCCTCGCTTACTAATGGACTGTGAGACATCTTGATTAATGCCCGCCAACTTTCGAGACTTGGTGCTTAATTAGCTCCTTATAACTCTTATAAGTAACAAAGTGGAGTTAACGTAATGAGATTAGCTTATGTAGTTTTTGATGAAATGATTTTATTTCATTTTGGCAGTAGATTCGATCGTTATTAGTGCCCTCTAAGCGAGCATTATCTAAATATGTTATACTTTTTAATACAGATTTTTTTGATACGAACTGCGCGTTCATAGTTTGAACGACTAAATACATAATAATGTATACTGTTTTCGTTTTTTATCATTGCTTTTACCGAGAACAAATGACACGGAATTCATATCGTAATTTTTCCTGATTAAATCACTAGTTCGCAGAAGGTAATGTTATTAACGCTATCACTCTAACAACATTCTAAATCTATGGGTTTTCATCACTAAATGTTCAAACAAGTTCAAGTGTCGAATTTAATCAGTTGACTTGCATCCCATCTGTATCCGCGAGCCAACTGAGATTTGTCTTTTGTCCTGTTTTTAAGTTGGATGTCAAAGAACAAAAGACAAATAAGGTTATAATAATATTGTTTTAAGAGCTTGTGGTTGGCCTTCTGGTCTCAATCTTTCTAAAACCTAATAATTTTAAATTGTTTCTACAATACATGTGTGCGTAAATGTTCAACGTCATTATTAGTTGCAAGGAGATATTAAAAGCTTTATCAAGCTTAATTAAGGCAGCGTCTTTATATAGGAGGTGTAAAGCGGGTAATTTAATAACAACCTTACTGCGGAAGCATAGAAATGAAATTATATTACACATGTACTTAGAGGAAATTAATTTAGGCATACACTTAACTATAAGGCGCCGATCCCACATAGAGAATTCTAGAGTTTCGAGTTCCGAGTTCCGCGTTCACTGTCTATCTATGCGGCGCCTTTGATCATTGCACACAGATAACGCAAGTTCTGTCGGAGTTTCATTCCCTAAAGCTGGCAGTTGAGGTGACACATCTGAGCTATCACTGTCTAAAGGTCATCGCCCACTATGTCTGCACCGCTCCATCGCAGCAACGCCTCGGCAACTCCCTTGCCATGCAAGTGAGGCCTTTAAATCGTATGCGTTTAAGTAATTATTACAATGACTAGATAAAATAGTGGACGCCTCTCGGCAAGCGCGCTTGCCGCTACAAGACACTAGTCCTGCTGACCACTCGCTTCCAGCGAGCGTTCCGCTCCCTTGCTGCGTGACGCAAGCAAGCGGTATCTTGCCATAGCCGCGCTACCAATTTCACCGGCGCCGCGCCGCCCGCGAGCTGCCACCTCGCAGGCGGCGCGCTGGCAGCTAGTGGTTGGAGTAAGTTGAGGCGGTGCCGGGTCGCTGCTGCGATGGAGCGGTGCTGACAAAGTGAGCGGTGAGCTTTATTTACTGAGTGACACAAGGCAGAAAGAACAATGGGCATTCTGGCCCATGAGCGGCCACTAATGAAACTTAAGTGCCTTCACAGGCACTTATGAATAGTCAAACTCTAATACTCTAATGCACTAATGTGTTTTGTATAAGACATTTTTTTATACTACTCACTATCGGTAAGTAAACAAGCATACGGCCCGCCTGATGGTAAGCGGTTACCGTAGCCACATGGACGCTTGCAACACGAAGTATCACTCACACTACCGGTGTCTTCATACAGCTGCACTTGAGAGCCAGTTCCTTTGGCTTTGTGTGCTTACCACTTTCAGCTACATCATTTCCTACCATGACTATAAAAATCCTGAAAAATTATTATACCGCTTATAATTTCCTAAACACTTCATAAATTGAAATACGCTTGCAGTTACTTACTCACTTCACTTATATGACTCCATAATTCTAAAATAAATAGTGGAACGTTACATACAACATATCCGCTTATTCCCCATCCAGCACGGACTCAAGTTCTCTCTAATTAAAATTAAACTTGTGTTAGGCTTATAAATTACACTGGCTACTGAAATATTTTATCTTCCAACGTCTAGCCGACGAGTATTCGGATTTTTGGACTGCTCTCAAATAATTAACTTGAAACGGGTTTATTTCATGTTTAAAATTGTGTCGAGCCTTTTTTTCAGCCTGCTCTGACATGCTTTATGATCCTTTTTAGTAATTTAAGTAAGAAAGAGTGTCTATGCGTATTTTTCTTTGGGGTAGGCCACAAACAGATTTTCACGTATTACTCTCGATACCTACTCTTTTTAAATATACCCATCGCCTATTAAAATTGGTTCATATCCTGACCCTTCCATCCAATCTCTCAACATCAAGCTCCCATCTACAGTACTAAAAAGTGCCAAGACAACCATCACATCAATAACCGATTACTAAGTGCAGGTGCACTAAACAAGCAGCTAAGCACACGGGCGATACAATCGGCCGCGAACAATCGGTCAAACGGTACCAGAAAGTGGCTGAAAGCATCTAGACGGGTTACAGTAATGGCGGTTCATTTATCATAGCGCAGTATACCGATGACATTACATTCATTTCGCCATTGTCCCGACGTGTTCTGGCACCGTTGCTGAATATAAAAGCGACGGCATAATGCGTCTGTATTCGCGACAGGTAACGAATTTCAACATTATATTTTGACTGTTATGCGGGGTGTTTCTGTGGAGATTTTAGTTGCTTTCTTATCTGTGAATGTAATGTTGGGGTTTGGAATCATTAAATAGTTGAGTTTTTAGATGTTTTATTAATCTTTTAAGCCGGCTTTTCACTTTGAGATATAATATAATATGTATTACATCTTGAGTATACGTCATACAATGTGTACAAAAATATTTATAGCTTGGGATGTGTAAAATAAAATGTATGACGAGCGATAAAATATTAAATCTCAAGATGTAATTTATATTATAGTATATCCCATAGTGAAAAGCCGGCTTTAAGAGTGCGTACCAAGCCAGAAAAATATGGCAATGTCAGATGAAACAAACTTATGTCTAATCTTCGCGTGGAGATGAGATGGAGATAGCGTGTTCCGCGGAACAAAAATGAACTAAGCGCTTATTATCTAAATAACTCGTAAAGTATAGAATATTTAAAAAAATCTTTGGTAGCAGCCCTAGGTCATATGTTAGTGATATTATTTATCGAATTTTTGTCTTAATTAGATACACCATGAACGAATAAAACCGAAAATTCATTATTATTAGAGGTAGCTTTGTGATTTTTTTCTTTCGAGGAAATGTCATTCCATTATGTTTTTGCTCAGATAGAACCCTCGCGTATATAATGGGAATACCCATATAAAAATATTTTTTCATTTAAATAGTATTTACTTGGGTAAATTTCAATTCTAAGATTGTTATTTTGCTTTATACGCACTCTTAACCGCTTGAGTCAGATTTTTCCGACGAAGGTTTTTCATCATAATATGAACTATAATAGTGAACATCAGAAGAAGTATTACACCAGAGAACCATTTACTGGCTAAAGCAACGTTTTGTTGTTTGACTTGTACTTTTTTCGTAGATATTGAATAGGTGCTGCTTGTGGTGGATGGTCTGCTTAAGTTTGCTATTATCTTATTAAATATCCGTTCAGTCTAGTTGTAGTTTTTGCCGCCGGGACACGTAATTGTCAGTGAGATCAGAATATATTATTATATTATGTAATGAATCTAAGCTTGTTTTGAAAAGAGTAATTGCTGAGTTTATTATACTGGTATCAGACTTTTGATAAGTGCCTGCGAAGGTCTATTTGAATAAATGAGTTTTAATTTAAATAAGTATTTAAAATTCTAAAAATGAGCCAGGCGCTATGTGCTGCTAGGAAAGCAAATTATGGAAACCGTCAGCGATTTTATATTATAGCTGTCTCCTGCGATTTCACCCGCTTTCCCGGGATAAAAAGTCTATATCCTTCTCCGTACTATAGGCTATCGGCGTGCCAAATTTCATCATAATCGGTTGAGATCGTAACAAACAGACAAACTCATATTCGCAATAAATAATATAAGGTCCTAATAAATTAGTGAACTTCCTCTTGAGGGATGAATGTATAGTAATCAAAAAATAATATTAGAAAAAAAAACCGAGGGAAAAAAAATAAAAAACCTTTGACTTGCATAGAGACTCTCCATACAAGTCAAAGAAGTATTTTTTATCCCCTTGGATTATTTTTCTAATATTATTTTTTGATTACTAATGACCTATACATTCATCCCTCAAAAGGAAGTTCACTAATTTATTAGGACCTTATAGGTATAGCTAGGATTAGGATAAACATATTAGAATAGAACGATAATAACTATTATATAGCTTTGACTAATGATATATCCAGACGGAGCTACGAAGCTGTTTACGCGTCGATAAAATAAGCCCCTAACTGTTAGGGGCTTAATCATTTTCCCGTCTTCAGTGTCAGTCGAGACGTCACTGGGACACAACCAAATTCACCAAAATTGTATTGTTTCAAAATGTCGTTTTGTGTGATAAAAGTGTATAAAAACTACATGGGTCGATCTAGACCAACGAAAAAACTCACCTATCATCGGTAAGTAACAATATTTCCTATTAGTTTCTGCAATATAAGCCATTGAAATGTTTCGAAAATAAATATTTTGAGTAAGCGCCATTTTTTATGTGTTGCCTGTGCTGCCAGTTTATGAACTCAAAACTCCCATGGTAATATCAGTCAATAGTTAAATACGAGTATGTAGATACTGATATAAATCAAAAGCGACGGTGGACAAGTCGAATTTTTGAGTGGAAAGTCGAATGTTTTTTTTTTAATACTAATGACGATTATGTCATGTAAGATAAGTAGTCGCTTCAGTAATGAAAAAATAAAAATGGGTATTAATTTAAGATTTTCCTCGAGCTAATTACGAATATCATTTTGAATTTCAAGATGGCGGACCTATTTTTTTTAAGTTGACGTGTTTGTCGTTTTCGGTTTTTCCATCATAGTCAGTGATGTATATAACCATGGATGCGGTCACCGGAACATTTTGTAAAATACTTCTTCATACAAGTAAACTGTACAGCCATCTGTTTAAAATCATTTGAACTACGTAGTGCCGCGTTGCATAGGCGTACGATGTAAACTTGTATATGTGCGTACCATGCACATTTTGTTTATTACATTTTTATTTAAGTCGGATATTACTAAATTAAAAAAATAAGGTTATTCGACACGCGTGTATGTAATATTATTGGAATTGCAAAATATTCACAATTTAAAATAGTGTCCGCCATATTGAACTATTTAGTTATTGGTCCGATTGCTCTCAAAATTGATATTTGGGAGACTCTTGGACCATATAACATGAATCTTTGCTCAAAATTGAAAAAAAGTGGCCGCCATTTTGAACTATTTAGTTATTGGTCCGATTGCTCTCAAAATTGATATTTGAGAGGCCTTTAGAACATAAACCATGAATCTTATCTCGAAATTCAAAAAAGTGGCCGCCATGTTGAACTATTTAGTTATTGGTCCGATTGCTCTCAAAATTGATATTTGGGAGACTCTTTTACCAAATAACATGAATCTTTGCTCAAAATTCAAAAAGTGGCCGCCATATTTAACTATTTTGTTATTGGTCCGATTGCTCTCAAAATTGAGATTTGAGAGACCCTTGGACCATATAACATAAATTTTTACTCAAAATTGAAAAAAATGGTCGCCATATTGAACTATTAGTTACTGATCCGATTGCTCTCAAAATTGATATTTGAGAGACCCTTGGACCATATAACGAGAACCTATGCTAAAAATTAAAAAATGTGGCCGCCATTTTGAACTATTTATTTATTGGTCCGATTGCTCTCAAAATTGATATTTGGGACAGTTTTGGACCATATAACATAAATCTTTGCTCAAAATTGAATAAAGTGTCCGCCATTTTGAACTATTTAGTTATTGGTCCGATTGCTTTCAAAATTCATATTTGAGAGAGCAATCAGACCAGTAATGAAATAGTTCAGTAGGGCGGCCGCTTTTTTCAATTTTGAGCAAAAAATTATGTTACATGGTCCAAGGGTCTCTCAAATATAAATTTTGAGAGCAATCGGACCAGTAACTAAATAGTTCAATATGGCGGCAATTTTTTTTCAATTTTGAGTAAAAATGTATGTTATATGGTCCAAGGTTCTCTCAAATATCAATTTCGAGAGCAATCGGACCAGTAACTAAATAGTTCAATATGGCGGACACTTTTTTTCAATTTTGAGCAAAGATTTATGTTATATGGTGCAAGAGTCTCCCAAATATCAATTTTGAGAGCAATCGGACCAGTAAGTAAATAGTTCAATATGGCGGACACTTTTTTAATTTTTAGCATGGATTCACGTTAAATGGTCCAAGGGTCTCATAAATATAAATTTTGAGAGCAATCGGACCAGTAACTAAATAGTTCAATATGGCGGCAATTTTTTTTCAATTTTGAGTAAAAATTTATGTTATATGGTCCAAGGGCCTCTCAAATATCAATTTTGAGAGCAATCGGACCAATAACTAAATAGTTCAATATGGCGGATACTATTTTAAATTGTGAATATGTTGCAATTCCAATAATATTACATACACGCGTGTCGAATAACCTTTTTTTAATTTTGTAATAACTGACTTAAATAATAAGACTTTTTTTACAGAATACCAATTGATCCAATTTTAAGAAGCCAATGGATAGATATCATTCGGAGAAGCCGTAGTGAAGATCTCTGGACCTAGCCAAAAAAAATGTTTGACTTGATTTAACTCGATTTGCTTGTTTTGACTCAATTTCACTTGATTTCACTCGGTTTGACTGGATTTGCTTGATTTGACTTGGTTTGACTCGGATTAACTCGATTTGACTCGGGTTGACTCAATTTGACTGGATTTGACTCGATTTGACTTATTGACTCGATTTCACTCGGTTTGACTCGATTTGACTGGATTTGACTAGATTTGCTTGATTTGACTTGGTTTGACTCGATTTGACTCGATTTGACTCGGTTTGACCCTGTTTGACTCGATTGGACTCGGTTTGACTCGATTTGACTTGATTTGACTCGATTTGACTTAATGGCGATGATAGCTCAGTGGTAGTGACGTCGGATACCGCGATGAAGGTCCCGGGTTCGAATCCTACAATGAGCTTGAGCTTTCGGTGAAGGAAAACATCGTGAGGAAACCATAGCACGGTGGTAGGGTACTTTGTAGTACCCGCCTGGCTGGCTACCACCCTCAAGTTGAAAATCTGTCGCCAAGCACCTTTCGGTGTGTTCCGATAGCTGCACTTGAGAGCCAGTTCCTTCTAGGCTTTGTGTGCTTACCACCTTCGGCCGCATCATCACTTACCATGGTGAGATTGCAGTCAAACACAGGCCTATAAACAGTAAAAAAAAAAAAAAAAAATTGACTTGATTTGCTTGATTTGACTTGATTTGAAACGTCAACGCAAATAATTACTGTTCGTTGACGGCAAAGTAAAAATAATAAGTATTAATTTATATCGGCGCCATTAATCTTATTCTTATTATCATGTATTATCCCGATTCCACTTTTATTTTCGGAGTTTAAAAAGATATCGACACCGTAATATATTTTTCCCCATTTTCTTGGATTTTTTTCAAGAACTGGTAACTGGTATAAACGTCACTATGACAAGCAGAATGAAGTAACGCGAGGATAAGACGTAGCAAAGTTGGCCACTTTTTAAAAGTCATGTAGTATGGGGATACTCTTTCTAGACATATATATTTTCTAAGTTATATAGCTTACCAAATACGTCCAGCGTCTTTCGTATTTATAAATGCACTCGGCAAGCACCAAAAAACACCACCTCGCCCCTAACAATGATCTATGTATGACACAAGTAAAGTAAGAAAAATAGTTGTTTGAGTGACGTGCGCTCAGAGGCACGCTTGCCTTTCGCGTCACGGGCGGGTCTAAATCGGCCCATTGTCCCCGTCCGTGTGGCTCGCCGCCAAATCTACACACTTGTCATTGTCTGTAGACGCCTTTAAGCACAATATTGGGAGATTGTGGCCGGCGACGGTATACTCTTTATAAATTAAGGTAAAGTATCGGCTAAGATCAGATCAGTTGGATTGTCGACTGTTGGATGGTAAATTAAGTTAACAATAGGCGGGCTTTGTGATTATTTGCTACCTAAGTACTATAAAAAAGTTTTTTTTTTTTTTTATTTATTTGAGAAATCAACAGCGATACAAAATTTAATAGTAAGTATAAAATTATTGATAGAAAGTAAGGCCAATTACAGATTTCTTCTTACAGATTTCTTGTTTCTGTATATAGATTGTATATGGAATATCATCTGCAACATTATTACCCAACTGATAAGGCGCGTCGTGAATCTTCGTTCGCACAGAAAAGAAAGTATGCTCGAAGATTAACGAAAGAATGCTTAAAACTTACAATCAACCTTAGATCACTACTATAAGGTTCATAATACACTGCAGCTGTTAGTTCCGTCTCACTCGCAAGTCACGCCCCTCCGCACGGCGCGCGCTAACATGCCGGCAGCTGCGGACCAATAGCGTTTCCCGCATTTTGAAAATGTATCTTCTGCGCAGGTATATCGGTAAGCCATGTCAGTTGGGTACTACTGTACCCAAATTATGGCGCGTCCACGGTCCACGTGAACGGACTTGCGAGCCTCGAACGAGCGACTCGACTGCGCTCCCGATTGTCAGTTTTTCCACGAACACAGGGATTCGCATCACGCTCGTATTGTAGGTTCATTGTACTTTCACTTGAAACCGCGAGCAACGAACGAATTGAGGCTCGACACGTGCTCGGTTCGCGTAGCGTTGGACGCACCATAAGAACGTTACTTTTTATGTTAGGTTATCATCGCGAATATATAAATAATACTTCAATGAATTAGCCTATTATATAGTGGCTCCACCGTCACGCGTCGTCTCACGGAAATCATGCGACAGCTTGAACCGACAATGTCGAAGCAGATGGCCGCATATTGTGCTTGTCGTAGCGAAATCGTAGCTGTCGTAGCTCGTAGCATCTCGTAGTAGCCCGCGCGTAACCGTGAATTAACACAATAGCATGACAGTTCTAGTGTTTTTGATTTTTAAGTAGATGACAAGCAAGGTAGTATAATTGAATAACGTTTGTCGTAAACTGATTACGATTTCAAACGCTACGACTGTCCAAAACGACAACGACAACCCAAATTGTGCGTGGAATAGAGATGAAATTTGTAAATCATAATATTTGTGTTGATGATATGACTAGGCTGCGCATGGTCATTTATTTGTGGGTTTTCTTTAGATTATACAGAATATACACATTAAATAGAATAATTGTCCGGCTAACATTTGACTAAATGTGATGATGTGGCCTCAGAAATTGCAATTTTACAGAAGAATTCATGATGTCTCCAAAAAAAAGTAACGATATGGTGCTTAAGTGTCCTGTCTCTATTTCTATTTTCATGTGTTTGTTTGTTCGAACATCATGCAAAAGTACTAACTACATTTTATCCCGGAATATAATAAATATCTCGGAATATAATGAACTAATCTTGGCAAGAACGCTCCGATTGTTAGGATGATCCATTTGTACAATGACATATCGGTATCTTCGGAAGACGTCGACATATTTTTTTAATAACTCATTGAAAATATTCAAACGCTTAATAGTAGGTCACCTGGAGAATAAATGTTGACATAAACACAAATATAAATATAATTATCTTTTATGTGTAATTTTTATAATAATTTTATTTGTAAGTTTGAGTATATATATTTTTTATTTTGTATAATTTATTTTTTGTATAGTTTTTAGTAACTTTGGCATAATTATGAATGTAATTAAAATATTATAATCTTTTAGTTTTTATATATTTGCATTATTATTATTATCATTGTAAATTAAATTAAATTGACATATTCATTCCTTTTAACTTTTTGATGACTTTTAGAAATTTTTTTTTCTGAATATTGTGATATAAGTAGTAAAATCTTGTGATATTGTAAAATTTATTATTAATTGCATGCTGTGGTAGCCTATAATTGAGGCAACATTTGGAATTTATGTATTGATTAATTAAGATAATTTAAGTTAGTGTATGTCTTGTTGGTTACCCTAATAAAATAAATATAAATCTCCGAAACTCAAGAAAACCCGTGAGACGGGAACTAAAATAAAAATAATTTAAATCAACAATAAACAAAGTGGAATAGAATCCAGCATGTTGCATCCAAATTATTAGTCAAATTCAACATTCGCTTGACTTATACTTACGTTAATATCAACTCTATATTAACATGATAAGGTGGGTAGTCGTCTGGCAATGTTGAAGGTAGCAATGGGAGAATTTTCTCCACTTGCCAGGCTATAACTCTTTGTTTAGTATAAAACTGGTGACAGACGACGTCTCACATGTGCCTCGTGTTACACTCTCACTATGTATCACTATTTTGTCTATGGAATTACCATTTTGTTGGATATTTGTTTAAATAACATAGAATACGTTGGTATTTTTTGTACCGATGGATTTCCTCGGGTTTATAAAATATTGAGAATGTTTTTTTACCTGCGACAGCAAAGACAGGGTTAAATATAATCATTCAACATAACCCACTATCAAAACCAAAGCTTTTCTTCAAAAATTGTCATAAAACCACGACCAACACTTTTTAGGTCGTAAGCTACTGAGACGAAATTGAACATGTCCTCTGGGATCAGGAAAATGGAAACGTAACAAAGCCAAGAGTGTCTTCTCTAGTTTTTTATAATTACTTATTCTAAGTTGTATCCTTCAATAATACATTCCGGGCTTTTTCTAGACTTAATGTTACTCACACTGGTTGCCAGGGTGAGTTCATAAATCTAAAAACATCCATTTTATTTAGTGCAGTTACGTAGCTCGGATAATCCGTAATACCTTATAGCTTTCTTCATGATATAGCTATGCATAGCATAGCATGATATACCCATCTACTTTATTATGGATGCCGCATAGCTGATATGCTAATTCAAAATATTATATACAAATCACATTTAGACTCAGAACAACCTCACATATTTGTTGTTCAAATTCAAAATTCAAAATCATTTATTCAAATGGACCTTCGCAGGCACTTATGAAAAGTCTGACTCTAATACTCTAATACCGGTTCGGAACGTTGCATTTGCTGAGAAGAGCCGGCAATCAACTCAGCAATTACTCTTTTCAAAACAAGCTTAGATTCATTACATAATATTTACATTCTAATCGCACTGACAACAATTGCGTGCCCCGGCGCGGCGGCAAAACTACAAAGTCAAAGTCAAGTTGTGTACAAATGTTTGGCCTTGCTAGGAATCAAACCCATGGCCTGTCGTATAACAGTCAGGATAGTCTCCAAGACGAGTCGGTTGTTGAAACTCATCATGATTTATATGGGCTATTTTTAATGCTTAAAAATTGTCTTCTATCTTCCAAATTGAGCAATTTCTTTGCATATTTTTCATGACGTATGTAATTTAAAAACAGTTTACATAACCAGCAAACGCGTGGAATATTATAAAAATGGATATACAATCCACTTCTAAATCCAATCCTCTACATGCAAAGTACACAGCGTGGCTCAGAGCTTCGTCCTTAACATATTTAGGGATCGTTTGCCAGAGTTGCGCCCGGCGAAAACGAAAATCTTGGAATCTTGCTAAACAGTCTTTTGTGTGAGAATTCTCATGTAGATTGAAATGTTTCAATGCATACACTATGCAAAGTTGAAAGTTGCTAAAGCTGAAAACTGTAATCAAATTCTGCAAGTTATTGGTTGAGGTTAATATAGCATATTACTCACCTAGGGCAGGAAAGTAAGCCGACGACGACAAACATGTGATCTGAGGCTTTCTTATTTCCTGCCCAAGGTGTGTATACTATTTTTCTCCGCGACGGAGGCGGAAAGCGGCATTTTCGTTTAGCGCAGCGGGACGAATGTTAACGCTTTCCTCTCGGAGAGAAGAAAAAATCTTTTTTCTGGAATAAATCTATTATCTTGGATCACAGCTCAATAATCTATCAAATATCGCAACTTCACGAAGTAATATTATTATCTCATTTAAATAATAAAAGAACTAAAGTAGTCGAAGTGGTATTATTATTATTGAGTCAGGTATAGGTGTATTTTTGGCTTAGACTCCATTGAACAACTTTGAATTGTTGAATAAAAGAAATGAAAAATCATCGATTTTGGAATCGTGTAAAACACTACCTCATATATTAATTTACATATAAACATAAACTACCGAGTTTTTATAAGCCTGCGTTTGCAATCAATCCTTCCTACAATCCTTTTTTAAATTTATTACCGTTTTAAAAATATAATATCAATATTAAACATACGCTGCATTTGAATAATAATCTTAAAGTCAAAGCCAGTCAGTTTAGGTATTTGTAGGGTTCTTATGAACCTGTGGTAGGTTCGGAAGAATCAACTAAGAAGAATCTAGCAAGAAAGTCGGTAAGGTTACATCACAGGGTTACATTATGTATAATGTTTGTGATGTGTGTGTGCCAAATAAAGATTTGTCTATTGTCTATATTTTTTTTATGTTTGTTACCTCATCACTCCGTCATTTATTAACCGATTTGGAAAATTCTTTTTTGTTTGGAACGGTACATTTCCCGTTTGGTCCCAATCTCATCAGGTCAGGATTTGATTACTTTTTAGTGTAGTTTGAAGTCCGTTTAAGTTTTTTGTAAAACAGTTTTCATTTCCAACACAGTAAGTTATAATGGGAGAGATGGTGGTAAACACACCAGAAGGCGTTTTGTGACAGCCAGTCATGTACTTCACAGCGCCTTACCACCTGCTGTGGTTTCCTCAAGTTCTTTGTACTCATGTTATTGACGTCACTACCACTGAGCTATCATACATATCATCATATTTCATCATCATCATCACATTTCCTTACAAAATCTTCAATTACAAATACAGCTTAGAGTAATGCATTTAAATGACTGATATGATTACAAATATTACAATGTCCGTTTACAGCACTCGTCTAAACTTAAGTTAAGTGTACTGTTAATCTATATGTGTTAGATAAACGAACAACATTGTAACGGTTATGTATCACATAGTCTGGCTCGCGGAGTGAAGTGATAAAGGTGGATATTACACACAGATGTGAAGGATCATGAACTTCATTAACCGACGAAAAAACGGAGGAGGTTTATAAGTCGACGCGTATATTTTTTTAACCGACGAAATAACGGAGGAGTTTTACAAGTCGACGCGTATATTTTTTTAACCGACGAAATAACGTAGGAGGTTTATAAGTCGACGCGTATATTTTTTTAACCGACGAAATAACGGATGAGTTTTATAAGTCGACGCGTATATTTTTTTAACCGACGAAATAACGGAGGAGGTTTATAAGTCGACGCGTATATTTTTTTAACCGACGAAATAACGGAAGAGGTTTATAAGTCGACGCGTATATTTTTTTAACCGACGAAATAACGGAGGAGGTTTATAAGTCGACGCGTATATTTTTTTAACCGACGAAAAAACGGAGGACGTTTATAAGTCGACGCGTATATTTTTTTTCTATGTACCACGCATAACTTTTTACAGAGTAGTCTGATTTCGATAATTCTTTTTTTATTGGATAGGGTATACCTCAAAGATGGTCCCATATAAAATTGGAAAAAAAATCCTACCCTAAGGTTGGGAAAATAGGGTTGATTTATTTTTCACTCACAGATTTTAATGCTGAGTTGTGTATTACATTGAAATTAATCAAAAATTACGCATGTATTAGTAGATTATAGCCATAAACAAATATTAAAAAAAAATGCATACATAGGTTATTGGTTTGTCCCCGACTGAAAACCTTATAAAATTCAAGTTATATTCAAAAGTCTATAGATCAAAGAGCTTGTTTTTTTCATTTCAGTTATTTATAAATTTTCGGTTTCAGTTTTTTCGGCGGTTTTTTTATTTTTATTAAAAAGTTTTTATTTTTTGTGTTTAGACGTTGTAAGTACTTCGAAAGTTATCTAAAGTTATATATAATCAGGGTAAACATTTCTGTCTTGGAAAATCAAATCCATGCAAACTTTACTGGCCCGTTAAGAGATTTTTTGGGTTTTGAACCAACAAGGAACCCGCGGTCACTACGGTACATTTCAGCAATCATCATTGATATTGATTTTAATAGTTTTAAATGTATATAGGTATGGGCCAAACCATGAAATATACATCTAAGGAAGTCGAAACCCTTGGTCCGCGAGGCAGATTCAAACTCAGACTCGCAATTGCCCAGTTTTTTTTTAATATTTACCTACCTATAGGTTTGTTTGACCACAATCTCACCATAGTCAGTGATAATATGGTGTTAAGCACACAAAACCTAGAAAGGAGACTGTCAAGTGCAGCTGTCAGAACACATCACTGGGTGCTTCTCTCTTCTCTGTCGTTTCGCTCTTGGCAGAGCGGTCGTGGTCACGTTGAGGCGTCCATATCGGTGATAGAGGCGGACACGGCTCTCCGCACGATCTCCCGCCATCTCTCTCTGTTGGCAGACTGTCTGGTGCAGTCAGATACGCGGTTTCCCACTGCAGATTTTACTTGGTCAGACCAGCGCATAGGTGACCTGCCGCGTGATCTGGTTCCCTCCACTTTTCCTTATATGACCAGCCTTTCAATGGAGTCGTTATCCCGCCTAGAAACATACCCAAAATACTGCAGTATGCGCGACTGTACTACGGCCGATAAACGCTGCGTGATGCCTAGCTCCTGGAGTATGGGCACGTTGGTCCGAAATTCCGTCCACGATATCCCCAGCATCTTCCTCCAGCACCACATCTCTAGAGCATCTATCTCTGGGTGCTTGGCAAAATTAAAATCAAATTTTATTTTCTAAGCAAAGTTGTCCGCTTAAGCCAAAAATACATCACCAGAGTTACGAATACAAAATTTCAACCGCGCTAGTACGTCATAAAATTCGTATCAACCGAGCACACTGCAACTTTGGACAAAGAGCCGCCCCTGCCCCGCCCCGCCCCGTGGGGGCGCGATAAACATGGGGGCCTTAGGACCATATAAACTGGTACTTGAATGTAAGTTGTTATTAAATTGCTTTGAATTATGTCAATGAAAAGTTTATTTTATTATTAGTAATGCTTGGGTATAGACTCTTTCAAGTTTTGGTAATATAACCTGAAGAATTAAGGATATATAATTAAACGAACTTAAATAATCTAAAAGAAAAAAATTGTTGCCAGAAGACAACGTAGCCAGATGTCGTGTCGTGTCGGCCAATGTAGAAACGCCCAATGCTAGTGGTATTGCCACCTATTTGTGAATCTAATTTAAAGATTAATTAAATCTAATTGCTGCGGAGATCTCGTCAACGAGCTCGGCCACCATGGGCTTTCGTGCTCTCTAAGTGCTGGTCGAATATCGTGATATTCGACCAGCACTTAGAGAGCACGAACACTCAGCTATTAATGACATTATCCGTAGGGCTCTTGTTGTCGCTAACGTGCCTTCCGTACTGGAACCAGTCGGTATTGCGCGGGGCGATGGCAAGAGACCGGATGGTATGTCTTTGATCCCTTGGAGTGTCGGCAAGTCACTGGTGTGGGATGCCACATGTGTCGATACACTCGCGCCATCTCACTTACCGGCGACTTGTAAAGCTGCAGAGGCAGCTGCGGCAAGTGGCGAAAATTCAAAAAATACGCATCGATTGGACCCAATTATATTTTTGTGCCTTTTCCGGTCGAGACCATGGGTCCGTGGGGGTCCGAAGCTCGCCGTTTTGCTCGCACCTTGTCATCAAAATTGATCGAGGCCTCCGGAGACCAGCGGGCGGGGAGCTTTTTCCGCCAACGCGTCAGCTTGGCTATCCAAAGAAGAAACGCTGCCAGCCTTCTGGGAACCCTGCTGTTAATCGGAAGCAGCGACAGGCTTGAGGAAATTTTCTATATATAGATTGTATTTTGTACATATTTGTTGTAAATATAATTAAAAGAGTTATATTTTATTGTATTTTTTTTTAATTTTTCACATATAGACAAAAAAATACCTGACAATCAACTGAAGCAGTTTTACAGCACTGATATATCATTTCGGTGTGTCATAAAACTTTATTTTATACTGCCAACGATTTCCATAATTGAAATGTAACCAAAACTGATAAAGCGTGCTTCCAATAATGCGGAATATCGAATTGATGACAGCAACAGTTGTAAAACTAGCTTTCAGTACAAGGGACGACCCGTTGTATAAATTACAGTGCATAAAAACACTGGCGACAGAGATTTGCTTGTGCCAGAAAACTGTGAGGTGGATGATACGGTGCTGTTTTGCATCCGTAACCGCCCGTTCAGTCTATTTTAAAAGGCTCATTGTATTTGTTAATTAACTTGATGAAAGTTTGTGTTAATCTTAATTTTTATTTGTCTTGGTTTCCTAGATCATACTGTTCAGGGGTTTTAATCGATAAACGAAACATATTTCTAAGTAATAATAAAAAAAAAAAAAAAGCGCGGGAAACCGCTATTGGTCGACAGATGCCGCCATGATAGCGCGCCGTGCGGAGGGGCGTGACTTGCGAGTGAAACGGAACTAACAGCTGCAGTGTATTATGAACCTTATAGTAGTGATCTAAGGTTGATTGTAAGTTGTAAGCATTCTTTCGTTAATCTTCGTGGCCATACTTTCTTTTCTGTGCGAACGAAGATTCACGAGGCGCCTTATCAGTTGGGTATTACTGTACTAATTAATCATATTTATGGTAACTTAATGAACTAAACTTCTCAGTTAAGTCTCAATTGGATCAATTTTTTCGGTTAGGTTTAAGAATTTGTTTTTTAGTGTAGCATTTTCATCGAACTTTTTAGTTCATTCTATATTAATACATTCTCAATAATGCTGCCAAATAATTTATATAACTCCGTATGTTTCCAATAGTTTGGCTGCTGGATCGCACCCCGCGGTTCCTGAAAAAAGTGGCACGTAATTAAATCGAAGCTTGCCAAGAAACTGACAATATCTGTAGGCCGCGTGTAACGTAGCGGCCATTATTACTTGGCAGGTGGCGAGCTTTTTGAAAAACGCAGCTTTGTTTATAGAAATTGCTTGCATTGTCTTTTATCTGGCTATTCGTTTTGTAAGAGGAAGTTTCTGTTCAGTTTTGATATGTGTTGCCAGTTAATTGGCATAGTAAATTAAATGTATTTGTGAATAAGCGACAATTTACTTTTTAGTCTCTCATTATTTTAATGTATACAACATGTAATTAACTTACATTTGAAATGTTAATTCATTTTCCCTGATATTTTAGTGAAACGATGCAAAAAAAAAAACAAGCTCTGCAAGACAACAGTTGGAGCATAACCAATCAATCTCCATTTTTCATACAAGTTACATTAGATCATCATTGTAAATGAAGAAAAGATAGAGACCCAGAATGGAGCCTTGAGGAACACCCTTATTATCTTACTATTTACATAAAATATCATAATAACACTACGCAATTCGGAATACTAGTTGAGTCATTACACCTCTTAAGTGATCACATCAAGTACTAACACCAGCTAGCACGTCCTGGGTATGGGTTACCGCAACAAATGTCACAAGCAAGTCTTACATGCAGGCCCCGCGGACTCATTACCCGATCGGAACCGTGTCGCAATTCCCGAAGCTACGATAAATAGTCGCTGGATGTAGGAAGCTATTGTCGAAGCTGTCGATAATTTTTCGATTGCATTATACTGATAGATTAGATTTGACTTTATTTCTAGCAGTGTGATGTAGTTTTGCTGTTGCAACACTGGGTGTATCAAAAGATGAAGGATGTATAAAATCGGTAATATTTATGAGCGATTTTTATAATGGAACATTCAAAAGCAAGGTAGCGTCCATAGGGCTACGGTAACCGGTTACCACCAGGCGGGTAGTGTGCTTGTTTACCGAGTTATCTGTATAAACCAGCCAAGAGCAAGTCGGAATTGCACACGAAGGGTTCCGTAAGGTTTCTTGTATGGTCACCTTTAATTTTTAACTTTATTTCATTTTTATTATTTGTTGTTATAGCGGCAATAGAAATACACATTTTGTATACAAATTCTGTTTTTTGTTTTTTTTTTATACCACTAAGGTTGCAAATAAGCATATGGCCCGCCTGATAGTAAGCGGTTACCGTAGCCTATGGACGCTTGCAACACCAGGGGTATCACTCGCACGTTGCCGACCCTGCAGAAATCTCTTCACACTCTTTTTGAAGAACCCCATGCTGTACTCCATTGGGAAAACCAGGGCAGGGAGCTCATTCCACAGTCTGAGCGTCCGCGGAAGGAAGTTCCGTTGAGCCCGCACAGTTCGAAACAATTCTGGTTTCAATGTGTGAGGATGGACGCCCCGTCGATGGCGAGAGTTGCGATCGTGGAAGGAAGCCGTGGCCATCAATTCTTCAGTCAGTCGAACAATTATTTAAACCACTCCGTTGTACAAGCGGTAGAACACATGTCTACCTATTACGGTTCATGAGATACAGCGAACAGAAGGACAGCGGTAATTGTAATAGGGTCCCGCTAGCAACCTTTGGGTACGGAAACCTGAAAAGAGCTTCTAAAAAAATCGTTAATTATTTTCATAATATTCGTGGTGGTTCATTTGTTGTATCGTTTTAAATAATCTTATGTGGCACGTTGGCCCTTTATTTACACCATTTACACCAATTAATTATGATGTAGCATGCTTTTATCACCAACACTAACACTCGATATCCTATCGAGCGCTACGAAAATCGGCTCACACATTGAACCGCGCTCAGTCACCGTCGGGACGGTTGTAGACGGTTTTAGAAGGATTAATTGGATGTCCTATTCGTGTAATGGTCACCGGTATCAGTTGGTACGAACTCGATTGATATGTTTGGTTTTGCCTGTGGCCAAATAAATAACTTCGCAGTATTGTGCGATGGCCTAATGTATGTGCTCGGTGGATTTGCGAGCTGAGGTTCAATGATAAATAAGCTTTTGTAGCTAATGAACAGTTGTACGAAGCGTTATCTGTATTTCGTTTAGTTTGTTGGCCTAAACAAGAACCATTTTAATAGGCCAATGATAACCCATCTATCCATGTGACAATGTGATACTAAATATCCTCTTTTCAAAAGAGACTTCTTAGTGATTTTTGTTTGTGTATGCCTAAAATCTTTTTGAACCAAATCATAATCCTTGACTGGTGGTCGTACCTTTGTGCTTACGTAATTTTTCTTATACATCATTATTTCACAAAAAACATGTCCCATACGCAAAATTTTACGTGTACGATACAAACAATTTTGAGTTTCTTATGTGAGTTCAATACTTCTTAAGATATATCCCTGATTGCAGCATCATTAACAATTATCCAAAATATTGAATACCAAGAGAAACATACTAATTGGTCTTGAAGTGTCTTCAAAAACCGCGCACATACAAACATACACGAGAAACGGAGAACCTTCCTCTTTTGAAGTCAGTAAAAACACGTTACCCTTCCAATACTTACACCAGACAGACTACATTTAATTGTTCTACAAAAACAAGTAGGTATAGTCGAAACTCCTAACACTGCCTAGGTACAGTGTAGGAGAGTTCCCGCTGAAAAACGTCACGGCTGTAGTGTAAATCGTCATATTGTCTGGCGGGGCGTGTGGCGCACATCCAAACTTGTCCCGCCCTGGATTTTTACTTTTTTACCTTTTTTAACGCTTTCCACTCACCGGCAATAGTACGAGTGTTGTTAGAATGTCTAGTTTTTTGGTGCTTGTGAAATAGTTAGAATAAAATTGTGTCTTTGGTATTTTATTGATTTATGTTTACTCTATGACATTTTTTGTTAGTTTGTCGTTATTTTATGTAACAACGGAGATACGGATTAAAGTGTTTTTTTACGGGTAGTTTATTTGACGGAGAGTGATATAGACACGGGAAAAATTACACAAAAATATCTTCGGACTAATGTGGGGTCTATACTTAGTAATTAGACCTCCAGTATCTCTTTCTCTTGGGAGATTAGAACTCACTTAAATATAGCAAAAGAAAACATCGGGTTTGATTTTTGGCTTGTTTAAAAGTGCTAATCTCTGGAACTACCAGTCGTATTCGAAAAATTCTTTCATGTTGGGCACTATACTTAGTAAATAGATTTCTAGTATCTCTTTCTCTTGCGAGATTAGAACTCACTTCAATATACCAAAAGAATACATCGGAATTCCAATATATACTAATATATTAAAGCTAAAGAGTCTTTTGTTTGATTGTTGGTTTGTTTAAAAGTGCTAATCTCGGGAACTACCAGTCGTATTCGAAAAATTCTTTTAAAATGTATAGGCCTGTGTTTGACCACAATCTCACTATAGTAAGTGATGATGAATACGAATGACAGCGGGGGACAGCTATGTCTTACATAAAACATATTAAGACCTTACTCCAAAATAAAAAGACCATTTTCTTTTCAACGAAGCGAGTCGAATCTAAAGTCTAATAAAAATGCAAAGATGGTCGACGCAGGTTATAAATAATTTTAATGACTATATTTAATTAAAGTTCGTCCGTGAGATTCACCCGTGATAGTAATAGCTAATGAGAATAAACTAAGAAAACAACCCCTTTTTTCTTTGCAAGTTATTGCTTAAGTGTATACTGTTATTAATGGTAGCGCGTTACTTAATTAAGACGGTACGTTTTTGCGGTAAAAAAATATCTGAGCGTCTTTTGTTTGGTACAAAATTGCTTTTGGTTTTGATAAATAAGCAAGTTTTATAACTGTAAGCCGTTTTAGGTATACATTTTCAAACAAATTCTTTGAATGTTACAAAAAATATTTAATACTAGTTGCCCGGTGCAACTTCGTTTGCGTTATGTCTTACCCTATAACCCCTTTTTTTTTTTTTTTTTTCGTGGGGAAATCCTCATGGATACCCGGTCACTCCGGGGGGAGCGGCCGGGTTATGTCAGACTCCTACTGACTCTCACACCCCACGGCGTTCCTACCTGTCGCTGCCGGCTGGATATACGGGGGCGCCGAAGCATTCGTCCGCGTATCCAGCAGCGACGGCCTGATCGGAGGCCTCCTCTTCGTCGACGGCAGAGACCGGAGCTCTTGTCTCCGCCGTCTCCTCCTGAGTAGCGTGCGGGAACGCTCCACTACTCGGGCCCGATGTTGATGGGCGGCAGACTCCCCCGAGTCCGCCACCCTTGGGCCCATGTTGGGGGGAAGGTGGCTCAAAAAAGCCGCCCTCCGACGCCCCTTTCTCCTGCGGCGGATGGCCAGGTTGGAAGTGTCCTCCCTGTCACGTTCCGCCGCCTCCTTTGCGAGCATAACTCGCTCACAAAAGGAGTGGAGTGCGTCCCACGATCTCTCGCTGTCAACCACAGCGCGGATCACGCTTGGCAGCGAGAGGTCAGTCCCCACTTCGGCGCAGAGCTCGCTGCGCTCGCTTGCCCAGGCTGGGCACACCTCCAGCGTGCGCTGTGCCTCCTCCTCGAGGCACCCGTCGCAGTGGTGGCACTCGGCGGTCGGCTCCCTCCCGGCAATCCGACACAGATACCTCCCGAAACAACCGTGTCCCGAGAGGATCTGCATCAACCGGAAGGTCAACGTGCCGTGCCTCCGCTCTAGCCACTCATCCATCACTGGACGGATGGCCTCGATGGTCCTAAGACCCGCACTAGGGTGCTCCCACCTGGACTTCCACTCCTGGATGGCAAGCGTGCGCAACTGCGCCCTGCGCCCCTCCATCTCGCGTGGTGCCGGCGTCTCGCCCTGGGCCAGCGCCTCCTCGCGCCAGAAATAAACTGACGCAAGGGCTCTCGCTTCAAGGTCCCATGGCCAGGAACCGGTCAGCACACACGCCGCTTCGCAGGAGATCGTGCGATATCCCCGTATTGCCCTGATCGCCACCACCCTCTGCGGTCTCCGCAGAAGGGCGATATTGCGGCGATTCAGAGCCTCCGCCCATACGGGAGCTCCGTACGTCACCATTGATCGCACGATCCCCAGGTACAGCCGCCTACAAAGGGCGCCCGGCTCGCCAGTGTTCGGCAGCAGCCGCCCAAGAGCAGCCGCCGCGCCCATACCCTATACCCCCTACCCTACCCTATACCCTACCTAAACAACTTTCTTAATATCCGTAAGAACCTTCTACAATATATTAGAAAACTTAAAAAAATATGGATAAAATCGATAAAGTTGTTCTCAAGTATGACCAAGGGATAGAGGGATTATTTTTTATATGTATAGATGGATTAGATATTAAATATACGATTATATTCTAACCCCCTTATTCATAATCGCTTTTTAACTAAATCAGTGTAATAGTGTGCCCCGTCTCACTCTTTCGATCACCAAATGTCACCTGTCAGATAAAGACTTCGGAATTTTAGCTAATCAACGTTTGATAACTTTATTATGAATAAGGGGGTTAGTATTTACTCCTTATTCAATATTATAATATCTAAGAAAAACGCAAACTATCTTAACTCCATCGACAGTATTAATATTCATAGAATAAATTATCACACGAAGCGAAAGAGGACGCTACAAAACTTGCAATCTCAAATTTTACCTACAACGCATATAATAAGTAGTTACTGGAGTCTAATTACTCTCTAGACGGCTTTAGAAGCGTCGTTAAGTAATTTCGCAGCGCCTACCTGTCTACCGCGACGCGTCGTATGTAGGCAAAATTTCTACACTACATTATTCCCAAGAACTTAAATGTCACTGTCGGTTCTCACTTCATTATCACTCCTCTAATGGTTATCGCTTTCATGAGTTTGATGAGCTGAGCACAGGCCTCCTTTCACAAATGAGGGTGAAAGGGAATGGGCAATACTCCACCACGCGTGCTCACTGCGGATCGGTGGAGGTGGTCAACCTACTGTTGGAATTTTTCAAGCCGCCTAACTAGCTTAACGACTATCACAATTAAGATTACCGGGACCAACGGCTTTACGTGCCTTCCGAAGCACGGAATCAGCACTTACACAAGACATAAAAATGAAGTGATAACAGAGTGAGTTCAACCGGTACCACCTCCACAGGTACTAGGTATACATTATAGCATCACTTGGGACGGTTTAAGAATTCGTGCCAAGCGACGCGAATTGCGGACTTTTCAGGTAAGGATTACTTTTGGCCGCTGATCAAAGTTTTGAACGTTACCTTTTTACATTTTTCGACTTTACGAGGGTCAGCCAATGTTCAAAGGTCCCCATTCAATGTGAATACGTTTTAAGTTTTATTTTGAATCGATTGAAAACTTTGTCAACCTTTTTGGTGAAACGGGTACCTTCCATTTTCTAATGTGTTTTTAAGATGTATCGATATAGTTTGAAAGAACCTTTATTATAGTAAAAGATTACATTATTTATGAAAAGCTGGATAAATATCCTAACATTTTCCTGCAATTTAATTATACTGGGTGGAGATTTCGAGATGGCATATTTTCGAAACCTATATTGGGTTAGTCATGCTGAACAAATTTTACTATGGAAACAATAGTGAATTCTCAAAATAAAAATTTACTTTTTATAATATATTTATATTAATAAGGATATTTATTTATTAAAGGATCTTTCATTATTGAAAAAAACCCTACTAAAGAGAATATTACTCCTTTTACAAGTGACTTTTATCACCAACCTTAGGAAGTATAAAAACGTAAACAAAATTCTGGTAGCCATCGACAAAATAGTAAAATTCGCCATCAAGAACATCCATATGGAGCAGGATCGTTCGATGAACATAAAAACATTTTACTGACAAAGTTATTAGCGCTCGTATAGGCTGTAAAAAGCTGCTTGCGAGCCGAAAACGCGCCTCTGATTTTACAACGTCTAGCTGTTCTATCTAAGCCTATAAATATGGGGAATATTGTTTGTGAAAATCTTATTTGAACGTTAAATTAATCTATGGGAAAAATGCTATAGGATTTACGGCTATGGTAACGGCTTCTTATCATGAGCCATGCTACGAGAAAATATATATCTATTATTTAAATATTGCTTGCTTAAGAAATAAAAGCGTCAATTATTGATTGTCCAAATAATATAAAAACAATATCTTGCTGAGATTCTTGCCCGTTCTTTAACTAAACATTGACCCCCTTACTCATAAAACATTATTTAACTAATAAGCTGATTAAGTGGTCACCTAAATAACGTCAAATTGTTTGACAACGTCAGCAAGGTGACGTTATTTATTTGACCATTTATTCAGTAGATTTAGTTAAATAGCGTTTATGAGTAAGGCCGTAACATTGGTCACTTAAAATTAGCGACGAGTCGCTGGAGTTCAAGATTGTTAATAAAACTAGATGACTGAAAAATTCTATATAATCCGTCATTTTCTTTATCAAAAAATATTAGACACGTATTTTTTCTTTTGTCAATTAATCAAAAAAATACGAAGATATCGTGTATTCAAGTTCCGCGTGACGTCGCGTTAGGGTACACTTTATACTCAAAAACGTCACGAGCCCCCACTCCCGAACTCTGACACGCTTCATCTTTGATTTGTTAAAGCAAAAATACGTGTCCAATATTATTTGATAATCTAACTGATGGACTAACTGATTTACACAGGAATTATCCCTTTTTTGGAAATCTATAAAGAAGCATCATGTTCAGTGACATTCCTAGGCAGAATATAACGATGACTTGGCTCGACGGCAACAGTGGTAAGTAGTTCAGTAAATCAATATTTTATTTACCTTTCCTGATTAATTTATTTAGGGACCTCTTTAATAGGTGCTGTTCTTAAGACATGGCATATTTATTAAAAACTAACTTAAGTTTAATATTAAAGTCGCGATTTTATCCGCATTTCCATAGTATCTTATGTTTTTCTGGAATAAAAGTTATCCTTCGTTATCGTTAGTTTTATCTAAGTTATCGTTATCTTTGTCTATTTTATGATCTACATATTTGCCAAAAAGCATCGAAATCCATTCAACAATAAATTTCGTCTCAATACTGGAGTGGCTTAGGCAAAAAAAAGTTTGTTATTTCAAACGGGCGACGCCGTACTCAAAATAAAGTAGTCAGCTATCCTATTGTGCGATTGTTTGATATAGTTAGAATAGCAACGCCCCCTTCTCTCACTCAATTCCGCACCAAATGATATCATAACCAGATAAAATATAGCAACGATATAAAATTCACATAACAGAATATTTCCAGTCCGTAAAAAGGTTCAAACTTCCGGTCGAGAGCCTTCACTTGAATACTAGGCGAACAATAAAAATGTAAATAAAATCATGGTCCATGCGACAGAAGCCGCGGGCGTAAGCTAGTACATTACATATGTGTTTTTATTACATGGAGCTATAAAATTCCTTTTAGCTACCTTACAGTGTATGCTAATGTCTACGGACAACAAAATTTTATGATTGTGATACCTTGTCATACTGTTATACTCTATTTCACATAGGATGAGTCGTCAAGGTCAAGGGTTTTTTACCAATATCTAGTGAAATTCCATTTGATTACTCTGAAATAATATTCACAATATTTCGTGAAACCTAGCTCTATCATAGTATTCCTTTATTATATCGAAATTAACATTAACCATTGAGAAATTTAATAAAATACCATGTGTCACCGAACTCATCTTATTTGAAATATACTATAGTGATATTATTCTCTGAATCTATTCGCTACGTTGTTTGTAGGTATTAGTAGTTAATGGCCCTGATTCTGTTGTTTACAACTTAACTTATTTTAGTCTCACTGTGTCTCTTTCTAACAATGAACATAAGAAAAGGATGTAAGAAATTTAGTCCTGTCAAATTAGTCCAATGCTTGTTTTCAATATAAATTTAGTCGCCATCTATCGCGGTTACGTCTAAATACACGCAAATGAAGACGGCAAAGACACTTGACAGCTTTAAATATGTTTTATTCTTTTCAATAATGTTCGCAAGAAAGAGATGTGATGTTATGTTTAGTGCGATTTACAACAGAATCGGCACCATTGAAGAATATATTAAATAAATATTTAATCATGTATTTTTGCTTACCAAATCTTACTTCAAATGAAAAAATAAAAATATTTTTTTAGGTTCTTTGTTAAAGGGGCTGAAATCAGGGACTGAAATTTCAAAGTGGGGCTACAAGTTTAAATAGGGTATCATATTAATAGCGTCAGCGACTGCCAAGCGATACAAACACCATGATTAAGGTTCTGTGGTATCAGGATTCGGTGGGCGTACTGCAGGCAATGAAACAACGTAATACTATCGCTTCGGAAAACTCCCGTATGAGGAGAAGAAGCGACGCAACAAACTCCTCATGGGCCCCGATAGGTTTACTGTTATAATATTACAATTAATTAGGTAATCACTTCACTTTACAATCTTAGTCTTAACTTATAATCAGTTACAGAACCGGGTAAAACAATGATCGTACTGATCTGTGTCTAGCTCGAGAGCTTGTGAAAAACTAACTCTTACAAATACAAATACCCTCACTTTTATATGCTTTGCTATTTGCGTTATGGTCAGTGTTGCCACATCACTCAATCCTTCTACCATAATAATATTATCCAACCAATATGAATAAATATCTAGTAAATATCTAACATTCGGCCTTTCCTGACATCAAGTTTGTCCTCAAACTTAGTTATCAATATCGTAAAATAATACAGATAAATATACATCACTTTTACTCAGATGGATCCATCAACGTCCACTATTCTTTTTCTCAGATGGATCCATCAACATCAGTTCACCTATCTCTAAAACTAATACTGACAGTGTATACAGACAGTTATCAACTCCAACCAAAATCAATCACCAAATATTATCTTATCTATCCCATCTTTCTATCCCATCTTTCTATCCCATCTTTCTATCCCATCTTTCTATCCCATCTTTCTATCCCATCTTTCTATTTCTATCTTCTCTATCTATTTCTATCCCATCAATCTATTTCTATCCCATCAATCTATATCTAACCCATCAATCTATATCTAACCCATCTATCTATATCTATTCCCCCTTTTTTTTTGCCAGAATTTGCATAACGACAGTGTATACAGTCAGTTATCAACTCCAACCAAAATCAATTACCAAATATTATCTTATCTATCCCATCTATCTATATCTCTCCCATCTATCTATTTCTATCACATCTATCTATTTCTATCACATCTATCTATATCTATCCCATCTATCTATACCTATTCCCTTTTTTTTTTGCCGAAAGTGTAGTTTAACATTCCACAAGGTGTATGTAGCAGTTTATAGATTTCTTACACTTTGTCAAATAGCTAACATGCAAAAACATTTGTTATATAACATTTTAGATTAACGGTTACATTACATATGAATTAAACACGAATAAATATTAAACTCTCTATCTATCCTTTCCCTCCTTTTCTTCTTTTATCTTCATATGAATTAGACTATAATTAAAATACAATACAACATTTTAAAATCCAAATTTCTAATAATCGTCATCTCTATGCTTATCTATTTTTTTTAACTTTCCTTATAATTTCTAATCTTTTCTAATCCCTTCTTATCTCTCCTAATCTTTTCTTATCTCTCCTAATCTTTTATCTCTCCTAATCTTTTATCTCTCCTAATCTTTTATCTCTCCTAATCTTTTATCTCTCCTAATCTTTTATCTCTCCTAATCTTTTATCTCTCCTAATCTTTTATCTTTTTTTCTAATCTTTTCTATTCTCTCTTTTTATTCAGATGGCTATATTAACATCTAATTCATTATATTCATGAGATGGCTATATCAACATCTATTAATTTTATTCAGATGGCTATATCAACATCTATTAATATTATTCAGATGGCTATATCAACATCTATTATTATTATTCAGATGGCTATATCAACATCTATTCATTTCTATCAATCAACATCTATTATTATTATTCAGATGGCTATATCAACATCTATTAATTTTATCCAGATGGCTCTATCAACATCTATTAATTTTATCCAGATTGCTATATCAACACTTAACCTCTCTTCTCTTTTTAATCGTTACTGGTCATACCAACTATTTTCTTATAAGAAGTGTCTCTTCAAATATTCATTCACGCTCTTGCTACTTAAAACTGTATATCTGTCATCATACCGCACGTCTGTCATCAAGACTGCACGTCTGTCATCAAGACTATATGTCTGACATCAAGACTGCACGTCTGTCATCAAGACTGCACGTCTGTCGACAAGACTGTGCATATGTCATCAAGTTTCTATTTTTTTTCAATATTTTATTGAAGAAAACTGCATGTCCGTTATCAAAACTGCATGTCCGTCATCAAGACTGCACATCTGACATCAAGACTGCACGTCTGTCATCAAGACTGCATATCTATCGTCAAGACTGCACGTCTGTCATCAAGACTTTTTCAACACAAGATTTTATTGAAGAACTTATTTGCGTTTTTGTTGTCGAGTGTATAAATAAATGAATGGACATCTGTTTTTTTTTATCACAATTAAACCTGTATCTTATCGAACCTAACTAGCGTAAATTCTATGCTTTGATACCTACATCTTATACCTCTTCTCTCTCTCTCTCAATATTATTTCATCTTATCAGTGTCCTTACAAGTGTTTTATATATTTTTATAGGTACATTTTTTTATAAACTATTATTCCGTATGTTGCTGATGTTAAAGCGGAAAACTAAAGACTACATCGTGAAAAACATCTAAACTTCTTAATCTAAACTTCTAACCATATTTTTCACACATTTCATCCACCTTTTTCTACTTCTATTTACTACTATCTACTTTCATATTCATAAATCTTTTAGTCTCAATATCACGATAATATTATCATCCAATCTTTTTTTTACTTCTATTTACTACTATCTACTTTCATATTCATAAATCTTTTAGTCTCATTATCACGATAATATTATGATTCAATCTTTTTCTACTTCCATTTACTACTATCTACTTTCATATTCATAACTCTTTTAGTCTCAATACCATGATAATATTATAATCTAAGCGAGTCTGACCAACAATCCAACGCCGATACGGCCTCACGGTGAATCACACGTCCACGGTGAATTACACGTCCAATCACATTCTGGTGTGAAAAGCTCTAACAGATATACCTGAAACCAATGAAGTCCAGCACAGTAATAGATCATTTCACTTGGCCATTTCTGCCTACATTTGCGAGCCAATTTTGCTATTAATCGATTTAGTTTGATCATTTTTCTAACGCTTACTCATATTAACCAGAGATCTAGAGTTAATTCCTACTTATCAACTTTATGAAGGGAAAATCTCGTTCATTCAAAGTAAACTAAAGTAAACTAATTGTGTGTTGCTTTTTGAGTGCATAGTGTTCAGATCATTTAGCAGATTTTATTTCGAATGACGATGTTTCATTCAGTTCACTTGCGTGTGTGCCTCCCCCTGTCTACTTTATTTTTGCTACTTAATCTTATATCTGTGGAAACTTTTAATTAGCTTTCAATATCTATGTAATTATAACTTTGTTAATTAAGAACCTAGCTGTTAGTTTCCATAAGCAAATAAAATAAAATAAAATAAATCTCAGGCAGGAAGTACAGCTACTCGGGCGCCAACGCTCATTTTTAACGAGCTGCGACTACTAATCTTCTGCGCAGTTAACGTCAAGAAAACGAATTTGAACTCTACATCGAACTCTACATTGAACTCTACATTGAACTCTACATTGAACTCTACATCGAACTCTACATTGACCTCTACATTGACTACATTGACCTCTACATGGACCTCTACATAGACCTCTACATGGACCTCTACATGGACCTCTACATGGACCTCTACATGGACCTCTACATGGACCTCTACATGGACCTCTACATGGACCTCTACATTGACCTCTACATTGACCTCTACATTGACCTCGTAACTTGAACTCGTAACTCGTAACTTGAACTCGTAACTCGTAACTTGAACTCGTAACTCGTAACTTGAACTCGTAACACGTAACTTGAACTCGTAACTCGTAACTTGAACTCTTAACTCGTAACTTGAACTCGTAACACGTAACTTGAACACGTAACACGTAAGTTGAACTCGTAACTCGTAACTTGTACTCTTGAAACTCGTAACTTGAACTCGTAACTTGAACTCGTAACTTGAACTCCAACTTGAACTCCAACTTGAACTCCAACTTGAACTCCAACTTGAACTCCGACTTGAACTCCAACTTGAACTCCAACTTGAACTCCAACTTGAACTCCAACTTGAACTCCAACTTGAACTCCAACTTGAACTCCAACTTGAACTCCAACTTGAACTCCAACTTGAACTCCAACTTGAACTCCAACTTGAACTCCAACTTGAACTCCAACTTGAACTCCAACTTGAACTCCAACTTGAACTCCAACTTGAACTCCAACTTGAACTCCAACTTGAACTCCAACTTGAACTCCAACTTGAACTCCAACTTGAACTCCAACTTGAACTACAACTTGAACTCCAACTTGAACTCCAACTTGAACTCCAACTTGAACTCCAACTTGAACTCCAACTTGAACTCCAACTTGAACTCCAACTTGAACTCCAACTTGAACTCCAACTTGAACTCCAACTTGAACTCCAACTTGAACTCCAACTTGAACTCCAACTTGAACTCCAACTTGAACTCCAACTTGAACTCCAACTTGAACTCTAACTTGAACTCTAACTTGAACTCTAACTTGAACTCTAACTTGCACTCTAACTTGAACTCTAACTTGCACTCTAACTTGCACTCTAACTTGCACTCTAACTTGAACTCTTACTTGAACTCTTACTTGAACTCTTACTTGAACTCTTACTTGAACTCTTACTTGAACTCTTACTTGAACTCTTACTTGAACTCTTACTTGAACTCTTACTTGAACTCTTACTTGAACTCTTACTTGAACTCTTACTTGAACTCTTACTTGAACTCTTACTTGAACTCTTACTTGAACTCTTACTTGAACTCTTACTTGAACTCTTACTTGAACTCTTACTTGAACTCTTACTTGAACTCTTACTTGAACTCTTACTTGAACTCTTACTGGAACTCTTACTGGAACTCTTACTGGAACTCTTACTGGAACTCTTACTTGAACTCCTACTTGAACACTTACTTGAACCCTTACTTGAACGCTTACTTGAACTCTTACTTGAACTCCGTATTAAACTCTAAATTGAACTCCGTATTAAACTCTAAATTGAATTCTAACTCTAAAGTGAATTCTAAAATGAACTGTAAATTGAACCCTTAATAGATCTAAATTGAACTCCTATTTGAACTCCTACTTGAACACTTACTTGAACCCTTAATTGAACTCTTAAGTGAACTCTTAAGTGAACTCTAAATTGAACTCTTAATTTAACTCCGTATTAAACTCTAAATTGAACTCCGTATTAAACTCTAAATTGAATTCTAACTCTAAAGTGAATTCTAAAATGAACTGTAAATTGAACCCTTAATAGATCTAAATTGAACTGTAAGTTGAACCCTTATTTGAACTCTAAATTAACTGTAAACTAAACCCTTAATTCAACTCTAAATTGGAACTCATTGAACTGTAAATTGAACTCTTAATTGAACTCCGTATTAAATTCTAAATTGAACTGTAAGTTGAACCCTTAATTGAACTCTAAATTAACTGTATTGAACTCTAAATTTAACTTTAAAGTGAATTCTAAATTGAACTGTAAATTGAACCCTTAATTTAACTGTACATTGAAAATGATACAAGTCTTTAGAACCTTGAATTAAATTGGGAATAGTGTGAATACTGGAACCGCTTCATACGCCCAGAAGAACTGAACTATTAAAATAACTCATAAATCTATTTTTTTTTTTTATTAAGTACCTATTTCTTGTGAATTTAATATTAATATCTCTAAATAAATTATGTACGATTTTAGATTCTTAGTTGTTTTTGAGATTCTTCATGGCAAACCCTTACCAGCAAGTTCTAAATTATTCAAATGAATCATGATATCTGTTCTATTATTTTTGTATAAGCTGTAAGTTTCTTTTAAATATGTTAAAATAAAATCACTAATATTTACTGTGTTATTTTCGTTAATTAGAAATTGTTTCTCAGGAGAAACATGTTGATCAGGTACTATAGACTATACGTTTGTCGAATGAGCTACCTATTACCACCATTATAGTCATGTATATATCTAGCAGTCAGCTATGTATTCAATTTAAAAATAATTATCAAAATACTTTACAATTAAAACCAGAAACACAGTTTTAATAGTTCGGGAGCCTATGGATTCAAAAATAAGCTGTAATGTTGTATGCCAATAAATTATATTTTTTGCAAAATGAAGAAACTAATCGGAGTCATATATAACTTTTTATAACATATATTCTATTATCACTTTGTTACAATTTTTATTATGAGTCGAATGTTACTTGAAATAAATGTATTTTATTATTTTATTTATTATTATTATAACACATTCAAATAAAATTTACCACTAACTTCATTCCACGTTTGCTACTTCAGATTAACCCACGGCACGGTAGTACTTATTCAAAGTTAATTAATTCAATACAAAACACTAAAAAATAACAAAATAATTTGTTATCCGGTTGTAGTCCGGTACATGAACCGACTCAAGTCTCAACCTTAAAACATTGTCTTTTGAACGTCCTATAAATATTTCATATCTATCACTGTGTCAATAGATCTGGGGGAATTCTTTCAACAAAATACACTTATGGAGCAACCGGCAAAATAAGGAGAATCACCCAACTAGTTAGATAGCTAATGAATTAATTTATCGCACAATTAGTGAATAGTAATTCATTTTAAAACTTATGTTTTTACAAAGTATCTTCCTTCCTTTCTAGGATATATATCATATTAAATAGCTACACCCTATTATAGGGTCATATGTATAGAATTTTAAATAGGTACCCAACGTACCTATACATATTGTAATAAATAATTGAGCTTACACTATACTTTTAACCAATAAAATCTAGCTAACTTGACTATATTTTCAACAATAATTAAATTATTTAACCGTTCCCCAGATATTTTCACAATCTATTAACAATCAACATGAAATCGACTCACCAGATAAGTGTTCAGGCAATTTGTATACACCAACATTCAGGCACCACTATATGTACATCAGATAGCCACTCGTATGGCACACCCGGCGCCAACTTGTGTCACTGGTCGCTACCAGCATGAACTATACTGCAAGCGTGCCGCCCGCGCCGTCATCGGTCTATTATTCCGTCTAACATTCGTGTATTGGCACGCGCATTTCACAACCACCCACAAATGCACTTATTTTAAGGTATCAAATCACTTGATTAGACTTTATTCTTTCGTTCCTTACTTGTTCAAAGTTCTCAGGAACGTAGTCTTTTCATACTATGTGGAAACAATCCAAGTACGGTTTTCATTGCCTCTCTTTATCCCAATTTCTGATAATAGCGTCAGCGACTGCCAAGCGATACAAACACCATGATTAAGGTTCTGTGGTATCAGGATTCGGTGGGCGTACTGCAGGCAATGAAACAACGTAATACTATCGCTTCGGAAAACTCCCGTATGAGGAGAAGAAGCGACGCAACAAACTCCTCATGGGCCCCGATAGGTTTACTGTTATAATATTACAATTAATTAGGTAATCACTTCACTTTACAATCTTAGTCTTAACTTATAATAAGTTACAGAACCGGGTAAAACAATGATCGTACTGATCTGTGTCTAGCTCGAGAGCTTGTGAAAAACTAACTCTTACAAATACAAATACCCTCACTTTTATATGCTTTGCTATTTGCGTTATGGTCAGTGTTGCCACATCACTCAATCCTTCTACCATAATAATATTATCCAACCAATATGAATAAATATCTAGTAAATATCTAACAATATGAAAGAGCTTCATTCGTACATTTCCAAACAGATTTTTATTTTAGTACCTAGTTTTTGACTTATGATGAAAATATTCAAAATAAGTACTAGAATGAATTTTCAGTTTCCGATTTCAGAAAATTCAAGTTAACTGTTCTTGATTTTATTAAAATCAGACATCCAAGACACTTGAAAAATTCACTCTGTAAAAACCATGCGAATTCGCTAGTCATTGTCAAAAAACTAAGTAGAGTTTACAATGCCTGTCAAAACTAGAAGTAGCTTTTACTAAATTCAAGTATAAAACCATAGAGATATAAAGGTAATCGTGTCAGAGTGTGCAATAAACAACAATACTGTGGTAACGTGCGTAAATTTTCATTTGAACAGCCGAGCCGGCCGTACGGTGCCGGCGGGCGGCGGGCGCCGACAGTATTTCATAATACCATTGAACTCTAAAATATTTCCAAAGCTCAGGTGAATTACTGGGCATTTGTAAAAGTGCAATATATCAACATGTTACTGTTATTTATCGATAAAGTTTTGCTATGGAATATGAAACAATGGATTATGGTGTGGGTAATGTTTTCTTTGATTTTTGCGGAAATTTATTATTCTATAAATACCTTACACAGACTAGTGACACCAAACGCAGAATGGTGACACCAAACGCAGACTGGTGACATCAAACGCAGACTGGTGACATCAAATGCATCCTTGGTGTTCTCCATATTCTTGTATGACTCCGAGACATGGACGCTAAAGAAAGCCGGCCGCGTACGCGTAGATGCTATTGAAATGTGGTGCTGGAGGAAGATGATTCCATGGAAAGTACACCGGACCAATGCATTCTAAGCTTACTCAAAATCATGCAAAGACTTTCGAAAACCTGTCTACGCCCAATATTTCAGTACTTCGGCCAGATTGCAAGAAAGAGAGACGACAACCTTAAGAAGTTGCTAATTACTGGCAAGGTGGTGGGAAAGAGGCCGAAGGGTCGAAGCCCGATGCGTTAGTCTGACCAAATACGCGCAGCATTGGAAACCAGTGTGTGTGCTGCTATCCACACATCAGAAGATCGATCCAGATGGCGAGCAATAGTCCTCGAAAAGATAACTCACAAAGGTTGATGCAAGGAGGAGCTTACACAGAAAAATAATTACAGTGTGATTGCGTTACAATTATTCCAAAAAAAAATTACGAATAACATTAATAAAGCTTAATAATATTATGTTGTAATGTGAATTAGGGCAGAATGCGTCTATTTCAATTAGCCCAAATAATAAGCCTCTATCACCACTTTCCGGTCTGTACATTTACAAGGCCTATACTGTGTAGCTAATGACTAATGATAAAATAGCTTTTGCCTGTAATTATAACTATGATTAAGCCATTGTTGATTCCCGATGCATAAACCAAAATATGGTTACCAAAGTTTTGAATCGTTGATATCTCCAAGGATTTGTATCTTGAGCTTCCGTGTATGGAAAAAATTGTGATAGAACCATAGCATGCAAGATACTTTGCAGAACCCTCCTAGCCTACCCAGCATGATCCTGCAGCTACACTTCAGACCTTGTTACCCTCTTGGCCTTAAATGTCGGCTATTCCCATGTATCTCAATACAATACTCATGCCCGGGATTTGTGTAAAGCCAGTCTTATATCGACTTAATACCACAGGACTATGTGTCAACAGTACTAAATGATAAGACAATACATTTATGTCATGTGTTGGTAAAACGGTGCCGCCCACTGACACGCATAAATAGTGTGGAATCTTTTGAGCAAGGCGTCTCTAGGAGTATTTATTTCAATGCTCTGTGGTATTACTAATGTCTTCAGGCGACTGTGGCCATAACACGAGGTACCTAGATCGTCTGAATGTCTGCCAGCCTTTTGACGTTAAATACCGTGTTTTTAAATCGATGTCAAAAGGATGTAAGAAAGCAATATGATAAATGACTTTTTTAAATATCTTGTAGTAAAAAAGAAGTTCGTTTTAATAGGTGTCGCTTTACATAGCTTCATTAAAACTTAATGAACGGAAAAATGTTCTTCGCAGTAATTAAGATATCTTTTACACTCATTATTTAGATTATGAATTTGTCTTTGGCGTTAAGACCTTATTAGATTTACGTTACAATTTTGATGACATATTTTTTTGGTATCCTTAGTACCTACTTTTTTTTCACTGATTGCGTTAAAGTAAACTCTTATAATAGTGCCTGTATTAAATAGAATTTTTTTATAATGATGTTTTACCTTCAATAATTATACGATTTGACGGTACTAATTAATCGTATAATATTGTAATTCCAGAGATTAGCGCGTTAAGCATAATAAGTTTTTGTTTTTAATACAAGCTTTTCTTACTACATTTCTACATTTTGTTTACTGTACTTGCATTGTCTTCTAATATACTAATGTAAACCAAATATCAAGTCAATCCGACCACAGGAAATGGGTGAAATTCGACTTGCAAGGTTCCACCCGAACAAACATAGTTACACACATACATTGCAAGTTAAATAAAAGCTTGTAAAAACATACAAATTCTTCATCGTTATTATATTCATACACATTATAGAGACAGGAAATTGCTTTTAACTGCAAAGTAAATTAAGTGTGTGAAATTATTCACACAATTATTAGTATCTATTCCAAACTAAAATAAACATAAAAACGGTAGTAAAAATAAACTCCAATCACGTAAAATAAACATTAACATGCAAAATTCAATTTAAATTTTTTCCGACGAAACATTACGAACCGTTTCGCATAATGACACAATTTCGGCGAGATTGCCAGCTACATGCATAATGGAAGTAGGCCTTGCCAAAGTGTGTTTCCTGCACTACATCATCTAGTGCCCACAGCACTGGTGTAATACCGGGCCAGTTCTGCGCTTATCTTTATTAGGGAATATTAAGTGTTATTGGCTTTGTTTTAGCTTTGTTACTTTGGAAATAGTTTGTTTTTTTTTTGTATACTCCCTCCTCCTCGCGTCGTATATCCTCATGTCTGAGGGTCGTGAATCCCCCGTGAACTCATTTTATTTCTTATAATGTCACGCCAGTTGAGTCTGTCCTTGGCGGCGTGAAGAGCATCGTGGAAGTTCGTATCCAGGGATGTGCGTATCTGGTTAGACCATCTGATTGGGCTGCTCCCTCTTGGACGTTTGCCGTCAACCTTCCCGGTCATCATCAGCTGCTCGAGGTTGTCTCCAGACTTTTTGGCTATGTGACCAAAGAACGTCAGAACTTTGCGCAGGCACACGGAGGGTAGTCTCGTCTCCACTTTAAGCTCTCGTAATATGGACACGTTGGTGCGGAAAGTGGTCCAGGGAATTTTCAGCATCTTCCTCCAGCACCACATTTCAAAAGCGTCTATACGGTCACGGTCAGCCTTCTTGAGGGTCCATGTTTCGGCTCCGTAGTTAAAAATGGAGAATATGAGAGTCTTGACGAGTTTCACTTTGGTGTTGCGTGATATACTGCAAATACTTAATTTTGTATACTACAAAGTCGGTAATCAAGCATCCGGCACGCCGCGGTTACCAAAGCCATATGAACGCTTGCAACAGTAACAACGAGGCATCACTCACACGTTACCGACCCTTCCTCCCCAATGAGCTCTGGCGACCTTACTCACGCGCAGGAACACAACGTTACACAACATACATTTATTTGGCTGCAGTATTCTGTAAAGTGGAGGTACCGCCCCAGTCGAGCTACTCTTTGAGCGAATAAATGCTATGCTCTATCTCTCTGATTATTTTTATGAAATTGAATAGAATTGATTGGAATAGAAAGCATTTATTCAGCTCAAAATCTTAAAAAGAAAACAAAAAACACATAACACAAGAAAATAAAAAATAACAATATAAAACAACAATCGCTTAACCTATGTATTAATCTATTGAGCTGAAACGGCCTCCCACTCAGCATAATGTCGCAGCGCAAGGCTACGACGCTGGTTTTCAGTGGGAACCAGAAGGTGGATAACATAAAATACTATCAATGAAATACTTATAACATACTACATATAAGTATATATAAATAATAAAAAAAAAACTAAATAGACAAATATAACACATAATAATACATGGTTAATGTCCATACAATATAATAAATTAGTATGAGAACAGAGATGAGAATTTAACACAAAAACTACGTAGAAACGACGCAGATCTAAATTTATTTGAGGCGATGATAGCTCAGTGGTAGTGACGTCGGATACCGAGACGAAGGTCCCAGATTCGAATCCTACAATGTGCTTGAGCTTTCGGTGAAGGAAAATATCGTGAGGAAACCTTAACACGGGGGTAGGGTACTTTCTTGTACGTTCTGGTAACAAGTTGAAAATCCATCACCAAGCACTGAGTTCTGTCTCAGCTGTACTTGAGAGCCAGTTCCTTCTAGGATTTGTGTGCTTACCACCTTCATCACTTATCATGGTGAAATGATGGCCAGGAAAGGCCTATACGTAGTTAAAAACGTACGATATGACATAACAATAATCAGTACTCTTTAAAATGGAGTTTATTTCCGGCATTTGTAAAGGATTTTCCAAAAGTTGAAGAGTGTAACAGGACAATAGAATATAAGATTAAAACGTATCTAAGAATAATCGAGGTTACGAGAGTATAATACGTAAACCTACAAAGCCAATAAATTGCGTCTAAATTAAAAATAATTTTCGATTTACACAAAAAAGAGCTATTAAAAACCATTTTTATTCAACAACATAGTTTGTTTCGTATAAAAAATATCTCTAAAACTATAAATCACATTACAATATAAAAGAAGTGGTAATAGTATGAATACTAGCACTAACGAAGTCTTCAAGTTCGCGTAATATTACTTGGTGTAAAAATACGTCAGCGCAATTCAACTAATAACAGGTTCGCCTTCAACGAATAGTTTGTAGCATTAGGTTTTAAATGTAGGGGACTATTCTTGTGTCAATCTTAATAATTGGACTGTTTTACAAAAAACTTAAACCGACTTCAAATTACACCAAGAAGTAATCAAATCCTGATTACTTCTTAGTGTAAATCTAAAAAAAGAATTTTCCAAATCGGTTAATAAATGACTGAATTATGAGGTAACAAACATAAAAAAAAAAAAAAAAAAAACATTTGAATTGGGAACCTCCTCCTTTTTTTGAAGTCGGTTAATAAAGCGTCTTTTATATGAAATTTTTCTCTTGTTGTATTTTTCAATTTTTCAATTTTGTATTTTACTGTTAATAACTTTCTCCCACGTATGTCAATAACTACTACTTTGAAAATCCATGAATTCGTTAAATAATTTATATAAACAGTTATTAATATAATCAAAGATTTTCAAATTATCACATTCTATTCTAATCGTAAATAAATCGTACACGATACATATCGAACGTTACAGCAATATGACTCATCCGTTCGGTATTCTCGGCGGGCAAGTCACTACTTCCGCGAGTTGCATTAAGTTTTTGTGACAAGCTAACTCAGTTGCGCCGAAATGTTTGAGTTAACTGCAATTTCGCACTTCTACTAACGCGAGAATTCGCCTTGACACTTCTTACTTAAGATATTTATTAAGTTTCTTGAACGTTTTAGCGTAATCACTACGTATGGTGTATATTTATGCGAAAATTTGCCTAAACTAGCACAGGTTACTCGTTTATACAGGGTTACAGGGAAAGTCGTACGGCGGCCCTCTGTGACCGGCGCAACTTCAACGCAAGCATAGTCTAAAAGCTTGTTGTTTCATCCAACGTTTGACTGCGAAAAAAGAGAGACAGCATCAGAGCCGTCGGTTATCAGTCGGTAAATTCCGCTGATCACTCGCGGCCGCTTCGCTAGGTCGTCATTCATGATTTCGCATTCATAAAACTTGTTCCAGGAGTATACTTCTTGTGAAAAAAATATTACAAGTTTGTGAAAAAAAAATAAGTATTTAGAATCTCCAATACATTTGCAAGCCTGGTATCTAAATGTTTTCTTTACTTTTACAATTTATAGGTACATTAGATATGGCCAAAGTTCAGGCAAAAACGCTGTTTTTCGGAGGCATTGACTGAATTTGTTTCACACTTTTTTTAAATTTCGCCTAGATACACGGCTAGATATAGTACACAAGATACTAATTTGTTCAAAATATCTAACGAAAAATGTTTAAGGGTAGTATGTAGGCTAGATCGCGCGCCAAAACCAGCATTCATTTGTTACTTTGCAGTTGTGTTACAGGCACGCACACATGCATCAGATCCAAACTTGACGTTGCGTCAAGTTAGGTACGAATCGCATAACGTGGTACCAGCCGATAAAATTCCAATATTATTAAGTAACATTATATTTAATTTTCTATTTAAATACCTTTTCTAGTGGCTTATTTAAGCGCAACCAAAGTTTACATAATTATTAAGCAGAATGGATTCACTACTTATAAGCAAAGGAAATTCAGTGCTATGCCTTATATTAGTACTTTGGGGGTACTTTATACGTTGTTTTTTAGAACTAATCCATAGTAACTCTGTTTGTTTAATAAGTAATAATAATAAATAGTAATAAGTTTAGTAAATAAAATAAAATAAACATCCTGGGACATTCCTCACACACGGTCATCTGATCCCAAACTAAGCTGAGCTTTTACTAGGGAAACCTTTTTGTTTGTAAATACATAATTACACCCAGACTCAGGACATACAGACATGTTCATGCACACAAATGCATATCCTGGGTGGGAATCAAACCACGACCTGCACCGCTATAGGTGGAATCATAATCAACTGCACCAACTGGCCCATTTGTTTGTTACGCTTTCACGCCTTAACCACTGAACCCATCGCATTGAGATTTGGCAATCAGATACCTATGGTATAGAGAAGAGCTTTATTTGTACACCATATAGTAGAAGGAAATGTGGTGCTGGCGACGGATGCTGAGAATAAGCTGGACTGCGCATCGTACCAACGTCTCCATATTAAAAGAGCTCCGGATTAAACAAAGACTTTCGTCGATTGTTCAGATACGAATCCTAAAATTTTTCGGACATGTCACACCTAAACATGATTCTATGGAGAGGTTGGTCATCCAAGGTCGAGTTGAAGGCAAACGTTCGCGTGGTCGATCTCCAACCAGGTGGCTTGACCTCATAAAATCTACCACGCAGTGTACGATTACCGAATGTTCCCGAAACGCCACAAATAGGAAAAAATGGAGAAACATTGCAAATGTAGCGGTCATGCGAGAAAGGGACAATCCATGACCACCACCACTCTGCTAAGAGTGCACGACTAAGAACATAGTAGAAGACGAAACAATACAAAAAAGAAGAAGTGATACAAAATAAGCGGTCTTATCGCTTAAGCGATTTCTTGTAGATAACCTTTGGGTAACAGGATATATGAGAATATGGAAGGTTTAACAGATAAGAATACACTTTCATAACGTGAAAATAACAGCTCTAGGAAAATATAAAGAAAGGCAGGAAATGAGGAAGTTTATAGCGTGTGATAGCGTGAAATAATAAGAGATTTAAAAGAGTCTAACGTCGGGGCCCGTCTTATAGTCTGAGGGAGAGAGTTTCAGAGACGTACAGCTTGGATAGTAAAAGATTTTGAATAAGAGTGAGAAGTGTGACTGGGAGTTTGGAAGTTAAGTTCCATGGGACTATGAAGAAGATGATGTTGAGGTGTAGTACTCGAAGCGTTCCTTGAGATAGCGAGGAGCTTTAGGATTAAATAAAACAGTGTAAAAGAGTGGCAATTTGTGTGTATTCCGGCAGGCGGATAGGAAGCCACTTGAGTTGTAATAGGAAGCTACATTATCCTCAAATGCTTTAGGCTACATTTTTTTTAGTTTGCAATATAAATATCATGTAGTACAGTGCCTAATTAAGCCAGTGCAAGGCCCTTAGCAAATGTTATCAAGGACCTTCAGCTCAGGTTATCTACTTTAATGGTTTATGTGCGGATCTAGCTTTCAGATTAAAAGAGATGGTTGCACAGAGACGTTTCTCGACTTTATTACTCTTTTAAAAGATTTGGAAGCCATTCTATATTATGTTTATAATATTTGTCACGCATTCTAATTTAAGTATGTCAAGAAATCCTTTTCAATGATTATTATACTATTGGCCATGCAGCGGTTCTATCCCTTACTTTGTATAATTATTAGTTTACGCGAACGCAGGCCATTTAACGTGGGCCGTAGCCATTTATCCTGCAATGGCCAATTCAGTAATGGATACTTCATAATTAGCTAACGAACATTTATTAAATTCGGTATAGCGGCGACTGATAGGGAGTTCTGGGAGCACCCCCCCAACCCACTACGACTCGTTCGATGATTTTTTAGTATTTCATGTGCAATTATTCCGCAGGGTTTCAAAACAGCAGCTTTCCGCAGGGTAAAACAACGTTAAACCGTCGCTTCGGAAATGCCCTGTATGAGGAGAAGAAGCGACGCAACAAACTCTTCACGGGCCCAATGTGTTTACTGTCGTAATATTACAATTAAATAATCACTTCACTACACTTAACACATGTATAGTCTTAAATAATTATAGGCATCAGAACCGGGTCTAACAATTATTGCACTGAGGTGTGTACAGCTCGAGCGCTTGTGATAAACTAACTGATAAACAATGAGGCTGAACACTAATTAAACCAGGACAAAATGCTCATCCATGATCAGATTAAAATCACGGAACTTCATACACCCAGCAGGATAGAAAACCAAAAAAAATACTTTCGGGAACACAAAAAGATATGTTATCCTGGATGTTTCTCATCCCATTAACCAAGATACTTAAGTTTACAAACAAACATTTGATAGAATACAGTCCCATATATTATGGCCATGTTACGGCCCTACAGTACACCAAAATCCAAGCCCAGAAAACAGATATTTACTTTAAAAATCAATCGGCGCATGATATAGAATATTTTGACTACTATACTAAAAACCTTGCTGAATGTTGTGCCTGAGGCAACCAAATTGACTCTAGAATAATAACGAAGAACAAGAAATATGCAAGCACATACCGAAGCTGAAATGGACAAGGAGCCTCTCAACCACAGAAGCTATACCCGTGCATGGAGGAGGTTAATCTAATGAACAACAAAGATATAACAAAATCCAACCCAGGAACAAAAAATCAAAATAAGAAAGAAGACAATAAAACCCCAGCACTCAACATACATCAACGCTCATCCCTCATCTATAGGCTGAACAGTCGGTCGATTGTGGTCAGCTGGTTGCGGTTAGCTGGCCGTCCTCTCCCACCCCAGAGCGTGTCACTCCTATATAACACGCACTCCTTGGTTTCTCCATGGCTATTCCGATACAACTATTCAGGTACCAGTCATTATAAACTAAGTTAGTTACATGGTGGTTGATGTTTGAATGGTTGTATAGGACATGGGTCGGTCGTTGTACTGGCTGAGAGTAGTTCTAATCATCATCATCATCATAATAAAATGTATTTCAAATAATAAAAACGTGTTTCGCGTATCGAACGACAAAACTTATTGAACAACCTGGTATATTAGCTCTAGAAATAATGTTATATATGATGCACCGGTGCCGAGATACCGAATTTTTATTAAAATGGATAATGCCCACAATGACTTTTAGGAGTAGTAGTGTGACGACGAGAATTAAAAATTATAAGAATTTAAATTGTAAAGATTTGCAAAGAGGTTTATTAAGTTATGCTTAATAAAATAAAACCTACAAAGAAAATATCTAGTAACAATAATAGCTATATAGTTAAAGAATATAATATAAGAACAGTGAATTATTTACAAATGGCCGTATCCATCGATATAATTTTATTCTACTAGCATTCTATTATATATACACAGCGTTCCCAACATTCACTCGGTTCGAATTAACTGAACTGCATTCCGTTCACCTTACTTTAGTGTGCCTTCGACATTCATGCAGTGTGGGTGCGTACGGAGCGGCATTAATAATACAAGAAATCAAAGTTCAGTAAGTAAACTTATTTGTTTTTCAAGTGAATAAATAGGTAATAATATGGTAATATCACAATAGAAAAAATATTTCTTCATTTAAATGCCACGACTGCGGTGTAAATTCTATAGGAACGACACGTTGAACGAAACGCGTAGGCGCTATGAAATTCATCGGCGCTTAAGATGTTTTGGTCGCGCGAAAACTATAATCTATAAGCGGCTGGCGCTACATTTTTGTATAGTTTAGTAAGACACAGCTTGCACTGCATCAGTCAGTCTACTGCACACTCGCTTCGCGCAGGCCCCCGCCTCACCCCCGCTGTCATCAAGCTCGACGGATTTTCTGTTCGGAACGTGAAATCTAATAAAATACATATATTATATCGATGGCCGTATCCTAACCTTCTGTTCAGCATCGACGATTCATTAAAAAGCCACATGATTAAAAATAGAATCTTATTTATATTTTATTAATAAGACTAGTCTATCTATAAGCAAGTAACAAAATAAGCAATCAATGGCTGAGAGGGAGAACAAGGAAAATATTTTGGCATACGGGACTTTTTCAAAAAGACTAAGGACGTATCAACCAATCATGAAATTGATACCGATTACCATAAGAACAATAAATTTATCAAAATGTCCATTTCATAACTCTAATAATGTAAAAAATAAAAATGCACTTATTATGTTCTTTTTCACAAGCGCATGTATACAGATATATGGATGACGTAATTTCCGGTGTCAATAAAAAGCGACGTGGTGTCACCTTGGGACACTGGGGGGAACTGAATATTTTCGCGATTGCGTCTTGTATATAAAGCTTCATATGACATTTCATAGAAAAATGTATGGACAAATGGCGTCGCAAAATTGATGCTTATTAATTAATAAATTACGTTATTCTCGTACAAAAAAAATTAAATGTGGCCCCACGGATCTGTTGTACATATATTTGTGATTCGATTTAATATAAATTTATTACAAAAAGGATTCTTATTTTGATGGTATCACTAAAGAGGAAAACCTCGATTTTATGATTTTTGTAATTTTCATAAGGTTTTTGCTATTTATAAAAGTAAAATTAAAAAAAAGGGCCAACACCGATCTGTTAATTGGTGTCTTGGCTTTATGATTATGTTCATATAATACTATTTGTTTAATGTTTTCATTCATAAACCACTAAAATAGCGAACCCTGTTTATGACGTTTAGCTTAATGGTCGGCAACGCGCAAGTGATGCCCCTGGTGTTGCAAGCGTCCATAGGCTACGTTAACTGCTTACCATCAGGCGGGCCGTATGCTTGTTTGCCACCTTAGTGGTATAAAAAAAAAAAAAAAAAACATTATTATAAGATTTTATGAACATACCTAGTAGATTTTATAACTTGTGCGGTGTAATTTTATCAGTAAAGAAAATTTAAAGAGTAATTGTAATAAATATTAATAGAGTAATAAAACCTTCCCTGTTGTTAATAGTATTAAAAAAAAACAAAAAAGAAAAGAAAAAAGAAATAAACTTCTACCCTCGACGTTTCTCAAGAAGTTTGTTCATCCCCCGCCCAGTTTATAAGTACACGATATAACCAACAAAATGAACTGAACACAAATTTGAATATCTAAATTGGCGATCCTTCGGCATTTCCCAAGTTTCCTCATTACCATCGGCTTCAACTGTTCTTTTTTACTTTCTAGGGTTCCGTATTTTTTTATATAATTTAAAATTTATTGAAGTGATATTAATCTGGATTTTCGTAATGTCTTAAAACCATCTAGTTAGAAAAATAATATCTTGTTTCCAATAATAATGGTGAGTTTTGAGTAATGTTTATTATTCTACTAGAGCAGGATTCTTCTTCTGTCGTATGTACATATTTTGAAACGGGTTTGATAAGTTCAATTGCTATATCTTTCATTAATCTTTAAAAAAAAAATATGTGCAAATATATATTTTTTAATGTTTTAATCCTCTAATGTTAATTTCTTATATTTTTAACTACCAGCGGGAACGAAAAGTTTTATTTTATATCTAAGTAAAAGTAAATTAAAAAATATGTTTAATTCTGTAGTTAATTTACATTTTAATTCATTCCACCATAAAATAAAACCACAATCTAAAAGTATTCAAAAATCAAAATATATACAGAAAACCCTCCACGTAAAAACTGTCTAACTTGGCAACTATTTTTTCTCCGAGGGTCGTGAGATTCTCCCTGTTCCACGGGTAATTTTTATTGTAATTTATAGAAGACGCGTGACTAGGCACTTTGCACGACGTCCTGCAGTAATAGTCTCACGGCACCGGGAAATTATAATTGTTCTTAATATTTCCTCCAAGATTGTCTTAGAAAATTGCTGAGTAGAGTTCGTGAGGAAAAGGTAATTGGAGAGAAAGTTTCAAAAATAAAAAAGTTTTTTGCGATAAATTCTTATGAAGTGTTTAAGGAAAACAGTAGGTAAATTACTGTTATTATTGTATTTTTGAATATGTAAAGTGTTATTTATTAGTATGTATAAAGAAAACTTTGTACCCCTTTTTAAGCATATTGTGAGCACGGAGAAGTGTGAGATATTTAAAGTTTATACGGATAAGGAGTGTAGAAAGCTAAAAATTTACTTACATATTCAAACTAAAAATATCGAGCGTTTTTGGAGAGCACTGTTTCGCTTATCTACTAATCGCTTTTTAACTAAATCAGTGTAATAGTGTGCCCCGTCTCACTCTTTCGATCACCAAATGTCATGTGTTAGATAAAGACTTCGGAATTTTAGCTATTGATTTGAATAAGGGGGTAACTTGTTAACAAAACTATTAAATTTAATTAAGCTCAACTTAAAATTGAACCTCTCACTGTGGAAATTCTAATGCATGTGAGATTGTTGAATATATTATTAACATGTGAGCAATACCAATTGGTTCGGCGTTCGGGAAGCTACGGCATATCTTCACGTCCAAAATACCTCAGAGTCTGAAGACAAAGGTCTTCAATCAGTGCGTGTTACCAATGATGACATACGGGACAGAGACATGGTCTTTTACTGCTGGCCGCATAAATAAGCTCAGAGTCACTCAGCGAGCTATGGAACTAATGCTATAATAAAAAATAAAGCTATGCTCGGAATTACTCTACGTGACAGGGTACGCAATGAGGACATTCGTAGGAGAACGAAAATGACGGACATAGCTCGTAGAGTTAGAAAGCTGAAATGGCAATGTTCGGGCCACATCGTTCGAAGAGCGGATAACCTCTGGCGAAGAAAGGTTCTTGAGAGGCGACCACGTACTGGAAAGCACCGAGCGGGACGCCCTCCCACCAGGTGGACCGATGACCTGGTCAAAGTCGCTGGGCATCGCTGGATGCAATCGGCCCAATATATTTATTATCAAAACCCTTCGTCCGAAGGGGAAAAAACTATCGATATATCAAGTTTTAAAGAAAGAAATATCAAATACTAAAGTTTCTGGTCCTTTATAGGTTTAGTCAACGCAATCAAAAGATACGGCCATTTATGTCATGAACTAACACATCACTCTTGGTCCATTTTAATCTAGCATACATTCAGTCTCATCGATTTCTTTCACACTTCATTCCTAATTAATGCAAAGAAGATTGATCCTGCGGACTTAAGAATGTCTAATGTACTTTGTTCTAAGGTACGTTGAATGAATTTGGTATACTTATCTATCTATATTAAAACAGCACTGTCTAGACGGTATATGAATAAATTAAATCATATTTGATTTCGATTTAAAATTAAGTTGACAAATGTCTCGTAAAAATCTCTTTGGACTTAAATGAGTACCATTACGTTATACAATTTACTGAGAATATATATTTGATGATATGGTTTAAAATACGTACATAGGTTATTAGAATTGGCTTTCAAGAGCAGAAATACGTTGGTATAGGTGCTTGCTTTATGGTAGATTATAGCTGACTCTTGATAGCCAGGCGTGTATTACAAAGTAACCACCGTTTATACTGTTTATTCATAAACTATAAACTTCTCATAAATATTTTTTAGGACAAAAGTAGCGTTAATAAACCTCCATAGCCTTGACACAAAAGAATGTAGTATATAACGTATTTTATAAGCGAAATGCCCACTTTAGTTCGATAGAGTCGGCGCGAGTTTGAATCCGTGAGTGATTTCATGTTTCAGCTCAGTACCGCGCGAGTAGGCGGCCTCGCCACGCGCCACGGGCACGCCACCGCCACGCGTGGCTACCACGTGGACCTCACATGTAGTCCTCTATACACGTTTTGGTGTGATTTAGTTCCTATTATTGTGTGTGTACCTTGTGTTTAAGTGATACGTACCCCGGCCTTTTTTGGGAATGTCCTTGGTAAGTGTGTAGGTTATGTTATTGTTAAGGTTGTTGACGGTCGTTGACCGATTAAGGATTAATTATTATGTTGATTGGTTATTTTCCTACGTGATTGCATTTTACAGCGGAACAATTTGCTGATAAAACGAGTCACATTTGGTTCTTCAATACGTGTCCTTTATGTATATTCATATGGGTTGTGATGTTATCAAATCATTATTTGGTAATCTAAGATGCTAAAAATAAACGTCGATTTTCAGTATAAAAATATAATCCTGAAATTCGGTTGATTTACTGAATTAAAATTCATTTATTCATTAACAACTTACGTTATGTCTGAATGTAATGTACCTACGATATTTGATACTACGACGCAATTGTGAATAAGAACAAAAGTAACTTGTATTGTATATAATTCAATTTGGTGAAATTATCGTGATATTTTCAGAGCAGTCATGCCATGAAAGTGTGTCAAATATAAATACAGCCGCTGTCTCGAATTTGTTCGATGACCTTGACCTTTATTCCTATTTGGTTACGGGACACGATTGAACTCTTCAAAGCTTAAGCCCAATTTAGAATAACGAAGCTTTTGACTCTAGCTTATGTAATTTTATAATCAGAATTCTATATTTTTCAAACTCTAACATAATTTTATAGAAACGAAGAATCAAATTAATATTATAAGTGAAAATATTATGTCTGTTTATAACCTTTTCACGACTAACCCTTGAAACAATTGTTGTTAAATTTGACATGGGAGTATAGAGAGAGTCAAACTACTTTTTATTGCAGAAATGCGAGTGAAACTATTGAGTATAGCTAGTTTGATATTAATTTTAAATATTAAGGTAATTTTTTATTTTAAGTATCTTTATTTACAACAAATATGTACAAAATACAATCTATATATAGAAAATTTCCTCAAGCCTGCCACTGCTTCCGATTAACGGCAGGGTTCCCAGAAGGCTGGCAGCGTTTCCTCTTTGGATAGCCAAGCTGACGCGTTGGCGGAAAAAGCTCCCCGCCCGCTGGTCTCCGGAGGTCTCGATCAATTTTGATGACAAGGTGCGAGCAAAACGGCGAGCTTCGGACCCCCACGGTCCCATGGTCTCGACCGCAAAAGGCACAAAAATATAGTTGGGTCCAATCGATGCGTATTTTTTGAATTTTGAATTTTCCGCACTGGCCGCAGCTGCCCCTGCAGCTTTACAAGTCGCCGGTAAATAATATATTATATATTATTAGTAATATATTTATTTATTTTTTACTGTCTATAGGCCTATGTTTGACCATAATCTTACCATGGTAAGTGTTGATGTGGCACACACAGCCTAGAAGGAACTGGCTCTCAAGTGCAACTGTCAGAACAACCGGTAGGTGCTTGGTGACAGATTTTCAGGTTGAGGGTTATAGCCAGCCAGATGGGTACTACAAAGTACTCTACCACCGTGCTATGGTTCCTCACGATGTTTTCCTTCACCGAAAGCTCAAGCTCATTGTAGGATTCGAACCCTGGACCTTCGTCTTCGGTATCCGACGTCACTACTACTGCGCTATCATCGCCTTAAATATATGTTCACAACAGATATGTACAAATTATAAAGAAAATTAACTTGAGTCTGCCACTGCCACCGATTTACAGCAGGGTTACCAGCAAGCTGGCAGCGTTTCCTCTTTGGATAGCCAAGCTGATGCGTCGGTGGAAAAGGCTCCACACTCGCTGGTCTCCGGAGGCCTTGATCAATTTTGATGACAAAGTGTGAGCAAACCGGCGAGCATTGGACTCCCATGATCCAATTAAATGGCTACCACACGCGTCATACTCGTGAACAGGTGCTTGTGGGGGCTGGTCTGCTTAAGTTTGCCATTTACTTATTTACTTATTGAATATAGATTCAGTCCACTTTGTAGTTTTGCCGCCGCGGGACACGCTATTGTTATCAGTGCGATTAGAATGTAAATATTATGTAATGAATCTAAGCTTGTTTTGAAAAGAGTAATTGCTGTTTATTGCCGGCTCTTCTCAGCAAATGCAACCTTCCGAATCGGTATTAGAGTATTTGAGTCAGACTTTTCATAAGTGCCTGCGAAGGTCTATTCGAATAAATGATTTTGAAATTTGAAATGGTCATGTATAGTAATTTCATACTAGAATACTATGTTCTGATAAAGAAGAGCATAACTTTGTATAGCTTATTATATATATATATATATAGCCACAACACCATGGTAAACAAGAGCTACATAAAGTTGTTTTTTTTTTTTTTTTTTTTTTTTTAATTAAATGGGCTTGCGTTTGGCGACTGACCCGCCCATAAGGGGCGATGACGAAGCCTAAGATGAAACACGCTTACCCAGAAGAAACCTATTCACTCTGGCCTTGAAAGTACCTAGATTATAAGCGTCAGGAAACACAGACGCCGGAAGCAAGTTCCACTCCCTTGCTGTCCGCATTATAAATGAGGATGCAAAACGCTGTGTCCGTATATTCGGTATGTCAACAACGTACGGGTGAAAATTTTCCCGGCGTCTTGTGGTTCGGTGTAAAAATGGGGATGGTGGAATAAGGTTGAACAATTCCTGCGCACACTCTCCAAAATATATCCTGTAGAAAACCGATAAGCAAGCAACTTGCAACAAAACCAAATGAAGTAGGCTTAAATTCCGTGCGGATATTAAAGCATAGATTTAAGGCATTCCAAAGTGTTGTACCGTTTCAGTGCCGTAAAGCTGTACACCCTTCAAAAGAGCCTGCAGCAAATAACTCAATTAACATGGGGAACCAATTTGAGCCGTTTATTTTATTGCCCCGTTCACTTTTATTAGCCAAACATTTTTATTGAACGTAACTATTGTCTTTACATACATTTTAGACACTTACAATTGAACGGTTAGAGTTATAGCGGTTGAATTTATTTACGAAATACTTAGAACATGCTATTCATCTCTTGGGGTTGGGTTTTAGACAGGGGGAGATTTCGAGATGGCCTATTTTCGAATCCTATACCTAAAAAAATTTACCTTCCAAATAAAATGGTTTTATGGACAGATGTGTACATCTCTACATTCATCTCAAATTTTATGTAACTTGTTCTTTTATAAATAGGTGTATAAGTATTAAAATATGTTTAATCTGTATGTATTTTATAAATTTTGTGCTCCAACATTTAATCATAAATACACTGATGTTTTCAAAATTGTGAATAAAAGATTCGGCTCAGAAAAAAGCTCTAGTGTTATTGTGCACCCACATGAACTCTGACATTACAGTCAGAATCCCAAACCTCCACACCAGCTAGCAACTAAACTGATAAATCAGAGGTGATGGATCCTATTCGAAGTTAGATTATAACATTAACCCTTGATTATAAAACTCCAACAAACGTAAGGACATGATAATCAGCAGCGGCGACTAATTAACTAAAATCACACGAGGCTGTAAAGACGGCCGCACAAACAAGCCCCGACGGTATGCAAATGCGAGGTACGAACGTTTGCCGTGCATCAACCACCAGCTGAACAAACATGCAGCACAAACCGTAAATATCAGCTTTAATTGCAACGTTTCATCATGGGACCAGATGGATTTTCAATGGGATTAGGAATTAAATCATGGGAGGGTGCTAGTTGCGTAAATTTTTCAGTATTCAAAGGGAAGGTTATGAAGTTAAAGATTTATCATAATACTCGTTTTTCACCCTTCGGGTTCAAATTCAAAATCATTTATTCAAATAGACCTTCGACGGCCTTATGAAAAGTCTGACTCTAATACCGGTTCGGAAGGTTGCATTTGCTGAGAAGAGCCGGCAATAAACTCAGCAATTACTCTTTTCAAAACAAGCTTAGATTCATTACATAATATTTACATTCTAATCGCACTGACAACAATTGCATGCCAAGTGCCAAAAATCGTGGTAATGGATTGTCCCTTTCGCGCATGACCACTGCATTTGAAATGTACCTTCATTTTTGTCTGTTTGAGGCGTTTCGAGAACATTAAAATTCAGTTATGGTACATTGCGTGACAGATTTTAGGAGGTCAAGCCACCTGGTTGGAGACTGATCTCATGATCGCCTCGAACTTGGATGACCAACCTCTCCCTAGAATAATAATTACGGGTGACGTGTCCGAAAAAAATTAGGATTTATATCTGAATAATCGACAAAAGTCGTTTAATACAGAGTTGTTATAATATGGAGACGGTGGTACGAAGCGTAGTCCAGCTTATTCTCAACATCCATTGCCAGCACCGCATTTCCAAGGCGTCGATTTTAGGTCCTTCAGTTAAGGCTGTGCGTTTTTAGTTATTATTAGAATTTATGAATAGCCGATACAATACATACTTGAAACTTATTAAAATTACAATAGTAATTATATTTATAATGTTTAATAGATGTTGGCACATAAATATAATATGTACTCGGATCTTAATCTATATTCAAATACTGAATAATTCACAAAGACAGCACTTCGATTAAATAAATTGTGGTTACTCGTACGGGCTACGAACGTCGATAGCCAGCATCGTAGCACTCGTAGGCATCAATCTACGAGCTGCTACGACGTAGCTACATCGATGCATTATGCAGCATGCAAATTGAAGAGCTACAAACTAGCGGGCGACCGACTGATTGCTAGTTCTAACGAATTTCAATTTTTCCTCCTTTTTTTTGGCTATGTGAGAGTCGATTGGTCGTTTGAAACAATTGAATGAAAATCTGCGAGAGCCTTCCTAATTTTAATGAATAGACGGGGCTTTTGTGTAAAATGTATGAAGTTTGTGCCTTTTATTGGTTCTTTTTGCATACTTTATGCTACGGCTTGTATTTGGACATTGGTTTTCAGTCATGATTTTAACTTACTTTTAATGTGAAAAATCAAATGTAAATAATGAAAAGTAAATGCATATGTGGGGTTTCTTATAATATTATTTGTATAATTTTACAAAAAAAAAAAACATTCTTATTCTTTATAATTCAATCACTCCATCCATCGCCATCTATTAACCTCAAATAAAATGTGTCAGACCGATAAATTTCTTCAAAATACCTATAACATTAAATATTTAAGAAAAAAGAGATAGACAATAATTACAATAGATTTTCCTCCCGCTATCTACTCACCCGCCTAAAAACCTTGTCATTCATAAAATACCGAATTTTATTTCCACATATCCCAATGGGACCTTTACAAAATCCGTCTCGTGCCTCCCAAGCCGATGTATTCGGAATATTTCACGTCACAATGGCTTATCTGTAACATTTTTTAGGATACAGAGTCACATAAAGATGTGCAATAGGAGACTGTCACATATATTGTTCATATAAAAGTTTCTTACGATGCCGTGCTATGTGAGTTAAAGTATTTTTCACACGACAAGGGGGGCTAAAAACGAAGCTAAAGCAATATTGCTAACGCAATTCATTTTTTCGAATTCTCGGCAGATCCTACGTAATTTCAATATTTTTTGGTATACTAGTTACTCAATTCAATAAAAGATTCGGAATTGATGAATCGCATAAGATCTGCCGTAAATTCGAATAAATGAATTGCGTTAGCAATATTGCTTTAGCTTCCTTTTTATGGGGGAAGGTTCGGATTCGGATTGAAGGTTTCTTTATACTATTACTGGTTACCCTCGGTTTCACTCGTTCCAATTGGATCTAATGTTTTCATCATCATCATCAGCCTATATTGTCTCATTGCTGAACACAGGCATCCTTTCACAAATGACAGTGAAAGAGATTGGGCAGATACTGTACTACGCGTATCCATTGCCGCTTTTATCAGCTCTGAATGCTACAGTCCGGTACTGGATAGTTTATTGCTAGAGTCTGGCAAACTAAAGTTGAGCCTGGCTGAAATTGAAACTCTTTACATGGCAACATTCTATTTCGTCACCCGGCATAAAAAGTGTCAACTAGTTTACCACAACCAGTTTTGATACTAATCCCTTATTCATAATGGTTTTATAGCTATAAATAAGTGTCCACCTTCTCATTCTTTCGATCACCTTTATGTTCTACAATATGTTAAATGAACTTCTACGGTCGCTAATCACTGAAACATCTATCCATATTGTTTTACAAAGGTAAAATAAATAGAAAATAGAAAAAAATAAAATTACCACAATTTTTGAATTTGAATATAATATTATAGTACAGTATTACCCAACTGATATGGCGCGTCGTGAATCTTCGTTCGCACAGAAAAGAAAGTATGGCCCCGAAGATTAACGAAAGAATGCTTAAAACTTACAATCAACCTTAGATTACTACTATATGGTTCATAATACACTGCAGCTGTTAGTTCCGTCTCACTCGCAAATCACGCCCCTCCGCACGGCAGGCGTTAATATGACGGCAGCTGTCGGCCAATAGCGATTCCTGTGCTTTGAAAATGTATCTTCTGCGCAGGTACATCGGTGAGCCATAATAATTGGGTACTACTGTACGCTTAGTTTGGGATCAGATAACCGTTTGTGAGGAATATCCCAGGATATTTATTTTTTTATTTAAAAGCATTCTATAAAAATAGAATATAACGAGTTTATGTAAAATTTTAACTCATTGACATCCAAATATGACTTAGGAAAATGAAACATAATTTAATATTTATATTTTTTTTTGTAAAGTATCAAAACAATTTATTCCTACTATACTTAGTGATACCACATCTAGTTTTTTTAAATTTTCCGCGCTTTTTCAGGTTCTACTTTCGTATGCCAGACTATAGCTCTTATAAATTTTTGCAAACCGTTATAAGAGACAGAAACGTAAGTTCTCGTTAAGGCATATTTGAATATAAAATATTAACCTTGTCTAAAAATATCATATTACTTCGAAACGGTTTCTAAGTTGTGTTTGAAATAATTTGTACCAAACATACCGTACATTTAATATTTGATTAGGTGATGACAGCTCTGTGATAGTGATTGGAATCATACAATGTCTTAACTTTCCACGAAGGTAAACATCACGGGAAACCATAAAACAGTTTTTACTTTTAAGGTTATTATATTTTATTTATTTTCTTGTTCTTTTTCTCGTCTGTATCTATAAATATATAAAATTCATTTATTCAAGTAACAAGACTCAATATTGTTAGTAGGTGCACCTTATTATCTACATGTTAGTAAGTAATAATATTATGATTTAGATTTATTTTATTATATTTACGTGTATGTCACAACGACGACGCATGTATGGACAGTCCAATCTGTCCGCTATCATGGTCAGGATGGTGTTGGATCTATGCTTAGGTATATCTTTTTTTATTATTAATTACCTATTTGGAAAAAAAGCCAAACGTGAGACTGTCCAAAAAATATTTAAAAAATGTATCCTTGCTGAGTTTCTTGCCGGATTTTTCTCAGTTGAAGGCCGAGTTCCGAACCGGTGGTAACTTCAGTAAATGTGACCTTCATAAGTGCCCTTCTGGGACCTAAATTGAATAAATGGCTTTGACTTTGACTTTGACGGTGGTAGGGAACTTTTTAGTATCTATTAGTGTAATCCAAATTTGAAAACCTAATCACTTAGCATCTTAAGATTGCGGCCACAGTAAAAAAAACTTAAACTCTTTTTCACCACGGTCAAGACCCGTTCATACCTTTCTTATTCATGACCAAAATCTGAAAACAACCTCACAAGTTTTCTATAAAGGTGATTCGAATGTCAAAGAAAACGACTCTGCGTGTTCCAAGCTAATAAACTAAATAACTTGCCATACCTACGTCGCGGTCGAACAGATACCTGAGCTGATTATCAGATAATGGGAAACCAATAACGTTTTATTGTAATTTAGTTGATGTATCTGTCGCCAAGCTCCGACCTGTGTTCCGTCAGCTAATTTTTAAGCTTTGAAGTGTTTATTTGGTTAAATCTTCACTTGCTGCGTTGAGTTTTTTATCATATAAGGTATGTGAGCTCGATAGGTATAGATGTAGGTTTTTCGTAGGTATAAATGATGTGTGACCAGGTCATAAGGACATATAAGGTCAGCTCACGCTGAGACGCGAAGCGATGTTGTGCGCACTTTTTAAGATAGCGATACCATATACTCGTATAATTCTCTCACTCAAATGTGTACTTACCTTTTTGTGTAATAATAAATAAAGTTCTATATTGGCTCTGATTCTGTTGTTCACAACTAAACTAATTTTAATGTCACTATGTCTCTTTCTAACAAAGAACATAAGAAAAGGATGTAAGAAATTTAGTCCTGTCAAATTAGTCCAATGCTTGTTTTTAATATAAATTTAGTCGCCATCTATCGCGGTTACGCCTAAATACACGCAAAATAAGACGGCAAAGATTAATTTGACAACATAAAATATGTTCTATCCTTTTTCAATCATGTTCGTAAGAAAGAGATGAGATGTAACTAAAATTAGTTTAGTGCGATTTACAACAGAATCGGCACCATTGTATTGCTATTTAAAAAGTGCGCACCGCGTCGCCTCTCTGTGTGAACTGACCTTTAGTTTATCGAATAATGGATATTTTGTAACGTGCATTAAGCATTTTTTAAACATGCCAGGTGTCGTGCTATTTTATCTCATTTTTAAATACATTTCCATAAATAAACTTTTTTGAGTAGAATGACCGTATACATATTGACCTATGATAAATGTTTGCGTCATATCATCATCATCAGCCTATAATGTCCCACTGCTGAGCACAGGCCTCCTGCACACAAATGAGGGTGATAGGGAATGGGCAATACTCCACCACGCATGCCCACTGCGGATCGGTGGAGGTAGGCTAGTGGTCAACCTACTGTTGGAATTTTTCAAGCCGCCTAGGAGGCATCCAACTAGCTTAACGACTATCACAACTAAGTGATAACCGGGACCAACGGCTTTACGTGCCTTCCGAAGCACGGAAACGCTCGATTTGAAATACCACTAGGCGGTCACCCATCCAGATACTGACCACGACAGGCGTAGCTTAACTTTGCCGATCGATTAAGAAAGGCTAATCATGCTACACCACGAGCGCTTCATTTAATTCATTCATTGCGTCATATAATTCAACTAAAACCACACTTAAACACACGACGTAACTACTCCTAAGACTATGTCAGATAAGCACTATTCTTATAATCGTAAGTAAGACAATTATTGTCACATCAGATTGACCAAATAAATTATACCTAATCATTTGAAGAGCTCATGGTGTAGCATGGTTAGCCGTTCCTAATCGACCGGCAAAGTTAAACTACCAACGGTGAGGCCGGTGCCTGGATGGGTGACTGCCTAGTCGTATTTCAAATCGAGCTCGAGAAATAAAAAAAAGTATGTATGTATAATGTTTCGGAAAAAAATTCCAATATAGACAGATTTAAAAAAGAAATGTAACCTCGCTGAGTTTCTTGCTTGTTCTTCTCACTTGAAGTCCAGTAGCTTTGACCTTCATAAGTGCACTACTAGGGCCTAATTTGAATAACTGAATTTGAGCATTTTCCATGCTTGAGAAGGCATGTAAAGCCATTGGTCCCGGTTATCACTTAATTGTGACAGTCATTAAGCTAGTAGGCCTCCTAGGAGACTTGAAAACTCCAACAGTAGGTTGACCACTAGCCTACCTCCGACGAAACGCAGTGGGTATGCGTGGTGGAGTATCTTCCCATTCCCTTTCACCCTCATTTGTGTAAGAAGGCCTGTGCTCAGCAGGCTGATGATAATGAATCATATGATAATTCATTCTCAAACTCAGTTCATAATACAAAACGTTTATCAACACTTCGTTCCCCCCGTCACCTCAAAATATGCTCCGCTTAGGAAACTAGGCCTCTATTTTTTAAGCCCCTCAACCTGTCAGGCATGCTTACCTCAGCGATAGATTAATGTGGACGATAAAAAATGTAGCGCGTCAAAACAATTTGCTATTGGGGAATAATATCCTACCCACCCTCTTATATTATCAAATATATTATGAGTAAGAAATAATTTTGTGGTTAAGACTGATAAATATTCCAGCGTTAAGATGAATGGTTTTTGAAGATGTGGTAGTTGGAAACTTATATAATTTTTAAGTCGTCAGTTTAGTTCTGAGATGTGTACGAACGACTGGTTTTAAGATTTTATATACTGTTTTATATACGGCTTTTTTTTTAAAACGAACTAATTTACTAAAAATAATAACAACTAAAACAAACTAATATAATAAGAATAAAAATATGTACAATTACGGGGCGTAAAAAAATTCGTCCACATCGCTGTCAACAGGAAAAGTGCCCAGAAGGCTGGCAGCATTGCCACGTTGGATGGCAATGCTGATTCTTTGGCCAAAAAAAAGGCCAGCCCTCTGGTCTCGTGAAGAGTCGACCAACCGCTTGGCGATATCCCGAAATAATAGGTGTGCACTCGGACCCCATGGCCCTAGTGTTTCAACCCTCTGAAATAATAATAATAATGGCTTTGATTAATAATATATACAGATTGAGCGTCGAAGCTCATCACGCATCGAAAAAAATAGACCCTAACCGTTAGGGTCTAAATCAAATAAAATTGGAATTGTTCAACAACTGCTATAAGTATGAACGTCACTATGACAAGCAGGATGACGCAGTGTGAGCGTAAAACGAAGCTGTTACGTACACTAGCGTAAAAAAGTTGGCCTGTTTTATATAGTCGTATAGTATGGTGACGCTTTTTATAGGTATATCTATTTCTATGACTGTTGGGTATAGGCATCAGCTAATCATAACATATTTGTGTGAAAAATTTCCTGGATATTTGAACAATCATTTGTTCAAATAAGGTGCGTCTACGCTACGCGAACCGAGCATGTTCAATTGTTGTCAAAGCTCGTAAGAAAGGTACCAATTAAAGGCATTTTAGATTTCCCTTTAAAAAACATATAAAGCACTTGCCATTACCAAGAAACCAAATAATCACCTTCCGAACATAGCTGAAAACTATTTAAAACGAAACGACGAAGAATTTTGCCAATAGTACGTCGCTAGCTAATGCAAGTCCGACGACTTCCCCGAAGCCTCGAGTATATACCGTTATAGTATTTTTGGCAGTGAGTCATGATTTGTTTTGGCTATGAAATGTCGCCGGCCGCTTTAAAAAGAAAACTCCTGACTGACTAATGGTCTTCATGGTCTATGTTTTGACATTAAAAATTTCATAGGCGACCCATAAAATTTGTTACTATAACTTTAATACTTGGACCGAGTTTAACGTCTCTAGGATCGTTGTTTGTTTGGATGGATTCTCGGCAATTCTCCAAACCAATCGGCTCATGAAATGACGAAATCTTTACTGCAATTCAAGTAAATATACAAACTTCTGACATCTAATAAACACGACAAGATTTCCGCATCATAATAATTTCATCGCCACCGAAATGTGACAAATCCTTACTAAATTTGAAATTTTAATACCCCGACCGCATCGAGCCTAAGATACCGACATAATTAAAATCAAAACATCAAGAATTAATTAAGAGCGACAGCCTAAATCCACCGTAAAACCTCGCGAGAAACTCAGTGGTGGGAGGAAAATGCGGCAACCAGGCGCGGCTCAAAATAAAATTGTGATTTTAATAAAATGCAAATAGCATGTCTCGGCGCTTCCAAAGCAGCTGATGGAACGACAGACTGCGTTCAACATTTATTATATATGTACATTGTGTAGATACGTGTCACTTCCGAATATGAAATGTTTTAAGCGGCAGACGACAAAAATGAAGAGCATTTTTTAATGTTAAGTCTGATTCTGTATTTAGCTGATTAATTGTAATACATAGTAACTTATTAGCACCTTACTTGCTAAGTATTTAATAAGTGAAACAATTTTATTGCTTATCGTAGTTCAATTATAAAAACTGTTGTTGCGAGGGCAAAAGATATGACATACCAATTGGCGTGTTTGTTTAAGATTCCACCTATCACGCCATAGGCCGCGGGTTCGATTCCCACCCAAGACATGCCTTTGTGTGCATGACCTAAGTCCGGGTGTAATTATGTATATAAACCTAAAGTAGTATATATGTCACCGTATTTTTGTGAAAACCGTTAATTTATAATCTACCTAGTGAGATTGTAAACTCCTCGATAAATTGTGAACTGTAACATACTGCTTACAATAATACGTATTCATTTCCGATGGTTTACAATCTATCCATGTCAAACCATCATATTGCAAACGAACCTGCACTTGCCGACAGGGTTCACAATCTGTCCGATTTTATCACTCGTAATATTGTGAACCATCCCTGATTGTCTTGGCGGTAGAGCGTTTTGTAGAATACTAGAATCAATATGTAACAATTGGATATAGTTTTAAAAATATAATCAAACACTTTACTTACACGAGAAATTATATTAAAACATGAAAAGTATAACTCAGGTTATTTTCGGCTACTAACAGCTATTATACAAAGAAACTTTACTTATTATTTAAATCCTAGTTTATTTTCATAAATAATTGTAATTTTATGACTATATGTTTACGTTCGTTGATAACAAATGACAGCTAGGTAAAGATGGCGGCGTGGGACACGTTTAACCAATCAGCGCGCAAAGAGCATTCCGTCGGGTTCAAGTATGATGCCAGTTCACAATATAACGGTTTGTTGCGGATAAATTATAAACTATCGGAAATGAATACGCTTGAACGATTTAACCTCGTTCAAGTGAATACGTTATATTGTAAGCAGTATAGTACAGTTCACAATTTATCGGAGAGTTTATAATCTCGCTAGGTAGATTATAAACTAACGGTTTTCACAAAAATACGGTAACATATATAATATATTATATAGTATATCAGTTTGCTTAGTTTGGGATCAGGTAGCCGTGTGTGACGAATGTCCCAGGGTATATTTATCATTTTTAAAAACATCCATTAATTCACATCAAAAATAGTCCAGACATGCAACACAAATTAAATAAACAGCAGATATCAGACAATGGTATGATAGGCCAACAGTTTTAGATATCGATTCGGAACCGACCGGCAGCTCCGGCCGTCCGTTTCAAATGACAAATGTGTACATTGTTGTGGACAGATGTTGTAGCGATATGAAACCTTTATGAAGGCGGCTATTGATAGCGTTCAATGAATTTGTAAGTTATAGGGGCTGGAGAATTGTATTAATTAAAAGTTAGGTTGTATTAGTAGTGGAGTAAGTTTGTGGATAGGTATTTGAGGATACATCGGAGGGCACGGCAGTGCCCCCGCCGAGTCGAGCGCGAAGCAAACACTGCCGTACCATCCTTTACTGGAACCATTTCGCCGTATTTTCAGGCCCCTATTTGAGAACGTCTGGATAAGACCCGAACGCAGAAATTTTCGTCATCCAGTAAGCTATAATCACATACTTAAAATCCAAAATTTCAAGTCTGTAGGTCATTTAGTTCCGAAGTTAAGCGAAAGCAAAGTTTCACATTTATGAAACTCACTCACTCACTCACTTATGATCATCAAAATAGAACTAGTACTTCCCATAAACTCAGAGAGCTGAAATTTGGTACAGAGTTAGGGTTTAATGACCACATAAAGGGAAAACTATAAAAACTCGGATAATCGAAGATCTGGAGTACCTGGTGACCCTGATTAGAAAACACAAGAGCCCAACCAAACTATTAGAGATATCGACATACCGCCTTTACAAAATTATTCAACTTGGTGGGCCGCTTCATTTTCTACAAAAAGAAGTGAAATCCCATCAAAAACATTCTGTAACAAACTAGCCAAGTCTCGATGAAATGTCTTGTTTATCTCTAAAACGTAATGAAATCTAGACAAAGTCGTGCCAAGTCTAAGGTTCCTTACTGCGATTTCTTTATTATTATAGTTAATGTTGTGTGACTTGGCCGTTGAAGGGAACACAAGGGTACAGAACCAGGTGTTCCATGACACCATTGCACCAATCTGTACTTGTACCCACTAACGTATAAAAAATGTTCAACGGCCAAGTCACACAAGATTAACTATAATTATAAAGAAATCGCAGTAAGGAACCTTAGACTTGGCACGACTTTGTCTAGATTTCATTACTTTTTAGAGATAAACAAGACATTTCATCGAGACTTGGCTAGTTTGTTACAGAATGTTTTTGATGGGATAGCTTTGACGCGAAATAGCTGATATAATTGACGGGCCTGTTGGCACAGTTGGTTAAGATTCACCTTACGCGCCGCAGGTCGTGGGTTCGATTCCCACACAGGACATGCATTTGTGTGCATGAACATGTCTGTATGTCCTGAGTCTGGGTGTAATTATGTATATTAAGTATGTATTTACAAACAAAAAGTAGTATATGTATTATATCAGTTATCTGGTTTCCATAGTACAAGCTCTGCTTAGTTTGGGATCAGATGACCGTGTGTGAGGAATGTCCCAGGATATCTATTATTATTATTATAAATTATATAGAATATATTTTCATTCTAGAGACCCAGAGTCTGGGTCACTCGCATTTTTTCAGGAGTTTATTTGGGTTACTGAAATTTAGAACCTATCCAAAGTAGTTGGGCTGGGCGGAACGCCAACAAATATTCAATGGTTTCTAATAAGACTTTCTAGATCTACATTTATTAAATAAGATCAAATTTTAAGATAAAGAATTATTGACTAGAATTTAGGTGAACTGTCTTTTCAGTAGACAATTTATTTTATGTTCTGGTTTTTAGGGGTACTTACGTACCAGAATAGAGCCTTATTGCCGTCACTCTGCTTTCTGTCTGCCCTTCCTTATGTAAATGGGTTTTAGCTCGTAAACGGAATTAGTTACAAAACAATTAGAATTTATCAAATATATAAAGAAATTGTTGGTCGGCAATTTTAGACCATTTTTGATACGAGGATGCATCTTAAAACTAGTTAGGAATTTAAAATGTCTTCATACTTTATACCATTACTAGGGTACTGTATTTAAACAAAAATACTGAAAACGCTTCTAGATGTATTTTATATGTATAGATAATTGAAAACTGTTTTACAAAAACTTAAACCGACTTCAAAGTACACTAAAATATAATATAACCTGACATGATGACAATGTGATCAAACAGGAAGTGTACCCTTCCAAACAAAAATATAATTTTTGAAATCGATTTATAAAGAACGGAGTTATGAGGTAACAAACATAAAAAAACACAACCGAATTGAGAACCACCTCCTTTCGTTGAAGTTGGTTAAAAAGTAGGATTTTCCTCAGAATAAATATCTAATAGTTCATTTTATGTAGCTACAGAACCTGAATAGAGCAAGCCCTGACTTGCACTTCTTCTTATACCGGTTTTTCTTTCATTAGTGGTCAAATATTTTTATTTAATAAAACCCCGACCCCATCACCCGGTAATTTTATGAAAAATCGTATTTTCTTAGCTTCTTCTAGCTTAATTTAAATCACACTTGTGCCTTTCAACTTTCACCTTTTACACATATGACCAATTATTATGAAATAAAATACGCTAAGGTGGTACTTTAACAGCCATTTCAAAACGCAAGTTTTATTACGAGCAGACACGTAATAGTACTTTTTCTCCATACCCTCGTGTCAAATCCGCATTGTCATAAAATGTGGTGTAAAAATACCGTAGTCTGGTTAACAGTTGAGACATTGCGATACATTCAGGTTATGACCGGGGTTCATTTAATAGTCGTTATTCCGAATGGCTGTAAGTGCAGTTTGCATGATGTTGTTTCATAATAATGTTTTAAAGGAACCTGTAGATGATGATAAAGTTTTTTTTTTGCTGAATAAAAATGCTTTACTTAAGAGCTTTTTTATGCAGCTGTCAGTAAACAAGCATACGGCCTGATGGTAAGCGGTTACCGTAGCCATATGGACGCTTGCAACACAAGAAGCATCGCTCACGCATTACCGACCATTCCCCTCTCCCCTATGAGCTCTGGCGACCTTACTCACGCGCAGGAACACAACTTTACACAACATTAAGTTATTTGGCTGCGGTATTCTGTAAGGTGGAGGTACTTCCCCAGTCGAGCTGCTCTTTGAGCGAATCAACGCTATGCTCTACCTCTCTTAATATCCAAGCTAGTGAATCCTCTTAGGATTGATATATCTACTACCTGTGATCGGATTTACATTACAGTCACATGAGGGTACATTTCTACGATGCGTCACGGACGCACCACACTTGTGAAATGAATGTGCATGAAAATGCACACCAAAGTAATACCAGATTAACGGGCCAGTTGGCGCGGTTCACCTTACGCGCCGCAGGTCGTGGGTTCGATTTCCATACAAGACATGCATTCGTGTGCATGAACATGTCTGTATGTCATGAGTCTGGGTGTAATCTTAATATATCAAATGATAAACTGATTGTTGATATATCAGCCCACAGCCCAAACCGCTGGACCTAGAGATTTGAAATTTTGCACAAAGATACCTTACACAGTGGAGGCATCCACTAAGGAAGGATTTTTGGAAATTCCACCCCTAAGAGGGTAAAATAGGGGATGACAGTTTGTATGTAAGTCCGTCAGTTTTAAAGTTAGGATCTTTAAATTTTGTGCTTAGGCTGACGATTGAAAATTAATGTGTAGTTATCTCAGCGTTTGTGATAATTCCACCACCGAAGGCAGGAAAAGGGGGATGAAGTTGGGTATGCAAGTCCTTCAATTTCAAAGTAAACTTCACTAAATGTATTATTATACGGTGTAGACATCCACTAAGGAAGGATTTTTGGAAATTCCACCCCTAAGGGGTTAAAATAAGGGATGAAAGTTTGTATGCAAGTTCGTCAGTTTTGAAGTTAGGATCTTCAAATTTTGTGTTTAGGCTGACGATTGAAAATTAATATATAGTTATCTCAGCGTTTGTGGTAATTCCACCACCGAAAGGAGGAAAAGGGGGATGAAGTTGTGTATTGCAAGTCCTTCAATTTCAAAGTAAACTTCACTAAATGTATTATTATACGGTGTAGACATCCACTAAGGAAGGATTTTTGGAAATTCCACCCCTAAGGGGGTAAAATAAGGGATGAAAGTTTGTATGCACGTCCGTCAGTTTTGAAGTTAGGATCTTCAAATTTTGTGTTTAGGCTGACGATTGAAAATTAATATATAGTTATCTCAGCGTTTGTGGTAATTCCACCACCGAAAGGAGGAAAAGGGGGATGAAGTTGTGTATTGCAAGTCCTTCAATTTCAAAGTAAACTTCACTAAATGTATTATTATACGGTGTAGACATCCACTAAGGAAGGATTTTTGGAAATTCCACCCCTAAGGGGGTAAAATAAGGGATGAAAGTTTGTATGCACGTCCGTCAGTTTTGAAGTTAGGATCTTCAAATTCTGTGTTTAGGCTGAAGATTGAAAATGAATATATAGTTATCTCAGCGTTTGTAATAATTCCACCACCGAAGGGAGGAAAAGGGGGATGAAATTGTGTATTCAAGTCCTTCAATTTCAAAGTAAACTTCACTTAATGTATTATTATACGGTGTAGACATCCACTAAGGAAGGATTTTTGGACATTCCACCCCTAAGGGTGTAAAATAAGGGATGAAAGTTTGTATGCAAGTCCGTCAGTTTTGAAGTTAGGATCTTCAAATTTTGTGTTTAGGCTGACGATTGAAAATTAATATATAGTTATCTCAGCGTTTGTAATAATTCCACCACCGAAGGGAGGAAAAGGGGGATGAAGTTGTGCATGCAAGTCCTTCAATTTCAAAGTAAACTTCACTAAATGTATTATTATACGGTGTAGGCATCTACTAAGGAAGGATTTTTGGAAACTCCACCCCTAACAGGGTAAAATAAGGGATGAAAGTTTGTATGCAAGTCCGTCAGTTTTGAAGTTATGATCTTCAAATTTTGTGTTTAGGCTGACGATTGAAAATTAATGTATAGTTATCTCAGCGTTTGTGATTATTCCACCGCCGAAGGGAGGAAAAGGGGGATGAAGTTGTGTATGCAAGTCCTTCAATTTCAAAGTAAAGTTCACTGAATTTAATATTATACAGTGGAGGCATCCACTAAGGAAGGATTTTTGGAAATTCCACCCCTAAGAGGGTAAAATAGGGGATGACAGTTTGTATGCAAGTCCGTCAGTTTTAAAGTTAGGATCTTCAAATTTTGTGTTTAGGCTGACGATTGAAAATTAATGTGTTGTTATCTCAGCTTTTTTGACAATTCCACCCCCGTCAGGGTGAAAAGGGGGATGAATTTGTGTATGGAAGTACACTAAATTTATTATTTAAGCTTATGGTTATAACGCAACGAATATCGGTGTTGTTGGAATTTGAACCCTTAAAATCCCCCTTTGGATTAAATTTAGTATATGAAGTTCTTTATTTTCGGAGTGAAAATTTCAAAATTTATTATTTCGGCTTATGGTATTGGCGTATTGAAATGACTCGCCTAAACAACATCAGGAAAAAGAGAGGAATCGGTATTAAAACAAAGATCCGGTTAATACGAGCATTGGTATTCCTCATTTTCATGTATGGAGTGGATGCGTGGACTATACTGGCCCGAGAAAGAAAAAGGATTGATGCATTCGAGATGTGGTGCTGGAGACGGATGTTGGAAATACCTTGGACCGCTAAACGCAACAATGCATCAATCCTATCGCAGCTCCAAATTAAAACACGATTGTCCAACATATGCCACCAACGTATTTTTTCGTATTTCGGCCACATGGTGCGCAAAGGCGATGAAAGTTTGGAAATCTGATCATAGTTGGGAACACGGAAGGAAAACGACTACGTGGTCGTTCACCAACAAGATGGTCCGATCAAGTAAAAGACTCATCGTCCATCGCCGCAATGTTATTGAGGCCAAAATATTTACTGGTTCTGCCAGAGGAGAAACAGTCTTCTTGCCGCGTATACCATTGATCCCAAATCACCTTCCGTTTGAATTTAAAAGATAACAGTTCCTAATTAAGGAATCCTATTCCTAATAGAATTCCTAATTAATGTAGTCACAGGGAAAAACTCTGAAATTTGCTAGAGTTGATTTGCGGCAGGACTGTTTCAGTTTAATGTAGCATCCTCGCATATGAGCTCTTAATCTAGGTGAACTTTTGTCAATATCACACGTAGTGGCGGACAATAGCCATGAACAAAGCTTTTTTTTTTTTTTTTTTTTTTTTTTTTACTGTTTATAGGCCTGTGTTTGACCGCAATCTCACCATGGTAAGTGATGATGCGTACGAAGGTGGTAAGCACACAAAGCCTAGAAGGAACTGGCTCTCAAGTGCAGCTATCGGAACACACCGAAAGGTGCTTGGCGACAGGTTTTCAACTTGAGGGTGGTAGCCAACCAGGCGGGTACTACAAAGTACCCTACCACCGTGCTATGGTTTCCTCACGATGTTTTCCTTCACCGAAAGCTCAAGCTCATTGTAGGATTCGAACCCGGGACCTTCGTCTCGGTATCCGACGTCACTACCACTGAGCTATCATCGCCTTAGCTCTATATTGTTACAATGATTCATATCTAGAAAAAAGAAATAATCTACGCGGACGAAGTCGCGGGCTATAAAGCTAGTTATGTATATAAAGTATATATTTACCAAACAAGCAGTTATCTGGTTTCCATATTACAAGCTCTGCTTAGTTTCGGATCAGATGACCGTGTATGAGGAATGTCCCAGGATATTTATTTACTTAATTTAGATCTAGGATAGTATTAAACGACTCCATATCTTATAAAATTAAATTACATATTCTCATGGTATTGCAGAGTATGGTATTTTTAATAGGAGGCGCGGGCGTAATCAAAAATTAAAAATAATCGCTGTGACGGACGAACGAATGGACACCAGATTAATCTTATAAGGGTTCCATTTTTTCCATTTATGATCGGAACCCTAAAAAATATGTATTTATATTGAGATTTTTTTATACCAGAATGTATGAAATTGATCTGAATTGCGAGTAACCCGTAGGAAAAAGCTAGTCAGCTATGAATAGAGGTACGCGGTCAGTAACTAATGCCCGGTTTCTATAAACAAAAACGAATCGTTTTGCTAACCAATGATAGGCTTTTTTATAGCGAAACTCGGCATATAGATCATTTCATAAGCTAATTTTACCTGTGATAGCTACTTCCATATGGGAGGGTATTTTAAATAACTGTGCAATATAATATCCATGATTTAGAAATGTGGTGTTTTAACCTTTCCATATTAGGGATATTAATAGTGCTTTTAAATCTGTTCCAATTCCAATAAACACTATATTTAAAAAAAGTATTTCAGAGATTCATGCATAAGGTATACATATTATAGTATACCTATATGTAGATGGAAGTAAACAGAGTCTAAAAGGAATCTGAGTGTACTCTATAAATGATATACGATAGTCTGATCATTATCAAAAATAACATCATCATCATCATCATCAGCCTATAATGTCCCACTGCTGAGCACAGGCCTCCTTTCACAAATGAGGGTGAAAGGGAATGGGCAATACTCCACCACGCGTGCCCACTGCGGATCTGTGGAGGTAGGCTAGTGGTCAACCTACTGTTGGAATTTTTCAAGCCGCTTAGGAGGCATCCAACTAGCTTAACGATTATCACAATTAAGTGATAACCGGGACCTTTACGTGCCTTCCGATGCACGGAAACGCTCGATTTGAAATACCACTAGGCGGTCACCCATTCAGGTACCGACCACGAAGGTGGTAGCTTAACTTTGCCGATCGATTAAGAACGGCTAATCATGCTACACCACGAGCGCTTCATCAAAAATATAGTAGATAAAAATAGAGCTCATGGTAGATATATTATGACAGGTAACAGGAACAACATGTGATCCACGGATCTCTTTAAAGTTAAAGGGGAAAATCTATAAATTCGTGATAAGACCTGTCTTAATGCTGGGCACTAAAGAGGACGGATGAAAGACGATTGCATGCAGCTGAGATGAGGATGTTGAGATGGATGTGTGGAGTGACAAGAATGGATAAGATAAGAAATGAATACATAAGGGGAAGCTTGAAAGTAGCGCCAGTGACTGAAAAGTTGAGAGGGAACCGCTTATCATGGACATGTTATGAGGAGAAATGAAAGCCGCGTCACTAAAATGTTATGAATATGAAATTGGATGGATATACGGGAAGAAGAAGACCGAAAAAGAGATGGATGGATTGTGTGAAAGTTGACATGGGTAAGAAAGGAGTGGATGCTGGTGTGACGGATAGAAGAGACGAATGGAAGAAGCATACATATTGCGCCGGCCACAAATGATTCGGAACAGGGCAGGTAGATGATGATGGTAGATATATATTACCAAAAACCATTTTATTTATTGAATCTAAGTAAGTGGTCGACATGACTGTATAAGTAACGTAAGTGTGGAAATCGAATAAATAGCTTTCGTTGCTTTCATTCATTCATTAATTAATTCATTTAATTGATTTCATTGCTTTGACGGGCCAGTTGGCGCAGATGTTTAAGGTTCACCATACGCGCCGCAGGTCGTGGGTTCGATTCCCACACAGGAAATACATTTGTGTGCATGAACATGTCTGTATGTCCTGAGTCTGGGTGTAATTATGTATATTAAGTATGTATTTACAAACAAAAAGTAGTATATGTATTATATCAGTTATCTGGTTTCCATAGTACAAGCTCTGCTTAGTTTGGGATCAGATGACCGTGTGTGAGGAATGTCCCAGGATATTCATTTATATTTATATTTTATTTTATTAATAATAAAAAATAATGTCCTCATAAAGATTGTCACGGTGAAAAACTTAAAACGATATAAAAATACCGTCATGCCGTGAGAAAAGGATATTTAATTAAGTTAGCTTATAGATTATAGTGAGTATGTTTAGTCATTATTCGCTCGTGTGTGTAAACCCGTGTTTAAGTACACATACGTGCTATAAAGTTCTTAATTTCGCGATAAATATATTAATTATCAGCGGTTTTGAATGGGTGTTGTGATTTAGGGTGACTTTATTTAATAAAATTATACGAGGAACTTTTGGCTATTTTGATATTGCTGACTCCAAAGATATTGATGACACTATGAATGGTTGCGCTTTTTGGTATAAATCAATAATATAATACTTTCATGTTTAAGAGGAAAGGATGGCTGCAAGACATTTGAAAAATAGGTTTTTAACATATCTATTGCTGTCGCGCTGTGAATTATTATAAGACGAAATCGCTATTTCGTAATCACCGGTTTCCTACTCCAAACCTGGATCGATTAAAAAATTTTTTTTATGAATCATACTAAGAAGGGCTTTGGCTATGTCTGTCGGTTTTCCTTTGTTTTTTTATATTCGTCAAATTTGTTCGCTGGACGTCTGATAAGGGCTTTGTTTTCATACAAATGATCTATCATACTCGATCGTCGAGCTAAACGAGAAACCTATGAAGAACTTTTTTTTACGTAATTTCTGAGACGTAAAGTCTAAGATTTTACAAGGCTGACATATAAAGGGATCTCTTGACATTCTATAATAATTAATAAAACATGAAAATAACTACATATAATACATATTAGTATGGCAAAACTTAGGAACATGCAAACCAATTTATCGAGCTCTAATAGAGTAGGAAGTGATCTAGCGTTAGTTATGGAATTATCATGTCTCGGTGAAAGATCTAAGTGGCTAGCGATAGCCGTCTAGACTTAGCATTAGTCGCAAGACAGACGGAGGAGGCGTGACATGCATCGGGCATCTCCAACAAGGTTAGATAGTAGAAGAGTAACCATCGACTTACAAAGGCTTAAAATGAACTCGCTTAGGGTAAGGTAAAATCAATACAACGTATATAATAAAGTCAATCTTTAGAGGTATGATGTTTGACTGCATGTATTTTTCAGAGGAGTAATGCCCAAAAAAAAAACGCTCCAATAGACACAAAGAACTTTTGCTTTATTTTAGGACGACCGCTAATGCGCCACATTACAATTTTAAATTTGTAACCCTAAGGTTCATCGCTCACTATGTCAGCACCGCTCCATCGCAGCAACGGCCCGGCACCGCCTCAACTCAATCCAACCACTAGCTGCCAGCGTGCCGCCTGCGAGTGAAATTGGTGACGCGGCTTTGGCATGATACCGGTTGCTAGCGTCACGCAGCAAGGGAGCGGACCGTCTCTGGAAGCCTGTGGTCAGCAGGACTAGTGACTTGTAGCAGCAGGCGCGCTTGCCGCGAGGCTTCATCTATTTTATCTAGTCATTATAAAATTTACTTTAACGCATACGATTTAAAGCCCTCACTTGCATGGTAAGGTAAATCCCGAGGAGTAGCCGTGCTGTTATAATGAGCGGTGACCCTAAGGTAGTTTACGTTTGTACTGTACGTGTCACGTACGCACAGTCTCACAATCGTGCATAGTCCTCTTCATTTAGCGAATATCTCACTTTAAAGAAAACCCCATCATGCAATAAAGTCATTCATAGTACGCCATACTTACCTACCCAGAGTTCATTGATCTGACAATCTAATAACTAGTATGAGAAAACTCATACTAGTTATTAGTTTCTAAGCCATAATTCAACGTCAATCGCCCAACAATTGCACCACAAACTTAGAGGTTAATATCCCGAACATTCCAGGTCGCTGGAAGTTGAGTAAGCCGATAGCTCGACCGGGAACAATCTCAAGATCGCACTAAGACGCTTCACAGTTTTAATTAATTACCCTACATGTCTCTAAACTTTGATAATTCCTCCTCTACATGATCTCAACACCTCTTAGAGAGATGCTTGAATACGGTGAACTTCATGTATGCTGGATACTCTGGCAATTGAAAATGTATAGTTGCTTTGAAATTGTATGGTGGATTAAATTTCTACTTTATTATAGTCTATTTAATGCACGGTGTAATACCGTAGTGTTATTCATGAAGCTATAGGGCAGTATTTTTTTTTAAATATGATGGGAAACTTAATTGAAAATCTGTCACCATGGTTCCTATGTGTGTCGGCAGCTGCCAGTGCTGCCAATTCATCTAAATCAAAAAGCTCCACACACATTGAAACCAGAATTGTTTCGAACTGTGCGGGCTAAAAGGAGTTTTCTTCCGCGGACGCTCGGACTGTGGAATGAGCTCCCTGCCGTGGTTTGCCCAATGGAGTACAGCATGGGGTTCTTCAAAAAGGGTGTGAAGCGGTTTCTTCAGGGTCGGCAACGCGCGAGTGATACCCCTGGTGTTGCAAGCGTCCATAGGCTACGGTAACTGCTTACCATCAGGCGGGCCGTATGCTTGTTTGCCACCTAAGTGGTACAAAAAAAAGGCTGCTTGTCCTAAGTGGTACAAAAAAAAAGCTGTTTGCTGCAAAAGTGCGCTAGATAGAGCTAAATACAGCTTAGACGATAAATAAGTGAAAAAAAAAACTATTATACGACTATTTATACATTGAAACAAAAAAAATCAAAGAAAACAAACTTTTTTAATCCAAAAAGGAGTATACACCCAGTACCTTAAACGTTTTGTATGCATACATCATATCATGGAGAGGTTGTACTCTAATAGCAATATGAGTCAATCATTACGATTTTGTTATTTTTTTACATAAGATCTAAGTACATCAAAATAAATCACCTTTTTACCGTGATGACATTGTAAGGCCTAAATAATGCTCACAAAATTTCAACAATTTCCTTGTCTACCTAATATTCTATGTTACAAATGCCAATAGTTAAGCTTAGCCATAGCCTACGGCAACTACTAAGCCTGAGCTTATAGAGGAGCAACCATAAAGTGATTTTGAACGTTGGTTGGAACTCAGTGTCCCAGAGAAAGGTAGTTTGTCTTTGGAACTTCGAATTTCTCTTAGGAAATTTAGAGACAAATCGAAAATACTGTTTTAGAAATGTATGTTACGGAATAGTATTCACGCTGGGAATACACTTTGTACATTTGACGTACTGGTATTTTACAGAATACCTACTCTTCTATGTAGAAGTATTTTAGACTTATTATTGTACAATTTGAGAGATATGACTCTAATTTATCTGCTTCATCATCATCATCATCATCAGCCTATAATGTCCCAATGCTGAGCACAGGCCTCCTTTCACAAATGAGGGTGAAAGGGAATGGCCACTGCGGATCGGTGGAGGTAGGCTAGTGGTCAACCTACTGTCGGAATTTTTCAAGCCGCCTAGGAGGCATCCAACTAGCTTAACGACTATCACAATTAAGTGATAAGCGGGACCAACGGCTTTACGTGCCTTCCGAAGCACGGAAACGCTCGATTTGAAATACCACTAGGCGGTCACCCATCCAGGTACCGACCACGACAGGCGTAGCTTAACTTTGCCGATCGATTAAGAACGGCTAATCATGCTACACCACGAGGGCTTCATTTATCTGCTTACATAGATACAACTAGACAAATAAAACTATTAGAATGTTGTGACTGTATAGCGTGTGACTCATCGCGAGCAATATTATTTTAACATTCCAACAAAATATATAGAATGGAAATTTCGAGATGGTATATTTTCGAAACCTATGTTGGATTAGTCATGCTGAACAACTTTTACTATGGGACCAATACTACAATCGCAATTTTTTTTTACTTAACATACAAAAGGTCAACTTTGCTCGATCATAATGTATGAAAAGTATATTTTAATTTGAGAATTCAGTGTCGTTCCCATAGTATAATATGCCATCTCGAAATCTTCACCCGGTATACGCAATACTTCTGCGACACCGGACTTAATTGTTAAAACTTATAAGTACCTTTGTTTCTCTTAAATGTGAAGTTTTGTAAATCTTAATGAAAGTTAATGATTTCCCGTACATTAGGCTAACATCCACCATAGATAGGCAGTTGTCTCGAAGAAAAAGTGGCCCATAGATTTTCTAACTACTTCTTTTAATTCATACCTGTCTATCGTATGAACTCGAAATAAAATATGATTTTAATACCACCTTGTAACGATGCGACCTCTCCTATTTCAATGATTGCTTCTAGTGATAAATACTATTTTTCATATTGTACAATTTTCAAATATCCAAATTTTTCTTATTTTCAAATTTTTTAATGAAGAATGCCCTTCAGACATTCATTCAACTAGGTCATTATTGAGAACCAACTCATTACAAGTGGACCTGTTGTAAAGTGAAATAAAAGTGAATGTTGATATATTTATTATAAAAGTTTAATGTCCTAGTCATGGACTTAGTTACATGATGTGATACTATCAGTGTATTTATAAGTTCTTTGGTTTCATACCAACACATCCCTATGTCCCCAATGTTGTCTCTCAGTAATAATATCTATACAAGTGTTTTATATTATGTTTTCTTTGTCATTGTTACAGTTCTTTATTTTTACACAATAAACTTTATGGAAGACAGTCATTATTTTCATTTTCTTCAATGCATTATCTACTACTTTGAATGCTCCGGTCGTAGGCTGATAGTAGAGCTGATAGCCAACCAAGCCACGTCGTGATAACCTTATACTAATTTAACAAATCTCGTTCGTCCAATCTTATCAGAATAGGCCTGCCTAACGTCCACGCGGCAGTTATTGGCGGCTCAGTGCCAAGAAATCGGCCTAAACGTTATCTCGGGCCTCGCACTCCCTGTATCATCCGCACCTATAGAATTATTCAAACGGGATTACATATCGGATTTACTCAACAATTTTGTGATTGTAATTTGATTTCAGTTCATATGGGTGTTATAGTTTTAAAGATCTGTAGAGTTTACGGAACTGGAGTCCTATGTTTGTAATATGAGTCGATATAGACTAAGAGCAGTCACTCTTAATTAGCTCTGCTAAAAGAAAAACCTGCCAAGTGCGAGTCGGACTCGCGCGCCGAGGGTGCCTTTCAGACTTGTAGTAGGTATATAAATTGTTCGTTCATCAAGGGAATCGAGTGTCGAAGATTTTCCCCTTATTTCCGATTATGTAATTTTTTATTTGATGTAACTACAAATTTACGGCTGGAATCTTCACCAAGTAATTTGACCTCAAATCAACTGGATACGTATTTTTGTATATATTTTCAATTCAAATTCAAAATCATTTATTCAAATAGACCTTCGCAAATTCTGACTCTAATACCGGTTCGGAAGGTTGCATTTGCTGAGAGCCGGAAATAAACTCAGCAATTACTTTTTTCAAAACGAGCTTAGATTCATTACATAATATTTACATTCTAATCGCACTGACAGCAACTGCGTGCCCCGGCGCGGCGGCAACACTACAAAGTAGACTGAATAAATATTTAATAAGTAAATAAATAAGAATATACAAATATTTTTTAAACTAGCCTTTTTATCTCATTTTTACCCTAGAACCAGAGAACTTGTCAAGACGAATCAAACGAGCCCAAACTCGATGGGGTTACGTCGTTTTATTACAGAACTCCCTTGACCACCTTCCGGCTCCATCATCAGATCAACTCTATGTCATAATAATGTTGCATTGCTATGCATACAAAATTTCAGCTCAATAGGAAACCGGGAAGAGGTTAAAAACATGCAAGATTTTACTTTGTGTTTTTTTTACTTACCAATAAAGCAATGAATAACCGATGAACAATGATAACAATCAGATAATACTTACCAGTGAAACGTTGAGTTTTGCATCGGGTCTGGGACGGTGCACCATCCTCATCGTAATCTAGTTGGAATTATTCATGACCAGTATCTCCTCGGATGATCTCTCATTCCATCTCTAATGGCGGCCGCCGTTTGAAAGAGCCACTTTACTGTAATGACGCGATTGTTACTTTGTGGTATTATTGAAGTTTTGGAATTTAATTATGTATTAATTTGGGAATTGGGAATTGGGAAGGTATCGTTCTTGGATCTTCACAAATTTATTTCTGAAGTAAAAGACATTGACAAATAATTGGCCTGTTTTACAAAAAACTTAAACCGACTTCAAAGTACACTAAGAAGTAATCAAATCCTGATCTGATGACAATGGGACCAAACGGGAAGTGGACCCTTTCAAATAAAAAAATAATTTTCGAAATCGGTTAATAAATGACGGAGTTATGGGGTAACAAACATAAAAAAAAAAAAAAATACATTCGAATTGAGAACCTCCTCCTTTTTTTGAAGTCGGTTAAAAAAGGGATAAATACCAAAAATTACGACGACAAAAAAAAATGGTTTCAGCAAAGCTAGTCGTGAATCTGTTACGTCTAACTTTATGCTCATTAATTTATAAAAGATATTACATAAGTACTTTTTAATCGACATAAAAATAAAGGAGATTATCAATTCGACACGTATGTATGTAATATTATTGGAACTGCAATATATTCACATAATATGATAAATCTATGAGGGCTTCCAAACAAATATACCAAATTTCATAGGTGTTTTTATGTATGTATGCACGCATATCTCCAAAGATATGAATCGGATTGTAACCATTATTTTTTTATTGATTTACATTTACTTCAACTTAGGGAACAGTGTCAGTTTCTTCGAAAACGGTTCAGTAGTTTTCAAGATATGGACAAATATGTGTGACGGCCTGGCTTATTGATACAAGCTACGGGTGTGGTGTCAAAGGAAAAACATCTCAAAACCTTGGTCGAATTCTAGTGCATTTTAGAAAAACTAAATATAATGAAATAAAAAAGATATAAAAAAAAAAATATCGGCTTCAAAATACACTATAAAAGTATGAAATCACTCTAATCTGACACTGATGTGAAGTCGGCGAAATATTTTCAATGGAATACATCGTGCTAATCGGCGGACAATCGCCGTTTGTATTGAAAACACCGTTATTCATATTAACCGTATCTATTTATGAAACGGGTACTGTAAATAATTAAATTAGAACACGCACACACATAAAATATTTCAACAATATAGTAAATATAAAAATTAAATATTAAAAAGCTTGTACTTACGGTTGGGTTTCTTCCCGGGAATAAACCCAACTTCGAGTAAATTTCCAATTTGGTGGGAAAAAACCCGGGAATATTCCCATTGGCTGGGAAAATACTCAAATGGTCACATTTAGTAGATTTTGCGTTTATAGCGAGAGATAACTTTACCAAATCGTTTGAATAACATTTAACAAGATTTCTATTAGGGTCATACACATATCATACAAAAATAAAAAATAAAATTTGTGACGAAGAAGTGCATTGTTGTTAAAAAAGTGACGTTTTGGGGTGTTTTGGGGTTGTGGTGGACAGGCGGCGGCCCCATACAATTCCCACGCCGCCCGGCTTGGTGGTAGTACATACTCGTCCGACTGGCTAGAGATCACCATTGTGAGTGAATCTGTCTGGAAGCAGTTCGCTTTGTTTCGATAGGGTTCACGAGAGCCAGCCCCCCTACATCCGAAGTGTGCGGCATGTATGATGGTGGGGTCTAGAGATGCGATTTTTTTTTTTTTTTTTTTTTTAATTTATTAGTTCACCAACGGCTATTACATTTTTACTATCAAATACATCTTAAAACTAAACACGTACTGAAACTTAATGTATAACCAATTAAAGGTAAACATAACATGTACCGAAATAAATGGGCTAAATACTTATAAAGTTTAAAACAACAAGTTTTAACTTAAGATTTTAATTAACATAGATTAGCAAAATCAATGCAAAATGAACAAATCTTAACTGGCCATAAGGAAAACTCTAATTTGCTGTTTAAATACTTGCAAAGATAATTGGTGTATATCTGTCGCTCCACTACATTTGTTATACAATTTGCTCAGTCGTGGGACTGGTGAATTGGCACCAAAGACGCTTCTACGAAAGGGACACACCAGGGGAGCAATGGGGACGCGAGGCAACATTAAAGGAACTCTGAACGAGAATCTACTCAGCAATTGCGGACAGCATATATGATTACGCAGAATTTTGTACAGAAATGTCATATCCAACATATCCCAACGTCTATCTAAGGAGATCATGTTAAACTTGACTAAACTACTGCTGTAAGAGTACGATCTCCAGGACACACCAGCAGAGTACGCCAGATGCCGCACAAACCTCTTCGGCACTCGTTCAATCCGCAAAGAATGAGAAGCGAAATGGGGTCGCCAGACTACACTCCCATAATCGAGAATGGACCGAACCAATGTACAGTACAGTAACCGTTTTGTTGATTCATTCTTGAACATTTTTCCAGTTCTCAATATAAAGCCCAACATTTTTGATGCTCTCCTGGTGATATGGTCAATGTGAGGCACAAAGGTCAGTTTTTTATCCAACAATACGCCTAGGTCCCTCACGACGTCTTCTTCCTTGAGGAAATTCCTATCTATTTGATATGACGATGGATGTGGTGTTCTTTTCCTAGTGAACCTAACATAAAAACATTTATTTGCATTTAATTGCATTCCATTTAACTCGCACCACTCCTCTAATGAGATCAAATCACATTGAAGCAGCGATACATCCCTCTCCGATTCGATAACTCTAGACAGCTTCAAGTCGTCAGCAAACATATAAGATTTTGAGTAACGAAAGCAATTTGGAAGGTCATTAACAAAAATATTAAACAAGATAGGGCCAAGATGAGAGCCCTGTGGCACACCCGAGGTTATTCCAAAAGACTCGGATGAAAAACCGTTTGCAACAACATAAAAATAACATAAAAAATTTGGGCGATCTCTGATTTGTGTGGCGTGTTGGGTTGATACGGGGGTCAGGGAGACCTGGTGAAACGGCTGTCCGCTGGCCGCCCGTCGGCTAGTAGGGGACCCGATTTTGCAATATCAGGGTTCAGTCAGTCCACAGTAATATCAACGCCGTCCTTCAAAATCTTGAGAGAGTTATAGATAACCAGCCTGAGCGATACATCGTATCATCTTATCTAGTGTGCATGTTTATCCGGGAGGGCCTCTGTTGTCGACGTCTGAATAACCTAAAAGACAGAGACCTGTTTACTCTCTGGCTGGGCGTGGACTACGGTGAGTTGGTATATACGGGTGGACTGGCGTGCATCTACAAGTCTCATCGCGGCGACACTGAGACAACTCACTTCTTTGAACGCGTCCAAGAAGCGACTGACACTGTGCTGGAACGGTGCCCCATAACCGGGTGATAGTCCTCGGAGACTTTAACGCCCACCATAGCAAGTTCGGTTCTTCGCGGACTTACCACGCTGGGAAAACCGTTTATGACTTTGCTTTCGTTACGACTACGCCAGCACTACCCTTATTGATTGCCACTGGATAACTCGCGTGTCACGATAAATAACGTGTGAAACCACAGCGCAGAATGCTAGTACCAGCGAAGAAGAGTTTGTAGCGATTGAATTTATTGGAAAAGTGGATTGAGGTCAAAGATGTAAATATAATTTTTGAATTACAGGTCGAAGAGAAAAGCTTTTGGGGATGCAACTTCATGTGGTCTTGAGTATCAAAAGTGAACCCGGTACCCTGGTGGAAGGCCATATGCGGTAGTTCTAGTACATGCAAAGTCCTTTCTCTCTGACTCCTACTTTCCAGGATATGTTCTTGGAGATCAACGTGATCATGATCTCCTGGGGTACTGGGGTATGGCTTTATCAACCAAAATTCTTTAATTTCGGCTGTTCTATTGAGTCAAAATCAGAAACTACTGCTAGAAAAGTATAAGAATCCTCTTTAGAGTTAAGTGGTACTTCATACCATGCATAGGAGCAGTTTCTGCAACAGCAAAGAACAACGTCCGGTTGTGGGTGGACTACTCATTTCACCTTCGGATGAATCTGCCAAGTACCGATGATAGACTTATCGGCAATGAGGAGTTGGTGAAGGCAAGGTCATAAGACTTAACTCATTAGCCGAAAGGTTGCTATAAAATGAATACTGTATTTTATCGAACCGCAGGGCATTGGGGTTGGGAGAATCCACACATTATATTTCCGGCATAACCTGGCCGCTCACTCTGGAGCGGCCAGGTTATGCCGGGCTTGTACCCTAAACGACACAATGGTTGTCATCTGCAGTAATCTGCACTGTAGAGAGGGTGGGCTCTCGTGCAGAACGAGCACGCGTGCACACGCACGACGCTTACGTAGCCCGTCCCGGGTCCCGGGGGAACTGTGACCTTCCTCTAAGGTCCACGTGGGTCCGCGCGTAGGTAATGTAGGTACGTACAACAGCGACTATGGTTGAAATAACAATCAAAAGCATCAACTAATATTTTTTTTTAGGTACAAAAAGCCATTTGAGTATTTTCCCGCCGTTCGGGAATATTCCCGTATTTTTCCATTCTTTCCCGTATTTTCCCGTATTTTTCTTTTCTTCCCATATTTTTTCTTTCCCTGCCCATCCCTACTTGTACTTAACTCAAGGTTGTTACATGAGCACAGAATGAATTTGCAAGCTCGGCTCACTATTGCTTTTATACGCAATGGAATCTACCCTCAACGATCAACACTTTTATTTTGAATAAAATAAACGACTTCCGGTTGATTTAAAATTATAGAGTGAGCTGTCAATTAAAATACTGAATTGTTTCCCTCAAGTGCAGCTGTCGGAACACACCGATAGGTGCTTGGCGACAGATTTTCAACATGAGGGTGGTAGCCAGCCAAGTAGTTACTACAAAGTACCCTATCACCGGGGTATGGTTTTCTCACGATGTTTTCCTTCACCGAAAGATCAAGCTCGTAGTAGGATTCGAACCCGTAATCATCGTTTAAGCTTCCAATGAGCTATCATCGCCTTAAAAGATTGTGCAGAAAGAAGTCACTTAAAGCTGTTCACATCATCTGAACTATCACAGTAAAATTATAGTCGAACTCAAGCCAAGGGTTGAAAATTGTCGTTTCTAAAGCCACGTTTACACACACGCCGGTAGTCACTTAAGGAGTCCATTTATTCCATGTGTTATCGGTTCAGTGACTAATGTAGTTCGTCCATTGCCAACTTTACAACGACTTTCGGCTTCGTTCCATTCATTCTTATCTTTAGTTCTTTTGTTGGACGTTCATTTGAATGTAAATTTTATTACTCCTCAGACCCAAATAAATCTAATTATAAAGGAAATTAGTAAAATTTTGTGTAGAAATGAGAGAGAAACCACATTTGTACTATAAGTATTATAGATTTTTTAGAAAACTAGTACCACCCCGCGGTTTAACCTGAGTCTCCGAGGGTTTACCGGTTTATTATTCTAAGGTATAATCTATCTATGCACCATGTTTCATCTAAATCCGTTTAACCTTTACTGAGCTAAGTAGAGCCATCATTATCATCATCATATCAGCCTATGGATGTCCACTGCTGAACATAGGCCACCCCCATTGATTTCCACTTCGAACGGATTTGGGCCGCTTGCATCCAGCGGCGCCCGGCGACTCTGACCAGGTCTTCGGTGCACCTGGTGGGTGGGCGTCCCGCTCGGCGCTTTCCAGTACGTGGTCGCCACTCGAGAACCTTTCTTACCCATCGGCTATTGGCTCTTCGAGCGATGTGGCCTGCCCATTGTCACTTCAGCTTACTACTCTACGAGCTATTTCCGTCATTTTCGTTCTCTTACGAATGTCCTCATTTTGGACCCTGTCACGTAGAGAAATTCCGAAAGTAGTAACAAGCATAGACAAACATATAATTTTTCGCACGTATAATATTAATTTATTGATAAGCAAAATTATCATGAAATCACTTTTGTTTGCGATTAACAATTTAGTATTGACGCGAGTAAAGTTATCCAATATTTCTTGAAGGGTAAAAGGTCATGTTTATGAAACTGTTTATTTTTAAGTAATCTTTTTTTGTAACATGCTGATGTAAGGTAACATAAACCAGTATAAAATTGCCTCTTTCCATTTACGAACGCAATTATTTTGCGCAAATTAAAAATCGTCATCGTAGCTCGTTCGTAGCCGTACCCGTAGCACATCTGCTACGCAGGATCTACGGTGTGTTTCATAATTTTGATTATAATATGTTTGATTTAAAAAGTGCTTAAATTATTCTGTTTTTCACTATCAACCTCTACCATACATTTTATAGCATAAACCGGTTTAAATGAACCATTTGGTGAAAGCTGTTTCATATTCGTTTAAAATTAAATCACACCAAAATTAAGTCTACAAAAACATACAAAAAACTGGCACCAAAGCCAAGTTTTGAGTACTTTTATATCGTGGTACACAATATACGGGGCTAATACGTGAGCAGGTTGAATTTAGGTAGGCTTGCCAACAAGTTTCGTTATAAATCGCGCCGAGGGAGTGCGGTCTCCCAGATAGTGGCTAGGCTGAAATTTTGGCAGCAGTAGTACCTACTACCCAATAAGAGGGTTCCTTCTACCGAAACAAAGTTACTGCCGTGACTACACGAGCCGGATCGCGGTTTCACTGTTAAATACACGTTTGTTTTTTGTATGTTTATTTTTAATGTGGTCTTGTTTTTGGTGAACCTTTTTGTGAAGTTATTAAGTGGCTTGAAGAGGAGGTACTTAATTTAAGTAAGCGTGTTGTCTCATGCAATGTTTTTGTGAGTTTGTCGTTTGGCGCAACATTTTTGTTTTAATTAGTGTTTAGTCGGTAGAATTTTTTTAATTTTTGATCTGTTTATGATATTATAATATATGTTGGTTAGTTTGGACTTTAGATTGCTTACTTTTGTAGTTCGATTCCCAGTCAGGACATTTTTGTGGTTTGTTCTGAGACTGAGTATTGGTATATATCTTTATTTTCTAATAGTTGTTGTTTATAAATTTTTTGGTCTCCATAGTACTAGTTATGGGGCTATAATTAGATTTTTTTTTGTAACTGAATACAGTTTTAAATTGTATTTTCTAAAAACGTTAATGTACACAAAAATATACATAGATTACTTACAAATATATTAAATTATAAAGATAATGTAAACCAAAATTGCTGAAACAAAAAAAAAATCTTATATAAAATTTTAATAATAAATAAATAAATATCCTGGGACATTCCTCACACACGGTCATCTGATCCTAAACTAAGCAGAGCTTGTACTGTGGAAACCAGATAACTGATATACATATATACTACTTTTTGTTTGTAAATACATACTTAATATACATAATTACACCCAGACTCAGGACATACAGACATGTTCATGCACACAAATGCACGTCGTGTGTGGAAATTGAACCCACGACCTGCGGCGCGATAGGTAGAATCACCAACTAGCCCATAATTTAAGGAATTGAAAATAAATATATTATTTTGTGTTACCTACCCAGTAACACAAAATAATACTTTTCTTTTGTACGCTACGAGTCGTATCACCGACTTCTATACTTTTTATTATACCGTCGGAATGTTTAATAACTTACTTTTGCTCCAAAGGGTTGGTAGACAGACAGACATAATCAAGGTCATGCTTGACCCGAAATACCCCGACTATTGGAACTTGGCATGTGGAGGTATCGTTACTTTAAATGAAGTTCTACGTTAGCAATACCATTATTACAAATGGTAATGGCGGGTTCTTCCGAATACCTTTGTTTTTTATGGGTTTTTTTACAGTAGATAAATATCAAAAGCATCTATTGTAAAGTCAAAATCAAAGCCATTTATTAAAATTATTAAAGTCCAATTGTTACTCGATTTTTTTTTTTATTAAAAAGCCTCGATGCCCTTCTGTATCAGGTGAAACCTACTGAAGTTACCACCTCGGTTCTTCAGAAATATTTATTAGATAATAATTTAAATTGAGATATGTTTTATACTAAAGTTGGGCATTTTTTTTAGATATTCATTTAACCCGTTGGTTCTCACGAGGGACGCGCATCCTATTATAACAATTGATGTCATTGTTATATTTTTAATCGCAAGCCAACGATTTAAAAGAGAAATGGCTCCTAATAGCAACTGCTGGAATGCACAGAGGTCATTGATGACAGATTCATGTTATGTCTCATAGTAAGGTGATTTGCCTTTAGTCATCAGTTTACGGTCAGCAATCACATTCTCTGAGTGACAATCTGTTTTGGCACTGAAGGGAATTGAGGCGACCGGCATCGGGATATTAATCTTAGGCGCCGTACTCGTAGCGAGTCTAGAGTTCTGCGGTCAGAGTTCTGTATTCCGAGTTCACTGTAATCATGCGACGCTTTTGATTATTGTACAGTGATCGCTCGCTATGGGATCAGCGCCTTATTTAATATATGTGTGTTCTCAAGGAAAGTTCTGCTTAACAATTTATTATGGGAATTACTGACTGAGCAACGCGAAAATCTTAGAGAACGAAAATATGTTTGGCTACATTTTAATAATCGTCTTGTTTGATTTCTATTCCATGTTTTATACGACGAAGTTGGAAAACGTACGGCCCGCTTGACGGTAAGTTGTTACCATATAAACACTGGCGACTTTACTCCCGCGCAGGAATACCACATAAAGTTATATGGCTGCGGTATTCTGTAAGGTGGAGGTACTTCCACAGTCAAACTGCTCCTTGAGCGAATGAACGCAACGCTCTACCTATCTTAAAAATACAACTCTATTGCTATTGAAATAGACATGCTAATAGTATGCAAAAGATCGAAAAAAAAGAGCGGCTTACTTCTCACGTAACCTTTTTTTCATGGATAACGACAATTACTTATTTATCGATTTTCTTGTTTTTTTCGAACTGAAACATCACTCTAAAGAAAATGTTAACTTAGAAATAAAATAAAAGGTTTTCTTCTGAAGTATTTAACTTTTACGCAGGGGGATAACAGCTATAGTCTGACCGCTGCTGTTGCCGCGCATGAAGGAGGGAAGACGCAGGGTAGCGCATCCTATTTTCTCTCAACTTAGCACTCCTATCAGATACTATAGTACCGTTATCTTGGATAATCACCCAGCTAAATGGAAAACGTATCATAATATCGTTCAAGCAGCCGACTAGATTACAACTTTTTTGAACGTACATATTCTGACAATTGCCAAGACCTGCCATATACAATGTGTCTCATACAAGTTAACAGCCATATAAACTTGGCAATTCCATAGACGGGCCAAGTCTGGCATAGGAAGTAGGCAACTGGCGAACACTCAATAAACTTCTGTCAAAGTTGGGCAAGACTTGGGCAAGGTGGGCGCGTGTCAGAGGAATTTCCAACTCGAATGCAACTTGCTGGTAATAGTTTTTTTGTTCAATTGAAATGTTGTTTATGTTTGAATTTCAGGAATATCGAGTATCTATATTTCCAATTGTAGATCTTTTGAGCTCTACAAGGTCGGCAACACATCGGCAATCCCCCTGGTATTGCAAATGTTCATAGGCGGCGGTGACCACTTACCATCAGGAGGCCCGTCTGCCTGTTTGTCAACCTATTGACATAAAAAAAAAAAAAAAAATCTATACAATTTGCACAAGAATGTCAAGCCAGTCGTATATGTCCTAAAAGTGGCAAAGTTACCACTGATTTGGACTTCACCTAACTAAGACCCTGCGAAAAAAGTCGGCAAGGTTATATTTTTAGATAATCTGTTTAAATACTTTGTTATGTTTTAAAAAAAGTTAGTCTTTATGAAAAAAAATTGTTAATTAAATAATTGCTGTAAGCCGTGGTCTGTGCTGAGTTGTTGGCTGGTACCATATATTTTATGTCCCATAATTTGGTAAATTTTAATGCAGGAGACTTTGCGAATCTATTACCGCTCTTGGAGAACTATCTTGACGTATTTTTATTAGAAACTCATACTTTGAAAATAATCACATTCCACATTTAAAAAAAAACATCCAACTGAATCGAATGTGGTGGGAAGAGGACAGAGGTTGCATCGTCAACCTGGTTACAATGCCCCATCTTTTGCTGTACTAATTAAATAGGCATATGCACTGTTTTTTTTCTGTACCTCTAATATGTAATAGTTTTTCTTGATTTCCTTTTTGAGCTTAAAAACACTTGTTCCAGGAATATTGCACAAAAAATTGCAAGCTTCAATTTTATATCGCCTTCCAATACAAGTAAAGTTAAACGGCCAACAATTAGCCGTCGGTACTTAGTGACGTCATAGTCTGACGCCGTGCAGGCGCCTCACGCACCGACGTCGTCTCCATAAAGAACTATGGCGCCTCTACGCCAATACTGTTTACGGCAACCATTCCATATGACCTCCCATATCCCTGACAATTACCCCTGTCACACCTTGTTAGTGAAGATGAGGAGGGGAGGGACAGGTCTGGGTGAGGTGGTTGTGTAAAAATGTTTATGCCTCCGGGCGCATTCCAACGACACTTCAATACAATGACGCTTCAGCTTTGAGAGTGAGTTGGGAACCATTCAATAGGCAGAAAGCTGTTAAGGCATAATTGTGGGGAATAAGAATAGAAATTGGTTGGTAATGTACCTAATATGTTTCATGAATATGTTGCACTTTTAATTTTAGAAAGTATTTGACTGGATATGTATACCTGGAATTAAATACAATATACACCAATAAAAAATCTTCAAGACAGATTATAAATCATTATTTATTAAAGAACATAGTATTTATAGCTCTGTGTGCATGAACATGTTCTATGTCCTGAGTCCTGCTTAGATTTGGGATCAGATACAAACGGTTATATATATGACCTGTCAATGATAGGTACCTAGTATTAATCCATTTTCACGTCCTAACTAATATTATAAATGCGAATGTGAGTTTGTTTGGTACACTTTCACCCCTTAAGAGGAAATACTAGTGGCGTTTTACAAACGTAATCCTCAGTTTCCTCTCTGGATAATGACACTAGAGCGATGATTATTTTACCATGCAATCTGTAGGTACAACTGTATGTCCCTCGGTTTTGTTTTTCTCCATAAATTAAATATTATAAGAATTAGGAGCCATCTAAAATCACAAAAACTGACCATTTTTACTGCCCTTATCAGACGTCCAGCAAATAAATTTGACGAATATAAGAAATAAAAGGAAAACCGACAGACATAGCCAAAGCCCTTCTTATTACTATTCATGAAAAAAAAATTAAAATCGATCCAGTATTAGAGGAGGAAACTGGGGATTACGAAATAGCGATTTCGTCTATTTTAAATAGGTATAATCGATCCAAGCGGCAGTTGTCTCTATCGTCCCTCATACATTTATATCCCAGCAACAGCGCGACAGCAATAGATTTGTTAAATACCTATTTTTCAAATTTCTTGCAGCCATCCTTTCCTCTTAACTACGCGACCGATCACTATGTAATTTGGCATGCAAATAGCCTACGGTATGGAGAGGGACAGGGTTTTTTCATCCAGGTAACGCGGGTGAAACCATGAGAGAGCGTTAGTTCAGAAATAAAAAGGAGAGAAAAATAAGTCTAACATTTACAGTATCTATCAGTATTTACACACATGTGTAACTCACAGACATCTTTAAGTGAGTTACTTTTATTAGATAAATAGTTACTTTATGGAATGAACTGACCTTTTGGAATAAAGCTATCCTATTCACGTGCCGACGGACTCGTACCATTAAAAAGGCAAACACGTTTTAGCCGTTAGAAATACACATTATCGGACCGATCCGAGCTTCACTATTACAGTTTACATTCGCTTACGTGGTACATGTGAAAAGCGATGTACTTTTATAAACGCCTGTATTGGGAGTATTTTTTATGCAATTTAAATATCGGTATTTGCTCACAGATCAGCCAGACAGGGTAATTTTTTTATACTACTTTGGTAGCAAACAAGCATTCGGCCCGCCTGATGGTAAGCGGTTACCGCAGCCTGTGGACGCTTGCATTACCAGGGGTATTACTCGCGCGTTGCCGACCCTGCAGAAATCTCTTCACACCCTTTTTGAAGAACCCCATTTACTCCATTAGGAAAACCACGGCGGGGAGTTCCACAATCTGAGCATCCGCGGAAGGTAACTCCTTTGAGACCGCATAGTTCGAAACAATTCTGGTTCCAATATGTGAGGATGAACTCCCCGTCGATGGCGAGAGTTGCGATGATAGAATGTAGCCGTGGGCATCATCTTAAACAATTCTTTAGAACACTGTCCGTTGGACAAGCGGTAGAACACTTACAGAATACCGCAGCCAAATAACTTTATGTTGTGTTGTCGTGTGATGGGTCGGTAACTCATGATTCCCCGTATTGCAAGCGTCCATATGGCTCCGGTAACCGCTTACCATCAAGCGGACCGTGCAATTAAATACCAACTTCGTCGTATATTTCTTTTATATTAACTGTCATTTTAAAAATAATTTTGGTGTGTGGATGTTTATGTTGGATTCATATGATTAGAAAGTGTAGTGTGTGTAAATCTTTAAAAAGTATAACCTTGCTGAGGTTTTTGACGGTTCTTCTCAGTTGAAGGCGGACTTCCGAACTAGTGGTAACTTCAATAGTTTTGACCTTCATAAGTGGCTTTGACTTTGAATTAGATTTAACTTTTCACAACCATACAGCTATTTCACAGCATACAGGAGTACAGCATGGGGTTCTTCAATAAGGTTGTGAAGAGATTTCTGCAGGGTCGGCAACGCGCGAGTGATACCTCTGATGTTGCAAGCGTCCATAGGCTATGGTAACCGCTTACCATCAGGCGGCCGTATGCTTGTTTACTTTATGGTAACCTATTTTGGTTTTTTAAACCATTAATAAAAGCTGATTTTTTATGAATTCGCTATCGTCCAAAACTTGTGCCATATCAGTGCATCTATCGCGGAGATTGGCCTGGGACGTATTCAATTTTGCACCGTGCCCTATCTACGGGCTCTATTAGCCGACTTTGATCGCAATACAGATATAGTTTGTTGTTTGCGAAACACTCACATGCAAATGTACGTTTAATTTGAATACATCACTTTATAAATAGACTAGCTACCCCTATTATAAGCCCTTATAGGTTTGAATTTAGAAAAACCCCTTCTTAAATCTTACTTACATCGTTATCTGACAAATTTCATGTTTTTGGGCTTTATTTTTCCTAAGATTTCGTGATTAATCATTAAATGGTATTTCGCTTTTATTGAAATAGAAGATGTGATGTCTAAAGCAGTGTTTTTCAATCTGTGAAGCCTTAGTCGGGGGGTCGCCGGCAGAAGGAAAAAGGTAAGCTAGACTTCGCGCAAGCGGGCGTCCAACTTACCTCTTACAAACCTCTCGCGGCTTCTTGCAGACTAATAAGTAAAGGTATCAAAATAAAGAAAATCATTATCGTAGTCTTTTTATTTATAAATGCTGGTGGTCAACCTACTGTTGGGGTTTTCAAGCCGCCTAGAAGGCCTCAAACTAGCTTTACGACCAACCATCACAATTAAGTGATAGCCAGAAATCGCTCGAGTTGAAATACCACTAGGCGGCCACCCATCCAGGTACCGGCCTCACCGGTGGAAGCTTAACTTTGCCGATCGATTAAGAACAGCTTATCATGCTACATCACGTAGTAGCCCGTAAACACAAAACAAACAGACATGTGCATGCAGTCCGTCACAAAATATAGCAATAGTAATGTATCAAAAATTTCCATACACGACAAAACACAAGACGCATCAATCTCAATAAATTCCCTTTTATCCTACACCGTCCATAGTTTTGTCGTCTCCCGTCCAGTGCAGCGAAACTTTACTCTTTTGCAAAACAAAACTTGTAAAAGTTGTTCGTCTCGATCCACGGCTCATTTGGCACTGAATGACTTCTTGACTACATTTAAATTGTTGTACATTATCTGTACGATACACCTATATTTATTGAACACTTTTACTGGTAAAAGTTGGAACTTTATTACGTAAGTGTTTTTTTCAGTTAAGTTTACGTAGTACTATTTAGTACTCTGTGGTTAGGTAACCTATTAAACTCTTTGATATAAATAAGTGTATCTTGGTTTTTCAAAAATTCAAAGTTATTTATTCAAATAGACCATTACAGACACTGAATCATCTGGCTCTGGTTCGGAAATTTGCATTTGCTGAGAAGAGCTGGCTTAAACGCAGTAATTTATCTTTTAAATCTAAAATAGCAATTATTCGGTTAAAGATTGCGTTGTAAACTAACTTGCTCCCCCAGTTATCCTCCAGCTATCTTTAGGGATTGAAATTTGAGTTTTTTTTATTAATGCTAACCTATTTATTATATTAAGAAGTCCTAAGCAAAAGTTTAAACAATTGATTCAGGCTGTGCATTGTCTATAAGTCAGTGTTTGAGTATTTAAAGTAAACCTTTCAGCAACGAATTACTCCAAGCTATCAATGGAGAACTGATAATTACAAATTGAATGCCAATAATTTAATTTAAATGCCAATCATCATGTAGGTTACCTTGATTCTAAATTGATTTTTGAGCCGTTTGATAGTAGACTTTAAATAGATAGCATCATGATTGATGTTTTAATGAAGATGGGTTAGTAAGTTGTACGCAGACCGGGGAACGTTTGTGTCAAAATATACGAAAATAAAGAATATAATACCTTACCTATTAAACTATTAAGTATATGGTAACTTTTACAATATTTTTTTACTTGGTATAGGCCTGTGTTTGACTGCAATCTCGCCATAAGTGATAATGTGGCCGAAGGTGGTAAGTACACATAGCCTAGAAGGAACTGGCTCTCAAGTGCAGCTGTCATAGCACACCGATAGGTGCTTGGCGACAGATTTTCAACTTGTGAGTGGTAACCCGCCAGGTGGGTACTGCAAAGTACCCGCACGGTGTTGGGGTACTTTGCAGTACCCACCTGGCGGGTGGTTTCCTCACGATGTTTTGCTTCACCAAAAGACGAATCCGGGGTTCGAATCCTACAATGATCTTGAGGACTTTCACATTTATAAGATTAAGTAGGATAGTGGTAGTGACGTTGGATACCGGGACATTTGTGATTTGACATTTGACCGGGACATTGACAAAGCCTACTATAAGGTGGCTCATTACGTGGAAGACAAGAATATATGGTTGTAGTAGATTCTCTCTGCACTTGCATCCCCCTGGCTAAGTGACAATTACGAATAAGCATAAAATAATAATGTATATATTGTATAAGTATTTGGAAAAAAAAAGCTGTAATATTAAAAGATCTTCCACAAAAAAAAACCTTGCTGAGTTTCTTGCCGGAGTTTTCTCACTTTAAGTGTATTCCGAACCGGTGGTAAATTCAACTGTATGTACCAATGTAACGTTCATAAGTGCCTTACTAGGGCCTAAACTGAATAAATGACTTTTTGATTTTGATTTTGGACGAAGGTCCCGGGTTCGGATCTTACTTCCTACTAATCTTATAAATCTGAGTCTGTATGGATATGAAGATGTTTGTTACTCTTTCACGCAAAAACTACTGAATAGATTTAGATGAAATTTGGCACACTTTTTATTTCGGGAAAACAATATATCCCTCGGGAACGAGGGAGAAACCGCGGTGCGGCACTAGTAGATAAAAAATAAAAGTTATCAAACATTATTTTATTAGTACTACTAGCACGTAGAGCAAAACTCTCATTATTGCTCACAGAAATAAAGAAATATCTGGTATTCTCGCGTTTACTATGACCAAATAAATATCTGCCGCAATTCCATCATAGACCAAACGTCAGGTATTTAATTATAAGAGGCGAGGCGTGCATTGTTTTCATTGTTAGCTATACATAGATCTAGTGATTTATAGATAGGACAAGTAGAATAAGAAATACGGTTATAGAATAACTTCACTGATAAAAAAACCATATTTAATAACATTAATTATTAAATCTTGGGGAGCTGTTTTTTTAGGATAAAAAGTACCCTTATTCTAAGATATAATTTCAAGTTTGATTCAAACCATGCATGATTTCATGAGTCAGAAACATCCAAACTTTCATATGTTTAATTGCAGTTTAATTGGTTTATTATATACTCGATTAATTTATTTTGTGACAGACGTTTTACCAAAATCGTTTTAATAAAGTAAAATGTGCATGAATTCTTTATTTCTGTAGCATCAGCGGCCGCCAAACAGACTTTTATTAAGAGGATTGATTTTTTGTTTCACCTGGCGTTGTTTAGAGTTCCAATTTTGTTGAGTGCATTCAGCTCAATGGAGGTTTTTGATGGCGACATCTATCGATGGCCCCCCGTACTATTGGATGTAGGTTGAACTTTCCACGAGGATTATGGAATAGAGTAGGTACAAATGGTACCTACTATAAACTAATAACAAATAATATTGAAATCTATTTCGTTTATCATCGATCCTACTGCGAGCTGTCTAGGGTACTGCGTTCAGAGTTCTGCGTTCCGCGTTCACTATGCGGCACTTTTAATCATTGCATACAGAGACCACGGCGGTCAAGGAGTACGCACGTGGAACTCTGGCCGCAGAGCTTTAGGCCGCTTGCTGTAGAGCAGAGGCTTAATATTTTTACAGGTTTTAAAAATTATTGAATTCAGTAATTTAAATTATACAGTAGGTATGGCTTACCATACTTGTCTTTCTGTAAAATTTTTGCTCCATAAAAATTACCCAAAACTTTGGTTTACAAACATATTGTTCGTAAACTCCCAAAAATAATTGCTCTAGTGTCATAATCCTGGGAGGAAAAAGGGGGAATATATTTGTAAGGAACAAATTACGCAGTGTTTCCTTTTAAGTAATGATTGATTCAATTTTAATATCGAATGAATTTTGATTTACAAATCTTTGGTTGCGGGCTCGTGATTAATAATTCAGAATAAATTACCACTGTGGAGATTTGCAAGTGAAAGGAGTGATGCGAAAGTAATATTATACTTTGTGAAGTTTCCTCACTTCCGGTTTTATTTTTAAAGTTTTGGAGAGCTTTTACAATTGTGTGTATTAAAATTTCATGTTGAAATTATAGGAGTGTAGGAAATTGCTACGTAATATTTTAAAATGTTAATTTTCTGTCGTTTTCGAATTAGGTTTTTAATAATTTGCCAACTCAAAAATATTTTAAATACTGAAACGTTATTTAATATTACATTATTTTGGTTAATCATCATCATCATCAGCCTATAATGTCCCACTGCTGAGCACAGGCCTCCTTTCACAAATGAAGGTGAAAGGGAATGGGCAATACTCCACCACGCGTGCCCACTGCGGATCGGTGGAGGTAGGCTAGTGGTCAACCTACTGTTGGAATTTTTCAAGCCGCCTAGGAGGCATCCAACTAGCTTAACGACTATCACAATTAAGTGATAACCGGGACCAACGGCTTTACGTGCCTTCCGAAGCACGGAAACGCTCGATTTGAAATACCACTAGACGGTCACCCATCCAGGTACCGACCACGACAGGCGTAGCTTAACTTTGCCGATCGATTAAGAACGGCTAATCATGCTACACCACTAGCGCCTCTATTTATTTTGGTTATTTCAACCCAAAGGCCTATACACCCTGTTTTTTTCCATAAAAGGTAAAAGCCCGTCTTTCCACCTGCATCCAGGTCTATCAGAACTTTATTTTGTATTCTGTGAGACTCGGTAATAGTTTTACCGAACAGGGGTCGAAAGTCTACTATTTTGACTAAAATTACATTCTGAGACGATCCCATTACGACTCCATTAGACACCAACAGTTTTATATTAAATTAAATTAAATAATATTTATTTCAAGCTCAATGACTCATATTTTGTTAGTTATAAAAGACTTAAAGACTATGTTAGTACAATTACAATTACATATTTTAAACATTCGTTTTCGATTGACTGATTGATTGAATCACTGCTTCAGGGATACCGCTCCAGCTGAAACCCTGCAGCAGTGATTCACAAAAGAGCAGTCTAGCCTGCTAGCAATCATGCTCAGGATGCTGTTGGCGCTGGCCCGCACCCTGCGCACCAGAGATGCGCATTTCTTACGCATTATAGCATAAAAGCAATCAACGCGGGCTTTATAGATTTGTGCAAAAAAAAACATTCTAGGTACCTTTACTACAAATAAGGCTTTAAGAGGCCGTATGCAAAATGTTGCCGGTTTCGCTGATTTATGTGATTTTACAGACGTGATTTTACCGTTAAAATACTGTATTTCTATAAGTTTTAATACATAACATAAAAGATCATTTCAATTATTATCTAATAAACGAGCTACTTTTTTAATTTTATTATTTCATTTTGATTAATCGACCTCAAACAGGCGGCTGTTTTGAAATTTTTGCTATAAGAGGTTTAGAATATCACATATTTTCGAATCGTTTTGCCGTCTAAACGGTATGAAAAAAATACAGTTTATTGTTATAAAAGTCATCTATAAAATAAACGGAGCACTTTTTACCACTTTAATATAATAATTTTGAGTAACAAAATATTAAACTTAGTCAATTTTTAGAGAAAATGGGCGAAGAATTGCTTTTGATTTCGGCTACTTAGAACTCTCGTTCATTAAAATTATAACAACATAAATAAACTTCAGTTACTAAGATATCCATTTCCTGAAAAAAATATTAAAAACGTTCAGTTGTTTGGCAATAAAAAATCTTTTAAAACAAACTAAATCTCGCATTAAATAAAATAATAAAAATAAAAAGTTAGCTCATTCATTAGATCATAATTAAAATGATATTTTAGGTTGTGAATTAAAACTTGTAGAAATACAGTATTTTAACTGTAAAATAACAATTGTTAAATCACGTAAATCAGCGAAGGCGGCAAAATTTGGCATACGGCCTCTTAAATTTAATTCCAACATACACCAACCAAACAACATTTCAATAAATCTAACTCCATCAATGTAATCACGTACTCAAACAGCCAGACAGACGGACAATACAGTGAATTATCTATCGAAATCACAGCCACCGACTGAACGGAGATAGCTCAAGTGATCACTGACCGATGTCCATACAATACGAACGATTTATTGAACTAGAGACAGTTATATAGTTTACATTAGTAAAGGATATTACATATAGTTATATATACTTTGAATTCATACACCTGTGTAAGGAAAGAAAAAAAAATTAAATATACAGCAGATAATTTACAATTTCCTAGTAAACATTTAATGGATAATTAGCCTTATATGCTACTATTTACGTATTTAATTATCAAAACAGCAATATCAGTATATTAATATGACTAGAAATACTACTGTCATATTTTCCAAACTTTGATTTAAAAGTATATTGGAACAAGTTATACGGCCTTACTCACAAAATGCTTTTTTTTAACTAATACGTATTACTGAATAATTGGTCATGAAAATAGTTTGAGAATGAGAGTTTACTAAAGCTGGCACCTTCACAGTACTCATACATACGCGATTTCACGATACAGTATGTTTTATTACATTATTGCTTCTAATCAATCAGTCATTCTAATGGACGGATGCAAAAAAATACCATTCTATATTTATGAGCAGTAGCAAAAGCAAAACAGTAACTGTCTCCTTCATACTCACAAGCTGAACCGCGCGCGAGAGGGACGGACATGCTTTTCATGTTGCGCATGCAGTGTGATGTCACGCCGCGCGCTTATTCACAGACGTGCCAGCTTTAGTTAAACGACCTGTATGTGACCATTTAATCAGTTTATTAGTTAAATTGCGTTTTATATTATCAGTAAGGTTGATAGTTAAGTGACAATTGTATCATTAACGATTCGTTGTAATTTTCACTTTCTGTTTCCGTACACCTAATCATGAATTGAAGTTTTCTAGCCTTTAATACTGTAGCGTTAATGAAAAATACGCACACTTCGGAATACGACATCCATCCATGCTGACGCATCTTCGATGTTACGTGACTTGAGGAGCCGAATTTACACCGCATTATATAATTAGTATTTACGCTTAAAAACAAATTAAGCCATACTTTTTTTTACGTTCCGGAATGATGAAGATTAAGGTTTTTACTGTTTGAAAAAGTAATATTATTGTGTTTTTTTTTTAATTTTCAGAGATTTTCACTTCGAGACATAGTCCTCCCGCATTTTTATAATGTATTATCTAAAACTGAGCCGCAACGACATCACATTATTTAATTATAATTCTGAAAATATCACAGTAACTATGGGAGAGTCTTCGTCACGGATCATGAATCATGTATTACGTTTCGCTGCTTTAATAATCAATTTGTTCTTAATTCGTATCGGTGTAATACACAGCCCACTTAAGTTTAACATGCCGTCGGCGTCGCAGAATATTGGAACAATTTATGGAGAACGCCTTTGTAATTTAGAAGTGCTCACAAATTGGAGGTATGGAGGTTGACACCTTACACCCGTTCACAGAATTTAGATGACTCATTTTGAAAGGGCGGGCCCTTAGGATCCATGAGCTTCGTTACTTATGACATGATCGGTTTTTATCACTAAGAAGTTTCAGGTGTAGTTGATATCAAGGTCGGTAAAAGGTTTGTAGATTTAGGGCATTCAGGTATTTATTTTGTATAAACATTCTTCAAAACAGAATGAAGTTTGCTCGGCCATGTTGAGGACTTGTATTAGTTCCAAATTCAAAATTCGAAATTAATTTTATGTCTTAAGAAAATGCTTAAAAATTATTGATATATTTTTTATTGAAAAATTAAAGGTAATTATGCAAGTAATTAAGGACACGTTAAAGTAAGTAGTAATGTTATTTAATGAGATTATGCATTTTGGAAATGTTTTTTTATCAGTTTTCATCAAACACATCATCACGACTTAGTCGTATAAAAAAAAAATCTGCCCACCCTGTTCCCATAAAATTATACAAATTACAAAACCAGATATGTTTTTTTTCTAATATGCAAACTACATATTAGAATACATTTCTAAATAATTTATCATGTTACAATAGGCTTATTTCAACAATAATTTTGTCTCATCTAAAAGAGGGTCTTGCAGATATAGTCAGCGAAGTCTTTAAAAATATTTTTTTACAATCTGCTATTCACCACTGTGAAAAAACATCAAAGTCTGAAGGAAATCTAACATTTTCATTAAACTGAAGACACTGCAAGTAAACAATAGCAGTCGTCGAGGTAGTTAATTTATCATCCAGCTAAAACTCAGTATAGAGACAACGAGAAAATACTCTTTTAGTTTTTAATATGAAGCAAGAATAATCTACCGCTAAGACAGTCTGAGACAAAGGCACAAAGGGGTTTATTTAAAAACATGGAAATAATCAATGAGGCTGCTCCTGCCCTCAACTAAGGCTGTGGTCACATGGGCACTGTATTTATGTCATTATTTTTTGTGCATTACAATTTTTATGGGAATGATAAATGATTTTATGTATCAAACTACCAAAATAAGAAGCTGTTTATTTTTGAAATAAGCCTTCAAGTTAAAAGCTTCACAGGCTATTATAATGCTGCAAGAAAACGTGAAATATTCTTAGATTATTGTGTGAACACACCCCAAATAGGCCTTGGAAAGCGCATGGTACCTTACCTTGTATCTTATAAGAGGCCAACGTTACGGACGTAGAAGGTACGTACTGAAGATACCACCGGTTCGCAAGTCGGCCCGTAATTGAGAAGAAACAACAAAGAAACATAGCCAGGTTAACGAATAAATGATTATTAAAACATAAATCATCATTATCATCATCATCAGCCTATAATGTCCCACTGCTGAACACAGGCCTCCTTTAACAAATGAGAGTGAAAGGGAATGGATATATACTCTACCACGCGTGCCCACTGCGGATCGGTCAGTGGTCAACCTACTGTTGAAGATTTCAAGCCACCTAGGAGGCATCCAACTAGCTTAACGACTCTGACAATTAAGTGATAACCGGGACCAACGGCTTGACGTGCCTTCCGAAGTACGGACATAAACATAAATAAATAAGTAATAATAACTGCGCTGTGTTTAATATAATGTTAAACGATAAAAAATAAATAATTCAAGACATGTTTGTTGTACTTTAGGATCTAGAGCATACATTGTACTATTAGGGTTCCGAGCCAAAGAAGTAACCCTTTTGGCACCACTCCGTCCGTCTATCTGCCCATCTTAAACAGCGGTATATTTCATCAACAATGATGTTTCTGTCTAGCACAGTTTATTTTCGAATTCATCAAAATTCATTTACCAACACTTGGTTATACTGTCCGGGTTTTTAGATCAGTTATCGCCTAAATCAAGAAATATGCGTCCAAGGAAGCTCGGATCCCTCGGTGAGCGAGTCGGACTCAGACACGCACTTGATTTTATTTTTCTATGGGTTTTACAAGGGTATTTAAATAAATAACTCGTTTTTATTTGCGATGACAATAAGTTATTATATTCTTTAAAAAGTTTTCACATTTAAGTTTATAGAGTATCTAAGCACAATTATATTTGTACACATCTAGAATTCCAAAGAAACACTTTTAAAACACCTATATACTACATATACCGATGTTTACCGATGTTTTAAAAAGATATATTATATTGTGTAAGTAATAGCAAGGGATCTACAAGTTACCTTATCACAAGGGCAGCCGTAATAAATACATCTAAAACAAAGGGATATTTCAAACTACTCGCTTTTACAACTGCATTCAATCATTTCGAGTCCAATTTCGTCTCAGCGTAACACGTAAGTTGGAGGAGCTAGCGATTTTTATCACACGCAGATTTTTTTGGATGAAATTTATTTGACCTTACAAAAATATTTTAAAAGTGGAATTACTACACTACTACTACTAACTACATAATGAAGTTCACACGCCGATCTTCCCTTTTAAATGAAGGTGTCATCCACCTTGCACCTCCATGGTGACTCCGACGTGATGGATGGGAACATTTCCAACCCTCCAATCACGGAACATGCAGTAAATTGTAGTAGCACTTCTGAGCAGATTCTCCAAGCTCCCCACCAGCAAGCAGTCAACACAGCAAGCCAGCTTTGCCTTAACCAGTTCCAACGCAGCCGATTTACTGTGATTCCTGGTCCTGCAAGGCTGACCACACCGACAGCACTCATCGCCCGCACAGTCCACTGCATAACACGTCCGGATCTACTCTCTCCGGCGTGGCAGTCTCTACACCACGTCGACTCCTATGGCTCAACCCGTTGTAGCAACCGCGCTCAGTCTCGACTCACTGTAGACTTCCGAGCAGCTTTACGCAATAACGCAACAATAGATCGGCCTCTGGTCTAGGAAGGGGGTGATGTGATGACTAACTACACAATGAAGTTCACAGGCCGATAGATAGATGGCGTGGCGCCACAACATCCTGCACCGCGCTTACAAAGTTTTCTCGGCAATCTGCATGTTGGACCGCGGTCCCCAGGCACGATGACCCAGCCTGGCGGAACATCTTCCCTTGTAAATGGAGGTGTCATCCATCTTGCACCTCCTAAACTGAATAAATAACTATTTGATTTTGATTTTGTCATCAAAATATGCAGGTAGTAATACTTTCTTTAAAAACTAATTTCGATATTCATAAAGTAACTATTAAAAAATAATTACTAATTTACCATCCCTGACACCCGCTCCGCTTATAGAAGTGCGGCATACAGGTAGAAGCTAGCGTACCCCGCTGGTCCCGGAGGACTCCTATCGCTGAGAACCGGGCGCGGCTTAATCTAACGAATGCTACCCTAACACAAGTTACTACAAATGGAATTCGATTCTAGATTTAACTAAGAGCTTTTATATAAAATGATATTCCCTCCTTGTCGGTTGTAAACACGTTCTAAGTTCGTGGTATTCATTTGGAATGATAAGCTATATGTTTCCAAATTTACTACTGTTGATAGGATGTGTACTTATAACATTTAACTCAGTTATTTTTATTTTATGTTCACCTACGCGTTAAGAGATAGCGCTTAGAAGACACCTAACGCAACTCAAAATGTTAATTTCATACAAAATCATGATATTTATAAGGAGTTTCCTACGGGCTTCTGCCAAATGCGAGTGCTCTTCAGACCGTGTGTCAAAGGGCCAAAAAAATTGGGTCTAACCTGTTCTATAGTCTGAGAGTGATTGAGTAAGAAATAAATCAATTGCAATCTCTATTGATTCTCCCTTGTCTGAAAGCATTTCGGATCATATTCTCGCATCAAAAACACTATGTCCTCAGCTAATAAGAAATCCGTCACGACAAACGTCCAGTTCAATTCTCAATAGCCAGTGACAAGTGAATGTCCGGCCCATTGTTTCTTGTCGGCCTTGCCTCGGTCCCTCGTCACTGTGACGGTAGATAACGTCAAATCAATTGTTACTGAATTGTGGGACGCAGAGACATGGGTGTTGGACCTAGGCGAATGCTGATATGCCGCATGGACTGTGTTTTAGGTATATGTTTTTTTTGTGTTTAAAGGCAGTCAGTGGTGTCTTGACGAAGATGTTACATTCAATTCATATAAGGAGCTTTTGGTGATGTGGTAGAGTACTTTGATATGTGGATGACTACCATCTTTAAGTTGAAATTATGTTTTTTTTATATTGTGTATTGGCCTGTGTTTGACCTCAATTTCACCATGGTAAGTGATGATGTGGCCCAAGGTGGTAAGCACACAAAGCCTAGAAGGAACTGGCTCTCAAGTGCAGCTGTCGGAACACACCGATAGGTGCCTGGCGAGAGATTTTCAACTTGAGGGTGGTAGGCAGTCAGATGGATATTGCAAAGTACCCTGCTATTGTTTCGTCACGACGTTTTCCTTCACCTAAAGCTCAAGCTCATTATTAGGATTCGAACCCGGGATCTTCGTCTCGGTATCTGACGTCACACTGAGCTATCATCGTCGTGTGTTCAGGCACTTAATAAATGATTACATTAACTTATTGCGTTTTTTTCCGGACTGTTGCCATGCTGTTGAAAATATTTTCATAAAAACTATGAAAAGTACTGCCATATTAAAAATACGCTTGGCATTTTTATACAAGTCCGTTATTTCTATAATGTTATTATACATTTTTCTCTTCGAAGCAGACACTCGTAGAAGTCTCGTAAAATAGCCTTTTGGGATCATTCTCGGAATAAAAGTTTTAGCTTAAAGTTTGATAGAAAGTTAGCTCAGTTGGAATTTATACGGAATACTTATGCACATCTTTTGAAGGTATCTTTTTATTTACGGTTTTATTTTTAAATATATTTTCTTATTTTTAGCCTTAGCTTAATTGTCAAAATAAATAAAAAGAAGTGGACCGTGGGGGTCCAAAGCTCGCCGTTTTGCTCGTACTTTGTCATCAAAATTTATCGAGAACTCCGGAGACTGACAGCGGGAGGGGAGCTTTTTCCGCCGACAACGCATTAGCTTGGCTATCCAAAGAGGAAACGCTGCCAGCCTTCTGGGAACCTTGCCGTTAATCGGAAGCAGCGACAGACTGGAGGTTTTTTTATATACAGGGTGTTGTTTTGGTCGGCGACAAGCGACCCAGGAGCGGTAGTACAAAATATATATTCCCCAAAAATGGACTTAATTCCATTAAATACTGTAAATATGTTGAGAAATACCTTATTCAATTTCAAATGAAATTACCGCAAAGTATGGTTTCTAGGCACGTGCACAGACTAGAGCTAGGCGCAAGCCGCCATCGCCCCACCCCTTTACTCCCTCGTACTCCCGTTGAGTATTATGTCTACACTTTAGCTTATTACATGATTCTCAAAATTTTTATTTTTTTATTTTTATTATTAAAAAAAAAAAAAATTTTTTTTTTAGCCCCAGTATCATTTGTATTATCGACCCTGAGTCGCTCGTCGCTGACCAAAACAACGACCTGTATATAGATTGTATTTACAACAAATATGTACAAAATACAATCTATATATAGAAAATTTCCTCAAGCCTGCCGCTGCTTCCGATTAACGGCAGGGTTCCCAGAAGGCTGGCAGCGTTTCCTCTTTGGATAGCCAAGCTGACGCGTTGGCGGAAAAAGCTCCCCGCCCGCTGGTCTCCGGAGGTCTCGATCAATTTTGATGACAAGGTGCGAGCAAAACGGCGAGCTTCGGACCCCCACGGTCCCATGGTCTCGACCGCAAAAGGTACAAAAATATAGTTGGGTCCAATCGATGCATATTTTTTGAATTTTGAATTTTCCGCACTGGCCGCAGCTGCCCCTGCAGCTTTACAAGTCGCCGGTAAGTGAGATGGCGCGAGTGTATCGACACATGTGGCATCCCACACCAGCGACTTGCCGACACTCCAAGGGATCAAAGACATACCATCCGGTCTTTTGCCATCGCCCCGCGCAATACCGACTGGTTCCAGTACGGAAGGCACGTTAGCGACAACAAGAGCCCTGCGGAGAATGTCATTAATCGCCGAGTGTCGTGATATTTGACCAGCACTTAGAGAGCACGAAAGCCCATGGTGGCCGAGCTCGTTGACGAGATCTCCGCAGCGGCAGCGATGAGGTTGATTGGTCCTGCAACCAAGACGAAGACAAATACACAGACTTAATGTTATACGGTCTAACATTGTTCCAGTATTTGTTGATGGAATAGCTTGTAGCCAGTGACCTGAGTCACTCTGAGAGACAGCTAACAAGCGCGCGCGGTCTGTATCTATAGAAAAGTTAGTAAATAAATTTTGCCAGGTTTTTTCACAAAGAGGCTTGTCCCACGCTCTCTGAGAGTGACTCAAGGTCGGAATATTTGTGCTGCCTGCCAGGCGTCTCTAGCATCGGACAGGTAAGAAACCTCAACAGATCCAATAGAAGGGTCCAAAACAGAACTGACGAGGTTGCTCACACTGTATACCGAGGATAGAAACGCCGGTACTGATATGCTTGAAATTTTCCGCACTCCTAGGCCACCATAACACACGGGTAGGGTGGCCTGAGACCACACTTTGTTTTCATAAAAACTGCAATTTAGAATTTTGGAAAGAGACGTTTTGATCATATTATCCAAAGTATCTAATATGTGATGGAATTTAAATAAGTGCGTACTGCGGAGCAAATAGGTAAACTTCGGCACGAAAAGGCAGAGTCGAACAATAAAAAATGCATAATGAGCATTAATTTCATAAAGTCTATTTGAAGAGTCATTAAAATTTTGAATCTTTTTCTCAAAGAAACTAGGAATGGATTCGTCTAAGACTGGGGCTCCAAGAAGATGAAGCGACTCCTTTGACAGTAACTTAATATTGGGAGCCAAAACATTAAAATTTTGAATTAATTCTGGTTTTTCAGATTCTGGGAAAGAATCTAAAATAAGGAGCTCACATTTGGAGCTATTGAATTCTAGGCCAATCTTTTTAAAATTTTCTGTCAATGTTTTAAAATCACTGAGAACGGAAGCCGCATCACCCCCCAGAGTACCGTCGTCTAGATACCATACATTAAATTTAGATTGTAACCCGGAAATAATTGGATGAATGGCCAAACTGAAGATAGCTGGACCGAGAGGGTCGCCCTGTTGACAACCCATGGCGGAAATAAGTGGGTGTTCTCTGAAAAAAAGTTTTGATGGATGCCCATAGCATTGCCAAAGGTAAGGATATATGTCAGGACAGATATCCCGAATTTGGGTCAATAAAGCACCCCTATCGACAGAGTTAAATGCATTTTTTATGTCAACTTTAAGCAGCACTTCACCTCCGTTATTTAAAAGAAAGGTCCGAGCCGCATGAACAGCTGCCTCACAACCTCCCTTTGAGCCAAAACCGAGTTGAATGGGCTGAAATATTTCTGAAAGTTTCGCGAGAATGTGACGATAACAAATTTTGGAGGCCATACGACGGATAGTATTACCCACAGCGATGGGTCTTACTCCACCATCTTTTTTGGATAGCGCGCAAAGGTTGGCCCCATAAATGATCTCAGTGAATGGGCTTGGCACCTTTCCTGCCAACATTAAATTTATAAGAGAGGTTAATTTTGATAATAATTTGGTACCAGCGTCTCCGGCGGCACCACAGACAAGATCTTTGTAATGCTGTGGTGTAAAACCGTCGAGGCCGCCAGCAGAACCAGGTTTAAATGACATAATGACACTCAAAAGATCTTGGGCGTTACAATTTAGACAATTTTGGTCTAAAGATGGGGGATCCGGGAGGTTTATATTTGAAAGCGGAGAAGGATGTTTTGATTCTAAAGCAGACAGGGTTTCAGGTGTGTCTGAAGCGACAACATCACTCGAAAATAGCAGATGTGCTGCCCCCTTGAAATCGCCATCGTTCGCTTTAGTTTCGATTTTCCTGATAGTGTTTGCCTGATTATATTTTTTTTGAATTTTGGGAAAATTGGGAATAATATTATCAATTGAGTCTAATATTGAGCAGTTATTTTTAATTTGTTGTGTGAGAGAAATCTCATTTTTTTGGCGACTAGGGACATGCAGCACTCTGTACGAAAAAGTAAGCAGGTCTTCCCAAGCACTTAGTGAATTTATACTGAGAATTTTGTCTATACATACACTTAAAGCTGAAGCCACGCAGATACGTGCTCCGCGTGGGATTCGCTTTAATACCGGAACATTATTTTTTAGCGAACAAATTAGTTGCCAAAACGGGAGGTCAGTTGAAGAAGAATTTGGAGCCGAAATATATGCGTCTGAATTTGTGGAGCCGGTTTGATGGATTAGGTTTGGAATAGGTTTGTGCACCTTTCCTACATGAATTTTTAAACCACGGTTGCCACGAAAATAACGAGGTTCCGAACACTGCTCACATTTTAATAAATTTTCGCGCGATGCGTCACTTGCCTGGCTACAAAGTTGTGGGTCCGAACTGGTACCAGGGCCAATACGTATGCCCAAAGGGAGCATATAGGTATTACACAAACACAAACTAAACAATCCTACGATCTTCGGACGGATGATGAAGACTGCCCAGAGCCGAGCAGGAAGGGATGCTGCGCTGGAGGCGGCAGATCACCTCCCGGCTGGATATGGGCAGCGCACGCCGACCGTAGATCTGAAACAAAACGAATTATATTAATATTAAATTATTAAAATTATTATTCTGAAAAAATTTTGATACGTCAGGATTGACGCTGTCAGTTCGAATTTTTCGATTGTATTTTGAACATATTTGTTGTAAATAAACATGGTCTTATAAAAAGAAGTTCAGTTTTTGTTAGTATAAGAATAACGCCTGTGTTTGACCAAAATCTCATTACGGTAGTGATGATGAGGCCGAAGGTGGTAAACACACTTAGCTTAGAAGAGAACTAGCTATCAAGTGGGTACTACAAAGTACCGCCCCGTGCTAACACCGTGACTTTTAAGATTATACATATAAAATAAAGACAGGAAAACTAACAAATGTGTATTAATTATGCAGATAATAAAAAAGTAAACGCAATTGAATGTTTGAGCGAAGTTTTGCCTAGGTGGGCACTTATGAGGTTCGAAGCTATCATCCAAATGTTGGACAAAAACAAAAATATTGGCATTAACACAATTTATTAAAAGAAACAAAAAACCCGACTGTGTAAATTAAGAAAATAACTGAAAAGAGAAAAACAAGCTCTTAAATCTATAGAATTTTGAATATAAATTGAATTTAATAAAGTATTGCAGTCGAAAAACATAACCCTCCTTCCGGGACAGTCGGGTAAAACAACAGATAATAACAACCTAGTTCATAATTGATGAGACTCTATACTGTATTTCGTATAAGCATGAAAAAATCTTATTATATTCCGAAAAATACTATAATTACTAATTTCGAGGCCAGTCATTATAAAACAAATTATAATTAAATTACTCCCGACAAACACTATAACATAGCAATCTAATTTAAAGTTTTGCCTCGAACCAACACAACTTGACTGTTGTATGTTATCGAAAATAATTTAATACTGTTAAATTCGGACCATGCTGCGTTCTAAGAACCTCAGCCACTACTATAGTTTACATACGATGAGATATTTTGAGTTCAGCTCACTCTGATTACTTTGATAGTAGTAGATAGTATAATAGGTTTAATAAACCGTATTTTATTGATAAAAACGTGTATAAAATATCGCTGAGGCAATATATATAGAATTAGAATTGGTAATAAAATTTTGACGAATGTGAATTACTTATTAAAGAAATTTAACGTAACGTTCCTATTAGTACAGTGTGCAACGTAAGTAAAGTTGCTGACTGTAGGTACAAGTCCCTAATTCCTTCGTGGGTCAGGAGACTCCACAAATCAATTCTCTGGCATGAAGAAAACATCTGAAAAAAAAAGGACTACAACATTTTATTTAACAGTAACACAACATTTGACGACCAATAACCTAAACAGAGTGACTAGCGAACTAAAACTTACCAGTAACAAAACTAGTTTTAGTTCATTACTAAATTATTTGATGAAATGTAACTAAAGTTAGTTTACCGACAACTAAAGTTAGTTTACCGACTACTAAAGTTAGTTTACCGACAACTAAAGTTAGTTTCCCGACAACAAAACGTTAACTTACATAACTAGTTTTGTAGATCCTTTTTTCAGAGTGAGCATTAAGCAATATTTGCTATAATATAATAATACGATAACCGATGGGGAAGAAAGATTCTCGAGTGGCGACCACATACTGGAAAACGCGGAGCGGGACGACTTCCCACCAGGTGGACCGACGATCTGGTCAGAGTCGTTGGGCGCCGCTGAATGCAAGCGGCCAAAAACCGTTCAATGTGGAAGCTAATGGACCTATGTTCAGCAGTGGACATTTTTAGGCTGATATTTGGTGTTTGTAGGCTACGGTAACTGCTTAAAAAGACATTTTAAGCAGTTACCGTAGCCTACAAACACGCACAACCCAGGACAACACCGACTCTCCCTCTCACCGATGAGCCCTGGCGAGTAAGGTAAGGACTCACGCGCAAGAATACAACATTACATTGAAAAAAATGGACTACAAGTGACTATAAAATTTTATTTAACAGTAACACAAAATTTGACGACCAATAACCTAAACAGAGTGACTTCCGAACTAAACTTACCAGTAACAAAACTAGTTTTTGTTCGTTACTAAATTATTTGATTAAATGTAACTAAAGTTAGTTCCCCGACAACAAAACGTCAACTTAGTTTAGTAGATAATTGTTTTCAGTGTATTTGGCTACGGTATTCTGTAAGATGGCTCACGCACAAGAACACAATATTATTTAGCAACAGTATTCTATAAGGTGGAGGTACAATTCTCCATACCGTACCCGTAAAAGTAAACCGCTCTAAACTGACATAATTCAAATGAGATTCTCGATGTACCCAAAGCTCACACAAAACAATAGTAAGACCATCGGGCATCAAGTCCAAGTTAGTGAAACAACTAAGTGCCAAACTTATAAGTACAAGTTGTAAGATGTATCCAAGAGCTCGCAAAGTCACTAACTGAGCGTGTGATGCTAATTGCTCTGTTGTTTTTGTGTTAAATTCACTATGATTTGTGAGTATCGTTTGTATTGTGCATATGGGCATATGGGTTAGTTTGCTATGCATGGATTATGTGTCATAGGTATATGATGTTTTTATTGGATTGTCTATCCGATTATCTAATATTGTCTTTATGCATTAGATGTAGTGGCTACTCATAGCGGTAAGGTCAAAAGATTATAGGTGATTTATGTACATTAGATGTAGGTGATTCAGGCGAATTTTACGGGCCGTAATCTTATATATAAAAGTACTATACGTTCTATTCCAAGACCTAAAGTAACTTTCAAGCAAATTTCATGAAAATCTGCTTAGTCGTAACATAGCGGTGTGTGTGTTTAGGTGTCATAACGGTAAAATAAGTATTTTATATAAGTATATACATACACTTTCGCACATATACCACTAGGATTATAGTAGCATAGGTTAAGAAAATTGTAATGTTTACCTCATAAAGTCATTTCTTATTTCTAAATCTCAAACAGCTAATAGATTACAAACATAAAATCGTTTGTCGCCAAAGCGCTCTCCAACCCAATTACGAGAATGCTTGCCAACTTTTTGCAATCAATTGCTACCAAAGAATCTGCTAACAATTTCATTCATATTAACAAACCTCATAAACTTTGAAAAAAAGAGCCTTAATTAAATCCTGATGCATATTCCTGTCTCGATACCCAATCAGAAGTGGTAAAAAACGTTCAAGGCTTTTGTAATTAGCTTGCAGTGAGGAGGCGAGGAGAAATATTATTTTTCGTCTCTATGAATATGCAATGACGGTATTTGTCGTGGAGCGGTGCGACGCCGCTGAATTTTTTATGAAACGAGTTTTTTCGGACTCGGATATTGTGAAGAATTAATGTATGAGTTGTACCTATTGTGGAATCTTCGCCATATTTTGCGCCCTTTTTTGTTTGCTTGGTATTAGTGCTGGACTGAGTGATGGTTCTATTTTCTATTGGCACGCAATTGTTGTCAGTGCGATTAGAATGTAAATATTATGTAATGAATCTACTGTTTCCTCATCATCATCATCAGCCTATAATGTCCCACTGCTGAGCGCAGGCCTCCTTTCACAAATGAGGGTGAAAGGGTATGGGCAGATACTCCACCACGCGTGCCCACTGCGGATCGGTGGAGGTAGGCTAGTGGTCAACCTACAGTTTGAGTTTTCAAGCCGCCTAGTAGGCCTCCAACTAGCTTAACGACTATCACAATTCAATGTTAACCGGGACCAACGGCGTTACGTGCCTTCCGAAGCACGGAAACGCTCGATTTGAAATACCACTAGGCGGTCACCCATCCAGGTACCGACCTTTGCTAATCGATTAAGACCGGCTAATTATGCTACACCACGTGCGATTCATTATTATTAAATTAACCATCAAATTAATCGTAAATACCTAACGTTGCTGTTTTTTTAATGTAATTATTATCTTCTTATGTCCACCCATTCTTTTCTGGATCAAAAATACCAGTTATCGTCTTATTTGCATTATAATAAAGCCTTGCCAATAGTCAATCACTAAACCATAACTATTACATGATCCATTTGTCAAACAATTCAGATTCAAAGTCATTTATTTAAGGACCCTAACCCATTATTAAAGTTTACTACTGAAGTTTCCATCGGTTTGAACAATCTTTGACTAAGAAGATTATTTATGGCCAAGATATATGCAATACGTACTTATGTGCAGTCTATTTAACGTATCTTGTAAAGTAAAAGTCTAACGTAAAAGTTTTTACCGCTAGGACTTTTTTTATAATAATGAGAAGCGTACGGTCCGCCTGATGGTAAGCAGGTACCAAAGTGATATGGACGCTTGCAACACTCACGCATTACTGACCTTTCCCCCTCCCCAATGAGCACTGGCGACCTTACTTACGCGCAGGAAAACATCATAAAGTTATTTGGCTGCGGTATTCTGTAAGGTGGAGGTACTTCCCAAAGTCGAGCTACTCTTTGAGCGAAATAACGCTATGCTCTACCTCTCTTAAGATTCTTCAATCTTTACACAAGGCCATTTCTGATTTTAAACTAAACAGAACTTTTACGGTGAAAACAAAATAACAGGGGCCCAAGTCTACTATTACAATTGTGTTCCACTGAACAGTCAGTGGTGTCTAAATTGACACATTTTACAGTTTTGGTAGTCTACTAACACTATAGCGTCATAATGGCGCTATATATATCCGATGATTTTCCACTGAAACTACAATCGTGCCACAATTATCTTTTAGTTGTCAGTTTTGACAGTTTTTGTACTAAAATTCTATTAATTGATTATGAGACCATTATGAATTTACCCCCTCACTCATAAAACGTTATTTAACTAATAAGCTGATTAAGTGGTCACCTAAATAACGTCAAATTGTTTGACAATGACGGCAAGGTGACGTTATTTATTTGACCATTTATTCAGTACATTTAGTTAAATAGCGTTTATGAGTAAGGCCGTTAGTAGACTGCGCACATCGGCTCAATGATAATGGAATTGCAATAGTATCGTATCAGTATGACATTTTAGCAGACTTGGCCCCCTGATATACTGCATTACTCCCAGACAGAAGAAAAGATGCACAAATGTTTGTCAAACGTCGAAATTTTACCCTCAACCTGGGACCGTAATATCAGATTATCCAACCTTGACACCAAATAGCCCATCAATCAGTCAGTCCCCCATATTTTTCAACAATTACGATGAAATTTGAATCTCTTTTTGAAATGATGAACGAAATAGCAGTGCTATGCGAAACCGCGCTGGCACCAGGAATGCCAGTAATTGAATGAAATGCCAGTAGACACGCCGTTTGGCAATTAAAAACTGGCAGAGCACTGGCGGTGACATGGAGTTTTATTCACTTGTCGTGTTTTGCAAGTTAACATGATATATAAATCGTTGTATTTCTATTTTACATAACTTGGGAATGTTGCGATGGACGTTGTTAATAATTAAAAGATGGTAATGACTAATCATTGGTTTTTATGTTAACAGAAACAATCTGGTATAGGCTTTAAGAAATACGCTTTTCTATTTTTTTTATATAATTTTTGTTTTCTTAATAACACTCCATATAATGTTTCACCAAGTGAAAGTAAGTAATCATCGTCGTCATCATCAGCTCATTGTCTGCTGCATCTAGAAAATTTAAGTTCAAAAGTCTGTATATCCACAACGGGGTGAATGTATAAACTTAACTGACTCCATCCGCAAACAAATACACTTTTAAGAAAAGCTTTCATGTTTTCCTTAACGAGAAATATTATTACGTGGTTATTACAATATAAATGTTTTTTTTTTACAATAGAACAATAAAGCTTTTTTGTTAAAAAGTTTAATGTAATAATCTGCTTAGTTTGGGATCTGATGGGGCTTATTCCTGTTTGTCTACGTTCCCGTTTGTCAACGGTACATATAGTTACCTATAGCGGTGTATTGCGTGCACCAAGTACAGTCAGTATGTTCAGTCTAATTTAAAAAAAAATGTAAATATTGGTTTGAAATTAAATAAGTACATATTTAAGATTTTAATAGTGTAGTTTTTATGTATTGTGTAAAAATATAATATATTATGACGAGTAATTAATTAACCTATGCAAAGCAAAATCAACAACATACGTTACTATAATATACAATGGGTAAACGTTGTTTATTCATTCGTAATGTTTTTATCTAATTGTGACTATACAAAAATAAAAATAAAAAAGTAAAAACACAAGAAAGTCGAAAATTAAAAATTACAACGTAACAAAGTAAAATCAACAAGTGCAATTAAATAATTTGGTACACTAAATATAACGTATTTCAACTACACAACACAAAAAAGCAACTGAATAATAGGTAAATAAAATATAAAATAGAAGTTATTTTATCGAAACATTGCAAAATCAATAAATATAATACAACAATTAAACTACTAAAATTAAAAATAAACGTATCACAAAAAAATGACTGAATAATAGAAATTAAAAAAACATCTATTAAATAGCCGGCAAAGAGAAGATACTCGCTTCAAAAAAAACTTTATGTCACATGGACCATGTTCATATTTGTTGAATATTTTACCTGTGTTTAAAAAATATATCGTCAATTAGATAGGTTACATGTATTCTATGTAGTTCTTAGTCATTAATATGGTAGTTTTAAAATATACAAACAAAAATAATATTAAATAAATTCGGCACACAACTTTTTACTCTAACCGTACTTTAACGTGTGCGAAGGTAGGTCATATATACAAACATAACCAATGTATATGTACCGTTGACAAACGGGAACGTAGACAAACGGGAATAAGCCTCTGATGGCCGTGTGTGAGGAATGTCCTAGGATATTTATTTATTTATTTAATTGTATTGAATTTTATTATATTGTAATTTTTTTTTGTTATATTGTTTTTAATATTAATATTGTGTGCCTAACAGGCGGGTAGTACTTGAGTCGTAAAATTACATAATATCTGTAAGAAAGAAAAGATATTTATTTGTGGCAAAATTAAAACGGATATTTAAACAAGAAATTTTCTATAAATATATATATATAATAAAAATAGTTTTAAAATTAATATATCTGTAATGCTCTATAATAAAATACTTACCCCCTTATTCATAATCGCTTTTTAACTAAATCAGTGTAATAGTGTGCCCCGTCTCACTCTTTCGATCACCAAATGTCACGTGTCAGATAAAGACTTCGGAATTTTAGCTAATCAACGTTTGATAACTTTATTATGAATTAGAAATTTTATTTTATTAAGGGTTAGATTTTTAATTTGACTTCTTGCAAGAAGGTATACAATTACTACTGACTGACTTCGGAAATAGCTTTCCGTAAATATACATTTATCATACTTTTTTATTGTATGCTAAACTTATAACAAACTAAAGCTTTCACAAGTTTCCCTATTCAACTGTAGCGTATTATGTCAACGGTTAAGTTAACCGATTAGTTTTTCACAAGAACCCGTTTAAGATTGATTACGGTTGAGCTCTCAGTAGGTACGACGTTTTAAACCTCAAGTTGGGAACCTCCTGAAATCGCGTCGATCAATCAAAATTATATTACCAATAAATCTACGGAATTCAGGCTGAGTGAGCGATGGCTTTTAGTGTAGACGATTATTTGGTGAAGTCGTTGGTTGTTAGGCCGTTTATTTTATTTTTATTTGTTGTGAAATGTATTACTTTTCTGTGCAACTTTTTATTTTATGTGATGTTTATTTCTGTATACTATAGTTTTTCTTGTTTTTATAGTCTAGTATGTTTTGTAAAGTCCTTCTTGAAACAGGAAGGTGTTGGCAATATAAATGTTTGCCTTGCGTTAATCTGTGTTAAAAGTTTAAGCATTTAACCCGAAGTTAAATAACCCGATGCATTTAAACCCAGCTTTTGACGCAATTGGTTTAAAATGACGTACGGGTTAAATGGTTATAATTTAAATCAGGTGTGTGTCTTGTTTATATAAGTTAACTGTAAATAGTACCTATAGAACAAAAAGTCATGTAATACAAATGGCATTTTAAATAAATGGCAAATAACAAAAAATATGACTAGCAACATTAGGTGTTATTTTTGTTTCTAAAAACATTAAAACTATAAATCGTATCGAAATCGTATCGTAAACCCAAAGCGAATTGAAAAACTTTTACCATACACTGATTGCTTCATAATAATTTATAGACCGTAATCTGGGAGCCATCGAGCGTGGTATATTACTCATCGTGTGCCGGTAGACTCGATTACTGCTCATATATTCGGTTTCGGCGTTTTAATTTGTATTAATATATTTTTGTGATTTTCCGAAACGTGACCTAAAATTTGACACGCCTTTTCATTGGTTGGATCATATTTTTATGTTATATTGTTTTAAATGCCAGTTTTTTTTTTTATACAACTCGTGGCAAACAAGCATACGGCCCGCTTGATGTTAAGCGGTTACCGTAGCCTATGGACGCTTGCCAGGGGTATCACTTGCGCGTTGCCGACCCTGCAGAAATCTCTTCACACCCTTTTTGATAATATATCGATAGCCAAGAGTAATTGTTTTATTTATTTCTTTTTATTTTGGCAACATTTTGGGATGGTTGTATTTATTGTTAGGCCTTTTTATTTATTGACAGGCTACCATTATACCCGGGATCATCATCATCATCATCATCAGCCTATAAATGTCCCACTGAGCACAGGCCTCCTTTCACAAATGAGGGTGAAAGGGAATGGGCAGATATTCCACCACGCGTGCTCACTGCGGTCAACTAGGTCAACCTAGCTTAACGACTATCACAATTAAGTGATAACCGGGACCATCGGGTTTACGTGCCTTCTGAAGCAAGAAAACGTTCGATTTGAAATACCACTAGGCGGTCACCCATCCAGGTACCTTCCACGACGGGCTGATCAATTAAGAACGGCTAATTATGCTACACACCACGAGCGCTACCCGGGAAAACAATATTCATGCAAAAAAACAACTGTAATATAAAAACTGTTTTACAAAAAACTTATACCGGCTTGAGGCTTGGACCACGGCCCGAACTAATCAGGATACTAACATCTCTGATGCGAAACGCAAATTTAACGCTGCCTCGAGATCCAGTAAGTGAATGATTGCCAGGGCTAAGTTCGATTTCGTCGGCAGGTTTGGTGAGAGGCTGACTAGCCTTCCTTCTGGAAGTCGTGCTTTTTGGTCTCTTGCAAAAGCTGCTGAGGGGAACTTTTGCCAGTCGACCTTGCCACCACTACGTAAGCCGGACGGAAACTTGGCCCATAGTGCTAAGGAGAAAGCTGATGTTTTAGGCTCTCTCTTTGCCTCGAACTCGACTTTGGATGATGGGGGTGCCACACCGCCTACCATCCCGCGGTGTGCCAGCTCCATGCCGGAGATAAGCATAACCCAACGTGAGGTCCGACGGGAATTACTTTCTCTGGACATCCATAAGTCGAGTGGGCCAGACGGCATACCGGCAGTGGTGCTGAAGCAGTGTGCTCCTGAATTGTGTCCAGTATTGACGCGTCTTTTCGCACTTTCCTACACCAAACAGGAAGTCCCGTCTTCGTGGAAAACTGCCCACGTGCACCCAGTGCCCAAAAAGGGCGACAGATCAGACCCGACGAATTACAGGCCTATCGCTATCACCTCCCTTCTCTCCAAAGTCATGGAGCGTGTGATCAACACGCAGCTTTTGAGATACCTGGAGGATCACGAGTTGTTGAGCGACCGACAATATGGCTTCCGCCATAGTCGCTCAGCTGGTGACCTCCTTGTGTATCTCACGCACCGTTGGTCCCTCGCCATCGAGAGTCAAGGTGAGGCTTTGGCAGTGAGCCTAGATGTGGCGAAGGCGTTCGATCGGGTCTGGCACAGGGGTCTTTTCACGAAGTTACCAGCATACGGGCTTCCCGAGGGATTATGCAAATGGGTCGCCAGCTTTTTGTCCAGCAGATGCATAAGAGCCGTCGTCGATGGTAGCTGCTCCGATAGCATGGACATAAATGCCGGCGTCCCGCAAGGTTCTGTGCTGTCCCCAACACTGTTCCTTCTGCATATCAATGATATGCTGTCTATTGACGGCATTCATTGCTATGCGGACGACAGTACAGGGGACGCTCAATACACGAGCCGTGCAAATATCCCTCGTTCCGAGGTGGAGGAAAGCCGCGAACAGCTGGTGTCTGAAATCGAGAGTACACTAACTAGTGTCTCCGATTGGGGTCGACTAAACCTAGTCCATTTCAACCCCACCAAGACTCAAGCCTGCGCGTTCACCGCTAAGAAAACCCCATGGTCTGTGGCTCCAAAATTCCAGAACACTTCCTTGAACATCAGTCAAAGCATCGGGATCCTTGGCGTCGACATCTCCAGCGACGTTATGTTCCGAAGTCATTTGGAGGAAAAGGTTAAGCTGGCATCCAAAAAGCTTGGAGTGCTCAACAGAGCGAGGCAGTACTTCACATCGGGGCAAAGGCTGCAACTTTATAAGTCGCAGGTCCGGCCTCATATGGAGTACTGCTGCCATCTATGGGCGGGAGCTCCTGAGTACCAGCTGGGGCCTTTAGACTCGGTTCAGCGACGTGCCATCAGAATTGTTGACGATCCCGAGCTCACAAGCGGTTTAGAGCCACTCAGTCTGAGGAGAGACTTTGCCTCGTTATGTGTGTTCTACCGCTTGTACAACGGAGAGTGTTCTAAGGAATTATTCGACTTGATGCCCACAGCTACCTTTCACCATCGCAACTCTCGCCATCGACAGGGAGTCCATTCACACACATTGAAACCAGAATTGTTTCGAACTGTGCGGGCTAAAAGGAGTTTTCTTCCGCGGACGCTCGGTCTGTGGAATGAGCTCCCTGCCGTGGTTTTCCCAATGGAGTACAGCATGGGGTTCTTCAAAAAGGGTGTGAAGCGGTTTCTTCAGGGTCGGCAACGCGCGAGTGATACCCCTGGTGTTGCAAGCGTCCATAGGCTACGGTAACTGCTTACCATCAGGCGGGCCGTATGCTTGTTTGCCACCTAAGTGGTATAAAAAAAAAACCGACTTCAAAGTAGACTAAGACGTAATCAAATCCTGATCTGATGACAATGGGACCAAACGGAAAGTGTACCCTTTCAAATAGAAAAATAATTTTCTAAATCGGTTAATAAAAGACGGAGTTATGAGGTAACTAACATAAAAAAAAAATACAACCGAATTGAGAACCTCCTCCTTTTTTGAAGTCGGTTAAAAGTATTGAATTGAAACAAACATAATTTTTATTGCCTTATAAAAAGTATGCATCTTTGAAAACCCTGTTGATTGAAGGGGACTGAGTGGCTGCTGTGAACGTATTTCAATTTATTCAGTGTTTTAATTACGTGTTTACTAATGAAGGATTATTGAGGTTTCTTTACCAATATCAGGAGTGAGCAATAACCTTTTTGAAACTTTAATGTTATTTTTATCTGAAACTGATGAAGGCAGTTAAGTTGACTATTAACAAGTTCTTGTTAAAAAAACTCATTTTTAAAGCAAGCTTTTTATAGTACTCATCAAGACGAATCAAACGAGCCCAAACTCGATGGGGTTATATGATTTTATTACGGAGGTCCTATGGCCACCTTCCAGCTCCATCATCAGATCAGATCCACGTCATCATAATATTGCATTGTCACGCTATTTACATATTCGTGCAAAATATCAGCTCAATCGGAAACCGGAAAGTGGGTCAAATTTAACATGCAAAATTCCATTACAGACAACGGGACAGGTGAAAGTAAATAAAAGCTTGTAATTAACACATAAGCTTCACAATTTGCAGTTTTTCTAACTACCCATTATTATCACTGTAAACACTTGTAAACAAAACTCTGAATAACCATTTTTCCACCGAAAACCCGTCTATAACTAAAAGTTAGTGGATGAGTGTAATAATTAGTGAAATTGGCACGGCGAGGCGTACACTGCACCGGATAATTAGTTCAAAGCTGTTAAGTGTGCGCCGCGCCTAGGTGAGATGCCTCTCAGCGCTCGCGTTTTTCAACCACCCCGCAATTTAGGGTACCGTAGATATTTAGTTGAACCCTTGGTTACATGGAGGACTCTATGCACCGTATTTCAAGCAAGTTTAGTAAAACCTGTCACTCAGTCACTTTCTAACGTCATATACTGAACAAAAAGAGACGAGGCTATTGTACGTAGTCCTTGGAAGAAATTTTTTGGTTAAAACCCTTTGGTTAAAATCGACTTTCTACAAAAAGGACATCGCTTTTTAGCAATAAAACCTTGTACCATAACTTTATTAATAAGTATTTCTTGTTATTTTTACACACGATGGAACGGAGAAAGTATTTCTGCAGGTTGTTTGTATGTGCAAAAAACCGAATGTTCTCATTTATCTCCAAAAATGTTTGACCGATTTAGATACAGTTTTCAATAAAAAGTTTGTGATTCATCAGCGATGGTTCTTAGATAAGTGTTATGGTGTTACACCACCAGAGGACGCTGCAATAAACAATTTTGAGATTGTCAGTTACATACATATAATAGACTAATAAAATTAATATATTAACGTTGTACGTAACGTATATTTTGATTTCGGCGGATAAAATGTATATATACGGAATCCTCTAAAAATATGATGGGACTCGCAGTTGGCGGTTTATTTTTTACCCCCTATTCACCCCTTTCCGCGGGTAACAACCATTACAATGTAAAATTCTAATTCTCTCGTTAAGTCCTCGAGCCTTTTGGCCACTTTTACTGAATGTTAAACAGGCAAAATGGATTTCTGTACGTATACGTGTTTAGTTTACCGTAATATCATAGTAATTTTGTTATGGTAATATTAAGCTCTTTAGAAATGTTAATATGAAGAGTATTTTTTTCTATCGAGTATATAATAATTTAGGCTACGATTCGTAGTAGATTGGCTGTCTATGAAATATTTATAAGGTGTTTGTTATAATGATCGAAATAATAATCATAAGAAACGTATTGACGTTCTTTTTGATTAAAATCTATTAAAACAGTTCCACGCCACCGACAATGCTGTACTAAGAAAGAAATGTAAATATAGTATCACCAGGGGCCCAAGTCTGCTATTACAATTGTGTTCGGATGAACTATCAGTGGTGTCAAAATTGTGATATTTTACAGTTTTGGTAGTCTACTAACACAATAGCGTCATAATGGAGTCATAATGGCGTTATTATGACTCCATTATGACGCCATTATTACATATTACCAAAACTGAAAAGTCACAATTTTGACACAACTGAAAGTTCATTGGAACACAATTGTAATAGCAGACTTGGGCCCCTGGTTGGTAGGGGAACTAGTAACAAATAATAGTTTTTGCTCAATTTATCAACAAAAACCAGTTAAAGGCACTTTTAAATTTCTTTATTACCCTTGAATGGATTTAAATCAAGCATCCATTTATAGGAAACAAACACAACGTACGTACAAACTGTATTGTTTCGCTATGTGTGCCAGTCGGTGTGTCTCGCATCGCCCTGTCACTCGTGTTAATTAAACGTTCTCTGGGAGAAAATAACGTTCCCTGGATGTGACATGTATTGTGTGTCATATACAAATGTCAGCGCTGTCGAATGTCAGATGTGTGGTGTTTAATATGGCCTGTTTATTTTGTTTTTGGGTCAATGTAGTTTTTGTGTAGCTTATAAAGTGTTTCAATAGATTTGTTGTTGACTTACGATATGAATATGATTATTATGTATTATGAACCTATTTAAATAATTTTGTTTTTTTCGTCGATTAATAATAAATTACTAAATTAATATTCTGTACCGTTGAAAAACCTTCATATTTCCAAGGTTCATGGTCAGATTATCACGACATTTATATAGGACCATGGTCATTAAATAAATAATAAAATTAATAAATAAGACATTCTCCACACACGGCTATTTGTCTTGGGTAGGAATTGAAACCACGACGTAGCAGTCAGGATGTATCTATGCTAACCACCAATATTTATACAAATGGAATTAAATTATGAACATGCAATATATCACTAACAAAATACGAATAAAAAATAACCCTATCACATTTCACTCAACTACGCTCACCTATCTTATCTCTTCCATCAAACTCTATATGAATGAACTTGCATTTACGCCGATCGGACATGTGCGTACCTACGTATATACATATCAGCACAATGCAACTATATTTATATATACTTTTTCAGTAATTGGTTTTCGATTTAAAGGCACAGTTCGCTACATAAATGAGGCAGCTATTGGACTTACATATTGTAAATTCGTACTGTTTTCGTTTGGTTCTGTTTTATGGTGACTTCTTTTTGTAGGGGAGGTTTTTAGGGTTGGCTTTTTTTGTACTAGTAGTAGTTCTCGAGTCTTGATCACGCGAACGGTCCTAGCTTGTCACTAGTCTTGGCAAATTGGTTATAGTCGCTGGGACTGCAGACTAGATATAAGTGGTTGGGCATAAATGGTTTTGGGGGGTCGCTCACTTCCCTCCAATATGGCGAGGAGGGCGATGGCTGCCACACGCGTCATACTTGTAAACAGGTGCTGCTTGTGGGGGCTGGTTTGCTTAAGTTTGCCATTTATTTACTTATTAAATATAGATTCAGTCTACTTTGTAGCTTTGCCGCCGCGCCGGGGCACGCAATTGTTGTCAGTGCGATTAGAATGTAAATATTATGTAATGAATCTAGCCAAGCCTGCGAAGGTCTATTTGAATAAATAATTTTGAATTGAATTTTCATAATGAAAAAGGAGGTATATGTTCATTGATGCTGATTGTATAGCAATAAAACCGTTATATGAACTGCATTCTGTAGTTGATTGATATGCCACTAATTTCAATTGAAAACACTATCGATTTTACTTTTTATATATAACAAAAGTTCTAATTTAATAACTTTATTCAGTTCACTTTTACAGGAAAATGAAAGCAATGTTCCTTACAGCAAAATGATTTCAACAAAACAGCGCAATAAATCTGCGGCGTTAAGTACCCGCTGCAGCTAGAAATGAAAATTCAGACTAACAAAATCCACAAATCCCGACAAAAGTCTCTTGCTCACAGAAAATCCCCTATTTCTTTGTAATTCACCAAACTAAAAACTTCTGACGTACACTAAAATTTGTTACCATTCTCCTTGCAACGTGAAGTCAAATGCTATTAAAACTTTTAATGACTTGAAGCATTCTTTCGGAGCACTGTTCGAAGTGGTATTAATTAAAAAAGAGAGCTGAGATCAAGCACTCGCGGTTCAACTTGAGCCAGCTGCTGTCGAGACACACGGCTGCTCCATACGTCGAACTTTCCAAACAATTTTAAGTCTTACGCTTGCCAAAAACTAAGTTGCTAGTTGCGAACTGCAGTTTTGTTTTTAAACGTTTTATTGTTAAACTAGCAGCGAAACCCGGCGTTGCTCGGGTTAAAATACATCGCATGTTTAATGGTATAAAAATATATAAGGATACATTTTTTAACAAATTTATAGATTTCTATTTTCGATATTGAGAGACTTTCCAGAACATTCAAATAGTTTGTTCTTTTTCACTTGTGAAAATCACTTGATATTTTTTTGTAACTGTTTACTCTTTTCTCGACTACATCTCTACTACAATCACAATTGAACTGACGAAAAGTCACAGAATTTCGATTTATATACCGAAATTTCCAGTACCAGATCACTCTAGAATATTTAGATGTACATCACTTCGATTTGGTTTTTATAGATCAATAATAACACTCGTACATATTTTGGAACTTTCCAGATCAATCCAAAAATGTTTAGAACGTTCTAGAACATTTTAAATCGCTTATAATAAATTGAACTCATTTTAGAATTTTATAGATCATTCTAGAAATATTTAGAACTTTCTCGAACATTTTAAATCGTTTATGATAAACTGCACTAATTTTGGAACTTTCCAGATCACTCGGAAAATTTCTAGAAGTTTTTCAATCATTCTAGATCGATCATAACAAACTGCACTCAATTTGGAACTTTCAAGAACATTCCAGATCAATTATAACCGTTTTACACATTTTGGAATTTTCTAGATCATTCTAGAAATTTCTAGAACTTTTAACGAACATTTTAAATCGCTTCTAATAAATTGCACTCATTTAAGAATTTTCTAGAACTTTCTCGAACATTCTAAATCGATCATAATAAATTTCACTCATTTTGGAACTTTCCTTCGGATTTTTTTTGGAACTTTCTCGATTATTCTAAATCGATCATAATAAATTACACTCATTTTGGAATTTTCCAGATCATTCTAGAAACTTCTAAAACTTTCTCGAACATTCTAAATCGATCATAATAAATTTCACTTATTTTGGAACTTTCCAGATCATTCGGAAAATTTCTCGAACATTCTAAATCGATCATAATCAATTGCACCAATTTTGTAACTTTCCAGATCACTTGGAAAATTTCTAGAACGTTCTTGAACATTCTAACTCGATAATAACAGTTTTGGACATTTTGGAACTTTCTAGATGAAGCCAGACCAATTATAACCGTTTTACTCATTTTAGAACTTTCTAGATCATTCAAGAAATTTCTCGAACACTCTAAATCGATCATAATCAACTGCACTCATTTTGGAACTTTCCAGATCATTCGAAAAATTTCTAGAACATTCTCGATCATTCTAAAACGATCATAATAAATTGCACTCATTTTGGAACTTTCCAGATCATTCTGGAAATTTCTAGAACGTTCTCGAACATTCTAACTCGATAATAACAGTTTTGGACATTTTGGAACTTTCTAGATGAAGCCAGAAATTTGTAGAACTTTCTCAAAACATGCTATATCGATTATAATAGTTTGCATTCACTCTAGAATTTTCTAGATCATTCCAGATATTTGTTGAACTTTCTAGAACATTCCAGATCGATTATAACCGTTTTACACATTTTGGAACTTTCTAGACCATTCCAGAAATTTTGAGATCTTTTCAGAAGTCCTCATGCGTTAGAAAAAGACAGCAATATATGTTTTAACATTTTCGCCACCCACAACCACTCCCTTCCACCCACCGCGACCAGACTACCTTACTACCACCTGGAGACCAAGGGGTATTTACCACCTCAACGGGAAGTTGATTGGAGTTGGTGGTGATTGAGAAAACTGCGTATTTACGTACCCACAAAAGCATTTTATATATATTATTAGATTATGAGCTTTATCGACTGCAACATATTGCGGATAATACGACGTAAATATAAAATGATGATATTGAAAGATCTGGATGCATTGAGTTAGAATTGGGTACAGACAGATGCTTAATATAAAAAGTGGAGTCATTTATTAAGTAATAAACGACTCCACTGACTTTAGATTATGTTAAATACGCGTCTTAAAAATAATCATCATTTAAGCCCTGAACAACCCGATGCGTCCAGCTTGCGACCGCGTTGGCGTGCAAAGTGGCAATCAGCTGTTGTGTACGATTTTGTAGCAACGTGTTCACTTCAACACCAGATATTAAATAGGACGCATTTATACTTATTTTACATATACAGGTGAATTTTTTTTTCTAGCCAGTGAGGGCAACTTCTGAACTACAGGTCTTAGAGAAAAACGCTGAAGGGAACCCCGAGCTAAATTTTGAAGAAAATAAAAATGCCATTAAAAAAAAAGAAAAAAAAATGTGTTTTTAATTTTTTTCAAAAATTTTTTTTTCATTTTCTGCTTCTACTTCACAATACGAACAAAATTATGTATGACAATCTTGGTCTGAAGTTGCTAGAAGTTATCAAAATTGACCTCAATTTTTTTGTCAGAATGCTAAGAGCCAATTCTTTATGGCTAAACATAGTGAGGTCCCTGCGAGATCTGCTACACCTCGTCAAACTTTATGCAGCATAAAACCATGGTCAAGGAAAATATAAAATAATATTTTGGATAACTTCTAGCAACTTGAGAGCAAGATTGTCTTACATAATTTTGTTCATATTGTGACGAAGAAGCAGAATATCGAAAAAAAAAAATTTTTTTGAAAAAATTCAATTTCTTCGAAAATACGAATTTTTTAAAATAAATTTTAATGGCAATTTAATTTTCTTCAAAATTCAGCTCGGAGTTCCTTTCAGCGTTTTTCTCTAAGACCTGTAGTTCAGAAGTTGCCCACACTGGCTAGAAATAAAAATTCGCCCTGTATATATTGATACACCTAATCGTACGTATTAAAGCCCTGTTAATACATGATTAGGTGATATGTCTACTTTCAAACAAACTAAAACTTTCTTCAAATAATTAAATGTACATTACTGCCAAATTTTTTTTATGAAAATATTTTAGCACAATAACCTGAAAACGTGATAAACAATGCACGTCTTCATAACTGGTAAGTAAAAGTCAACACAAAGCAATAGCCTTTAAAATAATAGTGAAAAATATTATTTCAAAAATGGAACCAAGCCAAACATCTGTTAGATACGTCACGCACGAACGAGTTTACAATCGCTGAACACCGGCTCGACTCGCTACGTGATCGTGTGTCTCCATTCTCGTTCACCGTTCTTATTCCGATCTATACATTCGCGAATGAATTACCGAGTCCGTTCAGTCATATTCAATGCATCGACTGTATCGGGGTATGATAGCTATATGCAAGAGGATACAATTACTCTCTGAAAAGAGCGGGAATTTTATTAAATTGGTATTTGAAATACGCAGAATTTTGCTTTATGTAAGTACTAGCTGCCCCTGCGGTTTTACCCGCGGTCCCGGTATATAAAATAGCCTAAATCCTTCTCCATATCATAGGCTATCTGCATGCCAAATTTCATGATGAACCGTTGAGTAGTTGAGGCGTAAAGGTGTAACAAACAAACTCACTTTTGCATTTATAATATTAAGTTAGGATTTATTTGAAACAAATAAGGCTCTTGAGAAATTAATTCAATTTTGTTTATTTATTTTATATCTTTAATGAAAAACTGCTTTTAATTTTAGATATACCGGCATTCCATTTGAATTTATGTAGATATACACGTCGGTGAACTAAATCTGGCACGTTCAATATAATTACACGTACCGCTTGTGTAGACTTTGCACTGCATGCGCATCATGAAAAGTCTGTTCGTCTCTCTCACACGCGGTCAAGCTTATGAATATGAAGGAGACAGTTATTGTTTTGCTTTTGCTACTGCTTATAAGAGTGGTATTTTTTTGCATTCGACCATGAGAATAATAAATCATACTGTATCGTGAATTTTGCATATGTGTGAGTACTGTGAACAGCTTGTGCCAGCTTTAGTTATTAGACCTGTAGAATGGAAAAGTTCTTATATATAAAAAACTCCACTAAAAGGATAAACAAATATTTAATTATTATAATCCTACGCATGATCTATCTATGTGTAAAATTCGGTTTATTATCGGACGATCATACATTGAAATAGCTATCAGGAAAACAGCATTTTATTTTCAATTCAGCATTCTGGTTAGTAGTTTTAAATACCCATACTGTATTGTTTAGGAAAAATGATTTAGTTAGTATTACCTAATTGGACTGTTTTACAAAAACCTTAAACCGACTTCAAAGTACACTAAGAAGTAATCAAATCCTGATCTGATGACTATGGGACCAAACGGGAAGCGTACCCTTTCAAATAAAAAAATAATTTTCCAAATCGGTTAATAAATGACGGAGTTATGAGGTAACAAACATAAAAAAAAAAAAAACATTCGAATTGAGAACCTCCTTCTTTTTTTGAAGTCGGTTAAAAATAAAAAATGTTGTGTGCAAAATTACATTTATTTTTTGCCAGTACGCCCTGATAATAAATAAAATAATAATAATAAAGTATAAAACATCCGTATGAACGTGCAAAAAACCATTTGTATTAATAATATTTTCTATATTAAACCCAACCATCTCACCATCTGTAACTATTTAAAACTGCAAATCCAAATGTATTGTACCACAAGAGCCGTGTTTTTCAGATAGAAGTGCATAAATAAAAACGCCCGACCAGTTCTGTAGTAATTGGGTTTGCTGTCCAATTCTGCACCTCAGTCGGCGACGTTGAATAGCGTCGGTACAAAAGTGGAGATAGTGACTGGCGTCTGAAAAAGAATCGCTTTGGATTCGGGCTATGGAATTGGCGGAGGCATTTGTTCTGGTTTTAAATCCGTTGCATTTCCCTCGTAGTACTATGACATGGAGTTATTTATAGGTGTTTAAAGAACTCTTCAAGGTCGGCAGTCTATTTCCAAATGCCCATAGTCAGTAGGGCCACTAATAATCAGGTAGCCCGTCCACTTGCTTGACAAACTATAAACAAAAAAAACGAAATTTACGATTCGATTTTGTTATAAACTGGTTAAAATATTATTTTGAAAAAATCTTTCTGTCTAATATATTCCACCGTGTATATAGCATAGGAATGTTATTTTGAATATTTACCTTATATAGATGAAGTCAAAGAGGATATTGCATCAACTACATCGATAAAGCAACAATATCGTGGAATTTACGCTGGGGTGCGGGATGGATAAATTCATCTGACTGTAATTCATACGATAATTATGTATTTATCGTGTAAAGTTGTAAACCATCAATGCATTAGTATAATACATTTATGGTGTCGCTTTACTTGGCAAGTTTTCTTTTCGTACTTAAATAAGTAGCTGACCCCATCGGTTTCACCCGCATACTTTTTAATTTTTTATTATTTTATTATACGGTTTTTATTTTTTTTGCGCGGTATCCAAATTATTTTTCTAAAATAAAAGTTCCATCAAAATCAGTCCAGCTGTTTCGCATATTAGTCGAAACAAACCTTAAGACAAAAAGACAAAATTTATAAGAAATAGTATTTGCTATAAGTACGATATATTCATTCATATGTATTTAATAAAAAGCTGTTATTATGACATAACAAACATTATTTATTTATTAATTAAATTTTATGAAAACTCTCTTCAGCGTCTGTTATTTGTATGGCCTCAGTCTTTATATACAAAGCAGGACGGATTGCAACGCCAAGTAGACTTTGTTTATTCTCTTTAAGATGTAAAAAATGAGGAGTTACAGACTCCCTGGTAATCTGCATGAAACCTTTCCAGATTGCCTCTAGATTTATTTCATGTGTCTTGAATTTTCTTAATGTTTATTTTGAGATTTAACGAACTAGTATTAATTTTTTTGTTTAGATTTTGGCCCAAACACTATATAATAAGCTATGTTTCACTATAGCACGATATCCGAAGTGTAATCCAATATAATACAGCTTTATTTTTCCTCTGAATCTAATTAATATATCGCAAAAATAAACATAAATATCAAATAAAATTAAATTATGTAATTAGTTTATGACGAACATATATACAATCCATATAGAAAATAATGGCTGCTGCTGCCGATTAGAAAGTCAAAGTCAAAGCCATTTATTCAATTTAGGCCCCAGAAGGGCACTTATGAAGTTCACATTTACTGAAGTTACCACCGGTTCGGATCTCGGCCTTCAACTGAGAAGAATCCGGCAAGAAACTCAGAAAGGTTACATTTTTTAAATATTTTTTGGACAATCTGACTATGTTTGGCTTTTTTTTACAAATAATTAACCATAAAAAGATATACCTAAGCATAGATAGATACCTAAAACTATGTAAATTAAATTCAAACAAACTTTCTACTTAATTAGGAGGTATTAAAGTCTATCTTACAAAATCAAAAGATCTTTGTATAATTGTCACCCCTATCTTCGTTGAAACAATTCGTCTGAGTATAACAGCAGTTTTTTTTTTCTGAAAATAACCTTCCGTTAAACTTTAATAGAGTACATGTATACAACACATGTATAGTATAATAATGTAGGTATGTACACAAAGGAGTATGTTGCCCGTCAGCAGATTTCCGAGAAAGAGAGTACTAGGGGACATACGGCTTGGAAATTTAACAAACTTCATCTTTATTTTGCCTTACTTAGGTTCGGGCAAAGATTTTCATAGGGCATCGTGCCTCTACCCAGATGAATAGTCAGCCTTACTAAAGCATGACATTTAATATCACTCCGCTTGAGGGGCTCCTGAGCAAATCGCTCTCAGTTCGTATTGCGCACGGCTGTCATCGCGTCATACTCGCTGTACTGATTAAATAAAAAATGTCAACTTGCGTATTTAAATACTGTCACAACACTTATAAAAACCAAGGAAAAACTAAAAAGCTAACCTTCCATGTGTAAGTATTGCGATTTCGACACTTTTAATTACCTAAACTTATTACTTTTAAATACTGTCAATTATGGCTTGTTTATTTCGTGTTCCCATATAGGCGACTATCCTTCTGGACGTTTTAAATACTTTGGGTTCGGGTTTATATGTCATGTGTTTTCACTTCTTCCAATTACCTAATGTCATAAAATATATGCCTTTAGCTAAATTCAAAAAGGAATTGTCAAAATTATTGATTGAGAAATGTTATTATAAAATTGATGAATTTCTTATTTAATTATGTGATATTTGTTTTCTATTTTAATTTTTATGATTGTTTCGTTTATTTTGTAGACTTTGAAGGTTGATTTAATTTTAAGATATTTAATTTAAGAAAATGAAAACCAAATTTTATATTTTTGTATGCCTTTTATGGTAAAACATAGCGCACAATTTATTTATTTAAGATTCAATTATGTTTACCTATGTTTTACGAATAAATGATTCTGATTCTGATTCTGTGAACTCCTCATTCACACGAAACTTTTAAATATCCACATTTATAGAGTTATATCATGAAGCGATGATGATCGTGGGTTGGAATTCTTCAATGAACTTGAGCTTGTAGTTGAAGGAAAATATCATCAGAAAACCAATAGTATCGTGTACTAAAAGTAGTATCACCAAGCTAGCTACCAACCTGAAAATCTGTTGCCTAGCATTTGGTTTACTTTAGTAGCACATTAGACCAGTAGAGACTCTCTCGTACTGCGGTGCTCATCAGCTTCAGCCACTTCATTACTTATCATTAGCCTGTAACAATAATTCAAACTGAGAACGTTAATTTTAATTTTAAATAATTAAGACATAATTAACCCTTAACCTTTATTAGAGGGAAACCAGTCGCGTGTCGCACGTCTTAACTGGTAATTTAGAAGACCTGACGTATGTGGTTCGTATGGTCAATGTTAGTGTAAATTTTTGACTTTTGGTTTTGTGTTTTTTTTTGTAAAAAAAATGAATAGTAAGCATCTAATATGTTCACCTAGGCCTTCTATTTCTCAGAAAAGACGGTGAGTTCCGGCTCGAATCAGTAATGTACAAGAAATCATGGAATTTTGTACCGATTATAGGAAAGTGAAACCTACTGAATTGTTTGACAACCACTGAAATTCAGCGATTTGAGACTTTGAGTTACTGAAAGAAAGAAAGAAGAAAGAAAAAACATTTATTTTGAGATAACACAACACAATTACATACACTGTTACATATGACATACACAAAAAACAGTAAGAAGGAAGATAAAAGTAATAATAAATTGTGTTGTGTGGCATCAAAAATGGACAGCGACTCAGTTGTAGACTGCAAGCCCCGAACAGGTACAGGGCTACAGCACTGATTTTCAGTCGCTGCCATAGGTGACGTCACGAACATCGTAACTAAAACAAAGCAAAAATAAAAACAAAGAATAAGAATAACAAAGTAAGAAAATGAAAATAGACTAAAAATGGTAACAATTAATAATTGAAACATTTAAACAAACAAAATAACAATAATTTAGAATAAAAACATTTAACATAATTACATTTTAAAACTGCTATGTACCTGTTTTAAGCAGAAACGATGAAAAACCAGGTTTCTATTTCAAATGTTGCTCAGTGTTACCAGCCGTGTGTAAAACAACACAAGACTGGTATCGCCTCCGGCGCGGCGCGCTACACTAAGCCACGCTTAATAATGTGGACATCGGACTCCCATAAGTCGCTGTTACTGTCTACATTGTCTTCTCTGTTTGATTCCATGGCCTGTATTGTTTTGCCATCCGTAATTACATGTACATTACACCTAACTAGATTGGAAACTTAAGTTATGTTTGGATACAGTCTTCGGTTGGATTGTCATTGTGAGCCTTGGATTTAAGTGGTTCAGAATTTCAGATCGTTTAAGTATATGTTACTGTAAATGTTCGAACGTAGGCATATCCCAAGATTTACCTGTAAAACCTAAGATTTACCAAGTCGTGGGTTCGATTCCCATACAGGACATGCATTTGTGTGCATGAACATGTCTGTATGTCCTGAGTCTGGGTGTAATTATGTATATTAAGTAGGTATGTATTTACAATCAAAAAATTAGGTATAGGTATTATATGTAGTTTATCAGCTTTCTGGTTATGTTTAGGATCAGATGGCCGTGTGTGAGGAATGTCCCAGGATATTTATTTATTTAAAATATAGTTGAAAACATTTCAATGAAAAAATACGTATTTATTTACCTGTGAATCGTATACGTTTGTGGGTTATTTCTTTGCATGCATGTCACAAATGCTCGAGGGACAATTCACAATGTCTATAATATATACACTTTTCTAGTTTTATTTGCATAATCGTAAAATTATTATTTTAATTCAAATGTGAAATCACGCCAAGGTACTCGGGACGCTTTGGGCTCTCACTCGAAACAAATTTTGGCTAACGTCAAAATTGTGTAATGCATCTTTTCTCTCTCCTAAAGTGTTCATAAGGATTGTGATATCTCTTTTCCATGCTTCGTGAGTTGCGAAAATAACTAATTCTATAGTCATGACTCGCGGGAGGTGTGGTTTTTCAAAATTCAAAACAATAAACACATATTTTATTTGTACAATGTAATACTGGAAATCAGAACTTTTGTGTACGATACTGTCAAGTTTTTGCTACCATTTCTATTTTTTTGGTGTGAAGTTTAGTGAATAAACATTTTACACACCCATATCTATAAAAGGAGTAGACTCAATAATATTGGGATCAGGTAAGGATGAAAAGACAGGGTACTTCTCAGTTTCCATATTCCCTTGACTTGCGGTTAAATAATTGGACTGTTTTACAACAAACTTAAACCGACTTCAAAGTACACTAAGAAGTAATCAAATCCTTATCTGATGACAATGGGACCAAATGGGAAGTGTACCCTTTCAAATAAAAAATAATTTTCTAAATCGGTTAATAACTGACGGAGTTATGAGGTAACAAACATAAAAAAAAATAAAGGGCGGGGAGCTTTTTCCGCCAACGCGTCAGCTTGGCTATCCAAAGAGGAAACGCTGCCAGCCTTCTGGGAACCCTGCCGTTAATCGGAAGCAGCGGCAGGCTTGAGGAAATTTTCTATATATAGATTGTATTTTGTACATATTTGTTGTAAATAAAGATTTTATCGCATAAAAAAAATAAAGAAAAAAAACATTTGAATTGAGAACCTCCTCCTTTTTTTGAATTCGGTTAAAAATAACAATTGATTTCTATTGTTTTCCTCGCCCACGCGTATCGTCAAACAGTCAAAGGATTAAATTTAGCCCTTCTCTTCATCTTTTATACAGATCATAAGACTATGTCTACTTTCAAATAGAGAATATTTTTCATTGGCTAATATGGCAATATCACTGCATTATGTCATAAAATAAATGTGAGCTATGCAAAAACCAATTAAAACCGTATAGCTAAAATTATACCGGAATTTGACTGAAAAATATTTAACTCCAAATATTTTCGTGTTCAGATACTACGAGTACCAATAAAAAAGTAATTAAAGTCGGCAGCTCCACACAGCCCCCGGTGGATTTGTCTCTATCGATAGAGACATGGACTATAAAATGATACCACTGATCCAGTTTTTATTTTTACATATATTTTAGCCTTCACACACGGTCATTTTATCCCAAACTAAGCAGAGCTTGTATGTACTATGGAAACCAGACAACTGATATACTACACATACTAATTTTTGATTGTAAATACATACTTAATATACATAATTACACCCAAACTCAGAATATACAGACATGTTCATGCACACAAATGCATGTCCTGTGTGGGAATCGAACCCATGACTTGGTAAATCTTGGGATATATCAAAATCAAAAAGTCATTTATTCTGTGTAAGGCACTTATGAACGTGAAATTGGTACATACAGTTGAATTTACCACCGGTTCGGAATACACTTAAACTGAGAAGACTCCGGCAAGAAACACAGCAAGGGTTTTTTTTTTCCGAGGCTCGAATACGCCACGACCTGCGGCACGACAAGTGAAATCTTAACCAACAGCGTCAATTAGCCCATCAAAATTCATTTAGAATCACGCAAAAACAAAATAATAATACTGATGGTACTTCCAAAAGTTTACGAGACATGAGCAAAAACCTAAAAAAATACTTTTAAATCCCCTAAACTGAATTGTTTTTATTTCAATTTATGGAAATGTGGGAATTTTTTAGGGTCGGCAACGCGCGAGTGATACCCCTGGTGTTGCAAGCGTCCATAGGCTACGGTAACTGCTTACCATCAGGCGGGCCGTATGCTTGTTTGCCACCTAAGTGGTATAAAAAAAAAAAAAAAAAAAAATGTGGCATTTGACTGACAAACAATTCACTTAGGTAAATTTGAATTACTATTAAAGTTGATGCTAGGCCCCAGTGCTTAAAGTCTTGCCAGTAAATATAAAATAGCAAGCTACCACATTCATAATTTTTTGAATCCGTGTTGGTCGGATTTGCCGCGGCTCCAGCACAAAGTTGGTCAAATCTGCCGATGCCTCCGTAACTATTATTGAAGCGTGCGGATTGAACTCAGCCAAATGTATTCCACTGCAAGTCTTCTTTTTGTTTGCAGTTTACCGGATTGAGTTTGAACCGTGGATAAATTATGTTTTGGTTTTCACTATACAAGAATTTACGAAAAGAAGTTATGAAGAAAATTAATTTTCCCTTACATTTTATATGGAACGGCCTTTTTCATGATATCTCGAGAATGTATGTCGCAGGCGGTATTGTTCGCCAGGTGAGGTAGTTCTAATATTAGTGATGAAATAAACTTGAGCTTTCTGTGAAGGGAAAACTCGTGAGGAAACTATAGAAGGGTGGTAGGGTACCTTGTAGTGCCCACCTGAATGTCTACCACCCTAAAGTTGAAAAGCTGTCGCCAAGCACCTATTGCTGCGTTGCTTTATCCGCTGTTGAGAGCTAGTTCCTCTTAAGGCTTCGTGTGCTTGTCACCTTCGGCCACCATAACTGTTCATGGTAATATTGTAGTCAGACACAGGCCTATATTCATACTAAAGGTCACTCGGCGCTTATTCTGTACCTACTCACTTAAGGATATTTCATAAAGAATGGGTATTACAAGTACAAATAATATGATGTTGCCGTTTGGGGTAAAGACTTTAGGCCCGTGGGGGCCAGGAGCCCATCGTATTTATCGCGAAATTTCAAAGCATTTGATCGACGCTCCACGTGACGAGAGGGCTGGCGAATACCTAGGTCAGAGGATTAGCATTGCCATACAGCGTGGCAATGCCGCCAGCGTTCTGGGCACTTTACCCACTGGCAGCTTTCCTTTTTATCAACGCCTTTCTCCCCTTTTATTATTTTATTTCTTTGTATTTGTGTTTTCTTTTTATTTTTTCCTATGTAAATCTCATTTGTAAATATTTTCATCTAGTTTAAAAATTAATCTTATTGTATATTGCTAAAATAAAGATTATTAGATAAAAAAAAATATGTAAATTGGTAAATCCCATAATAATTTACCGACTTCTTCGGGTCTAAATCACCATTCAATACAATAACGACATTACGTAATAAAATATTTATACCTTGACCATACCCTGAAAAATAAATTCCCACGTTCGCTCCGCCTACACACCCCGCCACCCCTCATGTATAAGACGCGCTGCTGTCTGTATCGCGATAGCACGACCTAGTGTCCGATAGAAATTTGAACGATTGATGACGCGCGAGTAAGAAAATAACACAAAAAGAATGGAGTAGTTTTTAAAATAAATATTTTTCCATCGTCACGCTCATTATCCCCGAAGAAGTAGCCTCAAGAGCCGCTTTTTAATATTCATTTACTACAAAAACTCTACTAAAAAGAGTAAAAATAATAAAACTATAGGGGAGAGAGGGTCAGTGTGGTTTTTTTTTTTAAACTGATATCATCGCGCTAGTTTCGCTTCAAAAAGGTTAGTTTTATTCTTAAAATATACGTTTAACATCTGTGTTAGAAAATCAAAGACAAAGATAGGACTTGGGAAGTTCAGTAATACAATATATACATTTAAAAAAGATGGTGACGTTATCCACTGTAACCCATGGGTGGTTAATACTGAATCAGGGATTTTTCGTACTGAGTAATTTGGTTAAAATGTTTCAGTGTCAAAAACCCACAGCTTTGGATTAACAAATTAATAAAGATAAATGGATTAAAAATAAAGATAACCTACTAAAAAATAAAGACAACATTTAGAAATGTAACACAAAATAGGAATAATTCACAGAAGATATTATTCTTAACAGCTTACCTAAGAAAAAGATTTGACTGAGTTTGCGCCTTACTGAAACAATGCTCGAATCAAACAAATCAATGTCATGCTCATGTGCAAGGCCTATTATACCTGTCGCCAGCTCGCAGAAGGAAGGCATTCTGCCTGTAACATGTAGAGGCATGCGGGACTATTATACCGCCAATTAGGCGTAGAGGATATATAACGATATGTTAGATAGTAATTCTGGACAGTCGACACTTCCAGATACTATCTTCAACAGGTAAGTAAGGTCGGCAATTTCGCAGCGCTGGTGCAGATGTAACAGGTGATGTTTCTTATCAAGATCAAGGTACATAGACGAGTCATATTTATGTTTAAAGAGGTAGCAGAGGTATTCAAGAAATATCTGTTAGATATTTTCGATTCTTGAAACAAGGTCCTTGTATCTGGGGTTCTAAACCTGCAATGCATACTCCAAGTGGCTTCAGACGTAAGTGCAATACAATATTTTTAACCATTTTACTTGAGTGAAACATTCATACGCATCACAAAATTCAAAATTCAAAATCATTTATGCAAATAGACCTTCGCAGGCACTTATGAAAAGTCTGACTGTAATACTCTAATACCGGTTCGGAAGGTTGCATTTGCTGAGAAGAGCCGGCAATAAACTCAGCAATTACTCTTTTCAAAACAAGCTTAGATTCATTACATAATATTTACATTCTAATCGCACTGACAACAATTGCGTGCCCCAGTGCGGCGGCAAAGTAGACTGAATCTATATTTAATAAGTAAATAAATAAGTGGCAAACTTAGGCAGACGAGAGAAGCGCGTCAGCATCAGAAACAAAGAACATGAGAAGTCTTAATGCACCGTTTTCGTTAATTTACAAATATTATCAATAGCAAAGGCCCCAGTAATGAACCCTGGAGAATGCCACTACATATGGGAACCTAGCTTGATATGTAGTTATTGACAACAACAGCATGTCTCCGATTTTCTAGGTAAGATGAAAACCATCGACACCTCTTATGCCTATGCCTTTTAGCTTGGATAAGAGAAGACTATGGTCAATTCTGTTAAGAAACCATGTTGGCTTTGGTTGAAAGAGTTCTTTAAAGCTGCGTAAACTTGATGTTAGATAAGATATTCAAGTATTTTGGATATTATACATAATTTTGAGATAGGGCGGTAGTTCGCTACTTCTAATTTAGAACCCTTCTTGTAAATTGGTAATGAAGGCAGACTTCCAGACAGAAGGGACATAACAATCAAGAAAGGCTCTTTTGAACAGAATGGTAATTAGGAAAACAATAGTTTTAGTACAGAATTTCGGAACCTGGGCATGCAAGTCACGAGTGCCAGCAGATTTAGATGTATCAAGGATTCACTTCAAGAGAGTGGACGATGAGGACGATCCTGATGCTTTTACTGATGTTCAAGGACATTCTATTACCGCCAGTATCGCATCAGCGACGGCAACTGTACAGCAGGGCTATTTTAAAACGTCGGATTCGATATCGGAAACGGATTCAAAAATTTCCGATGCGAATTTAAGTAATTGCTATTTTAATTTCCGATAACTTTTCGATGAATCGAATTGATATTTCCGTAAAGAAACATCAAAAATATTCGAATTCAGAAATTAAAATAGTAATTGCGGAAAATCGCCTCGGTCGTTTTTTGAATCCGTTTCCGATATCGAATCCGAGCGTTTTAAAATACCCCTGCTGGTGTCAGGATCTTCTGTTGCGAAGAAGAGCTGCCTGCACGGGTACGATACGTAGTATCCACGCAAATCATCCCAGTCTGCTGACTTATAGTGCCACACACGACAACACCCGGGTGACCGGAGCAAATCGGGCCACGCACAAGGCACCTGCGTCCGGACGAGACAGTGGTCCCATGAGCCGAGTGGCGCATCCACTGTCACTGCATAGCCGTCCGGTCGCATAGTCAGCAGAAGGTCCAGTAAGGAGCTAGTATAGCTCTCAATATCTGGGATTCTCGTAGGAGAAAGAATCAGTTGCGAGAAGCCATAGGCCAGAGCAAAGTCGTGAGCAGTCTTCCCCGAAAAGTCAGTGGACCGAGAACCATGCCACTCAACTTGGTGAGCGTTGAAGCTAAAATCACTAACTCCGCGGAGAGGTACTGCTTCAGTACTTTGTCAGTCATCGATTGCAGTTGCTCAAATAACCGTTTTGTCTCGGAGTCATCGCTGTGGGACCTGTTAAGGTACGCGTAAATTTTGGTGTGGACACCGTGATCTACGCGCGCTCACAAAACTGACAGGTCCCTGTCTTCGAGGCCATGGAGACGACGACAGCAAATATCCTCCTTAACTTAAATACATACCCTAGCACGGCACACAAAGATGTGATCCTGACAGCTGAGATATTTGCTTGTGGTAGACAGGCAGGCAGACAAATAGACGGGCGGCAGTAGAGGCTTAGTAATAACACGATACACGTGTACGATATTTTTACTTGAATATAAAATTTTGTGAATAAACAACTTGAATACAAAATTTCATGCCCCTTTTCACCACTTTGGGGGTGGAATTATCAAAAACGCTGAGACACTTATCACAATCGTCAGCCCTAAACATATAATTTGAAGATTCTAACTTCAAAACTGACTGACTTTCATTGAAACTTTCATTCAATCCATAAATAATCCAATCCATAAGAAAATATCCAAAAACTCTTCCTTAGTGGATGCCTATACCGTATAAGGTATCTTTGTGCAAAATTTATAGTCTACGTCCAGCGGCTTGGGCTGTGCGTTGATATATCAACAATCAATCAGTTTACGATAAATATTTTGAATTTGAAGCGCTTGTGGTGTAGCATAATTAGCCGTTCTTAATCGATCGGCAAAGTTAAGCTACCACCATCGTGGTCGGTACCTGGATGGGTGACCGCCTAGTGGTATTTCAAATCGAGCGTTTCCGTGCTACGGAAGGCACGAAAAGCCGTTGGTCCCGGTTATCACTTAATTGTTAAGCTAGTTGGATGCCTCATAGGCGGCTTGGAAAATCTCAACAGTAGGTTGGCCACTAGCCCTAACTCCACCGATCCTTAGTGGGCACGTGTGGTGGAGTATCTGCCCATTACCTTACAACCTCATTTGTGAAAGGAGGCCTGTGCTCAGCAGTGAGACATTATAGGCTGATGATGATGATGATGATTTTGAATTTACTAGTTTTATACAACGAAACGAGAGAATATAAAAAAGGTTACAAAATAATGCCAAAAATGTAGAACTGAAGTTTATAACGTCAAATAATTTCTAATACAATCTGATATTACAATCAATAAAATAATTACAAATGTTCACATCAAAATATATAATAGCTGTCCACCGCGGTTTCACCCGCGTTTTTTCCTGAATTTTCTTTGCTATAAACCTCACGGAGCCCGAGACCTTTCCAACGAATGCAAAACCATGGAAATCGGTTCGTGCGTTCTGGAGTTATAGCGTCAGGAAGGAAAACCCGACTTATTTTTATATATTAGATTTCTTATTGAAACAAGAACGTTCGCTAAGTGAAAAAGTACATAATCCATATCTGTAAAATACAATGATTACAGACAAATCTAGGTTCTCATACTGCTACTTCTAATTTAACTATAATTCTATGTTTCGTTGGCGACTCCACTGGATCTGTTCCTTTTGTATTCTAAAATGAAACTAAACATAAACTCTGCCAACCAGGGTCATCAGTTTTTGACGTTTAAGAATACCCACGAGTTTCAATTTTAATGCTTTGTGATAAGGTTTATCTGTTAAAATCAAAGGTATGATGTTACAAAAGAATCTTACTATACAGGATTAAGATTCATTTTCCTCTATCATTTTTTACGTCAAAAAGTAATTGAACTGGTGGACAGAGTGTCTTTTGTTTACAAACATTGTCATGTCAAACAACTCGTCGAAATTGAAACAAATAAAAAAAAAAAAAAACAAAAAAACGAATACATCCTTTCTCCTGAGCGCACTGCGCGGTACTGAAGAACCGCTGCCTATTCATTGCTATTATAACTCGAGGGAGGACGAATACAAAGTTGAATATCGCGTGTGACGTTTGAACGTAGAATGGTCCAAAAGTAACTGACTAAAAGTTTAAAAACTAATTTCGTTTATAAAATGAGTTATATAATATCTAGGAAAATTTTGGTTTGCTATGCCCTAGTAAACTATATTTTCTTGCTGTAAGACAAATTTAAGACAGAAACCTGAAGCCGTTTACGTAGAAAATGATATTAAAGCTAAAAAAATACCATTTTTAAAACGAATAAATGATCGAATGAAAGTCTTCGAATCATGTTTTTGGCTTTTTGGGGCCCTAGATAAAGGTCTGAAATAACTTAAATTATAATTTCCTTTTTGTTCAGACTTGTGATGGACTTAGAATATTAAGTCAAAAATGATGATAAATTTTTTTCCTATTGCTACAAAGACAAATTAAATGACAGAAGCGGTGCAAAGGTAAGTAAAGCGACAATACATAACTGCTCCAAGTCCCCACAAAGGCTTCCGTGGAACAGTTAAAAGTTTTATGTCATTAATAGATGCTCCTCGTGAATTCCACGAGACAGTTATATTTGTCTCCAAAACTAATTTTAAAGAAATTGTTAAGATGTAGTAGATTGTTGGAAAAGTTTATATTTCATATTTGATGGTGTTAGGTTGTTTTAGTTGAAGACTATTTGTTAAAAGCAGTGTCGCTTCTACCATGTTGTTTGTTCTATGATGTTGAGTTTCTAAAAAAGGAAATAACGCGAAAAATAAAGTTATTGCTATGGTGGTAGGGTACATACATTTTAAGGCGATGATAGCTCAGTGGTAGTGACGTCGTATACCGAGTTGAAGGTCCCGGGTTCGAATTCTACAATGAGCTTGAGCTTTCGGTGAAGGAAAAGATCGTGAGGAAACCATAGCACAGTGGTAGGGTACTTTGTAGTACCCGCCTGGCTGGCTACCACCCTTAAGTTGACAATCTGTCGCCAAGCACCTATCGGTGTGTTCCGATAGCTGCACTTGAGAGCCAGTTCCTTCTAGGCTTTGTGTGCTTACCACCTTCGGCCGCATCATCACTTACCATGGTGAGGTTGCGGTCTAACACAGGCCTATAAAAAGTAAAAAAAAAAAAACTTCATTGTGTAACCATAACCGTCTATATACCAGTGTGTTCAGGTAGTACTTGAGAGTCTTTTAGGCTTCGTAAGAGTCAGCAACATATTGTTAATCCCCAATATGATGCGACGGTGAACACATACCATCAGGTGAACTATATGCCTGTTTTTCAGCCTTCAGATTTAATTATTACTAGCTTCCCGCCCTGCGGTTTCACTCGCGCTCCCTACCGCGTTTTTCGTGCTTCGGAAGGCATGTGAAGCTGTTGGTCCCGGTTATCACATAATTGTGATAGTCGTTAAGCTAGTTGGAGGCCTCCTAGGCGGCTCGAAAACTCCAACAGTAGGTTGACCACTAGCCTACCTCCACCGATCCGCAGTGGGCATGCCTGGTGAAGTTGCCCATTCCCTTTCACCCTCATTTATGAAAGGAGGACTGTGCTCAGCACTGAGGCTATATTATAGGCTGATGATGATGATGACACATGCCGATAGCCATAGAACAATAATTCTCAATCATTCATTCTCGTTCGATCCTATAAGGGTTCCGTTTTTTTCTTTTGAGGTACGGAACCCTAAAAATCATCATCAAAAGCTTCCGCATTCAGCTTTTCATCAACAATTTCCACATCGCACACCTCCAAAAATAACTTTTGTAAACTCTCCATAACATTCACTAAAGTATTAGGTACTCTTTTATCCGTTTACTATAGAACCTTGAATTTTTACCACACCAGTTGTTTTCCAATTTGGCACCGTGTTACGTATCTGTAATTCGACCAATGTAAGGTCGTCTGGGACATTTGAAACTTTTATTGATTCACCGGCTAAAGGCTATATTTTTGTCCGGTTGTATTCAGGTTGATGCTCTGAATCGGTCATAAGCGTCTCTTTAGATTAAAGTTACTTATTGAAATACTTGCCGTGGGTTTTTGACTCTTATTAACGAGATACGTTGACATACTTAAGAGTTCCGTATATTTATGAATATGATTTATACTGTGATAAAGATCTATCTATTCCGTGCTTTTGAAAGCACGTAAAGCCGTTGGTCCCAGTTATCACTTAATTGTGATAGTCATAAAGCTAGTTGGAGGCCTCCTAGGCGGCTTGAAAACTTCAACAGTAGGTTGACCACTAGCCTAGTTCCACTAATTCATAAGGCATGCGTGGTGGAGTATAATGTCCCACTGCTGAGCACAGGCTTCCTTTCACAAATGAAGGTGAAAGAGAATGGGCAATACTCCACCACGCGTGCCCACTGCGGATCGGTGGAGGTAGGCTAGTGGTCAACCTACTGTTGGAATTTTTCAAGCCGCCTAGGAGGCATCCAACTAGCTTAACGACTATCACAATTAAGTGATAACCGGGACCAACGGCTTTACGTGCCTTCCGAAGCACGGAAACGCTCGATTTGAAATACCACTAGGCAGTCATCCATCCAGGTACCGACCACGACAGGCGTAGCTTAACTTTGCCGATCGATTAAAACGGCTAATCATGCTATAGATAGGTATCAAAGTTAAAACGCAAAATGATCTCTGGATACCGCAGGAAACCTATAAAGCGCAGTGCTACATAATAATTTAAACATCGGCGTCGTTAAAGCGAACTGACGGGTAGAAAACATTGAATGTGATGCACGCGCTCTCCTCAGTTCTCTATAAAATTAACAATTCTTATCACTGTCGCCGCTCGTAAAAAGCTGGCTCGTATATGAGCGTCAGTACTGTTGACGGGTACAACTACTAGTTTTAGAAGGCATGTCGATAGCACTTCACCTTTTTTTTTTTTTTTATACTACTTAGGTGGCAAACTAGCATACGGCCTGCCTGATGGTAAGCAGTTACCGTAGCCTATGGAGGCTTGCAACACCAGGGGTATCACTCGCGCGTTGCTGACCCTGAAGAAACCTCTTCACACCCTTTTTGAAGAACCCCATGCTGTACTCCATTGGGAAAACCACGGCAGGGAGCTCATTCCACAGTCCGAGCGTCCGCGGAAGAAAACTCCTTTTAGCCCGCACAGTTCGAAACAATTCTGGTTTCAATGTGTGTGGATGGACTCCCTGTCGATGGCGAGAGTTGCGATGGTGAAAGGTAGCCGTGGGCATCATGTCGAATAATTCCTTAGAACACTCTCCGTTGTACAAGCGGTAAAACACACATAACGAGGCAAAGTCTCTCCTCAGACTGAGTGGCTCTAAACCGCTTGTGAGCTCGGGATCGTCAACAATTCTGATGGCACGTCGCTAAACCGAGTCTAAAGGCCCAAGCTGGTACTCAGGAGCTCCCGCCCATAGATGACAGCAGTACTCAATATGAGGCCGGACCTGCGACTTATAAAGTTGCAGCCTTTGCTCCGATGTGAAGTACTGCCTCGCTCTGTTGAGCACTCCAAGCTTTTTGGATGCCAGCTTAACCTTTTCCTCCAAATGACTTCGGAACATAACATCGCTGGAGATGTCGACGCCAAGGATCCCGATGCTTTGACTGATGTTCAAGGAAGTGTTCTGGAATTTTGGAGCCACAGACCATGGGGTTTTCTTAGGGGGTTGGCGGCTTACCTACAGTTCAACCTGAGTTATACCAGCACACCATATTAATATTAGTAAGAATAAGTGAGCACGCATTCAAGGCACTATAAAAATCATAAATCACTGACACATTAAGGTACAGTAACGAGTAACTCAAGGTATTCAAGAATAAAATTATTATTATATAATAATAATTTTATTCTTGAATACCATAAGTACTCATACAATTTGCTATACTTGGGAAGATAATGGACTTCACGACACAAAGAATCCTAGTGGGCGGGTTCAGTAGAATCTGTATGTTTGTAATCTTATGCTTAGTAATTCTATCAAATAAATTAAAATAAATAATAGAATCATTTATTCTCTCTTCACAAATTATATGTAAATAAAAACAATAATGATCATTTTATTATGGCAAAAGATACAATTTGTGTGAGACTGGTGTCTGTACTAGGAAAACCTGTACCACAGATCACCAGGCTCCTACCCCGCGACAATGATGTAGTAGCTCATTCAGTAAGAATGAATGAAGAGAAAAGTATTGCAAAAGCATTGATATACAACTAGCCTTGTGAAAATGTTTGAATATTATATACTATTATCTCTACTTTGCGTTGGTGGCTTACTTAATAAATCTTTATTAAATTAGTTCAATAACGTTGTTACGGTTGATCATATTTTGAAGAAATTTGGTGCACAAATAAAGTTTAGGTAGGAAAGACTTTCGCAGCGAATTAGCATCAAGAATAAACAGTAGTGCCCAACCCTCGCCAGTAAAATCACACTATCGCGTGACTCGAGAAAAAAGGACTTTGACAGCCGCGAAGTAGAAATAAAAAAGCAGCATCCATCCGACGCTGCGGGGACATAAAAACTGCATTTTTACGAACCGCCCAGCAGTAAAACCCAGCCTCGTTGTACTAAGTGCGCCTTTCCACTTTAATGACCGTAACTTTACCATATTTCTGACAGATAGTTGTGCATTTATTTGATTGGTTCCCGACATGTTTATGGTGTTGCTAGGTATTGAATTTGGTGCTAGCTACCGCCCCGCGATTTTGCCCGATTTTCTCTGTTTTTCTGGACTAAAAGTGTTTGGGTGTGTTGACGAAGTGAAGTGGTCACAAACATACATACATAATTTTCAAAAATATTATTTTAGTAGGTAGTAGGATAAGGGTTTTCGACCTTATAACTAAGGCTTGGAACTGGTTTTCAAATGTTGCCTGGATCAACAAGACCTATAATACCTATTCTATCAATCCATAACCATAACGTTAGTGTTGTCGGTGTCAACGACAGCCAAGCGATACAAACACCACGAATAGGGTACAATGGTATCAGGATTCGATAGGCGTAGTGTAGGCAATAAAACAACGTCATACTTTCGTTTCGGAAAAGTCCCGTATGAGAAAAAGCGACGCAAGAAACTCTTCATGGGCTCGATAGGTTTATTAGCAACGTTTTCCACGTAAAGTCTCAGTATAAACTTCAGGAACGGGTGAAATAGAAACTGTACTGAAGTGCGCACAGCTCGAGGGTTGTGATAGACTTTATTTTTTCAAAGAGAAATCACTACTATTTTAACTTACTGATCCAAAATGCAATACAAATACTCCCCTTACTACGCTCTCAAACTTTTTAAAAAATAAAATGATATTTAGTATATTACACTCTTGAATACATCATATAATTATATTCCTCCAAAATGCTAATTCCATTCTTCCAGAGAACTTCCTCTCATAAATCAAACAAAATAAGATTCATATTTCTAAACAAAGGCTTTAGTCCAAAACTTTCTAATTTCAAAGGAATCTGTACACGGGCCACGTAGGGGGTTATGAATAATTTAGGGGCCGTGGCTTGGCCCACACTTGTGGTCTTTTGGGCGAAGAAAGCGAAACTTTCGCGTGTTACATGCAAGTGATATGCCGAGTGGTGTCGAGTTAGTGAAAGGGTGAAAGATTGTATATAACACTCGCTTTAGCTTTAGCTTTTTACAAGCTTTTCTTTAACTTGACTTGTTAGTACGGATCGAATCTTACTACTAAACATCAGAACAGTTATCCCATAATCGGTATGGGATGGGAGCTAAAATTTTGCTTACACGTTTACTTTGGATGACAATGCAATAAAAGCTTGTTTGTAAAAAGTGTCTTTTTCTTTTTTAAAATAATTTTTCATGTATGCTTGCCTACACATAACTCGCCAAAGACTGAAATCGGATGAATGATATAAGATCTGCGTCAATTATTATTAAAACCATTTCATTAAATATTTTCAACTTTTTTTTAAAATTGAATAATAAATAATTACAATTAGTGTTTAGGCCAAAATACCTATAATAATATTTATAGTAGAAACCTACTCATATTGAGTATCAATGACGAGCCTCTACTTCCCGATTCCTCTCCTTTTCCCACATCATATGTGAAAGCGAGAAAAGAGCTTCGGGAATCTTCTACATCATAGAAATAAAATAACTAAGTATAGAATGCGAGTATCGCACAGTTTCACCCAGTACCAGCGTAGGCAGATGAGCTATAGATATTTATATTGATGAATATGTGACAATAGGGACGTAACTGCGCTGTGCTCCGAATTATCGATAGCCACATAATTCATTGTAGTATGTATAGGTATGTATGTTGCTTACCTATTTAGTAAGTTCTGGCAAATATACCAACCGCATGTAAGCATACAATTAATATTAAAATTATAACGTAAAATATACAATTGGTAAATTTATTAGGTGCCTACGCATTGCGAATGACCCTGGATGCAAAATAAAAATACGAATTTTTGCTCATTTTGAGGTAACTTAGTACCAGTTTCACTGCTTCCTGATAACGTATCCAGCAGGGTTACATGCGCATGATGCGCGCCTTGAGATAATTTTCTTACCATATTATGTCGTGCGCGGTGAAGTTCAGTTTGAAAAAGCGCGGCATTTATTCATGTGATTTATACTATACACGAGATGATTCGATGACAAAATTATCTCACGGCTCGCATGTTAGCTTTTCAGAACTAAACTGACAGATGATGATGATGATGAGATGATGGATGATATTTCTGGCACATAAGTTCTAGATATGCTAATTGATAGGCCTCTAATCTCGTAAATTACTGAATGTAGATAGAATAATGAAATAGAACCATATCTGGTCAAAATGCATCTGAAGACGATTCCAACAAGTCCAAACACGGCTAACATACGCTATTCCGTTACGGAGTACCAGTGTCTACTTTCCGGATCCATCATCAGATCAGCTCAATGGTCCCAAATTAATGTATTGTCATCAGTACTTGATAAGCGTGCAAATTTCAGTTTAATCTGACGTTTAGAAGTCGATGAAAATTACGTTTGAAGATTACATTATATGCATACATATATACATACAGGTGAAGCTTATAAAAGCGTGTTAAAAAGCGCCACACACCATTTTATCACAGTTTTACCAACATAATTTTGTCGTACGATATGGTGACTAGAAGTAGGTTAAATAAAATCGACATCATAGATGTGTTTACATACTTAGTTACCTACACGTGAAGCTAATAAAAGCTTGTTAAACAACTGACACTTCAGTATAATATTACCGAGAAAGTAATTATACCCATTAGAATTTTTTGTTCAGTCTCAAAAAAGTCGTAAAACACAAATTCCGACTGAACAATTCAATTAATTATTAAAACCGAATAATTACTTTAATATTTAGGTATACTATTAACATTCCATTATAAAAATAAAACATTAAGTTCTCAAAAGGCCTACAACTTGTTTATGAACTATTAGAATATTTATCGACTGCAGTATCCGTCGCGCTACATCACTAGTTGCGGCGCGGCAGTGCGGGGCAGCGCGGGAGGCCAAATCGTGCCCACCCCTCGCGTCTATTTCACCCCCGAGACGCGTAATTTAATTGTTTGAAATGCATTAATATTTCGACTTACCGATGAAAAGTGACATTAGATTTATACTTTGAGTGTGTCCTACTATCATTACTGCACAATCGAACTGCACATTTAACCATTTTTATCGGTAAAAACAAAAAAAAAACATCCGAGCAATTCGCACCTGACGCGCACAGCTAGTACTCGACAACGACTACTAGCGCTTGCGGTGGGATCGTTGCCTTGTTCAAACCCATGTCTACTGTTCTCACTTGGTTACTGCCACTCTAGTACATTTTAATTCTATGTTCTACATACTTCGGCGACGCATCGCCAAGCGCGTGTGTGCGAGTAAAACGAGACGCGCGCGCCTCGCAACATTCAGTACGAAAGACGCTACAGACCGGGAAGCAGTGAACTTTGTAATTGGTGAATTGATATGAAGAAAAATAGTGCTTATCTCTCTCTCGGTGCTGGATTACAATAGGAGTTCCTGGAGTTCCTGGTAAGTCCTTACCTTTATCCTAGGAGGCTCCTCGTTTTCCATAACGCAAAAACCCATCATTTTTCTGGTACGCCTTCGAGCGGATTCATTTTGAGTCAGCCATTACAGCAATTTAATTTCATATCAAATCACGTATAATCTCCCGCTTTCTATAGGTTTTATGCCTCTAAATAGGTATATACCTGATAATACGCAAGTCTTATACCTCATAAATAGGTTTTAGACTATATAAATACGATATTTCGTACTCCCGCCATTTTTACCACGCCAATCGTGATAAAAAGTAGTTAGGTATTCAATACCGCCGCCGCTCCTCCATATTTTTAGGACTTAGATTTTATAGGTACCGATTCGTATCTTATTATACGAAATCATATGGTGTACTAATAACCGCAATACGTACTTACTATTTGTACTATTACTACGCATATAATTGCATTCTATGAGCCTTGTCTGTCGACTTGAAATAAACTTTCATTTTTGTAGGTGCCTAAACTGTTGGATATACCTACTTACCTACAACATTTTACTTTAATTAGGTAATTTTGCAATTTATTATTACGCAATCTTTCACAATGGAAGCTATTGAAACTAAAATTAAAATATTGGAAGCTAAAAATGAAGCTATTTTTGAACAATTATCGTTCTTATATGATTCTTCTAAGAATATTTCCACATCCGCGAGTGCAGACCTTCGTTCCTCAGAGACATTCATGGCGGACACTGAAATTATTAGTACAATTCGTCATGAATTTAGTGCCAATTTAGATACAATTAACGCGTTAAATATGCAACTTGATCCAGAATATAAGATTGATTATAAAAAAATGATTTCCTTTGATACAGTGTACACCCGAATAGAAAGGGTTCGTTCTCTTATCGTCAATAAGACAAATACTACGTCGAATGTGTCTGCACAGAATACTATTCCGTCCCAATATAAAGGTCGTATCAAACTACCACCAATTCAAATTCCGTCATTTGATGGAAAAATAGAAAATTGGCCCGTCTTCTTTGAATCTTTTAAATCTAATATACATTCAAATCCTGATCTTTCGAATTCTCAAAGAGTACAATATCTTGTAGGTAAATTAACAGGAAATGCTTTAAAAATCACGGCAGGTATTATACCGTCCGGTGATAATTATAATTCTATTTGGGACAGCTTAGTTCAAAAATATCAAGATAAAAGAGCATTAGGCTCACACTACATGTCTAATTTATTCAATATTAAACCCGCATTAAATAATTCCGCGTCTTTAAATACGTTCATTGAAACTTTCCACGCTTCTGTATCTGCTTTGGAACAGTTAGGTATTGAAGATATGAAAGATTTTATCTTACTTTCTTTAGCTTTAAAGAAGTTAGATCCCGCAACCGCTAATTCCTTTGAAATGTTTATGAGGAATAAAGAAATTCCTTCTTATAAGGATTTTGTTGATTTTATTAAATCGCAAGTAAAAATATTAGACCGCACTTCTACGCCAATTGCTGGCTCCGCGCGAACCGCCCCAGTCAGTAGCAACCTTAATAATCCGCCCGCTTCTCGGTCTCAACCGCGTAATTCAAACACAGTCCACCATGCTTTCCTTGCACGCGATAATAATAATAAAAGCACTTGCTTATTTTGTAATAAATCTGATCACTATCAGATTTTTAATTGTTCCTCTTTTAAAGCACTTAATACTAAAGATCGTTTAGATTTTGTTAAATCTAAAAGAGGCTGTGTAAACTGCCTCAGCCTTACGCATACTGCTTCTCAGTGTAAGTCGTCGTATAGTTGTAAAACTTGTAATAAACACCATCATTCTCTTTTGCATTTGGATAGCAATTCGCAATCGCAACAAATAGTTTCTGACTCGCGTCCCTCTCACTCGGCGCGTCTTGATAATAGCGATAACCGCATCGCGCAGCTTTGCGCGCAGCCGTCCGCCGCCGCCCGCGCCGCGCCGCGACCGCTCCCGTGCGCAGCCTCGCCCGCGCATCCGACCGCGTCTCCTTCTAACGCTACGGACGCTCCACAACCGGTGTCGCTATGCACCCGAGCGCGAGTTGATAAGAATAATGATAACGAACGCGATTCTTTTAATAAATTAAATCCTTCCCATACTACTGTACTTTTATCAACCGCTCAAGTTTATGCGTCTAATAAGGACAATAAATATATTTCAGTTAGATGTTTAATAGATAACGCGTCTCAAAACAACATAATTACAACTGCCTGTTGTAAACAACTAAATTTAAATATAATACCGCTTAGCAATTCTTTTATAAAGGGTGTAGGATCCACTTCGCGTCCTATTCACGGCTACGTTCAACTTAAAATAACCGCGAAAAATAAAAAATATTTTTATAATATTACCGCTCTTGTCGTTGATTGCATTACTGACAGGTTACCGACTGAATATGTTGAGACTTCTATAGTGCAACATTTAGGTAACTTACCGCTCGCTGACCCTCTGTGGCACACCCCCGGAGAGGTCGAAGTAGTTCTCGGGGCACAATTGTTCCTATTTTTATTATTAGGTTAAAAAATTATTGCACCTCCCGCTCCTTCTGCCCTTGAAACCGTGTTCGGTTATATTCTTATGGGCGACGTTCCCGCTAACTTTAATATTAATAAAAATGCATCCACTTATTGTAATACCGCGACTTTTTTCATTTCTGGTCCCAATGACCTTACTATTTCTTTAGATGATTCCCTACTTAAGTTTTGGGAGCTCGAAGAAATTCCCGCGCAAAAATTTATGAGCTCGGCCGAAAAGGAGTGTGAACAGCTGTTCTCTCGTAACTTCACACGGGACTCCGCAGGCAGATATTGCACCGCGTTACCTTTTCGTGAAGATCCTGACGTGTTAGGTGATTCCCGTTCCGTTGCTCACCGCCGTTTACTTGCTTTGGAGCGTACCAAGCTACGCGATCCACAGCTACGCGCTAGTTATAATGAGGTTATACAGGAGTACTTAGATAAAAAATACTTATCTGAAATATTGCCTTCCGATTCTGACGACCATGATAAAGGGTACTTCATGCCACACCATCCCGTCGTACGGCAAGACAAAGAAACAACAAAAGTTCGTATAGTACTCGATGCTAGTGCTAAATGTCACAATGGCATATCACTAAATGATATTTTACATACGGGACCCAATTTACAATCTGACTTGTTTATTGTATTACTGAACTTCCGCTTATTTCCCATTGCTATTACAGCAGATATAAAACAAATGTACCTACAAATTGCTGTTATTGATGAGCATAGAAAATATCAAAAAATATTATTCCGCTTTGATCCCAATGATCCGATCCGCGTATTTCAATTTAACCGAGTTGCATTCGGTCTTAAGTCCAGTCCGTTTTTAGCCATGCGCACTGTGCGCCAGTTATGCTCGGATGAGAAAAACCTATTCCCTCGCGCTGCTGAAGTAGCTTCGCGTGAACTATATATGGATGACTTAGCCACTTCCATTCCTTCTTTAGAAGAAGCTAAAGTCTTATCTCAAGAGCTCATCTCTCTTTTTAAAGCTGGTGGTTTTGATCTCACCAAATGGGCGAGTAACTCAAAGGATTTGCTTGTCTCTGTGCCGCAATCCAATCGGGCTGCTATAGATTTTTCAGACAATGATAACCTCAAAATTCTAGGCCTCAAATGGATTCCTGCAGATGATAGCTTCACTTTTACTACATCTGATTTACACGACAAGTGCACCAAAAGATTCATACTGTCAACAATTGCCCGCTTGTGGGATGTACTCGGATTTGCTGCCCCAGTGGTATTGTTTGCCAAATTATTAATTAAAGATGTATGGAATCTTCATATTGATTGGGATGAAACACCCCCAGACTCTATCGTTTCTCTCTTTAATAAATTCAAAGAGCAATTGCCTCTTCTTTCTACATTAAAAATACCGCGTCATTTAGCCGTTTCTATGGGCTGCAAAACAAATATTGTTGGATTTGCTGATGCCAGTCTTAAAGCATATGGCTGCGTCATATATTTACATGTGACCGATCCTGATGGTAACATACACGTACGGTTGGTGTGTGCGAAATCAAAGGTTGCACCTGTAAAGGTAGTTTCGCTTGCTCGTGTAGAGTTATGCGCCGCTGTTCTTCTGTCAAAACTTATTAAATTAATTAATGAGACTTATAGTGCTCGAACCGCTATTGATAATATATTCGCATTCTCCGATTCTAAAATTACTCTGTCATGGATACATTCATCTCCACATAGATGGAATGTTTTCGTTAGTAACCGCATTGCTAAATGTCAAGAAAATCTTGACCCAAAACATTTCTACCGCGTTAGTGGTATAGAAAATCCTAGCGACTGTGTCTCTAGAGGTATTTTACCTGAGCAGCTAGTGTCACATCACTTATGGTGGCACGGCCCGAAATGGTTAAAAGATCCAGTTTCAGAATGGCCTATCACTCCATTTAGTCCCGAATGCTGTGAGGACCTACCTGAATTTAATAGTAAAACGCTTGTTACTTGTACCGCGTCCGCTTCTGTTGAGCCTAATTTAATTTACGAGCTTGCTCTGAAATACTCATCATGGAATAAAATATTACGTATAATAGTATACATACTTAGATTTTCTCGCATAATTTCTCGTGATCAAGGTCACAGCCGCATCACAGCTTCTGAACTAAATAAAGCTGAAGTATATTTAATACGCTCTGTACAACAAGTTCATTTTCAAAATATATTTAATAATATTCAAAAAGTTAAATTATCTTCCCCTCTTAAAAAACTTGACCTCTTTATAGATCAAGATAAAATTATTAGAATTGGAGGTAGACTTTCAAATGCAAATCTTCCGTATGAAGCTCAGCATCCCGCTCTTTTACCTAAACATGACCACGTTACTCATCTTATTATAGACTATTTTCACCGTGCTCATTGCCATACTGGTGCCAATCTTCTGAGCTCACTGTTGCGCCAGAAATATTGGATACTGTCCGCTAGAAGTGTCATTAGACACAGAGTACATTCATGTAACTTTTGTTTTAAAAATTCCCCTTCATTTCTCAGCCCAAAAATGGCTGATTTACCCTCTTGCCGCGTTCAGGAGACCAAAGCGTTTGTGCATACGGGCGTTGACTATGCTGGACCCATTAAAGTAACATTATGTAGACGCAGAGGTCAAAAGAGCCAAAAGGCATATATTTGTTTGTTTATATGCTTAGTAACCAAAGCTGTACACATCGAATTGGAAACTGATGTGTCATCAGATACTTTTATTTCCGCTTTTAAGCGATTCATTTCCCGTCGAGGACCTGTTTCTTTTCTTTACTCCGATAACGGAACTAACTTTGTCGGAGCTAAAGCTCAATTACAAGAACTACTTACCGATCAGTACCGCATTGAATGGAAAATGATTCCACCCCGCGCCCCACATTTCGGAGGATTGTAGGAATCTAATATAAAATCGATTAAAACTCATTTATACCGTGTTATCGGTTCGCAGCTCCTCACATATGAAGAGCTCCTCACTGTTCTTACCCAAATTGAAACAATCTTAAATTCTAGACCGCTTTGCATTTTATCTGAGGATCCCTACCCGGAGCCTCTTACTCCCGCTCACTTTATAATGGCTTCACCATTGACTTCATTGCCGCTTCAGAATGTGTCCGAGGAAACCATATCTTTACGTTGTCGGAAACAATTATTAGATCAGATGGTGTGTAGCTATTGGAAAAGATGGCGTATAGAATATTTACATAATCTTCAAGTTAGACAGAAATGGCTCATTGATAAAGATAACATTAAGATTGGTACTGTGGTTCTTATACACCAAGATGATATTCCCCCTTTACGTTGGCCGTTGTGCATAATATCACAAGTTTATCCTGGCAAGGATGGAAATATCCGCGTCGCTTTAGTAAAAACTTCAAATGGATCATTCAAAAGACCCATTGTCAAGTTATGTCCATTACCCTCACAATAAAAATTAATCATACCGCATCTTATATTCAGTACTTTAGTAATTATTATAATCTGTAATTAGTTCTTATAATTAATTATTTTTTCTTTCTTTTGAGAACACTACGTATTCTCAAGGCGGCGGAGGATGTTTAGGCCAAAATACCTATAATAATATTTATAGTAGAAACCTACTCATATTGAGTATCAATGACGAGCCTCTACTTCCCGATTCCTCTCCTTTTCCCACATCATATGTGAAAGCGAGAAAAGAGCTTCGGGAATCTTCTACATACTTCGGCGACGCATCGCCAAGCGCGTGTGTGCGAGTAAAACGAGACGCGCGCGCCTCGCAACATTCAGTACGAAAGACGCTACAGACCGGGAAGCAGTGAACTTTGTAATTGGTGAATTGATATGAAGAAAAATAGTGCTTATCTCTCTCTCGGTGCTGGATTACAATAGGAGTTCCTGGAGTTCCTGGTAAGTCCTTACCTTTATCCTAGGAGGCTCCTCGTTTTCCATAACGCAAAAACCCATCAATTAGATTAATTATAAATATTAATTAGATTTTTTTTGTGGACGTTTTGCACCTAGTTTTTTTATATACTACGAAATCATTAAACAAGCATATGGCCCTCCTGATGGTAAGCGGTTACCGTAGCTATATGAACGCTTGCAACGCACGAGGCATCACTCATGCGTTACCGACCTTTCCCCCTCCCCAATGAGCTCTGATGATATGAAGAGTTAAGTTGAAACTAAAAAATTCACTCGCTCTTTACTCACATTTATGATAAGTATAATAAATGAAATAGGTACCTTTAGTAATTCATAGTAAGACCTCTGTAAAACCAAACCTACCCAAGTTAAAAAAAAACAGAAGCTTGAGTTCATTTCACTAATGAGTTGGCCGAAAATTCGGTGCCTGAAAAAAAATACTTTTTCAGCAAGAACATGCGGATTGTGGCGTTACAGCTTTTTGAAAACCTTTCAGTTTAATTTACGTCGTTTAAGGACCACACCTCTGAATTGAAAGAATTCTGAATTATACTTTTAAATGGAGATTTCAGAGGAAATGTTTTGATGATAATTTCAGTCAGTAATTTTGAAAATCAGGAGGAACATTTATATCATTCGCATTAATTATCATTTAATCTTAAAGTATTCAATTCAATATTATCTAAGGCCCGTTGTAGATCGAGAATCAACACTTAAATTATGTCTCTACTATATAGGTAGCCTACTATAAGGTGGTTCATTACGTGGAAGACAAGAATGTATGGTTGTAGTAGCTTCTCTCTGCACATGCATCCCCCCTGGCTAAGTTATAATTTTATGAATAAGCATAATTAATGTATATTATCTATGTATTTGGAACAAAAGCTGAATTTTAAAAGATCTTCTACAAATAAAACAAAAAAAAAGCCTTGCTGAGTTTCTTGCCGGAGTCTTTTCAGTTTCCGGTGGTAAATTAATCTGTATGTAATAAATGAACGTTCATAAGTGCCTTATCAGGGCCTAAACTGAATGAATGACTTTTTGATTTTGATCTCATGAATAGATTGTGGTAATCAAAAATAAACCATCATCATCATCATCATCATCACCATCATCTCAAACGCTGCCCTACCCTACTCTACCCTACCCTACTTTTTTATTTGTGGCTTTTAGATTTAGTAATAATATAGTACTAATATAGTAGTATAGATTCACAGCAAAGAAACGTTTACATTTCAAGTGACATTTTACCACAGACAATTTATTTTTGAGTAATGTTACCATCGTATAAATATTGACATTAATATTTATACGATACTAACGTCACTCAATTGTTTTGCCTTCCCGAAACCTCTCCACTAACACTTAAACTTTATGGTACAGTATTACCCAACTGATATGGTGCGTCGTGAATCTTCGCTCGCACAGAAAAGAAAGTATGGCCCGAAGATTAACGAAAGAATGCTTAAAACTTACAATCAACCGTAGATCATTACTATAAGGTTCATAATACACTGCAGCTGTTAGTTCCGTCCCACTCGCGCGTGAGGCACCTCCGCACGGCGCGCGCTAACATGGCGGCAGCTGCCGACCAATAGCATTTCCCGCGCTTTGAAAATGTATCTTCTGCGCAGGTACATCGGTAAGCCATATTAGTTGGGTACTAATGTATGGTATTAAAGTTTAAAGTATTATTACGAATTTATTGTATGAGAGTATAGAAAAGTGTTCTTTTAGATCTCATCAGGCTTTTTTTAAAAAAAATCTCTGTGTTAGAACCATTCTCGTACTTCGGTTCAGCTGCTCTCGAGATTTGCGCTTAGCAACACATTCAGCGATTCATTTTTATATTATAGATAATATATGTCAAAGACATGCTACACCAATGTCAATCCTTCCTCATTCACTTAATCCAACCTCTCCTCTCCTACATTTATCACCTTTTAACTTTTAGGTAGCCTATAAAGGTAATTACATACTACAATAACTAGACCAGCGAATTCTCCACAATACCTCAACAACAGGCACTCAACTCGGCTGTTGACGTCCTCAATCCGCAGATAGGCACTCAACAGATTAAGGGTGGTCCTCCATCCTCTTAATCGATTGCCGCATCAACCACGCGGGTTATATGTGTGGTATTGCCTTTATCATGAGATTTGATTTTTAGAATCGGAGTTTTATTTTTCTATATATACATGCTCCTGTTATATTTACAGAGAGAGAGAGAGAGAGTATTTTTATCTCTGATTTTTTACTCTAAAATTGTCACTTCAGCTTTCTAGAGTTCTAGTACAATGATAGATAAACAAAAATCAAGAACTGACGGTATTGGAATCTAAGATTTTGTAGAAAAGACATGGCTGCCAGATATACAATACAGTAAATGAAGATATTGTAACAGTAGTTGAAGAGGAAAAGGGCTAAAAGTGAGACAGCCATTCGATAAAAATTAAGGGTCAGCTCACACCTAGACGTGACACGTCGAGACGCGCGCGCTTTTTAAAATAACAATATAATATAGAACTTTATTTGATTTACAAAACGGTATATATTTCAGAGAGTATTCGGATACGCCTCGCGGCGCTCCAGCGCAGCGGCGCGCGGCGGCGCGAGTCACTTGTCGCGAATTTTCTCACTGAAATGTGCACCTTTTTATGTAGTAAATAAAGTTCTATATTCTATTGCTATCTAAGCTTGCCGCGTCACGTCGCGTCTCGGTATGAACTGACCCTTATTTAACATCATAAATATAAGTTAAAATAAACGTAAACTAGCAGCGATTCCCGGCGTTGCTCGGGTTAAAATACATCGCATGTTTAATGGTATAAAAATATATAAGAATATTTTTTTTAACATAGATGATAGATTTCTATTTTCGATATTGAGAGTCTTATTCGGCCATTAATGGTGGCCAAAATGTGGTGTATATAGAGTATATCTACTCATTTTAGAATTTTCTAGATCGTTCTAGAAATATTTCGAACTTTCTCGAACATTTTAAATCGTTTATAATAAATTGCACTCATTTTAAAATTTTCTAGATCATTCTAGAACGTTCTCGAACATTCTAACTCGATAATGACAGTTTTGGACATTTTGGAACTTTCTAGATCATTCCAGATATTTCTAGAACATTCCAGACCAATTATAGCCGTTTTACACATTTTGAACTTTCTAGACCATTCCAGAAATTTTGAGATCTTTTCCGAAGTCCTCATGCGTTAGAAAAGGACAAAAATATATGTTTTAACATTTTCGCCATCCACAATCATTTTAAATCGCTTATTATAAATTGCACTCATTTTAGAACTTTCACGAACATTCTAAATCGATCATAATCAATTGCACTCATTTTGGAACTTTCCAGATCATTCGGAAAATTTCTAGAATATTCTCGATCATTCTAAATCGATCATAATAAATTGCACTCATTTTGGAACTTTCCAGATCATTCTGGAAATTTCTAGAACGTTCTCGAACATTCTAACTCGATAATAACAGTTTTGGACATTTTGGAACTTTCTAGATGAAGCCTGAAATTTGTAGAACTTTCTCAAAACATGCTATATCGATTATAATAGTTAGCATTCACTCTAGAATTTTCTAGATCATTCCAGATATTTGTTGAACTTTCTAGAACATTCCAGATCGATTATAACCGTTTTACACATTTTGGAACTTTCTATTCCAGAAATTTTGAGATCTTTTCAGAAGTCCTCATGCGTTAGAAAAGGACAGCAATATATGTTTTAACATTTTCGCCACCCACAACCACCCCCTTCCACCCACCGCGACCAAACTCCCTTACTACCACCTGGAGACCAAGGGGTATTTACCACCCCAATGGGAAGTTGATTGGGGTTGGTGGTGATTGAGAAAACTGCGTATTTACGTACCCACAAAAGCATTTTATATATATTATTAGATTAGGACAGAAGGCAACAAAAACGTAAGTAAGTCATGCTCACTTTAAGGCCTTTGCTTGCGGCGGCGTCGTGTGACGGGTCGCTCACTTCCCTCCAATATGGCGAGGAGGGCGATGGCTGCCACACGCGTCATACTTGTGAACAGGTGCTGCTTGTGGGGGATTGCTATTTATTTATGTACTTATTAAATATAGATTCAGTCTACTTTGTAGTTTTGCCGCCGCGCCGGGGCACGCAATTGTTGTCAGTGCGATTAGAATGTAAATATTATGTAATGAATCTAAGCTTGTTTTGAAAAGAGTAATTGCTGAGTTTATTGCCGGCTCTTCTCAGCAAATGCAACCTTCCGAACCGGTATTAGAGTATTAGAGTCAGACTTTTCATAAGTGCCTGCGAAGGTCTATTTGAATAAAAATGATTTTGAATTTTGAATTGAAAACCAATATAGGTGTTTTTACGTAATTTGGGAGTTATATAAAATCTGCCTTGCATATGGTCATGGTGTATACAATTTTGCTGTCATAGGGAACTTAAAATAATATTCCCAAATGTTAAAAAAAAATGCAACAGTTTTAAGATAACATGTTCCAAATACCTAAAATGCATGAAACATAACAAACAAGAGTAGCGCACAACTTTCTCTCGTCGGGGGCAATAATCGCACACACCGGGGAGCGAGCGGGCAAAAGCAAAACAATTGACACCCGGTACAAAACTATCCCGCTATTGGCCGGGGCAAAAATTTATGACTTTTGTTTTCTCAGATAGTTTGTGTCTATCGATTAAATATACGATTTATAACGACTGTTATTAATCTATTGTTGTTATTGTTGGTGATTTTTCATTGAATTACGGTTGAAAATCGGAGTGCAGTTATGACGGTCTCGGTGAAGAAATTCTTTGCAAGAATCTTAAATAAATAAATAGCCTGGGACATTCCTCTATGGAATATGGAACTATACTATGAAAACCAGATAACTGATATAATACATATACTACTTTTTGTTTGTAAATACTTACTTAATATACATAATTACACCCAGACTCAGGACATACATACATGTTTTTTCACACAAATGCATTTCCTGTGTCGGAATTGAACCCACGACCTGCGGCGCGATAGGAGGAATCTGAACCAGAGTCTTAACCAACCGCACTAACAGGCCCGTTAAAAAAAACTAAATCTCTTAGTAAAACTACTAATCTTGTCACTCTAATACAATAAATGTGAAAATATTGTATGTATGTTTCAGCTTTATAACTTACCATGCATGACGCATGCTCTATGAGCTGAACTAATTTGGATGAGATTTAGCACTAAAGATAATATGTCCCTCGACTAAAACACTTTTTATCACGCATACACAAATCGAAGCGACCATCTTCATCGCAGTCATCAACCAATGGGAGAAGAGGATTCAAAACCCTCGCTGAAAAAAAACTTATAAACATCTCTTACTACTAAAACCCGATTCGAAAGCATCGCATCTAGATAGATTCTTCCAAAGTATTAAATACCTGCATAACAGAGTAAGTATGTGCCTAAAGCGTTGTTCCCGCTTTACCAAGTGCTGGTAACAAAAAGAGGTAGTAACCAAGGAAATGTTCCGCGATCCAGTTGAATTTCCGCCCTCCCGTGCACTGATTAAATTTGCACGTGGACTACGCTTGCCAAGTTTGCTGGCTATTTTCTGAATTGCTGTGATTTTTACTAATGTTAGAATCGATGTGGGCAAAATTAGGATGAATTTATATCTATAATAATTGGACTGTTTTACAAAAACCTTAAACCGACTTCAAAGTACACTAAGAAGTAATCAAATACTGATCTGTAGACAATGGGGCCAAACGGGAAGCGTACCCTTTCAAATAAAAAAGAATTTTCCAGATCGGTTAACAAATGACGGAGTTATGAGGTAACAAACATAAAAAAAAAACATTCGAATTGAGAACCTCCTTTTTTTTTGAAGTCGGTTAAAAATCAATATTTGTCTCGCAACGTATGCGTTCGTTATTAAACCGATTCTGATGAAACTTTGGCGAGTTGAAGAGCGCAGGCCGGAGAAGGTTTAGGATAATTAAGAAGCATTGCAAAGCACGCTCGGCGTTAAATATTATAAACTAACTGTCCCGCGCGGTTTCACCCGCATGCCCGATTAGACCATGATTTTACAAGCTTTTATTTAACTTGCAATGTATGTATGTATGTTTGTTCGGATGGAATCTTGCAAGTCGAATTTCACCCACTTCCGGTGGTCGGATTGACTTGATATTTGGTATACATTAGTATATTGGATGACAATGCAAGTACAGTCAACAAAAAGTACAGTCACCAAAAAACCTTGTATTACAATTTTTTTTAACAAACCTTATTCTACTTACAATAAAATTTTGAATCATAATATTAAAATGGTAATATATATTTTACACTGAAAATAAAACTTAAACTCAATTGACTTGTAATAATGCCCGCCGCGGTATATTTGCATAATTTCCGTGTGAAAATTCCGAAAACATTACATTTCCAATTCATAATAATTTGCAAAAGTATGTTAATGTCTAAATATAATATGGAAATTTTGCTTGGGAAATATATTTCAAAATGTATCCTAAAATGTAAAAGTATATCCCACCAAAAACATTTATATGTAAAATGTTGCCAAGACGTGACTCGCACTGTCAAAAAGTTGTCAGATCTCATGTAGAGCCAAGCTTATAACTTTACATGCCCTTACTCTACAAGCCCTAACTTCACAAACTCTACACCTTAGTCAAAATATGTGGCTTGGCCATTTCGCTACCGTCACATGGGAGTAATGTGAAAAATGTATTCACTGTTCATTACTTTTTTTTATTCAATAGTTCTTGTAGTAGTGAAACGACCTAGCCACATATTTTTACTACGGTGTGTAAAGTTTGTGAAGTTAGGGCTTTTAGAGTTAGTGCATGTAGAGTTATAAGCTTGGCTCTACATGACATCTAACAACTTTTTGACAGTGCGAGTCACGTCTTGGCAACATTTTACATATAAATGTTTTTGGTGGGATTTCACTTCTTTTTGTAAGTTGCGTATGATTTTTTTGTGTTTGAAATTTCCAAGTTATAATTTTTTTTGTTGTTTGTGTACTAATACAAGCTTACATACCAAATTTCAGCTTTCTAGGACTTCAGGAAGTACCCTATGAGTTTTGATGATCATCAGTGAGTCAGTGACGAAATCGGGTTTTTTTAGATATCAATAAAATCTAAAGTATAAGAGCTATATTATTGAAACTTAATATGTTTAATATGAACTTATTAAACATATTAAGTTATTGACATCATATCCTGAGAATTTTGTTTATCTGGTATAATCCAAACCCAAGTTATGATGGTTCAAAATAACGACGAAGCGCTTCGAGAAAAGGTAGGTAGTGCCCTTTCGCTTCGCTTGGCTGTCTTGGCGGGGGCACTACCGTGCCCCCAAATACAGCTTTATTGAATATTCTACTCATAAGTATTGCTGGAAAAAAACTTTTAAAATGGTTTTTAACGTCATATGCATAATATTATGTAAGCAAAAGCATATTTTTTTGATGAAAAACACACAAAAGCTCTGCATTTAAAACACATTTCAAAGCCATCCAAGCACAAGAATAAATTCAAATTAACGCGACAAAATATCCATTCCCGGGTTTTACATAAAAAACGTGTATCAAAAGTACGCTCTATACAACATACGGTACGTTGACATGTAGGTTTTATACATGTCAACGTACTTACACGTACGTACACTATATTATTATGTTTTTTCTTATGCTATCATCATCATCATCATCATCAGCCTATAATGTCCCACTGCTGAGCACAGGCTGGAGGTTAATGTTGCTCGCGTCCGTACGTTCTACCTAATTGCCGTACACGTGTTCTCCGGTTGGTGCAAAATGAGCTACGCCCACGTCTGTACTACCCGAACAGATGGGGTTCGCAGCTGGAACTAAGGGTCTGGCTGTTTGGATAAGGGAACGCGGGGGTCAGGTAGGCCCACCGCCTTTTTCAAAGCGGCACTTGACATTGGAGAAGGTCTCGCGGTGGTCTATGTGGTGGTTGCAGGGGAGTGGCATGTTGTCTGCTCGGTAATGTGTGGCCGAGCGTTCGTTCCCCGCGCGCAACAAGTGTCTGAAGTTACCGGCCTAAGACAAACAGCCACCTGGTGGTCAGACACGGGGTTCGTGAGTAACCTTCAAGCAAGTGAGCTCCTGTGAGCGAGCTGCATCTCCGGTACTTTCCTGGATAGAAAGTAGAGGGCTACCCGTTGGATTAGTTTTCCGGCAACCCAGCTGCAGGCATTGGGTAGATGCGTGGATTCGTATTAGAGCGGTGAGCGTGCAGGACAGTCCCGGGACCATTCTGAAGAAATGGGAGCCAGCTTCTCTGGCATCCCTAGCGGGGATTGAATCCGCTAGCACCAACAAGGTGTGCTTGTGCCTGCGCTCGCGCTTGCGTTTACGCTTGTGCTTGTGCTTGTGCTGGCGTGCTGGGGTGCGTGTGGTGAGCAACTTTGACAGCTCCGGTACCATTCTGGATAAATGGTGTGAGTGATCATGGTGCGACTCACATTTTCTCATGAGTACCAGGGGTGAGTACTCTGGCTGCGTGACCTACCGCAGATGGTCCCAGACGCCTCGTAAGGGGTTGCCTGGTATAGTGTGCCATCTTTTATGACCGAGAGGTTGGTAGAGGTGGCCACTATAGAAAATCTCAGTAGATATATCTCAGTAGATATATATAGTAGATATATCATTACCCGTACGGGCGTTAAAGTAGTAAGACCTATTCGAACCGCCGCCGTGGTTGCGTTTCTCAAAGTTTTGTTATTAAAAAGTGCAGTAAATAAAAAATAAATAAAATAAAAATATTTCATTATGCTGTCGTGTGGAAGATGTCATGCCAAGATACACGAGGGTCCGCAATGTGCCAGGTGCAAACTACATTTTGATTTCCCTTGTGCTGGAATAACCGAAGTTGGCTACCGAAAATTGGGACCTGACAGAAAAGGTTCCTGGAAGTGTGTATCGTGCAGAGGAAGCAGTACTCCTGTAAACACCCCCGAGACCTCAGATTCGACTAAGTCATCATCTGGGCATCATGACTTGCAGTTGGTATTGGCCGAAATAAAACAAATCCACGATAAACTTGCTCCGCTTGCAAGCCTGCTGAATGATGTCAAAGTAATTAAAACAGACATCGCTGACCTCAAGGATTCTGTGGAAGCTGCACATGCCTGGAATAAGGATACTAACACCAAGATCAACAATCTGGAGGAGCGGATAATCAAAGTCGAAAACATAACTGCTGGATTCTCAGGAATGCAAGAGAGGTTTGCCAAGATCGAACGTGACCTTAATGATAAGGAACAATGGTCTCGCCTCAATAATTTGGAGATCAAAGGAGTGCCTCTCACTAAAGATGAGAACTTATTTGAAGTCATGTCCAAATTGGCAGCTAAGGCAGACATATCGTTTAACAAGGAGCAAGTTAATTTCATCACAAGAATTCCATCTCGAAATAAGGACGCTCCGAAACCTATAATAGCATGTTTTAATAACAGATACACTAAAGAAAATTTTTCTGCTGCAACACGCAATCTAAAAGGTCTATCCTCAGGCGACTTGGGATATAATGGTAAGGAAAAGATATTTATTAACGATCACCTTACCGTTGAAAACAAAATTTTATTGTCTAAAACCAAAATAGCAGCAAAAGATAACCATTTCCAATATGTATGGGTAAAGAATTGCAAGATTTTGGTGAGGAAGATGTCAACATCTCCCATAATACTGATTGCGAACACCGAAGACATCAAAAAAATTCATTAAGAGGAAGGTTTATTATATTTTACTTTTTATTACGTTACAAAATAATTCAACAATGTTTGAGAGACATCGATATTCTTTTTACCTGCTTAAAGTGTCGACCGATAACGCCCGGGACCGTCTATTCATTTACTAATCACTCGGTTGTTCATGCTGTTATGACTGCTATTGCACTACACGAAAAGCTTAGTATTCGCTGCATATTCTGCTTCACTATATTGAAATTATCTGCTTATTTTTCTATGCTAAATGTCTATCTACCCTCTTGCTATTACTTGAAATGTATTAGGTTGTCAATAGTTATAATTTTATTAATGAATGCCAGTCGCCCGCTCATGCCGCCGCTATTTGCTGTGTTTCTTATCAATTGTGTCCTAAACCTGGATTGTGTTATTGCAGTTTGTTTTGAAGCATACGCAATTACTCACTTTTGTGTACCTAATAATATTTTCATAACGAGAAATTTAAATAATATGCTAGACTTAAAATCCGTACGAAGTAACCAATTAGTGTTTCATAATAAGTTAATATTCACAATCCTACCTAATATTAATACGCATTTTTATAATTTATTAATATACCTCTTGTTTTTTAAGATAGTTGCATTTCTGCTTAGTGTGACTTTAGACTTAAACCCAATTTGCTTACACTTTTTCTATAAAAGGCCTTGATATTTACTATCAAAATTCTCGAGGACTTCGTACTAAAACAAACTTATTTAATAGACAATTATTATTAAGCTCTCACGATATTATATGCTTAACAGAAACATGGCTTTTAGATGGAATAAAAAGCGAGGAATTGTTCGACGACAGGTACATTGTTTACCGGCGTGATCGCGACTATGCTGTAACCTCTCAATCTATGGGTGGTGGAGTGTTAATAGCAATCCATAAGAATTTAATTTCATATGAGAATTTAGAGTGGCGAAGTGCAGCAGAAGATATCTGGGTAACGGTTTCCCTACCTAAAACGGTTAATCAGTCATCCAAAAAAATACACATTTGTACATTATATTTATGTAATCAAAATAAAGGTAACTCGGCCTCTGTTCAATTAGGTTTCTTCACAAGTGTCCTAAATGAAATAATCTTAAACCATCCTACGGATACTTTCATTATACTGGGTGATTTTAATTTCCCACACTTACATTGGAGGTATGATAATGTTGGTCTTTTGCCAAGCAATGTACAGGGTGATAACATGATCGAATTTTTTGATACAATTAGTCTCGGCAATTTAAATCAATTTAATTATGTGCAAAACAGTAACAAAAGAATTTTAGACCTAGTTTTTTCTAATGTGATGGTATCAGTATCGATCTGTGACGAACCGCTTGTTAGAGAAGACCCTCACCATAAGGCATTAATTTTATATTTCAATGCCGACTTTGAAAAAGTAACATCAACTAAATCTAGATTAAAATATTTTTACGATTCAGGCGATTATAATAGTATCAGAGAAAAATTAAGCGGAATGAACTGGTATAGTTTATTGCAGGGATGTTCAGTGGATCAGGCTCTGGATACATTTTATTTGGTGATAAATGATTTAAAAGACAAATTTATTCCGCACAAGGCTGTCAGGGGTGATAGATTTCCACCATGGTATAGCTCGAGTCTTATTAAAATACTAAGAGAAAAAAGCAAATTTCACCGGAAGTTTAAAACTTACGGAAATGTTGCTGACTATAATATATTCTCTTTGCTTAGGGACCGTGCTAAAATTGTCGAGGTTAAGTGTTTTAACGATTATGTCCAAAGAATAGAAGCTCATATTGTTACCAATCCAAAGTTATTCTGGTCTTATGTGGGTAATAAAAACAAAAACAACTCTCTACCCGCCTGTATGAGTTTTAATAATCAAACTGCGACAGACGCAGTTTCAATATGCCAATTGATGTCTGATTATTTTTATTCCTCTTTCTTGCAACCAACAACTAATTCTAGAGACACAACAGTATTTGAGCTTGATGGCCTATCACCAACTACTATTGGTAGCATTGCAATCTCAATAGAAAGCGTTAAAAATCAACTTAAAATTCTGGACGTAAATAAATCAGCGGGCCCTGATCAACTCTCACCTGTGCTTTTAATTAACTGTGCTCATAGTCTAGCAATTCCATTGAGTATTATATTTGAGCGATCCTTGACTGAAGGAGTAGTACCAAAAATTTGGAAATCTGCGTTTGTCACCCCTATTCATAAGAAAGGACCTAAAACCAAAGTGGAAAATTACCGGCCCATTTCAAAGCTTTGTGTGCTTGCTAAAGTCTTTGAAAGAATAGTTTATGCACAAGTATATAACGCATTAAAACCATTTTTTACGGAAATCCAGCATGGTTTCCTACAGAGAAGGTCAACCACATCCAATTTGTTGTTGACTGGTGACTTCATCACTAATGCTATGTCTGTGGGTTATCAAGTTGACGCGATCTTTACTGATTATAGCAAAGCCTTCGACCGAATAGACCACATAATTCTTTTGAGAAAGCTGTATCAGGCAGGTATCCATGGTAGTTTATTGAGATGGTTTACATCGTACATTGAAAATAGAAGTCAAGCAGTTGTGCTTAATGGATATATGTCATCATGGGTTGGCATACCATCCGGTATACCTCAGGGTTCGTTGCTAGGCCCTCTTCTTTTCACAATATTTATTAACAATATCGGAACATGCTTTAAGCACTCACAAATTTATTTATATGCTGACGACATGAAAATCTTAAAACCTATAAATAATCCCATTCATGTATCGGAACTCCAGGAAGATTTAACACGCTTTGATGTTTATTGTAATGAACACAAATTAGACTTAAATATTTCAAAATGTTATGTCATTACTTTCACGCGCAAGCATCAACCCCTACAAACATCATATATGCTGAAAGGATCGTCATTAACTAGGGTATTTAACATCAGGGACTTGGGGATCATACAGGACAGTAAACTACTATATGATATGCATATTGATTCTATCGTTTCAAAAGCTTATAAGGCATTAGGTTTTATTATAAGAACATCATATTGCTTTAACAATATTAAAACACTCAAAGTGCTATACTGTTCGTTTGTCCGCAGTATCCTAGAATATTGCTCACAAGTTTGGAGTCCTATGTATGAGTGTTATATCTCAAGGATTGAACAAATTCAAAAGAAGTTCCTGAGATACCTCCAATTCAGAACCGGTATTGTGGATGATAACTATAGTGTGCGATGTCGTCGTCACCATCTCCTTCCGTTAGACACTAGACGAAACATTGCAGATATTACGTATTTTTTGAATATTCTACATGGTGCAATAGATAGTACGGAGCTAGTAAGCAAAATATTTGTTAGAACACCGTTATCAATGCGAAGGAAAAACCTGTTATTCCATGCCCCCTTTGCTAACACAAATTATAGAAAGAACTCATTCTTTTGTAAGGTCCCCAGCGTTATCAATAATCTTCTTTCCGACATGGACTTCGACCCGTTTTTTGATAGCTCAAATTCAATAAAGCTAAGACTAGTATCGGAATTCTTTGGTTCTCAAACGTAAAGTAGGTAATTAAATTAAAGTAGGTATATCCTAAAAACTGTAATTTAGTGATTTTTAGTGATTGTAACTATGAATTTTTTCTTTTCTTCTTAAAAATATGATTGTCTTGTGTATCAGCTAGTATTTAATCATTTTATAAGCTACTCTGTCCAACTATATATTTTGTTAAATATTGGCGAAAACTTGTTATTGGCCTAATTACTATCTATTTAAGCAGTTTGATGTATTATAGCCGTAAGTTTTCCAATAAAAATAAAATAAAATAAAATAAAATATCAAGGGGATATACTGAAGGGATATCCTTTCAGAAAATGAGGGTGAAAGAGAATGGACAATACTCCACCACGCATGCCCACTGCGGATCGGTGGGGGTAGACTAGTGGTCAACCTACTGTTGGAATTTTTCAAGCCGCCTATGAGGCATCCAACTAGCTTAACGACTATCACAATTAAGTGATAACCGGGACCAACGGCTTTACGTGCCTTCTGAAGCACGGAAACGCTTGATTTGAAATACCAATAGACAGTCACCCATCCAGGTACCGACCACGACGGTGGTAGCATGCTACACCACGAGCGCTTCTTATGGTATGTTTGACTATAAATTTAGTAGTCTGTAACGATGTGACCGAAAGCACCGAATGTGGTAAGTAGGTCCTACACAAAGCCTAATAGGGAGAACTCAAGGGAGCTAAAAGGTATCTTAAGTGCAGCAACTGAACTATACTTTTAGGTGCTTAGCGGCAGATTCCTTCCGAAATTTTAAGCGAGGGCGTAGGATTCAAATACATGACCACAACACTCATTCATTCATTCAACGTCACTGAGCCTATATAAGGTGTAACGGAAAGGGTATATACATCCGAAGGGGGTGAAGACTACATCAGGTACAGACTCTCTATAAAAAGTTTCAGCTCAAAATACATTACTAAAAAATTAAAACAAAATTTTTTAATTCAAGTTTTTTGAATTAAAATCATAATCAACATGTCACCGGTCAATGAGGGTCATTGTCATTTTGCGTCCCTTACTAATATTAATATAAAATTTTATCTTCCGCGATCTGTGCGCCTCGTACCAAAAAAGTGGATTACTGTAATGTATATACAGTTTCCGTTACACCCTGTATAAGAAAGATTGATTGACTTTAAAGTTGTATGTAATATGTTTTAATTAATTGATTTTGTGTCAGTAACTTAATGATTTAACAAAATACAATCTATATATAGAAAATTTCCTCAAGCCTGCCGCTGCTTCCGATTAACGACAGGGTTCCCAGAAGGCTGGCAGCGTTTCCTCTTTGGATAGCCAAGCTATTTATATTGCAAATTTTATTGAATAAAATCCCACTCATTAATAATACATAATTAAAAACGGTTTAAATCAGTTAAGTCGCTTAACTGCACAGTGAAGTTATTGTGCCGTTTTCACTACCTAGTATAATGTATGTTATAGTATCGCTACATGCCCAAGCCGGGAAGCGTAAGGCAATCGAATTCCAGAGCATTGTATGTTGAAAAAAGCCTTTTATTTACACTCATTGCAAGTCATGTGTATTTGAGATGAACCTTTACATCTATAGTTTATATAAAATAAGAATCTGACTGATTAACATGCACAAACAGCTAAAACTATAGACCTTGAAATTTTACACTAATGTTCCTTATACAAGTAGACATTTTAGGGGTCAGTGAGAGCTGAGTTGAAGACACGCGAATATGGTCTTCGGAGATTATCCCTTACTATCGGCATTTAGGTAAAGATTTGGAATAAAAATATCTTCGAAAACGATCAGAAGGCTCTATGGGGCTCTATAGGTTAGAGAACTAGAAACAAATCGAAAATAACTTTCCCATACATTTTGTTAGAAAGCGAAAAGTTTTTTTTTTAAAAGTCTGTTTGCCCTTACTGACCCGTCTAAAATATCCACTCTGTATCACGTGTAGGCATCCCCTAAAAAGAAGGTACCGCGGAACGGAAAGCTAGTTTTGTCCAAAAGCTGTTTCAATCATAACTTAAACTTTTTGAGGGCTCTTTCTCTCAACCTAGCAATTAAAAGTTTGACTGTTAATCAAATAACAATAAACTAGCAAATAACAAAAACTAAAAGCATAATACGTGGTTTCTCATTGTATGAGTAACAACTGTAAATAAATCCTAGCGGGATTCGGAAGATAAACAAAAATTCTACGGACCGCGTATTCATATCATGCGCTTACAAAAACAAAGAAATGACCAACGCAGCAACTGAAAAAATATTGTCCATTAATTCTTTTTGCTCACTATGTGGACTGTTTTAATTTTAATTATGCATCACGTAGTACGTAATGAAGGTTTGCGTTTGACGACAATCGCAACGTGGTAAGTGAAATTATTGTGTCCAAACGTAGTAGGCACACACATCCACTTTAGCAGTATTATGCGATTGTCGTCAAATGCGTACCATTTGACGACAATCGCATCGTGGTAAGTGACATATTGTGTCCAAACGTAGTAGGCACACACATTCTAGAAGTTGTCTCCACTTTAGCAGTATTATGCATCATGTACGCATTTGACGACAATCGCAACGTGGTCAGTGACATATTGTGTCCAAACGTAGTACACATTCTAGAAGTTGTCTCCAGTGTAGCAGTATTATGCATCATGTAAGCATTAAACGACAATCGCAACGTGGTAAGTGACATATTGTGTCAAAAACGTAGTACACATTCTAGAAGTTATCTCCACTTTAGCAGTATTATGCATCATGTACGCAATTGACGACAATCGCAACGTGGTAAGTGACATATTGTGTCCAAACGTAGTACACATTCTAGAAGTTGTCTCCAGTATAGCAGTATTATGCATCATGTAGGCATTTGACGACAATCGCAACGTGATAAGTGACATATTGTGTTCGAACGTAGTAGGCACACACATTCTAGAAGTTGTCTCCAGTGTAGCAGTATTATGCATCATGTAGGCATTTGACGACAATCGCAACGTGGTAAGTGACATATTTTCTCCAAACGTAGTAGGCACACATATTCTAGAAGGTGTCTCCACTGTAGCAGTATTATGCATCATGTAGGCATTTGACGACAATCGCAACGTGGTAAGTGTCATATTGTGTCTAAACGTAGTAGGCACACACATTCTAAAAGGTGTCTCCAGTGTAGCAGTATTATGCATCATGTAGCCATTTGACGACAATCGCAACGTGGTAAGTGACATATTGTGACTAGTCTTTGACTAGGATTTAGGAAGTAAGAGTTTTCGACAGTCCTATTACTATGGCTTGTTCCTATAGTCGTCTATAACAGGTAAAATCACGGGGCGGGAAATGATTAATCGTGATTTTCAAAAAGAAAAAACATAGACCGTGTAATAATCTGTTACAATATCGTATAACAGTCTGACCAATTTTTATTCTATAGCTCCCATAAAATTTCCTACTCTTTAACAAAATATCAACTTAAATTGGGTGTGTTTAAGTACCTATATCTCTATTTCTAGTGTATTGTGCTGTACATAGCCATAGTTTTGTTGTTTAGATTTTAATTTCCTCGTGTGGTGTTTTCGAACGGACGCGGTATCGTTCGCGTCGGTAGCGAGTCGGATTTTATCGAGCGTAGGTTTCAACGTGTCGGATATTTGTTAATCTACGTACCTAGTGGCTAAATACAAGGTTTTTAGGTAATGCTTTTCATTGTAATGTGGTAGTGATATTCAATTGCAGTCGATATTGTTAAGTGTTTTCCATAAAAGTTAGATTTTCTAAATACCTATTATAAAAGTTTTGTATCAAATCATATCGATTAAAATTTATTTCTTTAAAATAAACAGATGAATATCTTTGAGGTGTTTGAAATGTCTACTGTAAGATATAATCTAGTCTAGGTCTCTGTGGATTATAGTATTATCTTACCCATCAGGGGTGGTTTGTGCCCCTGGGGATAAACGTTAAAGAAAACGACTCGTTAATAGAAACTGACTCGTAACTAAATGGTTTGAAATTATGAAAACTATCAAATAAATCAGTGCTACTTTTTACTAACATTTGAAACAAAACATTGTTCACAAAATAACTTTATAGTACAAAGAAAATACAATTTTATCATAAAAAGATATATAATTTAACTAAAGGCTAAAATAATTTTACAAAAAAAATCTCGGTCGCTTTGTGAAAGCCGATAATTTTGCGGAAAGCTTTTCTTTAATACAAGGATAAAAAAATAAATGGTATTTACAAAACTTCTTTTGTTCAGGTCGTAAATCTGTTACTTAAGTGAAATTCCCCGGATTAGTGGCGTTAAAAACTGTTTGTAAGATATTTGGGTCGCCTAAATTGTAATCACTTACCGTGGTAAGCATTTCATAGAAATATGATAACCTTTAAGGCTTTTAAGGTGGTACAATTTTATAAAATACAAGGTCCTGCACGCGGTTTTAGTCACGACCCTCTCTTATACCTAGGAACTTAATAATGAAAAACTGTTTGACAAAAACTTGTTATTCAGTCAGTTTCTTCTTTTATATAAAGTATCTTTTGAATTAGGAATACATTTCCACCATCAAATATACTATTTTCAAGCACCAAAAATTTTCACATACGTTTCCTAGATATGACAATACATCTCGCTTGCATATTCATACTGTAAAGCCACAGTCAGAACTGAAACAAATTTAAAAATATTGCAGTCGGGTAGGTCGCGTCGCCCGCTCGCAGCCGCACCAGCATCAGCCGACCGACGTACTGAGAGCATCTACTTTCCTATATTAAAATCACTCGGCCACGTAAGCGGTTGCAAAAAGCGGACAAAGCTCCGCCTGCTGAAAATTTAGCGCTGCAAAATCTCTACCAATTTCTCTCAACAAATCTGAGATTACAACAGGGCAATTTTAACACAAAAATACAAGTGCAATTTAATGCTATAAAGTGCGGGCAGAGTTCTCAACGTCTTAATAGTTAGTTGGCAAGCTTTGTTATTCCCGACACCAGAATGTGAATCTGTGTGGAGTGCGGTCGTAATCTGGAACATAGTGTCCTCTAATTGCGGCCCTAATTGTCCTATCCCCACCCCTTCTTTATTTTGTGCTCCTTGTTGTGTGACATGAGGATGTCGCGATTGGTTAGCGGATTCTTGCTCTTGTGTTAGACTACACACTGCTCGAAAGGTTCACACATATGGTAGACTCCTAACACAATAGCATCATAAGTGCGCCATAATAGCTTTCCGATGATTTTCCACTGAAGCTACAATCGTGCTACAATGATCTTTAAGTTGTCAGTTTTGACAGTTTTTGTGCTAAAATTCTTTTCGTTCATTATGAGACCATTATGAATTAGTAGACTGCGCACATCGGCTCAATGATAATGGAATTGCAATAGTATCGTGTCAGTATGACATTTTAGCAGACTTGGGCCCCAGTTCGATTCTTAATCGAGTTGAATACACAACGATATAACGTTATTCTTCAAATTTCTTCAAAGTGCTTAGCCGGGTCTTTAGTACTTTCGGTCCACTCTTTGTTCGGTCCGCGTACCGAAAAGCCTAAAATATGTCTTAATTTGAAGGGTTAGATTCGGTCCGCAAGAAACAAATGCTCTAAAGGACATTCAAACACAAAAGTCCATAGGAAAAACATTTGCAGTTGCATGACCGAACACAAAATTCTAATTTTTTGGCTCACTATCTATACCGCCTGTATATCCAAGTCGCATTGCTTGGCCTCTGCGGCCAACACATACCATCTGTTGGCTCAAGAGAGGCCTAGCGCGTTGCCAGCGGTACATTCCCTAATGGCGAGATTACAAATCGCAACGCTTATTCAGCCACTGTCTCGAATACGGGATTTATACAACCGTTTTATCGCTTCATTTGATCTGTTATTGATTAACCGTTTTGTTCTACTAATTGGGTGATTAGTTCTTGAATTGGTAGTACTTTTCTGCTAGGAGGTGTTATAGATATTATTCAATACTAGCTTCTGCTTGCGGCTTCGCTCGCGTGGCCTACAGGAAAAAATGACATATTTTTCTACAACAATAAAACAACTTCATCCCGCTTTGAGGTTAGAATTATTAAAAACGCTGAGACACGTATAAATTAATTTTCAATCTTCAGCCTAAACACAAAATTTGAAGATCCTAACCTCGAAACTGACGGGCTCTCATACAAACTTTCATCCCCTATTTTACTCCCTTAGGGGTGGAATTTCAAAAAACCCTTTCTTAGTGGATACCTACTCTTCACAAAGAATATACTCTCTAAATTTCATGTCTCTAGGACTAGTAGTTTAGGCTGTGCGTTGATATATCAGTCAATCAGTCAGTCAGGACTTTGAATTTTATATATACCTATAGATAGCTTGCAAGCCAATTTGATTTAAAGTCGACTCTGCGATCACGGATTTAAAATTGCCAATGATATTTAGTCCTTACATCAGTCTTGCCCTTCTTTTTAATGGACAGTCTTGCATTTACATTTTCAAAGCAAAGCTGCAAGCCATATTATGCCCTTTAAAATGCAAATTATTGGGTAGTTAACATAGCTCATTCATGTAATAATGCTGGTAGTTATCGTATCGTACCTTATATCTATCTACAAAATACTCTATTGGGCTGAAATCAAGTAACCAATTAGTAGTATCCAAATATGTACATAATTAGATTGACAAGCCCCATTCCGTCGTTATTCGAGTTGTGCGATTGTTAATAGTGGCGCATTCCATAGCAAATTATGAAATAGTATGCAGGGATATAAATCAATGTAAACCATATAATATAAATTAGTTTTGTAAGCATTACCATTAGAATTGTACTTCATGGGTACTATCTTATTTTATGAATTCAGTGCCAGTAATTAAGAAAAAAAAAATTAAGGGGAATATACCTTTACCTCCAAAGAAATCTTATAATATCTATTCTACAAATATTTATATAAAAATCAATTGCTACATGTATGTAAGAGCATCACTTGAGAATGGCTCGACCGATTTGGCTGATTCCTTTTTGTTTTATTCGTAATTATCAGGACAAGGTTTGTTTGTGAAGAATTTTTTGGAAAATCTATCGCAAAAGCCAGAATTTTCACCAGCGCGTTGGCGGGCACGAGCAATTTGTAAGAATTCAATAATTTATAATCGGTTCTTCGTTATATGAAAGGAATTTCTTTATCATGTAGCAACCATTTTAAACGAACAAACCTGCCTATATATCGAGTTTTGTAAACCTATAGAAAAACAGAGTCATTGGACTCTGTGAGATAATAATATCTATGAAGAATATAGCTATGAAGTTCTTCTATGGATGCCTTCTATACAAACTCTGCCATTTCATTTGATTAAAAAGAAAAATAATTATCTACAAAAAATCTCGTTGGACATACTTTCGTGACATAAACCATGTAACTCTTAGATCAAACTGGATCAGCTCGATCACGACGCGATTAGTTAAAAGAGCTACTTATCATTATGTTATCAACGTAAATAAAGACCTCAGCAATTCAAAATTTCATCCTCAAGACACCCACAGCCATAAACTAAGTGGAATAAAGTTAAAAACCTAAGCAAAGAACACAATGCCCCGTCCCGTGTAAACACAAAATTCATTGTCGCAATAACGAAAATCACTTCAATAGAAAGCAAGCAGGTGCAAACAGGAGCGTAAATAAGCTATACCGACAATTTGCCGCGGAATGGCAACGCAAACATTGCTGTACCTTCATACCGTTTGTGGGTTTTATGGTAAAGACCTGAGAATTTTACTTTGGATGACATTTTGGAGGTAGGATGAAGGGGATACATCTGTAGGGGCAATACGTTTCATCCAGAGAGTTAGTTAACCTGATTCGTGTATCGGTTGTTGATATTTTAGCAACTCTTTATTTAAATAGTTCCGCTCGAAGATATAGGTATAAAAAACGGAACAAGTATAAAACGTCATTTTGAGTATATAGTTTACTCAAAGAAGATTTTTAGATGAGAATGATGCGGTCCTTTACTAAACTGTTCTAAGCGAAACATATTTTTTTTAGCATGGCAGGGCAGAAGAGACATAAGCTTATCTAGAAAATGCAAGTGTAAGCGATGGGCAGGATACAATATAACACATCTATAGTAATTTACGATTTAATGTATCAGAAATAAATCTACAAAATTATGTTATGAAAATCTGAAAATGAAAGTGTGATATAATAACCCACAAAAGGCACAATAGCAAGGCCAAAAAAGAGGATTCAAAGATATCGGCGGTTGACAATTTCGCAAGATATTAGTGTCCTAATACTATTTTTTGTATTGTCCCGTTGTTACGATGGTAGGGATCATTGAATTCTGGGAATGACCACTCTAAGCCGATGCCGGGTAATCGCAAAAGGGCTGAATTTGTGATATCGAGGACACTTTGTTTAGATTTGCCTTTTTTATCTGTTTATTTTATTATTCTGTTTTAGATAAGTGTGTTGGGATAACCATTTTTTGGGACGAGCAAAATATTCTTTTGGAAATATAAAAAAAATAGGGATATTATTATTTGAACCTCTGTTTAAAATTTACGCAAACTTAAGAAATCAGAAAAATGATTGTTCTACAATTAAAATAGCTATTCATCAAAACATGTTCTGTCACCCAGATGCGACTCGGGGCACTCCAAATACAGTTGGGTAGGTTAGGTTATAACTGTGACAATAACGTGCGCGAGCCGAGCGAGCGAAGCGAGTGGTACCGCGACCGGCCGGCGAGCGCTAGACGATCATTCAGTTCAAACAGTTTTGCATAAACCATAAAACTGATACTCAGTTTGATTTATATAGTGTGCGTATATAGTGTGCAATTCAGTATTTTTGGTTCTAGTTTTGATTTTGTTCGAAAAGAGGTAATTATTAGTTAGGGCGTTAATTACATGCTAAAAAAATATAGCTGTAAAATCAATCAAATTTTATATGGGTTAACTAACAGCTAAAGAACAAAACAGTTGTTCTATTAAATCAATACCAGGAAACAACAGATGCTCACAGCTAGCTACCACCTGCTCAATTCATAAGAAAACACACAACTGCAAAATCAACCACAGGTGAACTAAAAAAAGGTGTGAAAGAGACAAAAGCAGTTTCCACTGCCAGCATCCAGGTACTCAGGGATTCAACTCTTGTTCTCAGCGTGAAGTAATCGTGTTCCACTTGAAATTGAGTCTGCAAGTTTCGCCGTGACGCGTTTTATCGGATTTGTTCGGGGTACGCGCTCAGAATCCACCGACTATTCCGCCTACGCTCAAATTGCACCGCCCCGTATGCGAATGCATGCTGCAAACTGTAAGTGTGGGATACTGTTTTATCAGGTTTTTGGTCTATTGGCGTGAAATTAAGTACTCCAATGCAGCACCAATTTTAAATATTAGATGTGTAATGATAAATCAAACTTTTTAACAATTTTAATAAGCCTTTTTTCTAACAAATATATATTCCGTTATCTAACTATCAAAATGCCTTAGGGTGTTCGCGATAGATATAAATTAAGGAGGAGATTAATTAGATTATGATGGAGCCATCGAAATGACAGAAGATAATATATCGATGGATGGAGCTAAAATAGTATCAGTGGAGAGACTAAAAGTTCTTAAAAATATGAATAGCATCATTACTTCCAGAGAGCTAAAGCGTAGCTTTTATTCGCTCAAAGAGCAGCTGGACTGGGGAAGTCCTCCACCTTACAGAATACCGCAGCCAAATAACTTTATGTTGTGTAAAGTTGTGATCCTGCGCGTGAGTAAGGTCGCCAGACCTCATTGGGCAGGAGGGAAAGGTCGGTAACGCGTAAGCGATGCTTCGTGTGTTGCAAGCGACCATATGGCTACGGTAACCGCTTACCATCAGGTAGGCCGGATGCTTGTTTACCGACTGTCGGATAAAAAAAAGTTGTAGAGAATTAGAAGTCGGAAAAACTGAATATAATTGACCGAATTTATTTAATTATTTATTTATTTATTTACCTACTTACATCTACTTATACAGGGATACCCTAATGCAGTAGTGTCGAACTTACTTGAAAATTATAATAACATTTCCGTATAACACAAAATTTCCATTGCTATCCTTGTGAATTCACTCAATTAACTTTCTCTTCAACATAGGTATATGCTCATCGACACAAACTACGGTAGAAATATCAAAATAGTAATGCAATATTAAAGCAAGGACGTTGCCTTTAAAATAACAGATGACAGTGCATGTATTATTCATCAGTGGTGTCTTATAAAAGTTGGACGTCCGATAAGTTTGAAAGACGTTGTAAGATGGAGTTGAGGCCGCATAGGACCAATTTACATTTTAATTGGATCCATCGAGGGTTCCCGCGGTGGGTAAAACCACTTTTTAATTATCGGGCTAGAGCGAGTGACGTTAGGGAACGATCGGTGAAACTGTGCATCCAACCGGATTGATTGAAGGCGGTTGAATATTTTAAGCCTTCGTGTGGTATGTTAGAGAAGTATTTTCTATTAAGTTAAGGCTTGGTGATTTGGAAACTATGAGGTGTGGGTATTTTTTGGAGGTATTCACGATATTGGATTCTCTTTGCACTAGCTTACTCTTATATCGGTTTGGATGGTTATATTTGCTGAGAACACCCGACAATAAACTCAGCAATTACTCATTTTAAAAGAGGCTTAGATTCATTACATAAAATTTACATTGTAGTTTCACTTAAAACAATTGCGTGCCCGGCAGCAACGCTACAAAGTAGTCTCTATCAATATTTAATAAGTTAATAGTAGACTTAGGCAGACCCCGTATAAGCAGTGCCTGTTCACAAATATATCGCATGTGGCAGTAACAAATTCAAAATCTCACTTATTTAGTTTAGGTATCATGGACTTGAGGCAGTTATGGACGCTACCATTTTTTCAGATTTCCATCATCCTTCTAGCTATATTACAGAGAAGTTCGTTTAAAGAAGCGCTCGTGGTGTAGCATGATTAGCCGTTCTTAATCGATCGGAAAAGTTAAGCTACCACCGTCGTGGTCGGTACCTGGATGGGTGACCGCCTAGTGGTATTTCAAATCGAGCGTTTCCGTGCTTTAGAAGGCATGTAAAGTCGTTGGTCCCGGTTATCACTTAACACTTACGTGATAGTCGTTAAGCTAGTTGGATGCCTCCTAGGCGGCTTGAAAAATTCCAACAGTAGGTTGACCACTAGCCTACCTCCACCGATCCGCAGTGGGCACGCGTGGTGGAGTATTGCCCATTCCCTTTCACCCCCATTTGTGAAAACAGTGCTCAGCAGTGAGACATTATAGGCTGATGATGATGGTTTAAATAAATGCATGCTTTCCTTACAATCTTAACTTTTAAAGCATGCTTACGTTATCCGGACGGTTGACCGCTTAGTGGTATTTCAACAGGAGCGCTATGCGTGCTTCGGAAGGTTTGTAAAGCCATTGATCCCGGCCATCACTTAATTGTGATATTCGTTATGCTAGTTGGAGGTGGCTTTAAAACTCCAACAGTAGGTTGACCACTAGCCTTCCTCCACTAATCCGCAGTGGGCATGCGTGGTGGAGTATCTGCCTCTTCCTTATCCACCCTTATTTGTGAAAGGAGTCCTGTGTTCAGCAGTGAGTCATTATGGGCTGATGATGATTTGATCTTTACGTATCTAACTAGTAGCTAGCAATTTAAGATTAAGTTTTGTATTATTTGTTTCAGGTCAAATACGGTTCCTTTAGAAATGGAAGCGTTAAGTTCCTTCGGGGCCGCTCCGGCTCTGTTTATGCTGGGAGAAGGATATTCAAGTAAGTACCTTTTCTACAATTATTATTTTGTTGTACCAACCGATAAAGACAGGTACCCATTGTCACATAAACCGTCTATCTAAAATGCCTACTCGAACTATGCACGATAAATATATACAAGCCGAATACCTAGGCCGCTTGTGGCAGCGTGCCGGTTAGGCATGGTTCACACTATCGATTGAATATTCACGTGCTCGACACTTGCATAGTTACGCTAAATATTCCCGTCGATTGTCCGCCTGACGCCTGGATTGTGACCCGTTTATAACATATACATGAATCTGTTGAGTCTATTTCGTTTAAGCATATGCATGGGATTGGGTACACGGCTTTATATCTATGATAATTTTGTTAGGCTTCATTGAAAGGTGCAATGACTTTGAAGTTTTTATTCAGTTCCATGACTACTATGATAAATATCGTCATTAAAAGTCCGAGTCTTAATAAAAACGTTTTGACATGACTTTCGCTTATAGTGAAGGAAAAACCGTGATGGGTTTTTGCGTAAAAATATTAATATGGAAAACGAGGAGCCTCCTAGGATAAAGGTAAGGACTTACCAGGAACTCCTATGGTAATCCAGCACTGTGATAAGCACTATTTTTTCATATCAGTTCACAAATCACAAAGTTCAATGTTTCTCGGTCTGTAGCGTTTTTCGTACTGAATGTTGCGGGGCGCGCGCGCTTCGTTTCACTCGCACACACGCGTTTGGCGATGCGTCGCCGAAGTATCTCGAAGATTCCCGAAGCTCTTTTCTCGCTTTCACATATGATGTGGGAAAAGGAGAGGAATCGGGAAGTAGAGGCTCGTCATTGAAACTCAATATGAGTAGGTTTCTACTATAAATATTATTATAGGTATTTTGGCCTAAACATCCTCCGCCGCCTTGAGAATACGTAGTGTTCTCAAAAGAAAGAAAAAATAATTAATTATAAGAACTAATTACAGATTATAATAATTACTAAAGTACTGAATATAAGATGCGGTATGATTAATTTTTATTGTGAGGGTAATGGACATAACTTGACAATGGGTCTTTTGAATGATCCATTTGAAGTTTTTACTAAAGCGACGCGGATATTTCCATCCTTGCCAGGATAAACTTGTGATATTATGCCCAACGGCCAACGTAAAGGGGGAATATCATCTTGGTGTATAAGAACCACAGTACCAATCTTAATGTTATCTTTATCAATGAGCCATTTCTGTCTAACTTGAAGATTATGTAAATATTCTATACGCCATCTTTTCCAATAGCTACACACCATCTGATCTAATAATTGTTTCCGACAACGTAAAGATATGGTTTCCTCGGACACATTCTGAAGCGTCAATGAAGTCAATGGTGAAGCCATTATAAAGTGAGCGGGAGTAAGAGGCTCCGAGTAGGGATCCTCAGATAAAATGCAAAGCGGTCTAGAATTTAAGACTGTTTCAATTTGGGTAAGAACAGTGAGGAGCTCTTCATATGTGAGGAGCTGCGAACCGATAACACGGTATAAATGAGTTTTAATCGATTTTATATTAGATTCCCACAATCCTCCGAAATGTGGGGCGCGGGGTGGAATCATTTTCCATTCAATGCGGTACTGATCGGTAAGTAGTTCTTGTAATTGAGCTTTAGCTCCGACAAAGTTAGTTCCGTTATCGGAGTCAAGAAAAGAAACAGGTCCTCGACGGGAAATGAATCGCTTAAAAGCGGAAATAAAAGTATCTGATGACACATAAGTTGCCAATTCGATGTGTACAGCTTTGGTTACTAAGCATATAAACAAACAAATATATGCCTTTTGGCTCTTTTGACCTCTGCGTTTACATAATGTTACTTTAATGGGTCCAGCATAGTCAACGCCCGTATGCACAAACGCTTTGGTCTCCTGAACGCGGCAAGAGGGTAAATCAGCCATTTTTGGGCTGAGAAATGAAGGGGAATTTTTAAAACAAAAGTTACATGAATGTACTCTGTGTCTAATGACACTTCTAGCGGACAGTATCCAATATTTCTGGCGCAACAGTGAGCTCAGAAGATTGGCACCAGTATGGCAATGAGCACGGTGAAAATAGTCTATAATAAGATGAGTAACGTGGTCATGTTTAGGTAAAAGAGCGGGATGCTGAGCTTCATACGGAAGATTTGCATTTGAAAGTCTACCTCCAATTCTAATAATTTTATCTTGATCTATAAAGAGGTCAAGTTTTTTAAGCGGGGAAGATAATTTAACTTTTTGAATATTATTAAATAAATTTTGAAAATGAACTTGTTGTACAGAGCGTATTAAATATACTTCAGCTTTATTTAGCTCAGAAGCTGTGATGCGGCTGTGACCTTGATCACGAGAAATTATGCGAGAAAATCTAAGTATGTATACGTAATATTTCACGCGAAGCTACTTCAGCAGCGCGAGGGAATAGGTTTTTCTCATCCGAGCATAACTGGCGCACAGTGCGCATGGCTAAAAACGGACTTGACTTAAGACCGAATGCAACTCGGTTAAATTGAAATACGCGGATCGGATCATTGGGATCATAGCGGAATAATATTTTTTGATATTTTCTATGCTCATCAATAACAGCAATTTGTAGGTACATTTGTTTTATATCTGCTGTAATAGCAATGGGAAATAAGCGGAAGTTCAGAAACTATTTGTTGCGATTGCGAATTGCTATCCAAATGCAAAAGAGAATGATGGTGTTTATTACAAGTTTTACAACTATACGACGACTTACACTGAGAAGCAGTATGCGTAAGGCTGAGGCAGTTTACACAGCCTCTTTTAGATTTAACAAAATCTAAACGATCTTTAGTATTAAGTGCTTTAAAAGAGGAACAATTAAAAATCTGATAGTGATCAGATTTATTACAAAATAAGCAAGTGCTTTTATTATTATTATCGCGTGCAAGGAAAGCATGGTGGACTGTATTTGAATTACGTGGTTGAGACCGAGAAGCGGGCGGATTATTAAGGTTGCTACCGACTGGGGCGGTTCGCGCGGAGCCAGCAATTGGCGTAGAAGTGCGATCTAATATTTTTACTTGCGATTTAATAAAATCAACAAAATCCTTATAAGAAGGAATTTCTTTATTCCTCATAAACATTTCAAAGGAATTAGCGGTTGCGGGATCTAACTTCTTTAAAGCTAAAGAAAGTAAGATAAAATCTTTCATATCTTCAATACCCAACTGTTCCAAAGCAGATACAGAAGCGTGGAAAGTTTCAATGAACGTATTTAAAGACGCGGAATTATTTAATGCGGGTTTAATATTGAATAAATTAGACATGTAGTGTGAGCCTAATGCTCTTTTATCTTGATATTTTTGAACTAAGCTGTCCCAAATAGAATTATAATTAACACCGGACGGTATAATACCTGCCGTGATTTTTAAAGCATTTCCTGTTAATTTACCTACAAGATATTGTACTCTTTGAGAATTCGAAAGATCAGGATTTGAATGTATATTAGATTTAAAAGATTCAAAGAAGACGGGCCAATTTTCTATTTTTCCATCAAATGACGGAATTTGAATTGGTGGTAGTTTGATACGACCTTTATATTGGGACGGAATAGTATTCTGCGCAGACACATTCGACGTAGTATTTGTCTTACTGACGATAAGAGAACGAACCCTTTCTATTCGGGTGTACACTGTATCAAAGGAAATCATTTTTTTATAATCAATCTTATATTCTGGATCAAGTTGCATATTTAACGCGTTAATTGTATCTAAATTGGCACTAAATTCATGACGAATTGTACTAATAATTTCAGTGTCCGCCATGAATGTCTCTGAGGAACGAAGGTCTGCACTCGCGGACGTGGAAATATTCTTAGAAGAATCATATAAGAACGATAATTGTTCAAAAATAGCTTCATTTTTAGCTTCCAATATTTTAATTTTAGTTTCAATAGCTTCCATTGTGAAAGATTGCGTAATAATAAATTGCAAAATTACCTAATTAAAGTAAAATGTTGTAGGTAAGTAGGTATATCCAACAGTTTAGGCACCTAATATAGGTATGAAAGTTTATTTCAAGTCGACAGACAAGGCTCATAGATTGCAATTATATGCGTAGTAATAGTACAAATAGTAAGTAAGTATTGCGGTTATTAGTACACCATATGATTTCGTATAATAAGATACGAATCGGTACCTATAAAATCTAAGTCCTAAAAATATGGAGGAGCGGCGGCGGTATTGAATACCTAACTACTTTTTATCACGATTGGCGTGGTAAAAATGGCGGGAGTACGAAATATCGTATTTATATAGTCTAAAACCTATTTATGAGGTATAAGACTTGCGTATTATGAGGTATATACCTATTTAGAGGCATAAAACCTATAGAAAGCGGGAAATTATACGTGATTTGATATGAAATTAAATTGCTGTAATGGCTGACTCAAAATGAATCCGCTCGAAGGCGTACCAGTAAAATGATGGGTTTTTGCGTAAAAATATTAATATGGAAAACGAGGAGCCTCCTAGGATAAAGGTAAGGACTTACCAGGAACTCCTATAATAATCCAGCACAGTGATAAGCACTATTTTTTCATATCAGTTCACAAATCACAAAGTTCAATGTTTCTCGGTCTGTAGCGTTTTTCGTACTGAATGTTGCGGGGCGCGCGCGCTTCGTTTCACTCGCACACACGCGTTTGGCGATGCGTCGCCGAAGTATCTCGAAGATTCCCGAAGCTCTTTTCTCGCTTTCACATATGATGTGGGAAAAGGAGAGGAATCGGGAAGTAGAGGCTCGTCATTGAAACTCAATATGAGTAGGTTTCTACTATAAATATTACTATAGGTATTTTGGCCTAAACAAACCGAGAGACAAAAATAAGTTTAAATTAATAAAGCTATCTATATACTCATAAATTTCATACCTCAATATTAAAATAAATATACACTATTTCTTCTCGTTACATAAACTATCTAAAATAAGTTTTAACCCAAACTTACACAATTTATAGAAAACTGAACGCTACTGAACCGGCGCTGCGGCGGTTCTCAGGAGCACAGCTGTTCTTGGCCTCCGAGACGTCGTATTCTCTTTCCGAGGCGCTAAAAAGCGCATAAACCGACTATAGCCGATTGTAAAGACTTGGGTTTAGGTAGAAGCGGGTAGCGGGAAAATGAAAAATGTTTTGACATCCATAAAATATAACAACTTTTATTTTAGCAAATATAATGTTTCAATTGCAAAGCATATACCATATTATCTGCTTTTTTCCTTTCTTGCTAGATTGAAACTTCGAGGCGTCAAATGGCTTCAGCGTAGGTCACGGATTTAAATCCAACTGTGGGCTTGACCTATCGGTGAAGGAAGATCATGAAGAAACCATAGCATGGTGGTAGGGTAATTTCTAGTATGACAGGAATCTGTCAAGCAACTACCGATGAGTTTTAGACTACCACCATACTACGACTACATATTCTCTAAAAAATTCAGCTGTCTACCTATTACCGTTCATGAGATACAGCCCACTGATAGACACACGGACGGACGGATAGCGGAGTCTTGTTTGGCACCCTTCGGGTACGAAACTAAAAAGTATAGTCACAATCCGATTAATAGTTTCCGAGAAATGCGTGGATAAATATACATACATACAACCATACACCTATAAAATGTTGTATATTTGTTTGGAAGTCCTAATAGATTATCATTTGAATATATTACAGTCCAATAATACATACATACGTGTCGAATTGATAATCTCCTTTTTTTAAGTCAATTAAAAATAGATATTTTGTCCTGTTATTTTGAAAAAGGTTACTAAATATTACATATTATGATAACCTTTGAACGATCACATTTCATGTTCTTTAATCCTTCATCACTCAAAAGTATAAAAAAGAACAATCTTGGTTAGGGCACACTATACCTTACATGTAGGTTACCAAAGACGTTATACTATATCGATATCGATGAACAACACTAGAGCAGGTATCGATAATATATTATCGACTACTACGCGACACTTCTTTGACTGTATATGTATTTGTCCAAGCCTCTCCTCCCTCAACCCTGCCCGAATACAGGGGATAGAGACAACTGCAGATTGAATCGATTATACCTATTTAAAATTGACGAAATTGCTATTTCGTAATCCCCAGTTTCCTCCTCCAATACTGAATCGATTTTAATTATTTTTCAAGAATAGTAATAAGAAGGGCTTTGGCTATGTCGGTCGGTTTTCCTTTTATTATTTATATTCGTCAAATTTGTTTTCTGGACGTCTGATAAGGGCAGTTAAAAATGATGAGTTTTTGTGATTTTAGAAGATTTTTAGTTTTTATAATAATTAATTTATGGAGAAAAACGAAACCGAGGGACATACAGTGGCACCTACAGATTGCATGGTAAAATAATCATTGCTCTAGTATCATTATCCAAAGAGGAAACTGAGGATTACGTTTGTGTGGAACAAACGCCACCAGCATATCCTCTTAATATACAGGTCGTTGTTTTGGTCAGCGACGAGCGACTCAGGGACGATTATACAAATGATAATGGTGCTAAAAAAAATTAAAATTTTTTTTTTTATTTTTTTTAAATTATAAAAATAATAAAATAAAAATTTTGAAAATCATGTAATAAGCTAAAGTGTAGACATAACACTCAACGGGAGTGCGAGGGAGTAAAGGGGTGGGCCGATGGCGGCTTGAGCCTAGCTCTAGTCTGTGCACGTGCCGAGTAACCATACTTTGCGGTAATTTTATTTCAAATTGAATAAGGTATTTCTCAACGCATTTACAATATTTAATGGAATTAAGTCCATTTTTGGGGAATATATTTCTTGTACTACCGCTCCTGGATCGCTTGTCGCCGACCAAAACAACACCCTGTATAACTACAACTTCTATAACTACCTATGCAGCCTACAGCTAAATGGTAACAGTACGCTCTCCGCTCATAACTCAGACCAACCCAACTCGAGGACAGTACTAAGTGCTACGTAACTAGCACTGTAGATATTTCAGATTTATGAGGCAGTTCGATGCTAGCCATAACATAACACAACAGATTTCATTAGGTATGTGTGAACACTCAAAGTAATTGTCGAGGACCTGATTGCGAACTGAATTAATTGAATCTTGTGATAACTTGTTTCTTACATTAGACCTGAATAAGCGTGGGCCTTTGGACAAGGTTCAGTGTGCTATTAAAAATTGACAACGATCCCAAGCTCACAAGCTGTTTAGAGTCCATTTTTTGTGTTGAATGAGCTCGCGTTTAACTGTCGACTGACCCCATGAGGAGTTATGACGAGGCCGAGGATGTAGCACGCTTACCCAGAAAAAGCCTATTCACTCTGGCCTTGAATACAGCTAGGTTAAAGGTGTCGGGAAACACAGACCCCGGAAGAGAGTTCCACTCCTTTGCTGTTCGTATAAGAAACGATGAAGCGAAGCGTTGTGTCCGGATACGCGGGATGAACCCCTTAACCTTAGGAGACACTTTGCCTCCTTATGTGGGTTATACCAAGAAAAACAAAATTTAAGTATTCTGAAGAAAACCATCGGCGGGGAGTCTATCCTCACACACTAGAATCAAAATGGTTCCGCACTGTGCGGTTTTAAATGAACTTCCTGCCGCGGATGCTCAGATTGTGGAATGAGCTCTTCCCGCTCTTCTCTTTTTCTTTCTGTGGTTTTCCCAAGGGAGTACAGCATGTGGTTCTTCAAGAAGGGTGTGAAGAGATTTTTGCAGGGTCGGCAACGCGTGAGTGATGCCCCTGGTGTTACAAGCGTCCATAGACTACGGTAACAGCTTACCATCAGGCGGGCCGAAGCTTATTTGCTACGAGTACCTTAGTAGTATAAATATCGATAACCAATTGAGATGGTGGGATTGTCAAACAATAATCACTTATGACAGTATGAGTAATAATGATTCATAATAATAACGATATAATAACATACAAAAATACTCAGTAAACTATTTTACGACTGCATGGACTTTTTACTAGATGTTAGTTATCTTCACATACGTAAGAATAGTACAGACTTCTTGCTTTTAAAATTTTTCAATAATCCAATTTTCGAACATCTAATTATAGTGCCTTGCAATTTTCCCGTATCAGGCTTCAACTGCGATCATTTTCTAAGTAATTTCGTGGTGAAATTTACATAGTAGATTGTATCAATGTTTGATTATAAGTCGATTGAACACCAGCGGCGGTTGGAAGCCTCATCATCGGCCCGATAACGGTGAGAACATACGGGCTTCCATTGCGTCAAGCTGGACATGCCAGCATCTGTAAAAGAAAATACAATTACAGTTTTCATAAAAATCAGGCAGTGCTAAGACGATATGGTTGGATCAGGTGTAAGCTGGTCGCTCTTTTTTTATATGACTAAGTCGATAAATAAGCTTATGGTCCACCTGATGGTAAGCAGTTACCGTAGCCATATAGGCGCTTGCAACACACGCAGCATCGCTCACGCGTTACCGACCTTTCTCCCCTCCCCAATAGTTTCTGGTGACCTTACTCACGCGCAGGAACACAACTTTACACAACATAAAGTTATTTGGCTGCGGTATTCTGTAAGGTGGAGGTACTTCCCCAGTCGAGCTGCTCTTTGAGCGAATAAACGCTACGCTCTACCTCTCTCAAAATCTCCAATCGGATTAGGACTGCAAACAAAAATATCGCTATTTTATATGATTTTGTTATTGTGTTGAATTCAAAATAGTCGTCTTTTCTTTCTTGTATCTAAATAGTACGATATTATGATTGCTCGATAAAGGTGTGACCATTCTTCCTTAGATAATAATGTAAGTCTGTCTGTACATCGCGGTTTACCACATACACTTTGATGAATCACGGAAATTTTGGCCCCCTAGCAAGACCCAGGCTTTAAATATATCCGCCACTTTCATATTCAAAAGAACAGGGACTCTCTTAAAACCTGAGTCTAACTAGACTTCGCTTAAACTATCTCATGTTAAGACAGGATATGTTTTTACGGATGTTCTAGGTGAAACTGCTGCGGACAGCTAGTAATATAAACAAAACTCTTTCCCCCTTTTAAAAAAAAGATGATTTAATGCAAGTTTAGTAAAACCAGTCTTTATAACGTCATATAACAAAAAGAGACGGCTCTATTTTAATACCTGGGATTGCTTTATACCATGTTTTGTAATAAGGGTTCAGTTTATAGAAAGAACTTTTTAATCTTATCTAAACCAACATTATATCAACTTAAATGATTTTGCACCTCTAACCATGGTATCAATTGATCGATGCAATACTCCCCTGTGTCATCCCCATGGTAAGCAATAGACGTGGGCTATTAGAACGTACATGCAACGTTCTGGGTGCATGCAAGCTGACTGTTACACGGGTTATCAGAGATCGAGGAGGCTCAAACTTGCCGTTACGAATGCTCGCGTAAGCTAAATTACTCTTTGATGCTTGGCTTTGCGTTTTAGGTTTCTAGACTAGTAAATTAAAAAAAAAATACGCGAATAAGTTTATAAATGTAAATGTAGCTGCAAAAAATATGCATTAAGTAGTATGATACGGCGTTTCTTTTTCTTATAACATCTTCAATGGCTACTAAATGGGGTTCTTTGTCACATTAACTACTCTCGTGGCAATGCAAATATACATAGGTGTTAGTAACCACTTTCCATCAGGTGGACCATATGTTTGTCAATATTTTGTTATGAAAAGCTATTTTATATAGGTATCTATTAAATGGGCTTAGATTTGGCCACTGACCCGTCCATAAAGGTCCATGACAAAGCCTTATAATGGAGCACGCTTGCTCCTATTCATAGTGACCTCGAAAGTCCCTAGATTGTAAGAGACTGGTACACAGACATCCGTCGTTTGTGACCAAAAAAAGCCCTTTCATGTGAAAAAATACTAAATATTTGTGTTTTTAGGGGTCTTTAGTCATTATGTCCCACTCCCGAATGGCCCGCGGGCCATAACGCCTATTCTATTAGTAAGTATTTTATAAGACAAAACTCTTTTCTAAGTATTTTTCTGCAGAACAATACAGTTTATGAATACTATGATAAAGTAATTTAGCCCAAATTCGCGTCATTTAACTTCAATTAATTCGCATGAACTGTGATGTTGGACCCCTTGTTGAAAGGGGTGGCTCATACCTTAGCGTGGCGGTGTTTAAGATTATCTATTGAACTATAAACAGGCTTTTTGCATGCACCAAATAAGTCACCATCATCATCATATCAGCCTAAGGATGTCCACTGCTGAACATTGGCCTTTCCCATTAACTCCCACGTCGAATATACAGTCGGGGATAAACAAATATTACAAAAAAATACATACTTAAGTTATTGGTTGTCCCCGATTGCAATACCTTATAAAATTCAAGTTATATTCAAAATTCTATAGATTTAAGAGCTTGTTTTTCTCTTTTCAGTTAATTTATGTTTTACGCAGTCGGGTTTTTTGTTACCTTTAATATTTTAATTTAGGCGACCACTTAATCAGCTTATTAGTTAAATAACGTTTTATGAGTAACGGGGTACATGTATAATCAAATTGGCAAAATTCCCCATACTTGTACGCCATTAGTGGCGTCCTATGGTGGAGTCATATCAATAGTATTAAGACCGCTGGATACTCAATCTTTACGAGCATCGAGCGCGATAAACCGCTGTAAGCCAAGAAAAGTATTCGATTCCACCGAAACAAAGCCGAGAATTATCAGAGGAATCGTTGAGATATTCGAGAGTCGCTAAGTACAGTCTGATATAAAAGTAAATGGGCGTCAAGAATCACGCAAATGGCTTATAAGCTTGGTTAACCATTTTTAATCTCATGGATAACTTGAGTACAGTAGTATCCAATTAATATGGCTTACCAATGTATCTGCGCAGAAGATACATTTTCAAAGCGCGGGAAACGCTATTGGTCGGCAGCTGCCGCCATGTTAGCGCGCGCCGTGCGGAGGGGCGTGACTTGCGAGTGAGACGGAACTAACAGGTGCAGTGTATTATGAACCTTATAGTCGTAGTAGATCTAAGGTTGATTGTAAGTTTTAAGCATTCTTTCGTTAATCTTCGGGCCCATACTTTCTTTTCTGTGCGAACAAAGATTCACGACGCGCCATATAAGTTGGGTAATACTGTACATTTGTTTGTTTTTGTCTTTGACTTTGACTCTCATTTGTGACTTTTGTAGTGCTCTAATTGCAATTGGTCTCATAATAGTCGCCAAAAACATCATCAAAAAAAGAGTAGTCAAATAACCTATTGTGCATTATCAATATGCTCGTGAAGCCTTAATTTTTAAGATGACCTAGTACACCATCTGAAAATAGCCAGCCAAAATATATTTTTATAAAACAAGAGCGCGTTGTACAAGTTGCGAAAAGTTCGGGGCGCCGATCCGATTATCGCGCCGCTGAGTGTACGTATCATCTCACACTCGACTCGTACAGAGGTCCGCAATGCAGGTGAAGTTGGTAACTCCATCAGCTTTTGTAACTCGTTCCACAATTATAATATCAGCAAATTAACTCGCTTGCTATCGTTTCGTTAGCTAACAGGTGAAAGAGGTAAAGAAATGCTTGTAAAATTAAATTATAATACATCCATATAATCTGTATCTGGATGTTCAGTTAGTCCTAGGTAAGAATTTAAAATAATTGGACTGTTTTACAAAAACCTTAAACCGACTTCAAAGTATACTAAGAAGTAATCAAATCCTGATCTGGTGACAATGGGACCAAACGGGAAGCGTACCCTTCCAAATAAAAAAAAGATTTTTCCAAATCGGTTAATAAAAGACGGAGTTATGAGGTAACAAACATAAAAAAAAAAAATACATTCGAATTGAGAACCTCCTCCTTTTTTTGAAGTCGGTTAAAAATGGATGAGGCGTGGCGTTAAAAACATATTTAAATGGTTTTAAGCCAGTCACAGACGTAGCTATAATATACAGGGTGTTGTTTTGGTCGGCGACAAGCGACGCAGGAGCGGTAGTACTACAAATTATATATTCCCCAAAAATGGACTTAATTCCATTAAATACTGTAAATATGTTGAGAAAAACCTTATTCAATTTGAAATAAAATTACCGCAAAGTATGGTTACTAGGCACGTGCACAACCTAGAGCTAGGAGCAAGCCGCCATCGCCCCACCCCTTTACTCCCTCGTACTCCCGTTGAGTATTATGTCTATACTTTTATTTCTATTATTATTAAAAAAAAAGTATATTTTTTATATTTTTTTTAGCACCAGTATCATTTGTATTATCGACCCTGAGTCGCTCGTCGCTGACCAAAACAACGACCTGTATATTAATATGCCAAGCTATAATATAATATAAAAGTTTGGCGAAGTAACCGAAATATATATTATAGCTGCGTGTGCGGTCACTCGAAGATTACTATTGAAAATATATCGTAATATGCCTTGCTATGATTTATATTAATATATATTACAGCTACATCTGTGACGGGATTTACGTTTGACTGTCGACTGACCTCAGAAGAAATTAAAATGTTTTATATAGGCTTTGACTTTGAGTCTTAGTAAAGTTGTTCTATTACGTTACTGTGTATGGTAAAATCAAAATCTCCACAGCCCAATTTTTTTTGGTTTTTTTTTTTCAAATGCCTTTGGATTTCTTTGCAGCTTTCTGAAGTTCCTAATCAGTCGTTAATCGTCGACCAAAAGGAATCATATTAAAGATATATTCTAGATTATTACGAAAGTGAAGGATAAGTCAGTAGGCCACCTCGATCTATGGTCCACAATTAACATGGTAATCAACCGGGGGAGGCATAGCGCCTCGCACACCCGCTACTTCCGCGCCACACGCCATACAATTGTTATTTATTATACACAATTAAATTTAATTATTAAGGATGGGTGGGGATGAATTAGATTGTATTTACGTAGACGATGTATTTATATGCGCGATTTTGTAAAAACTTTGTAACTTTTGGCCGAAAATTGTAGCACGAATTAAATGTAGCTGTTTGAGTTTTGGTTAGTAAGTCGTTACTGGCATTCGTTTTCAGAGTTAAATAGATTTAAGATTTTAATTTTAAATGTTATATCTTTCTCTAAATCATGTTTACATATATTTCTATATGCATCTGTTCTGCATAGCTTAAAATAGTCCGTGGTGGAAGAGGCTGGTTATCCTTAACACAGGTTCCGGCTTAGCTTGGATACCAGTTTCTCCTACAAACTTTAAAATGTCATGTTTATTGTATAAATTGTTATTCTAGTTTGTAAGTAAAAAAAGAAGTGCGGTAGTAGAGATTAACAATACTGATTTGATTAAGTCAGAAGTGAACATGTTACCAGTTGTAGCAGTCTCAATTAAAAATATAATATTATCATATTAAAATAAAATGATGGTTTTATAGAAATGAATAACATAAATCGGATCTGTAAAAGAAACATGAATAAATAACAGTAAAATCAATGCCCTAAATATATGTCTGTCTAGCAGCTACTTTCTAGTATTGTCACAAATCATGTGCACTTATATGTCCAACACAAGTGAAACCAATGAAATAAGTGTGAGCACAGAGCAGAAAAACACCCAGCGATGTGTCACCCTATCTTCCCCTTTCATTCGTCCAACGTGCCACATTCAATCATCATTCCAATTCCCAATCCGAATCTAGCGTTGTACAACCCAAAGATTTATAACCAAATCGAAACATAAAACATGTTTTCAAAGTCGCTAACCGTTTACACCCGTGCATGTAACTGCGGGTCAACATGACCCCGGGGGCAGGGTCACAATTTGCGAACGTTCCCGGTCCATTTGAGATTTTTGCACGGCCCGGATGAATGGCCGGCCAGATAAATAACCGGACCGACGAGTCCCAAAACGAATGTCTCATAAACCTTATACATTCAATTACGCTGTGTTGCGGCTTTTTCTGGTCGAGGCGTGATTTTTGGTTTATCAATATTTTTGTTTTAAACTATGGACATTACTGTACGGCCACACTCTCACCATGGTATGGGATGATATATAGCCAAAGGAGGTAAGCATACATAGCCTAGAGCTGGAATTGGCCAAATCATTACTAACCAAGCGCTTGAGAGCAATATACCTCGTACTAAGCTTCAGTCTACGGACGATATCAAATAATCCACTTGAAGATGTGTTGTCAGTGTCAAAACTAGAACGTTTTCCTAGATGACGTTTCGGTATTCATTTAGTACGAAGTAGCGCTGAAATTACTGCCAAACTGTCACTATAACAGATGTTAAAACTACCACTGGTTACAAAAAAGAACTTAACCTTTAAATAGAGCCAACAAAAATCAGTACAGCAACTTTTTTTAATAACTTTATAATTAATTAAGTCCTGGAGGCTCAGTCTGCTAAAATGACATACTGACACGATTATATTGCAATTCCATTATCATTGAACTGATGTGCGCAGTCTACTAATTCATAATGGTCTCATAATGAATGAAAAGGATTTTAGTACAAAAACTGTCAAAACTGACAACTAAAAGATAATTGTGGCACGATTGTAGTTTCAGTGGAAAATCATCGGAATGCTGTTATAGCGCCATTATGACGCTATAGTGTTAGTAGACAAGCAAAACTGTAAAATGTATCAATTTTGTCACCACAGATAGTTCCTTGGAACATAATTGTAATAGCAGACTTGGGCCCCAGGTTGAAGATTAAAATTCAAAAGTTTGATAAATCAACTGATGAACCGCCAAAATATAGCAACTTCATCAAAAACAACAGGCCTCTGTCACCGTTGAGCTAAAACACAGGCCGGAGACACAGTACCATCTAATTTAAGCTATTCGTCATGTGACAGTTTCCCGAACTAATTTAGTAGGCGCAATAAATCTCCAAGCAAACACGCCGCCAGCCAGGGCTGTATTAACCGCACTTGAACACTTGTGTTACAAGCATGAAGAAATTACAGTAGACAACCTGCTTTTAATTTTAGTCGTGTTATATTATATGCTGGAATTTCATGAATAATGCACTTTAATATGTTTCATAAATTGTTGAGATAAAAGGGGAAATATATAACATACAGATTTTCTTTTTACATTAAACGTACCATCGATTAACTTAGTCTTTGTTTATTTATGTATTCTAACTTACAATAACTTTAATAATAATAATATGATAAACTAAACTAAAACTACATTAAAATTAAAAAGGCAATATATACAAGGAAATAATTATAAATAATAAACTGCGTTTAAATCGCCGCCTGCAGGCAGGGTTCCCAAAAAGCTGGCGACGTTACCTCGTTGAATTGCAAGGCTAATGCGTTGCCCGAGGTAAGCGCCAGCTCTTTGGTCCCCTGTAGCATCAATTAGGCGTCTGGACAGCTCCCTAACTAAACTACGCGCCTCTGGACCCCAGCAACCCATTGTTTATACCCCAAAGTGAAGCAATATGCAGCCGTCTCCAAGAGTTACATATTTCCTCCGTTTGAGGCTTTCCGCAGCTTCGGCTGCCGCGCCCGCCACCCGAGATGTATTATGGAGGTAAGAGGCCGCCAGGGTATCAGCACATGTTGCGTCCCAAATCAGCGGCCTCCCACGACTCCATGGAATCAAAGTCATACCATCGGGCCTCTTACCATCGTCACGTGAAATACCGTTCGGCTCTAGGATAGCCGGCACGTTGACGGTGGTAAGGGCCCGACGGATGACATCGTTTAGAGTGGAATTAACTTAGTTATAATGTAATTTATGAATTGAATAGCATAGTCCTACTGATATAATATAGAGTGATCATAATACAGGATGTTTTTTGGGTCGGCGACGAGCGACCCAGGAGCGGTAGCACAAAAAATACATTTTCCAAAAATCGACTTAATTCCATTAAATACTGTAAATGCGTTGAGAAATACCTTATTCAATTTGAAATAAAATTACCGCAACATATGGTCACTAGGCACGTGCACAGATTAGAGCTAGGCCCAAGCCGCCATCGCCACACCCCTTTACCTCTTTACCCTCGCAGTCCCGTTAAGTATTACGTCTACACTTTAGCTTTTTACAAGATTTTCCAATTAATATTATTTTTATTATTATAAAAAATTAAGTATTTTTTTAGCACCAGTATCATTTGTTTTATCGACCCTGAGTCGCTCGTCGCTGACCATAACAACGACCTGTATTTTGATGGACAATTACAATTTGGTCTACTGTTATTAATCTAACACATCTACAACATCTAGACTGTTACAATGATATATTGTAATTTGTATCACTGCTTTGTCATGAAGGATCATATTAAATTATTTAGCTGTCAGAACGACATATTACTTACTTAATAATACCTTCAAGCTGAAGAGATTTGTAATTTCTAGAGAATGGTTTGAATTTATCATTAAATATTTTAGTTTGAAGGTTTTTATATTTCTATCATAAATTAATTTTTCATTGACTTCATGGCTTTCTAAATAATTGAATATAATATACTTGAATGAATATACCACAAGAAAAAACCACAAATTGTTATGTTTGCCTTTGGCCTCAGTTTCACTCTAGAAGTAGTGATGAAGAAATGAAAATGCTACACGCTTGCTTAGGTTTACTTATTCATTATTATCCTCAACTGTGAGAGATCTTAAGAAATTTTCCTAAACATAATATTCTCTACGAACTAAAAAAACAGTAAAAATGTGTCTCTTCCATCTTTGTAACACTGTAACATTAACTTCAAAGGCTCTCAAACGCAGATGTCTCTGAGCGCGTAAAACATTGCGTTGAATGTTCTAAGGAAATTCCCTAACTAGGACTTAACTAAAAGAAGGAAGTTTATGTCCCCCCTCGAGGCGGGCTTGAGATACTTCTAAATATCATCGCACTTTTCACAGGGTTTTTATAGTGCCTGCGTGATTGGCGGCGTGGTGTTTTGTTACTTTTTAGGGTCCCATGGAATTGCGAAGGAAAACCTTTGTAATATTTTTCCTAGGGGTGTTATGGATAAAGTTATGCAGATATGACGAAGGCTGTATTTGCAGCAAATTGTGTCAAAAATTATTTAAATACTAATACGACAAAAAGTAGCCTTCCTTCTCCATACCATAGGCTATCTACATGCAAAATTTCATGATGATGGTTGAGTAGTTAAGGCTTAAAAAACAAACTCACATTTATAATATTAGTTAGGTTTATAGCAAATGAGTGAAATTGATTGGAATTAATGATGACATAGAGCTTTTCCTAGAAGTTTACGAGAAAATTAGTAAAAATATAAAAAAAAACACACGTCAAAATCAAAAAGTCATTTAATTAGTTTAGGCCCTATTAAGGCACTTATGAACGTTAAGTTGTATACATACAGTTGAATTTACCACCGGTCGTCGAACATAGACCCTCCATTTTGAAGTTGGTTTAAAAATACATTTTTTTTTACTGTTTTTTATAGGCCTGTGTTTGACCGCAATCTCACCACGGTAAGTGATGATGCGGCCGAAGGTGGTAAGTACACAAAGCCTAGAAGGAACTAGAAGGAACTAGCTCTCAATTGCAGCTGACGGAACACACCGATAGGTGCTTGGCGACAGATTTTTGAACTTGAGGGTGGTAGCCAGCCAGGCGAGTACTACAAAGTATCCTACCACCGTGCTATAGTTTCCTCACGATGTTTTCCTTCACCGAAAGCTCAAACTCATTGTAGGATTCGAACCCGGGACTTCGTCTCGGTATCCGACGTCAATACCATTGAGCTATCATCGCCTTATAAAAATATAATCGTATACGCACGGAATCCAATAATTACCTTAGCGCATAACCTCCGTATTTTTATTTACGTCTGAGAATTTCTCGAACATGTTCCCCACTGATGCTTCCCTTCACAGAAAAACAAGCATTGTGATAAGTATTTATGGGCTCTGAAATCTTGTCCCCTCTTTATGTGCAAAGTTAAATAAAGGGGATTGTGAAAAATAAAAATATATATTCTGTGCTAGGTTTATTTGTATCTTAAAAGTTGCGCTTTTTAGCTTGAATTAGAAATCAAAACATTTATACTGTTAAGTCGAGTTGGTCACAACACTAGCTCGACTCTTGCATCAGCGTGTCCCGTCACTAAAGGACTATTAAGAGTTTTGACAGATCGAAACAAGATGGTTTCCCGCATGTTTGGAAGAGTATTATTATGTGTCTTTAATAATTATTTTATAATTTTTAGGGCTTGTTTGATGTAAATAAGCTCTAACAATACCTAATAGCAATTCTTTATTACGTATTATGAATTTGTTACTATAAGGTGGCTCATTACGTGGAAGACAAAAATATATGGTTGCAGTAGCATCTCTCTGCATTTGCATCCCCACCTGGCTAAGTGGAAATTGTATGACTAAGCACAATAATGTATGTTGTATAAGTATTTGGAAAAAAAGCATTAATTTAAAAAAAATACTGTCGGAGTCTTCTCAGTTTAAATGTATTTCAAACCGGTGGTAAATTCAACTGTATGTACCAACTTAACGTTCATAAGTACCATACCAGGGACTAAACTGAATAAATTACTTTTTGATTTTGTATTTTTTTTGCCTTGAATAGGCACGTAAAATATGATTACCGATACCAATTATGCCATTTATTTTAATTAAAGTTTGTGGCAACACTGCTTACCTCCTTCAGAAATAATGTATGTAGCTTTTTTATGAAATTTGCATTTAGCGTACAAGCTTAACCCTTTTTCTAGTAAATTGATCAACGACAAGAACTTGTTATTCATTAAAGCTGACCCACTTGATCACTGAGGAGGTTCTATGTAGTGGAGCGACCTTTAATAAATTTTAATACATGCCTTATCACCGCAATATGCAAATGTGCGATATAAAAATGTTAATTACACCAACCCTTAAGCCTTGCATAAAGGGGTGTCGGGGTGAACGTGGCGTATTTTATAACGTATCATATTTTATTGAGCTGTGGTGATGTCTTTATTATATAGCTTTTGTTGCTTTGTTTAGAGGGTTGGAATAATAATTACGTATATAGGAAAGGGACTTAATGTACCTAACTACTGTTTTGTCGAGGTCCCTTAAGTTAGCAAAATTTAGTGCACTTGCTGTTAGTTTCTGAAAACCAAATTGAACACAATCTCTTGTTAAAATTAGGTATATACCTGTCATTGTTAATGTAGTCTGAAATGACAAGGACGGTTTCAGAAACTGGCAGTTAGGCTCTGAATATAGCAGGTTGTAAACGTTATTAGGTAAGTTAGCTAAACTACAGAAGTAGAGTGACTAATTAGCATAGTATAAAAAGCTTATCATCACTATACAGTCTAAAAGACTAAATATTGCTTTGTTAAAGGCTCGTGGATACACATACATTTTGTCACAGCCATTGAATTATTACACAGCGTAATAATTCAATGGTCACAGCATTTGAAGTATCAAATGCTGTGACAAAATGTATGTGTATTTACTGAACTTGAGTTTTAGTGAAGGAAAACCGCGTAGAAGCCATAATATCACAGTACTTTGCAGTACCCGGCTCAGATACTGCTCATTTTGACAATTAATCTATCAATAAATTAAATTATTAAAAGAAACAAAACCCCGAACGCGTAAAACAAAAAATAACTGAAAAGATAAAAAAACAAGCTCTTTAATCTATAGAATTTTCAATATTACTTGAATTTTATAAGGTATTGCAGTCGGGGACAAACCAATAACCTAAGTAGGTATGTATTTTTTTGTAATATTTGTTTATTTTTTCAGTTGTTTCTTTTAATAATTTAATTTATTTCAGACTTTTTAGTTTTATTAATGAATGAGTTGTATGTATTAGTAAGTAAATAAGTGGTACGACGGTAAAGTAAGGCTAACAACCATCGCAACTCTGTGAGTTACGTACGGTACCGCTCAGTACCTACCTACCGTAGTTTTTTGCAGTTTACGTCAAAACTGTAGCATAAAAGTATTATAATATATACATATCTGGAATGGGCTATTTATAAGCTTTCATTTGATATCTATATTATTATAATAACGAAATTTTTTTTTTAATACCCCCCTCTTTTTTATTCGTAGATGCCATATTAAAATAATATACCCTATATCACTCCCACAGTTAAGACGAATACTCTTTCCGGGTCAGTCGGGTAACAAAACCAGCTACCAGTGTATTTCAGCAACTGCGAGCCAAGAACCAATTTCTTTGAGTGTTTATCACCTTTGTGGCCAAAGGTCATTATCAATTACCGCAGCGAGATTGTGGTCAAACACATGAACATTACAAATACTTTGTGTACTTACAACTTTATTGAGGTTATGAGTAACAAATTGGTTAATAATATTTTGACTCCATAAATGCATGCTTGGAATAGAATGACCATACACCAGAACTCTCCCATCCGCCACTCTCCAAAAAATGGCGAATGACACTGAAAAAAATGATCTACAAAACTATTTATGTAAGTTGACGTTTTGTTGTCGGGAAACTAACTAACTAAACTAACAAAAACTAGTTTTGTTACTGGTAAGATTAGTTCACAAGTCACTCTGTTTAGGTTATTGGTCGTCAAATTTTGTGTTACTGTAAAATAAAATTTTGTAGTCATATGTAGTCCTTTTTTTCAGTGATACCGCATAACAATCTAATCCTGCCAGAATTAACTTTGAAACCAAAGAGCAAACTTTTTCAAACAAAATCAATAACCATTTTGTGTCCAACGTTTTCCAATGAATGGTGCCTATTGTACCCCTACCTACAGATCCATACCATTCCTAATCCCAACCGGCGGGTGGATTTGCATCCAATGAATATTTGTTCAAAACATTTTGGCTCTACCCGGCCGCCATTGTCAACTTCACAAAACCAATCTAAATTGAAACATCTGCTTTGGAAAATGTTACTTTAGTGTAATCATTTTAGGATATCGACGCGTGTCATTTAATACTGGTTTTCGTGTAGGATAGAAATATTCGATTTTGCTGTTAAAGTGAATGTTACGGTATAAAAGGATGATATCTTATTTTCTGATTATGATAGAGAAATATTATTTTAGCTTTAGTATTTCATGCATTTTCAAGTTGGAACGTAATTAAAGGTACCACATTATCAGGTCGAGTTTTTGGTCACCCAAAAAGTGTATATTATGAACTATTACCTATTTATCACGTATCCTATAAAGGATCCATAGCCATGGCGTACACGCCAAGGGTACAGCTGCTGGAATCGAGCCGTAACGTCAACTTCATGGTGTTCGTGGTGAGAGCAGAGTTTCAACGTGTTTTCTACATCTCGCCTCGTCATGAAAGAGGACTTTTGGCAGCAGCGCCTGGTTTTCCGTTCCGGACAAGTGCCACACGATCGTACAAAGACATAGTGCTGTAGTGCTTATTAACATAGGCTTAATTTTTTATACTAACAAAAATGGTTTTAATATAATATTTATGTTACTTTGTAAGGTCTATGGACAGGTAGCCTGAAAAAAGATTTATTATTATTATCTACTGTTAAAAAATAATCATTATCGATACCATATTTTTATCAAAAGCAAATTTTAATAAAATAAAACAATATCAAACACAACATTATAATTATTAATCTAAATTACACATTAGGAGTTATTGAGGCACTATTAACAAAAGCTATATCTAACGTCCGCACGCGTCGACCGCCCGAGCAATAGTGAAAAATGGTACGTCGGGGTTTGCAAACGTAGCCACAGATTAAAGGTTTCCACACACAGCTGAGACACCACACCAAGTTACGTTGGTTGGTTCAACCATTCGACCAAGCATAGACAAAAACTAGACCGCGTCCACATCATGTTTTTGTCGTTACAATATAATATGTATGGTACGATTGGTTGAAATATTAAAATTGTGACAAGGTAACAAACACTACAGATTTACTTTTATAATTATAACAAAGTGCCTAAGTATCCGCCATTTTGATAAATTAGGTACTCTTTAAAAACTTGACACATTATTTCTCACCTGCCAGTGTCATCAACACGAGCAAAAAAGAAAAACTATTAAACCTTTTTGTAATATAAAACCTCTGTACATTTAATATTAAATTAGCAAGAAGGTAAGTTAACCTTCAACTTTCGACCTTTTATAAAATGAAAACGTTGATACATCACGGGCCTAATCGCGAAAAAAAACTAAATGGCCTACAAACGCCGCGATATAAAAGAGAATACCCCCTAAACAAAGGACTATCTAAACGAAACGAGAACAGCTATAACTCTATACGTCTAAAGGGACCGTAATAAAGGCATCATAGCAAAATTACTTTTTTTTACTTCGGACCAAGTAGCAGGCAGTAAAGTATGTAAAGGCGCGATTATGGTGAAATGTAGAAATATTAAAATGTTTTGTTTCTTTTCTTAATTCTAATAGGCCTTCACAAGCACTACTTATACCGAAAGTTCGGAAAATTTTGTTTTTTTGTTTGTTTAAACAGGCTAATCACTGGAACTACCAGTCGGATTCGCAAAATTCTGTCAGTAATAGGAAGCTACATTACCCCCGAGTATTATAGGCTACTTTTTACACGGGAACGCGGGTGAAACCGATCGAGACAGCTAGTATACTGATAATATAATAAAGCTTAAGGGTTTGTTTGTGTGATTTTTTAAACACGCTAATCTCTGTAACTGCCAGTCGGATTCGAAAAATTCTTTAACTAGTAAGAAGCTACATTATCCCTTTATGACTTTTTATCCCGGGTACGCGGGTGAAACCACGGGGGACAGCTAGTCTACCATATAATTGAACTGTAAAGTGTCAACATAATCACAACTAATATGTGTTGTTTTAGTATTTGGCTACGACTTTCACATACATAAGTCTACCCAAAGCTAAGTGAATAACAAACGCTTATCTCCCACTGCCCATAATCTAGAAATGCCCTTACGATTCCCGGGGCAGTAAAACGCACTCGGTCACAAACGCTGCGACAATTCGGATAGAATGTTGACCGCGAGATCTGTTCTCTGAAATGCTTGGCTGGAATACGGGCATTATAATTAACTAGTATTTGATATGCGGTTTGGCTTGTGTTCTTGACGATTATTATTTGAATTGTCAAATTAAATATGGCAGGCCCAAGTCTGCTATTACAATTGTGTTCTAATAAAATTGACAGCTTTTACAGTTTTAGTAGTTAACTAATTCAAAAGCGTCGAAAACCATACTGAATTTTGTAGATAACTCAATGGTAATGGAGTTTTAATGGAGTCGTGTCAGAATGATTATGAAAATACCAGATTTCCCTCCCTGATATAGAAAATTATTTTGTTTATCGGTATAGAATATTATTATATGCACTAAAAAACTATTAAAATTAGCAAATAATAATATGTTAATTCCAACCGGCACATCACTATTTGGATTAAAATATTTGCTTGCTTTGTTAGTTGTTTTTCATGCTGAGAATTTCATAGCCATGGCTAGATGACTAAAAAATTCTATTTAGTCCGTCTTTTGGATTATCAATAAATATTAGACACGTATTTTTTTCTTATGTCAATTAAACAAAACAATACGAAGATATCGTGTGACGTCACGTTAGAGTACACTTTTCGAACTTTGCCTCACTTTATCTTTGTAAATGAATGATTTTGTAAACCAAAAAATACGTGTCCAATATTTTTTGATAATCTAACTGACTGACTAATTAGAATTATTATTTTTGTACCTACGAATAATCCCTATTATTTTCAAACGCACTGACAGTCATCGAGATATAATTCTGCATAATAGCTATTAAAATTATCTCTAATCTTCTAAAGTATGAAACTGCTGCATTTTTACTATCATTTCAAAATGGTTACAGATTAGCAGAAGAAGTCATTTAATACTCTAAAACTTGATGACTTAATGCATGTTGAAACACCCTCACAGCGTTGCATTATCATACAATACCATCGTATATTGTACTCTCTCACTCGCATTGCGACAGAAAGAGACAGCTCATGTTTGAAGTGAAGTTTAGTTACAGCAGTTAGTGGAACGTGTTTACTTTGTTCTCGCAAACTATAGTAGTGGATTAATGGAAAACAAATATGCGGGGTTATACGTTATTTTGCATGTACAGGCCTGATGCGAGTTTAATGTTTGGAATTTCTTCGGCGCATCGGATTGCTGCTTTAGTTTTTACTACGGCGTAGCTTGTTGTTGAATTTGTCACGGAATTCTTTGAAAATGTTACTTTCTTTTGTGAGTCTTTATGGACGTATTTAAGTGTTTTAGACTCGTGTTGCATAGAAAAAGCATTAATAGTGAACTGAATGGATTTCCGACATGCTTTTTTGACATGAATAATGTTTTTCTTGTGATAAATTATCACTAAATTCCGTACTGCAGATGTAGCTAAAATTTAAAGGGGCACCTTACACTATCAATTTTAGTTTGGGCTATCCGAAAACTAGCACTCTCACTGCATTAGCTGAGATTATCTAATAATATTATTTTTTATAAATAAATTAAATTTTATTTTTATTAAAATTATTTGTATGCCTTTCTGGCCTCAGCTCGTATCTCAGCTTTTGTTTTTGTGAGTCCAGACTTTTCTTTCCTGTTGACAATCGTTTGAAATTGGAATATGTATAATTTTTTTATGACAGATGCTGGACAGTCCTGGTTGATTGCCAGTGCGTTGCCAATATTTACAAAGCCAGGAAGTCAACTGACGTTTTCTACTCTTAATCCTTTCTTACTCCTTATTGTTTTTTATACAATCCAACCTTCATCGTAATAACGGCAGCGTTGTGTGACGGGTCGCTTACTTCCCTCCAATATGGCGAGGAGGGCGATGGCTGCCACACGCGTCATACTTGTGAGCAGGTGCTGCTTGTGGGGGCTGGTATGCTTAAGTTTGCTATTTATTACCGCCGCGCAGGGGCACGCAATTGTTGTCAGTGCGATTAGAATATAAATATTATGTAACGAATCTAAGCTTGTTTTCAACCGACTTCAAAAAAAGGAGGAGGTTCTCAATTCGGTTGTATTTTTTTTAATGTTTATTACCTCATAACTCCGTCATTTGTGAACCGATTTGGAAAAATCTTTTTTTATTTGAAAGGGTTGGTTATTATACTTCCCGTTTGGTCCGTATCAGATCAGGATTTGATTACTTCTTAGTATAATTTGAAGACTGTTTAAGTTTTGTGTAAAACAGTCCAATTATTTAAAGAGTAATTGCTGAGTTTATTGCCAGCTTCTCTCAGCAAATGCAACTTTCCGAACCGGTATTAGAGTATTGGAGTCAGACTTTTCATAAGTGCCTGCGAAGGTCTATTTGAATAAATGATTTTGAATTTCAATTTGTTTATGACTTATTATTTACATAATAAATATTGCAAGAAAGCTGTTAAGTGAAATAATAACATCCTCATTTGAATTTCCTATAAACTTAATCCATATTAGAACGTAGGAACGATAGTGGTCAATGCATTTCATTGCAACATACGTTCGCGACTTCTTTATGACATTCGTTTGTTCCCGCCCGGCGCCCGGCTAACTCCACATGTGTTATTGGTTGAATTTATCCGGAGATTTTAATTCCATTGCATGGGTTTTTATTTCCGGTGGTGTTTGCCTTCGCCTTTTTGTGTGGATTCTGGGTGTTTGGAGTTATGGTCACTCTTAATTGAAACGGGAGGATTTTTGGGAATGGTGTGCTGTTTTGTATTTTTTAATTTAGCTACATATAAAATGAAATTTCTGTCTCACCAAAGGTTTAAGGCTGTGTTTAAATAAGCCGCTGATAAAATCTAGTATTTTATATTACTACAGTGAATATCGGTCTTCTACCGGATTGGTAAGTAATTAGTTAAAATGTAAAATTATGTTCTGATAAATTATAGCTTAGGATATCTTCACATACGGCCTTACAATCATAAATTAATCGCTTGGCTCGCGGTTAAAAATATAACAATGACATCAATAGTTATAATAGGACACGCGTCCCTCGCGAGAACCAACGGGTTAAGGAAAGCTTTTACTAAAAGAAACAGACAGTTATTATACAACTTTATTAATATTTAATTTTATAATGAAACCCAGGTTCAGAATAAACAGCCATGTTCTAGCACACAAAAAATGACCCAGGTGGGAACAGAACCTGTGGCGCGGCGTTCTTAGTGCCTAACTATTGATGAACTTTCCTTCGTGATTGTTAAAGGTCATCGAACTTCCCAAAATAGAAAAAATCCATTCAATCCTAACAACAAAGGCAATCTACACTAACAAGATAACCGTAGACTAACCGAATCCAAATCCAATTTCCTACGGGAAAAAATCAAGACAAATTGCGTGCCATCTAACTTCAGGTATAAACCTCCTAAATTCGGGTGACACTACTCTCGCAATAACAAATATGGAGATGCAGGTCTACGACAAAAGGAGGGGTAGTAAATAATTTGTTCGGGCGACATCTGGGTGCTTCCCCTTCGGTGTAGCCCTGCGGAGCGGCGAGCGAATTGCAAACCCCTTGGAAATGGGAGAATAAAACGGTCACACCCACCGTGCTATTGAGTTTTATAAGCTACACAGTGCTGCTGAAATTGGATAGCAAATATGTTTAGGCTTTGATATATCTTTAGAGCTGATATTGTAATAGGTAGGCATAGTAAGTCAGGTTAGGTTGTTTTCAAAATTAATTTCAGATATAACGGAGTATGCTCCAAAACGAATAATACTCAATACAATTTTGTACACAACATCCAGAAGTTAATATAAGCAATGAAGTTCAAAGCTTACACGTGCTGAAACACTCGCATTGTTTAATCAGTAAGGAACTTAATGTAGCTTTTTAAATTGCTGTTTTACCAAGATCCCTTCACGACCTATTCAATATAGGAACAAAAATAATAAATATCAAACGAGTGCGGACTGCTTGTTGATAATGTCGTCGTCAGCCATAGAAATCTAAAATGACAATTTTGTTTCTGACGAAACATGTATATAGAAATACAATATTGTATCAGCTCCCCTAGACAAGATGGTTGTTTTTTTTTTTTTTTTTTTTTACTGTTTATAGGCCTGTGTTTGACCGCAATCTCACCATGGTAAGTGATGATGCGGCCGAAGGTGGTAAGCACACAAAGCCTAGAAAGGACAATGGATGTCGACAATCGACATCGCTAGTAAACAATTCCATACAAAAGTTGATCGTTTACTAACGATGACGATGTCGGAAATCATCTTGTCTACTGACCACTCGAAGTAACTAAAATGTCTTATAATAAATTCAAAGATTTCATAAACCAGAGGTTAACTGACAAAGTACTACTACCAATGTAACGTTCATAAGTGCCTTACTAGGGCCTAAACTGAATAAATGACTTTTTGATTTTGATTTTGACCTACAGTTAAAGTTTAAATTCGATTTTTTTCTTCGTTCGTCATTCTAATCAGCCGTATAGCTCATGCTATACCTTAACTCCCGCCAATCCATAAGATGGTGAATATGGATATAAAAAAAATATCACCCGCGGCATTTCTACCGGATAACTCTGAAATGGATTTTTAAAGATACCTTTAAAGATTTTCTTTTGATGACGACAAACAAAGGTGGAATAATAATTTGGAGTCTTTTTTGAGAAGAAGCGTCAATTTTCGTCGTTAGGATTATTGGGAATATGATACTTTTGTCTTTTGTTTTAAAAATGTTCGATGTTAAAATATAAATGACAAAGGAAAATTGCTTCTTTTTAACCGACTTCAAAATAATTGAACTGTTTTACAAAAAAACTTAAACCGACTTCAAAGTACACTAAGAAGTAATCAAATCCTGATCTGATGAAAATTGGACCAAATGGAATTGTAAATAAAAAAAATTCCAAATCGGTTAATAAATGACGGAGTGATGAGGTAGCAAACATAAAAAAACATCCGAATTGAGAAACTCCTCCTTTTTTTGAAGTCGGTTAAAAAGGAGGAGGTTCTCAATTCGGTTGTATTTTTTTCACTTCCCGTTTGGTCCCATTGTCATCAGATCAGGATTTGATTACTTCTTAGTGTACTTTGAAGTCGGTTTAAGATTTTTGTAAAACAGTCAATTATTTATATACAATTTAAATAGTACTTCTATAAACTGTGAGTATGATCATTATATCCACAAATACCATCGATATGTATTGAGAATTAACTCTACATTTTTAAAATTAGTCTAAAATATAAAACTTTAAACTCATCAGCTTATAATGTCCCACTGCTGAGCACAGGCCTCCTTTCACAAATGAGGGTGAAAGGGAATATGCAGATACTCCACCACGTATGCCCACTGCGGATCGGTGGAGGTAGGCTAGTGGTCAACCTACTGTTGGAATTTTTCAAGCCACCTAGGAGGCATCCAACTAGCTTAACGACTATCACAATTAATTGATAACCGTAATATGTGATAACTTTAACCTATTCAGTAGGTAAGTAGTGTAAAAATGACAAACCAATACAAATAAATAACGCCAGCAAACCAAATAAACAAACACCTGAAACGACTGGCAATTTTATTACATGTACACCGTTTTAGATGGCTGCTCCTGATAATCGCAACATAGGATATACTCGAGTAGAAAAAAGTGTAGTAATAAATCTTTTACCTGTCAAGTGAGTACACTTAACTGTAGCTGAATAAATCAAGACATGTCTTCTCATAGATCTCATCGAAGGATCAGGAAGTTTTGGAACGGAATTTGGGCCATGAAATTCTGAAAATGTGGGAAAACATAATACATTGTACCTACTTATAAGATTAGGTTTGTACAGGGAATTTTTTACCCGCCTGGGTGGCTCCTAGCGTCAAGTAGAAAATCGTCAAGCACCTCCTGTTTCATCATCATCATCTCATATAAGGCAGGAGCAATTTTGAAAGTCAATAAATAAGGCGTTGAAGCCTGACTCGTTTATTGTCTATAGTAAATAAAATCTTTGATGATTATCGCTTTTGACGAGCAATAATAGTGGCGCCGTAAGTGTATAGGAACTTTTTTGTGACACTGTAAAAGAACCCGACCTTTGGTAATTAATCGATAAATATGAACTATATACATACTAAATGAATGTCTAAGAAGTTGATTTTGATGTAATTTTAACAGTCAATGAATTCCTCAACCTGTAAACTTAGGTGGAAATAGGTGGCCACAACTGGATCAGTAGTGATTTTACTCCTTTCATCTTTAAAAATTTATAATATTTATCTCGAGACACACTTCTACAAAACCTAAAAGATACATAAATAAACTATAACTAATCAACACGATACTCATTTTTGAATTAAAGGTGATTTTTATAAATAAAAAATCCTTAACGTGGCCTCAGCCGGGGCTCTTGCCCTATTTTATAAATGATTCTGAACAAATCACTTAAAGTACTTTAAAAAAAAATCAAATTGAGACAGAACTTATTTTCTTCTCCTTCAATAACTTTGCGCTTTGCTGAAGAATTTTATGAGTTGCTCATATTACCAAATCAATTGAGTTTTCAAGCAACGAGAATATTTTACAGCTGAATTATGTATGCTACTAGTAACCTAGAAAACTTAACTAAGACTTATTACTTTTACCGCCCATCTATTTTCCAATCAGCTTCCACTTATACATGCCCACTCCGGCAACCTTCGGCAACCATCGGCTACGTTCAGGACACGAAGGGATGCCATTAATCTATCTTTATTACCGGCCGTTTGATAAGGATGAATTCACACAAAAGTGTTTATGTGCGGGCCAAAGATGACTGGCAGGATTCGCGGAATTGGCATTGCCGTAAATACTCATAAGATTGCCAGTGTTGTGCTAAGACATGGAAAAAATATGCAGGATTTATTATTGCTCCTATATTTATTCTTCTGTAGCACAGTAACAGATTGATCGTTTTAGCTCCTTTATTAATTTTGTTATTTATTATATATTTGTATCTGACCACAATCTCACCGTGATAAATGATGAATTTGTGGCCAAAGGTAGTAGGTAAGCCTACAAAAACTAGTAGAGAACTTACACAGCATTTAAGTGATAAATCGAACTGATTATTAATGAGTAAGAAGATATAATTTCGCAGTAACTTAATGGAACCTTTTTTCATTGAGGAAATTTAAGCTAACAATACATGGTAAAAAACAAAAGGCAAAATTGCGAAGGTAATTTATTTCATACAAAGCAAGTAAACATTACAACTTCATAATAACCAGAACTCCTTCCATTACTCCACTTCACTTATCAGTTTCATACCAAAGTGCTGTAAAGGTTTAGTTTTATACTAAAGTGCTCTAAAGGTTCTGGAGTCTGGCAAAGTTGGGAATAGCCAGCAGGCATCAGGGAATCGGGATATTCGCACGAGTCGCCCCGGGGCTGGTCGGGTATGCTTACTTCTTATATCATTGGAGCTCTTCTGCGTGGACTGTGTGTTACACTGATACGTAATAATACACTAGTTTTCATAGGTGCATAATGGGCAGAGGCTAAAGAAGAGATAGAAATATATAAGAAGTAAAGAAATGCCTTAATGACTAAAACGAAATAAAAGGACCACATATTGCACCGGAAAATATAATATTTGTATTACCATACTATAAGCCAACGTGACAATTCTATTTTTGATGGTTGATTCTACGGGTGAAGCGTCAATGCGTATCAAAGAAATAAACAACTCACACTCACTATAAATGCTAAATAATACTACCAGTACTAGTATAAAAGTGTGATTCAGACGATAAAAATGTATTACGGATCTTTTTGAAGCAGTTGGTACACAAAAAAATATCGCTTCCATGTTTGTTTATGAACAAAAACTTGTTTTTTTTATAAACATTTATTAAACCCAACCATCACCAAAATTACAAATTCAACATCGCCAAACTGTTAATGCAGTTTGTAGGCATAACGCTCTTGACACATATATGACCTAAACATATATCAGCATGTCCTTGCAACACAATCACTACAATGACATGATCATATACATAATTAGGTACATTTGCTCACTACCTTTCTCATTAACCATAACACAGTTTATCCTTTATTTTTTTTTTACATTCCTCACACACATTTTACAAATGAATTCAAAAAAATTTTGACAACAACAGTTCCCTTGTTTTCCGTTTCAATCCAAGTTTAGTTTTAATATTCGCATCTCTCAATACACGGTACTTATTGTATAATCGTGTACAATAGTAACGCTTGCATGTATGCCTCGTGAGCTTGTTAAAGTTCTCTAAAGACTAACCCCTTATTCATAATCGCTTTTTAACTAAATCAGTGTATTAGTGTGCCCCGTCTCACTCTTTCGATCACCAAATGTCACCTGTCAGATAAAGACTTCGGAATTTTAGCTAATCAACGTTTGATAACTTCATTATGAATAAGGGGGTAGATATATTAAAGTTATTTACCATACAATTTATACTCCAACAAATAAAAAATTACTCGTGCTCGCTTCGGTGTAACACACGCCCTATTCGTACATTCATACAAGCGTTTGTTTTGATGAGCGCGCCTTGATACCGCACGGTGTGATAACTGAACCCTTTCCATTCTGGTACTATCGCCCTTTATTGCCCTCATAGGGAAATGTTCCACGTTATATATGGCAGGCCCTTTTGTTTGCTTTCCTTTGTCTATTATATTTTTTAAGACGACCTTATCGATGTAGGTCGAAAGATTAGATCTCTGTATAGATTTGTTTGCGTACATTTTAGATGGTGATCTTCTTGCTTGTTTTTTGGTGTTGTATTACGTATAGAAGGTGTTTTTGTGGGTTTGTTTTATCTATTAAATAATAGTTGACTAAAACAAATTAGTATAGCGATAATGCCGCTTGCTATAGTAATTTTTTTTTTTAATTTTTTTTTGTTATTATCTCGGTTCATTCTGTCATGTATCTTAGTATAGCCATGTTGTATTCACATATTACAGAATAAAAGGCAGATGGAGCGCGTGGAATACGAAAGTGACGCCAAAAAAGCAAATACAAATTCAAAATCAGATGCCTGGTAGGTCGTTTTCCAATGTGTAATCTGTGGTTGTATTTTATATATTTTTTTATTTTAGTATTTTTATATTTTTATACGACTAAGTCGGTAAACAAGCATACGGCCCGTCTGATGGTAAGCGGTTACCGTAGCCATATGGACGCTTGCACATGAAGCATCAATCACGCGTTACCGAACTCTCCCCTATGAGCTCTGGCGACCTTACTCACGCGCAGGAACACAACTATCAAATATCAATTATATCAAATACAAATATCTATTCCTTTGTGATACTTACTATGTTTTATTGACGGGCCATTTGGCGCAGTTGGTTAAGGTTCATCTTACGCGCCGCAGGTCGTGGGTTCGATTCCCACACAGGACATGCATTTGTGTGCATGAACATGTCTGTATGTCCTGAGTCTGGGTGTAATTATGTATATTAAGTATGTATTTACAAACAAAAAGTAGGTTGCCAAGCTTGCATTTTGGTGAAACTATTATAACAATACAATAAAATAAATTAGTGTCGCTACAGCACTCGCACGAGGTGGTTTTATTTATACTCCTGGGAGCCGCCTCCCATCATCATCATCATGTAGCACAACATCATCAGTGTGACGCCATCAGCCCACACTGAATTCATATCATCATATGTAGGGGTTACGCCCCTACAATATGTATTATATCAGTTAACTGGTTTCCATAGTACAAGCTCTGCTTAGTTTGAGATCAGATGACGGGGTGTACAAAAAAAATATATTGAATATCCCTTCAAGTTAGGAAAGAAGAAATTTTCTTCAGGAACTTCAAAATTACTTATAGTTTCGCTTGTCTCTACAGAAAATTCATTCAATTCACTTCCCCTCCGAGCGATAGTATCGCACAATTCAAACGATCTTCTCATTCATTCCGAATATTTCATTTGGGAGCCGATTCCGCTCCGTCACCTTATGAAATAAAATGAATACCGCTGTGTAAGTATACTTTTTGTGTAAAATATTTGGTGGCAATAGTTGGAGAATATTGAATGGATCAAAGGCTACAAAGGTGAATTGATATGTTTGTGATATTTTGACGCACATTAGGTTGAAACTAAAAACAGAAATTGAAATTCCTTCCTTCTTCCTTGCAGCATTACCTAGATTTCTTATATTAGCTAACTACGAGAAAACTTGCAAATATGTATTAATATAAGGTAACTTTAGAGTAGAGGACCTAACGCTGAACTGCTTACTGTATATCACATATTTAACGTTAGTTCTCGCGAGGGACGCGCGTCCTATTATAACAATTGATGTCATTGTTATTTTTTTAACCGCGAGCTAAGGTATGAACATAGCTAATGAATAATAATATACTTACCCCCTTATTCATAATAATGTTATCAACGTTGATTAGCTAAAATTCCGAAGTCTTTATCTGACAGGTGACATTTGGTGATCGAAAGAGTGAGACGGGGCACACTATTACACTGATTTAGTTAAAAAGCGATTATGAATAAGGGGGTAACTCTTTACATATAAAATAAAACGAAGGTCTCTCTGTCGAGAACCACAACATCGACTTTGATTCGCTTGTTACATTACCTAGGTACCTAGGTCTTTATGTAATGACTTTAACTTTATATCATTACGTTGTGACAAAAGGGAGTTGAGCACTGACCGTTAAACAAGTCGCCATTCAAGTCCACAATGACCCAGGCAATTTTTTCCTTCCTTCAGACTCGTTCTCGGACGAGCGATGAAGAAACTGATGTTACACGCTTGCTCAAAAAATGCTTATTCACTATAGACTTGAAGGTGTCCAAATTATAGAGTCAGAAACTATAATAAAACTATAAACTACTCCGGTCTACGTAAAATTAAGAATACATCAGTATTTCATTGCTTCCTGATTTATGATACCCAGTGGAGTAGAATAAGAGCTAAATCACTAGTATCTAGAGCCACGACACATCTCAAGATGAGCCGTGGCTCACGAGCCTACGTCTCGGTGGGGGTATAATGGAAATCAATATCGCTCCCCGCGAGTCCGAGCCCTTCTCTTAGCACTCAGTTTCGGAAACGAACACAGAAATAAATAGAGACGTTGTTAAACTTTTAAGAAAAGTTTTAAGGGAGGTAGATCATAGCGTTTATTCGCTCAAAGAGCAGCTCGACTGGGGAAGTACCTCCACCTTATAGAATACCGCAGCCAAATAACTTTATGTTGTGTAAAGTTGTGCGCCTGCGCGTGAGTAAAGGTCGCCAGAGCTCATAGGGGTGGGGGGAAGGGTCGGTAACGCGTGAGCGATACTTCGTGTGTTGCAAGCGTCCATATGGCTACGGCAACCGCTTACCATCAGGCGGGCCGTATGCTAGTTTACCGACAACTCGTATAAAAAAAAATGTACTCATCTAGCTGTTCCGTACGGTTTCAGCCTCGTTACCGGGATAAAAAATCTATAGCCTATGTCCTTCTCCATACCATAGGCTATCAGCATGCCAAATTTCGTGATGATCCGTTGAGTAGTTGAGGCGTGAAGGCGTAACATGTAGAGAGTTAGGATGTAGTTTTTGTTCGAAATGTTTGCTCCGGTCTTTTTGTTACAAAATAGACAGAACGTACCTTTTTTGGTATCGCTTTATATCGATCTCTTTATTAATATAAACATAATCAAACCACACCAATCGTATATCAGGTGTATCTATGGTAGCTTCATCATACTAAGTCCTAGAATCTAAACTGAAAAAAAAAAGCTTTGAATCCTTAAAAGGATAACTCATAGTTTTTAATAAATGAAACTATTGTAATAAAATTCAGCTCCATGCATCTCCTATTCAGTATCACACACATCCGTCTCTTCTCCTCGCTTTTAAATACAACGGGAATGATTCGATAACTCTACATAGTATAGTCGTAGGTGATCGTATCGTGTTTGTGACATCGATACCTCGTTATACAGCGCCGCAAAAATTTGGCACGTTGCGTCGTTCAGAGAAAAATTGTCGCTGGAAAATATATGACCTCTCAAAAGCTCTTTGTGGTTACTAATGAATGCTTGGTGAATATTATTTTGTGTTATTAAGACTTTATGGCGTAGAATTCTTAATTTTGAAAATATACTCGTTCTGGTATGCATATTTCAACTGGTGTATTTGAAAAGATTTGAATAGTTAACTAGTTATAAAGCATTTTATGAGTTAGCAAAGGTGCAAATATTTTTAGTTAAAAACTACAATAATGTTGCGTTCGAAACTAGTTTCCACTTCACGTTTTCACCCGCGTTCCCGTGAGACCTATTGATTTCCAGAGTTTTTTTTTATTTATTTACCAATACATAATTACAGTGTTAACAAAAATTAATATTCCGTCAAATCGCAGAACGATTTGTCGACAGAACAGCCCTCGTTCTTGTAGGCTATAAAATAACATAACATTGGTACCTACCCACATTTATATAATTCCGCTAATCTTGTTGCAACAAAAACATTTTTATTCTACGTTTAAACCTTAGATTTAACACCATCAAACAAATCATGTGGCAATTTATTAAACAGCGTTGGAGTCATCCAACGCCTCGTTCGTTTGCCGTAATAATTGCATACCCTGGGTATTGCATACCTTGGTCTATTTGACCCACGGGCTAGAAAGCTATATTCCTTTTCCTTCTTGTTATCCTGTATGTTATATTGTTCTAATAATATTAAAGATTTAACTTTTTCATGTACACTTAATATTTTACATAATCCAAACAATTTATTATTTGGATTATGTTATTAAAAATATTCGTTGTAATATTCTAGAACATATTCTATCTGTTTGCTAAATTTCAATCAAACCGTTCAGTCGATTTTACGTGACAGAGTTGTTTGGAACTCTGGAATTCATCGTCAGTCTTCACAAACTTTCGCTTTTATAATGGTAGTAGGATTGAATTTTTTTCTTGAATTCACAGTTGCAATTCATCAAATCCGAAACTGAATCTGAAATCAACTTAAATTGTTTGAAATGAAAGACTAAATTACCAAAATTATTTGAATGACATACTCTTAGGATCTACTGTGAAATCGTTTAATAAATCGTGTTTGATATTTTGCCTGTAGATTATTCAATGAAAGTCTTTGTTGCAAATCAAATGTAAACACTTTAATAATAATGAAAACTCACAAGTATTTTTATATTTTATAGTAGACAATGCAAACGCGGACACACAAGGCGCCATCGGACTTAAGAGAGAAAGTGTTGCCAGTCACATTTTAATCGCATTACAATCGATACATTTTAGCTGCAAAATGTTGCTATATTTAATAAATCGTTTAGCTTCTTTTTCTTTTCAACAATAATGATAGAGTAGCTTTTTAAAACATAGCTTTCTTGATTTATTTATTCAAAGATATAATATTAAAATATGTTTGCCCCAAAATAGAGATAGTTCAATCAAAATAGGTGTTCTTATGTTATCATGTCTGGCGCTCCTCCTGAATTTTGTCGAGACTTTGACGTCCCAGTTTTGAACAAGCTGGGAAGTGGGACAATACGTGTTTATTGGAAACTTTTTGTTTATGTTCCTTATCCGTTATGCTATTTTTTATGGAATATAGCCATTGAAATATAAAACTAAAGAAATGTAACTCGAGCTCAAAAATCATTCCACGCAAACCGAACCGCGGTGGGCGTTGCCAAAAAAGAGAGACTCATCGCGCTGACAGGTCGCCGGTATCATTGAGTCGATGCGTTCGTGTCGCGAGGGACTTAGAACTGTGATTATTATTGTGTTTTGCGTTGTTTACATTGTGCAAATATGCCGTCATGTGTTGTTAAGTGGTGTAGAAGCCATACAGATATGAAGAATGCTGGAATCACTTTTCATATGTGACTAAATAAACATTTTGAAATCCTATACTTGTGACTCTGGAAAGTGTTATGCAACATGAACGCAACATGCGTATTTATTTAACACGTTTTGATATTTCACTTAAACTGTTATGCACTAGTACCTATAATTATAAAGAGGATAGAACCTTTGTGGCATAGCGTGCCAGCCGCCATTTTAGTTTTTTTTTCAATGTTGCGGCGCACGGTGTTACTTATGTATATGGGTAGAGGACACTTATACAAACAAAAAATGTTAACCAATATGGTGGCCTAAAGTGTCACGTTTCCGAGATATTTGGAGGTAATATCCAAATAAATAGTTAAATCGGTAAAACTTTCCAAGACGGGACGTGGGGTAGGGGGGAGGGGGGTATGCGAGGGGGTACGGGGAGGGATGCTTGCTGGTCGCCTATGCCTGCTCTCCCTCCGCGCCGCCGGCTTTTTATATACACTCTAGGGGTAGTGACCACAAGACTACAAAGAGTGGGGGTGCGCTGAGTTGGTTTTTGAACCGTTTGAACCTACGATTTTTCTTGTAAAATGTATAATTGCAGTTTTTTATACATATAAAATAAGTTTGGATAAAAAAAAACCTATCAAAGTTGAATTTCAATATAAATACATTTAAAACTCATCTCATTTGGCTGTATGGACTACACTTTTTCCTAAAGAAACGCAACTGTCATGTCAAAAGTCGCAAAATTGTGATTGTATTAACAAATTTCAATACAAACTATGAGGTTGCTTCAAGAAATGACTTTGCAGAAAGACTTCTTAGATAATTTACTATCTGTTAAAAAAAATTGAATGCCCAGACCAGCGTCACGTCTCAACGTTTATCCGTTAAATCAACCTGGGTACTATTATTTAAATACAATTCAATGCATATAAACACGTAATAAGTTCATTTTTAATGATTGTCGTTATTCTTATATGGCGATCTTTACCTCCAAATATCTCGGAAACGTGACACTTTAGGCGCCGATTCCACTGAAAAGAGTTCTAGAGTTCCGAGTTCTGCATTCCGTGTTGACTATTGTGCACACAGCAAGCAGTCTAGAGTTCTAGAGTTCTGCAATATTCGCTACTGATCACACATCATACACTTTTTTTACTTTCAAAGGTGCCACATAGCTTACAAAAAATAAAAAGTAAACACATGAACAAGCTTACTTATTTTTCATAACACCATTCACGTATCTCCTGGGGGCCTACCACAAGCTCTTAAAACAAGGTTAAAATAACCTTATTCGTCTTTTGTCCCGTTTTGACGTCGGATGTCAAAGAAAAACAAAAGTCAAATAAGGTTATAATAATATTGTTTTAAGAGCTTGTGGTTCGCCCTCTGATATGACCTTAACGCGACCCATCACTCTATAATTCGTATGTAAAAACCATAAACTGATTAAAATACTTCTTAATTTTAGATCCTTACAATTATAACACAAAGAAATATTTTAATCCAAAAAGCACATCACAAACTTTTAAATGAATATAATAGAGTGGTATAGTTAAATTACAACTAATTAATCCGACTTATATATGCATATGCATTACGATACTTTATAACTTATCCTCTTACAATCAATGCATAACATCGTCCACGCATCTCGCACTGCAGCAGGCGTGCGGACCAATTAGCATTAGGCTGTCCCGCCGAGAACCAATCATCGCGCTTGCCGGAATACAACGCGTTAGGCAAACGCGGTAAGCGCAGGTAATTGGCTTATTTGCATGTGTGTTCTTTCGTTCGTATACTAGAGATATTTTGTCAATGTAGTAAAGTGTGGAGCCGAATTTCGCGTTGATTTTGTTCACAATTATGCTTCCTTAGTTTTATATTTCAATGAATATAGCCATGTTTTATGGAAAGAAAACACGATTTTGATAGTGAAATAACAAAATAATAATTTGAACGGATGAATTTTGTGTATTTTATTTTAAATGTTTGTAACAGAAATGACTAACGTTGGTGGTAATTTTATTATAACTAGCTGTTCGCACCCGTCATCGCCCGGGTGTTATCTCTGATTTCTCCGGTAGATTTTCCAAAAAAATCTTTCATATAAAGTTTGTCCTGACAATTACGAACATAATACAAAAAATTGACAAATCGGTAGAGCCGTTCTCAAGTGGTGATCTTGCATGCATGTGGTAATCGATTTTTAGTTAAAAGAGGGGGCTTTAGAGGGAAGTGAGCATGCAAAATGTCAGGACCTAATTCCACCAGTGGATTTTCATTGATAAATAGCTCAGAGATTAATAAAATGAATCTTGCCGGTAACTTTATTGGTCCATTTTTTTGTAAATAAAACGAGAGAGATGAAATTCGGTCCTCATATTTTATAAGCATTTTATAAACTTGCAATGTATGTATGTTCGAATCAAATCTTGCAAGTCAAATTTCACTCACTTCCAGTTGTCGGATTGACTTGATATTTGGTATACATTAGTATTTTGGAAGACAATGCAAGTACCGTCATCAAAAAAGCTTACCTTAATTTTTTTAACAAAAACTTATTTATTTCATACTCAACTATATACAGTGCCTGCAGTAATATAGAAGATTAACTAATACCATACGTGCTTTACAATGCCTATTTTTTCTATGTCAGAACATTTGCTGTCCTCCCTCCGTACAACTAAGTACTTATCCAAGTTTTATCGTATTTGGATGAATGGTATTGGAGAATTACAAACAAACAAACAAATAAACAGACATTATCATCATCATCATCATATCAGTCTATGGATGTCCACTGCTGAACATAGGCCTCCCCCATTGACTTCCACTTTGAACGGTTTTGGGCCGCTTGCATCCAGCGGTGCCCAGCGACTTTGACCAGGTCGTCGGTCCACCTGGTGGGAGGGCGTCCCGCTCGGCGCTTTCCAGTACGTGGTCGCCTAAACAAACGAATAAACGAATAAACAGACAAAATATATTAATTCACATACATATAGATTTAATTGAATTACAATTATTATACTTACTTTTAAATAAATATTGCACAAATAATGTTCCCAAGAATTTTGGCAAAAAGAAACATACCAGAGAAATATCGATCACTTCTGTGTAGCTCTCACCCTATAACTAAAATGTTCGTTGCACCCCACGGGTCAACGACCCTCAAATTTAAGGGCACTAGGGGTGCGTTGTCCACGCGCAAGATGCGGTAATATCTGAATTGAACTGGTTATTGGCGGATGTAAAAAAGATAATTATTTAGGGTCGGATTTTAGCTGACATTGTAAGTTATTTTTAATTGTCAAAGAGCCGGTTTTACAAACCCCTGACAAATATTAATCTCTGATTAAAAGAATACAATAAACTTTGATTTGTGAGTATTGCGAAATGGCAGAAAATAAAATAATTAGTGAGTGTGGAAGGTACTTACATTAATATAAAAATTTGAATCCATAAATAATATTAAAAAAATATATGTAACCTATGCGCTCCTCTTTGGTGAATTATTATGTACAGATCGGGGAAGCTATTTAAAATAGAAAAAAAATATCGGTGTTGCAAAACACCCTGGGTATTGGCTTAGTCCTATCTTATTGAAACCTACTTACCGACTTGAATACTAGCCATATCGGGTGGTTTTACTAGTATTTCATATAGTTGGTTAGCACACATAACTTATTTATGATTACAACTATTAATACTAGCTGTTCCCCGCGGCTTCACTCGCGTTTCCCGGCCTATAATACTCGGGGATAATGTAGCTTCCTATTAGTGAAAGAATTTTTCGAATCCGACCGGTGGTACCAGAGATTAGCCCGTTTAAACAAACAAACAGAAAAACACTTCCGCTTTATTATATAAATAATTCAGGCCATTGAAGGTTCATGTCAAAACATTCCTAACACTGTCGAGTAATGCCTGCACAATGTCGCGTCGAATACCATAAAATTACTGATTGTGTGACAATAATGGATTACTCCGGTGACCGTGACAGATTGACTTTCATTACCATAAACATGTTTTATTGACAACCCTATTAGGTGAACTAATACTTGTATTCATCAATTACCCTATTGGTGCGGCTTTCTTTGCGTAGTCTATGTTGAATGTTAGGGTTGGTAATTGAAATTTAACTCGTTTGCTCGCTGATTGCATCTTATAAATATTATGAAAAAGAAAATGAGCTTACTAATTAGTCTTTTTAAACATCAAACATTTTAACTTTTTTTTTCTGGACTGTGTCATTATTTTTAGAGTAAATAACATGCTCTATTCCCAGTTTCGTAGAGTTAGTACGCTGAAGTGGCAATGGGCAGGCCACATCGCTCGAAGAGCCGATAACCGCTGGGGAAGAAAGGTTCTCAAGTTGCGACCACGTACTGGAAAGCGCCGAGCGGGACGACCTCCCTCCCACCAGGTGGGCCGACGACCTGCTGGGCGATTGTCAAACGCTCTCGTTTTCGTGAAACCGATAGCGAGGGTCTTGTAAGTTGTTATAATTTTGGTTTTGTGTAACTTTTATGCCAAAATAGTCGCCGGCTTTATTTGAAATAAGTTAATTGTAATAGTTTTCAATTTTGCTATCATTTGTGTTACGTAATACCCAAATTATAAAAAGTTTTGAGAGACTCGCTGTCGGTTTCCCGATAACGAGAGCATTTGTCAATCACCCTGCTGGTCAGAGTCGCTGGGCACCGCTGGATGCAAGCGGCCCAAAACCGTTCGAAGTGGAAGTCAATGAGGGAGGCCTATGTTCAGCAGTGGACATCCATAGGCTGATATGATGATTCCCAGTTAAGGCAGGCAATCTTTCAAAAATCGCATAAAGCAGTTGAACTCATTTTAAAATTTGATTTTTTTTTCACTAAAATTTCGTATCCACAGTATTTAAAGTACTTTTCCTCCATGTGGCATAGTCATGGTATAATACCGTGTCTATCACATATACACCTTAACCTATATGTATTTTATTATATTCAAATGTTTTTTATTATAGAAATTCCTGAATGAAAATGTAAAACAAAAAATATTGAATGAACGCAGTGATTACATTCGCGATATTTCCCAATGGATTGCGTCACTGGTACCTACTGAAGCTGACTGAAGCAGACGTTCGCAGACTTATAATAAAACAGAGAACTCTTACAATAAATGTCGTTTTCAGGAGTGACGTAGTTTTATATTCTTGAGACATTAATAGGTTTGTTTTTTTATATTATGGTTGCGTAAACGGCAACTGACCTTAAGGTATCTATCTGTGTATCTGTTATTTTGTAAAATGACCGGTGTGTTGATAGTAAGCGGTTACCATAGCCATATGAACGCTTGCAACATACGAGGTATCACGCACGTATTACAGGCCCTGCCCCCCTCCCCAATGAGCTCTGGCAACCTTACACACACGCAGGAACACAACATAAAGTTATTTGGCTGCGGTATTCTGTAAGGTGGAGGTACTTCCCCAGTCGAGCTGCTGCGAGAGCGAATAAACGCTACGCTCTTGTGTGTTAGTCAGTGTAAATAATGATAACCTAATTATTTTTCACTATAGGCTAGGCTAGTCTATAGTTGACCACAATCTCTCTCCCTGATGTGCTAAAAAGCATACAAAGCTTAGACAAGGCATCTTCTATGCGCTTTATACAACAATAGGCTTGCCAATTATAGTAGATTTCAAATAGCATGAGTTCGGTGACACATGGTATTTTATTAGATTTCTGTTAATTTCGATATAATAAAGGAATACTATGATAGGGCGAGGTTTCATGAAATATTGTGAGTACTATTTCAGAGTAATCAAGTGGAATTGCATTAGATATTGGTAAAAAACCCTTGACCTTGACGACTCATCCTAAGTGAAACAGAGTATAGTTGCGAAAAAGATTATAAAAACGGAATACACCACAACTTACATCGCACAATGACTCACAAAATTACAAGCGATTCTAATAAACGCTTATCGCGAAATGCGACGATAATTTCTGAAATAATCAACGCTAGGGACGCAACAATTATCGCAAGTCTTTTTTTATAGTAACGCGTCACGAATGAGGGTGGACAAAAGAGGGAAAATTATCGTTAAATACAGTTATTATGTAGAATCCGGAGTGTATGTGTTGTTGTTAAAGATAATTGCGTTGATATATTGGAGTAGAAATTACTTTTTCATGTTTGTTATTTGTTTGTTGTCACTTATAATTTTTGATCAAAAACCTAAAATCCTTATAAATTATTATCATTGTGATTATGTACCTATCTGTACAGTAGTACCCAACTGATATGGCTTACCGATGTACCTGCGCCGAAGATACTTTTTGTACATTTTCAAAGCGCGAGAAACCGCTATTGGTCGGCAGCTGCCGCCATGTTAGCGCGCGCCGTGCGGAGGGGCGTGACTTGCGAGTGAGACGGAACTAACAGCTGCAGTGTATTATGAACCTTATAGTAGTGATCTAAGGTTGATTGTAAGTTATAAGCATTCTTTCGTTAATCTTCGGGGCCATACTTTCTTTTCTGTGCGAACGAAGATTCACGACGCGCCTTATCAGTTGGGTAATACTGTAAGTCTGTATATTATCATAGTAAGTATTTCGAAAGAAATTCGAAAACAATTTGTCAACATGAGATAATTTATTTAATAATTGGACTGTTTTACAAAAAACTTAAACCGACTTCAAAGTACACTAAGAAGTAATCAAATCCTGATCTGATGACAATGGGACCGAACGGAAAGTGTACCCTTTCAAATAAAAAAAATTATTTCCAAATCGGTTAATAAATGACGGAGTTATGAGGTAACAAACATAAAAAAAAAAAAAACATTCGAATTGAGAACCTCCTCCTTTTTTTGAAGTCAGTTAAAAAATGCAAGTGAAACTGCAGGACACATCTACTATTTTCATAAGCATATCAACCAGCAAAAATAATCTCCAAACCACAACTTCACGAATAATTCACGCAGACGCCAAAACGTTTAGAGGGAGCAACGGCCCGGTAAAGCTCCGCACCAAACTCTTGAATAGAGATATCGGCCCAACTTGCCACAAACTGTCTAAATGGTCCCAATCCACCTTTACGTGCTCACTGCCTTAGAACAAAGCTTGGCCCCACGTTGGGCGCCCAAAATTTAAGGGCCCGTGCACATTAGAGAACGGTTCCGCCGTTATACGGTAATGGCGGACCTTCGTTTAATGTCGGAATACCCCCACTTTGCAGGCTCTCAGAAAGGGGATGTAATTTGCCTTTTTGTATGGCCCTTTGTGTATCGTTTCCTTTTTCTGAGCTGACAGGGACATTAAAAATTATTCGCCCATAATATTACGCTGTGGTGATTGGGGGACAGTTTTAAATAAGTATATATCAGGCAGATATTACAAGATTGCGTTGGATTTATTATTCTATAATGAATACATTTTTTCGTTGAACAATAATAAAAACAAACAATTAATTGTAAATTTTACAAATTGGGCTTTTACTTCTAGATCAAACTAAGGCCCAACTCTCGAGTCGCCTGTGGTAGTTGCGGGAATTCCCAAGAATTCTCCAAAAGTTCTCTATCGGTCTTAGTTCTTACGATATATCGAATTTGAACGTTCTGCTATAGAAATAAAGTTCAAAATGCAATATACAATTTTACTCCAGATTCGCTTCGATTCAGTTCCACCACATTGTGAATTGAGTCTTATCTGCTAATTTTCTTTTAATGCAATATTTACCAATATTATAAATGTTAGGGCTAATCTCTGGAACTACCAGTCGGATTCGAAAAATTCTTTTACTAATAGGAAGCTACATTATCCCCGAGTATTATCGCAGTAATAACGCAGCTGAATCCACGAGGGACAGCTAGTATAGTATAGTATACATATAGCAACTTTTTGATACTAAGAACGTAAAGGAGAGCTATTAGTAATTTATAAACCTAGCGTATAGTCTAGTATAGTATAGTATAGTGGAGAGTGCTCTAAGGAATTGTTCGACTTGATGCCCACGGCTACCTTCCACCATCGCAACTCTCGCCATCGACGGGGAGTCCATCCACATACATTGAAACCAGAATTGTTTCGAACTGTGCGGGCTAAAAGGAGTTTTCTCCCGCGGACGCTCGGACTGTGGAATGAGCTCCCCGCCGTGGTTTTCCCAATGGAGTACAGCATGGGGTTCTTCAAAAAGGGTGTTTAGAGATTTCTGCAGGGTCAGCAACGCCCGAGTGATACTCCTGGTGTTGCAAGTGATAGGCTACGGTAACCGTTTACCATCAGGCGGGCCGTATGCTTGTTTGCCACATTACTGGTATAAAAAAAAAGTATAGTGTATAGAGATATACATAGGCAACTTTGTGATGCTAAGAACGTAAGGGAGATCTACTCATTTGTAAACCTAGCGTATAGTCTAATACTCTTAGCTAAAATAACATAGTTTACAAACTAGCCCGACTTGCAATATAACACACAGTATCACCCTGCCCCGGGCGCGTCGGTTCTCACCATACAAGTACAATTGTAAGTCTGTCTAAACGCGAACCGCTGTCTTGGGACCAATAAGTTAAGCATCCGCACTATTATAACGTCCTGTCTTGCTGTGTGTGGGAGGACTTATAGCTTTATGTAAATAATCTTGAATTATGTTTGGGTAAATGAAGTAATATTACTTTTCTATCGCTAATTTTCTTTGTGAGACATTGGTGCCGATTCTGTTGTAAATCGCACTAAACTAATTATAGTCACATCTCATCTCTTTCTTACGAATATGATTGAAAAAGGATAGAACATATTTTAAGTTGTCAAATTAATCTTTGCCGTCTTATTTTGCTTGTATTTAGACGTGACCGCGATAGATGGCGACTAAATTTATATTGAAAACAAGCATTGGACTAATTTGACAGGACTAAATTTCTTACATCCTTTTCTTATGTTCTTTGTTAGAAAGAGACATAGTGACATTAAAATTAGTTTAGTTGTGAACAACAGAATCAGGGCCAGTGGGATGGAAAAATAGAGACAATTTTATACACTTACGGCCTTACCCATAAACGCTATTTAAAGTTAAGTCATACTTAAAACAGTTATTTAAAAAAATCTTCACTCATAAACGGTATTTATCCCTATTCACTGCTTAAAAACGTTATTTAAAGAGCTGTCAAATTAAACAACCTACGACCCTTGTTTAACGGGCTAAATAGCAAAATGGCCGCCAAATAAACAGCTGTTGCTTGATTGCTGTAAAATATTCTTCATTGATTTCCGAAAATAAGCAGGATATATGATGTTAGATTATATAGAAACACCATAAATTACTTAAACTTGTACCTCGATGACCGAGCTTTGCTCGTTTTTTTTTGGTAAATCATTTTAGTTTTTCTCACAAAAGAACTCTAAAGCAAAAAAAAATATCATCTGGACTCGAACAGGGTCTTCTGGTTTCGGGACCGCCCGATTTGGCTATGATAACCTTGTAAATGGTGGCAAAATTTACATTCGTATTCTAATGATATTGTTCAACCTTATTCCACCATCCCCATTTTTACACCGAACCACAAGACGCCGGGAAAATTTTCACCCGTACGTTGTTGACATTGACACAGCGTTTTACATCCTCATTTATAATGCGGACAGCAAGGGAGTGGAACTTGCTTCCGGCGTCTGTGTTTCCTGACACTTACAATCTAGGTACTTTCAAGGCCAGAGTGAATAGGTTTCTTCTGGGTAAGCGTGTTTCATCTTAGGCTTCGTCATCGCCCCTTATGGGCGGGTCAGTGGCCAAACGCAAAACCCATTTAATAAAAAAAAAGCAGTTTTTCATTGCCTGAAAACACGGATAAAACGACGTTTTCTAAAAATGAAACCTAGCTAGATCGATTTATCGCCTCCCGAAACCCATTGGAGCTGTTTCCGAGATTCAGATCATATACAATATAATATTATCATAAAACACATAATAAAACTTTTCAAATTGTTGTTTTTTCTTTTTTTTAAAACCTCCATAACTGTCAAATTTATGGTCTTGACGTTGGTGTCGCCATATATAATATTATTTTTGCTCTTTAAATCCTTCAATAACTAAATCATGATTAAAATGCGTTTATGAGTAAAGAAAAGTTAAACACTGAATAACATTTTAAATAGTATTTAGCTATATACTATTTAATCTGTTATTTAAGAGATTTTTATGAGTAAGACCGTTATATTATATTATATATATATTTTTTGTAGTCTAAAAGTATAATATTAATAAAGTTTTTGTTTTGGCATTCTACACCCACTGTGATAAAAAATACGTATTTAACTTCATTCACACCAAACCAAAAATATCAATGCAAAAAAATCAAAATATATAAGTTATTATAGATAGTGCTCGAGCTTATTTACATCAAACAAGCCCCAAAAATTATATTAAAGACACATAATCAAACTCTTCCAAACACGCGGGAAACCATCTTCTTTCGATCTGTCACGCTGATGCGAGAGTCGAGCTAGTGTTGTGACCAACTCGACTTAACAGTGGTTAGTTACATACATTAATTTATTTGCGATTCTCGTTGCGTTGAGTAGACAGCCAGTGTCGGAAAATGTCAGTGTCAAAGTGTTCACCCATTGTCAATATTTGTATATTTTTTTAAATGAAGTAATATTTTAAAAGAATCGTTAAATATTAAACACCTTTTTACTACAAGTTACTTACGGCCTTACTCATAAACGCTATTTAAAGTTAAGTCATACTTAAAACACTTATTTAAAAAAATCTTCACTCATAAACGGTATTTATTCTTATTCACTGCTTAAAAACGTTATTTAAAGAGCTGTCAAATTAAACAACCTACGACCCTTGTTTAACGGGCTAAATAGCAAAATGGTCGCCAAATAAACAGCTGTTGCTTGATTGCTGTAAAATATTTTTCATTGATTTCCGAAAATAAGCTCGATATTTGATGTTAGATTATATAGAAACACCATAAATTATATAAATTACTTAAATTTGTACCTCGATGACCGAGAAATCATATTAGTTTTTCTAACAAAAGAACTTGAAAAAAAAAGCGAAAAATATTACCATCTGGACTCGAACAGGGTCTTCTGGTTTCGGGAGTGCCCGATTTCCCACATGGCTATGATAACCTTATAAATGGTGGCGAAATTTACCTTCGTATTCTAATGATATTGAAGCAGTTTTTCATTGCCTGAAAACACGAATAAAACGACGTTTTCTAAAAATGAAACCTAGCTAGATCGATTTATCGCCCCCGAAACCCATTGGAGCTGTTTCCGAGATTCAGATCATATACAATAAAATATTATCATAAAACACATAATAAAACTTTTCAAATTGTTGCTGTTTCTTTTTTTTTAAACCTCCATAACTGTCAAATTTATGGTCTTGACATTGGTGTCGCCATATATAATATTATTTTTGCTCTTTAAATCCTTCAATAACTAAATCATGATTAAAATGCGTTTATGAGTAAAGAAAAGTTAAACACTGAATAAAAGTTTAAATAGTATTTAGCTATATACTATTTAATCCGTTATTTAAGAGATTTTTATGAGTAAGACCGTTAATCTTTAATGTGTAACCTATTTAAATAAAATCTCATTACAACTTCGATAACTCTTATTTTTACATGTAGTTTGCAGTATTAGGAATATAATAAACTAAACAGATTTTATTATTGAAATTACTTGTAATGAGTTAAGTTCAACGTAAAAAAATGCCTTGCTGTGTTTCTTCCCGGAGTCTTCTCAGGTTAAGCGTATTACGAACCGGTGGAGGTAGAGTCAATGTTAACGTTCAGAAATGCCTTATAACCTGAATTAAGCCTAAATTTAATCAATATTTCTTTGAATTATTTGTATTCAATTCAAAGAGTTTTATGTTATTATGAATAAAGTAGGAAATCCAAACTAAACACGGTATCACTTTTACAAATATGAGTTTCTTTTAAATTTTCTGGACCCAAGTAAATATAATCTTAATTGAAGCATCTCTATCAAGAATTCAATACTAATATGACATCACGTGTAAATCTAGCAACGCGCTCGATAATAGAGCTCCCTCAAATACGCATATAGATACGCTCGCCGCAAAATATATTCAATACACTTTCTAAAGTGGGTCATAGTACCAATTGTTTAGTTCTCCGATCATAAAATCAAGGATGTATATTGTATAAGTATTTGGAAAAAAAAAGCTGTAATATTAAAAGATCTTCCACATAAAAAAAATCTTGCTGAGTTTCTTGCCGGAGTCTTCTCAGTTTAAGTGTATTCCGAACTGGTGGTAAATTCAACTGTATGTACCAATGTAACGTTCATAAGTGCCTTACTAGGGCCTAAACTGAATAAATGACTTTTTGATTTTGATTTTGATGCTTTGCTGTTATTAGACGTTTGATAGAGTTGCCATTTTATAAGTTGTTTGATTTTAAAATCGCATTTAAACACTTAAGAATGTAGTAATTATTACTGTTTCCAATTTATTAAAGCATTTATCGTTTAGAATTAAATAAGCATTAAGAATTCAACAAAATAACAGTATGGCAAAATTTTTAGTAAATGTTAGTTAAGCCCAGCGATCTTTGTAATGTACTTTTTTCATGGGTTTTCCCAATCAGGTAAATTAAAACTCATACGTTACAAACAGGCAAATTTTTAATTTATGGTGAGAACAACATACCCCTTTGCATTTATACTCTGTGAATGAGTTTTGCAACTTTACCAGTTGAAAATCAACTTTTGCAGTGGATTTGTTGACTACATTTTCTTAGAATAGGTATTGGAAATAGTGAGAATTGAAATACGTTTTGAAGGAATTTTATTGGATTTCATATTTTCTTGATATGAATAATTTATGTAAGTGGAGTGGCATTGGAGTGGTGGAGTTGTGAATGCATTTTTCGATCAAATCACAAAGTCAAAGCCATTTATTCAGTTAACGCCTTAATAGGGTGGTATTTCATAAGATAACTCCAGGATTAGCAATCGCTAGATATCAGTCTTTAATATTTTTAAAGACTAAGCAGCTTACTCATAAAATACTATTTAACTAATAAACTGATAAAGTGGTCACGTAAATAATGTCAAATTGTTTGACAACGACAGCAAGGTGACGTTATTTATTTGACCATTTGATCAGTATTTTAGTTATATAGCGTTTTATGAGCAAGACCCTCAGTATATATAGTACTTAGTTACTAAAAGTATTACTTAATTAAAAAAATACAATCGGCATTTTTTTTTCAATATTAATGGAGACTGAGCAAAAGGACACTGAATAGTATACAATTTTTAGGTATCAAATACCTTAAAGATTTCCAATTGAAAAGTGGTTAGGTATTAGAGAAAAAAATTGCTAGCAGTTATCTCTCTTTGATGGTAAATTTGAATTAATGCTAGCCACATTTGATTTTACGCCACGCTTCTAATCCACTGCAACGTAAATAGATAAAAGCCACAAATCGTAAAATTTGGGCTCTGCATGCCGTTAACCAAATAATTTACCATCCACTAACATCAAATGTTAAATGCAAATAGTATCGCAATACGTGGGTAAAACAATACTATATCTAATATTAAAAAAGAAAGTTGTTTTTGGAAAAATAACTTTATTAAGTTCTGAAGCAAGTTAATTATACGATTCATATAAAAGTATTTTTTTAAACTAAACTAAAAGTACATTAAAATTATAAATATATATGTTTTTGGATACTCTTATAATAAAACTTTTTGTAAAAATAAAGTAGGTATTAACGAATAATCTATAAAATATTTTAATATAAATGGAAAGTATCTATTTAATTTGAATACTAATTTAATAATAATTTGCTCAGATTGTGGAATGAGCTTCCGCCGGGTGTGAAGAGATTTCTGCAGGGTTGGCAACGCGCGAGTACCATCAGGTGGGCCGTATGCTTGTTTGCTACCTAAGTAGTATATAAAAAAAATACCTTTCCGTAACCCTCAATATTCTAACATTTAAGTATAAAAAATCTTTTAAAATCGTTAAAATTATGAACATTATAGCTATCACAAACAACATACATACACCCACATACGAAACACATACATCAAATTAAATTAGTATAATTAACATTTAATTAAGTGTAAACATTTACTTTAGATATAGATAGCGTAGCGTGAAAGGAAGAAAGTCAAAACTCAGAAATAGAAACAAATTATTAGATTAGATATACAGGCTGAAAACCGGTCAATCTTACCGTGTAAAGCGCAGTCTAGCTGAAGGTGCTAAAGCGCATTAAGCTTAGAAGGGAACAAGCACTCAGGTGCAGCTGCTACCGTATACTATAGGCTGGATTAAGAGGTTCATTTTCACCTGAGAAAACCCCGCGATGGCCCAAGAGTCGCGAGGAAAAATAGATGCAATACGGGGCGCGTGTTTATTTAACCATTTTGAGTTGATTCCCTGTAGTTACTTGTTAATTTCTAGTTTACAGTCGTTATTACAATTATTATTGGTTTTCTAAATTGCCTCTGCAATAGCGTCAAGAAAACGCAAATATGTCAAAGTCAAAGCCATTTATTCAATTTAGGCCCCAGAAGGGCACTTATGAAGTTCACATTTACTGAAGTTACCACCGGTTCGGAACTCGGCCTTCAACTGAGAAGAAACCGGCAAGAAACTCAGCAAGGTTACATTTTTTATATATTCTTTGGACCATCTGACTATGTTTGGCTTTTTTTTCCAAATAATTAACAATAAAATCTATGTTTTCTATTAGGCAATAATATATTAACAAAAATACGAAAGCTATGTAAAAATTTACCGGGTTATAATTTTCTTAAATCAAAACATAAGTGGGAGAAATAGAATGAAAAAAATTCACGGGAAGCGCACCAACTAAGATGTAATAAAACAATTGTTTTTTAAACAAAAAAAATTGGTTATTTGAATAAAAAAAAAATTTATGAAACATACATTGCTCTTTGTTCTAGATTAAACCAAAAACTATGCACAAAACCAAATTAGTGTAAGCAATGATAAAGCTACATACATGTATCAATTAAGAACCGTTTGGTGCGGTTTGGTATTCCAAATGTCACTTGCATACGAAACGGACTAAATTTTGTTAACCGCAAACAGTGCAAGGGTTTTGTACATTTTTGGTACATTTTGTGAAAATTATATTAATTATCTAATTAGCGTAAATTATTATGTAAGTAATTACCGTTTATTTGAAACTAGCATCTGCTTTATGGTTTTACCTGAGAATCCAAGGAATCTAATGTTTTGTCGGGATGAAAATAATTTTTCATTTCTCTTACTCTGAAAGTAGACCATAGTTTATGAATCGGGTTGAATCTGATACTTTTCAACCCTAGGGCGGAAAAGTAATAAAAAGAAGCTAAGCTAAGCTAAGCAATGGCAGAAAACTTTACAGTCACACTTCGATAAAATTATAGCACGATATACGAAGCGAGCGCTAGACCCAAGTTTGTGCTTTGTGTAAATTTTTGGATTAAACAATCATAATTTGGAGTTATAGGATTGCTAGGAAGTTGTAAAATTTTTGGTTCTAATTTCACCCTGGGTATTTAATTTTGGTGATAATTTACTGTTTTTGGCAATATAAAGTTATATTTTATCTGTTGGTGAAATTGGCCTTTATATAATAGGTAAATTCCAAATAGTTTTGTGCAGTGAAGAAATAAAGCTGGCCAAGTGCGAGTCTGAGTAAGACTCGCGCACCGAGGAGGGTTCCGTCCGACCGTCCTAGGAAGTATATTTATTGGTTTGGGCTATAACTGTAGTTAATACCCGGAGTGTATAAGTATGTTTGTTTGTAAAAGAATTTTGATGACTTTGAAAAATCTGTGTTCGTTAGAAACATCGTTCTCTTTTTTCGGTAATATTTAAATACACTTTCACAGGCACTCATGAAAAGTCTGACTCTAATACCGGTTCAGAAGGTTGCATTTGCTGAGAAGAGCCGGCAAATAGTGGCCATAGTGGTTACTGAAATATATGACTGTGACAGACGGATAGACGAAGTGGCACCATAAGGGTTCCTTTTTGGTTACGAACCCTAACACATGTGGAAAAGCGAGATTAGTAATTTTTTCAGAACTTTTCTTGCCTCATAGTCCTCATGAAATTAGAGTGTTTAACTCGGGTGAAAGTTACCAATTCCACACTAGAACTATTGGCTCTCACTTTGTTTGAAGGCTGAAATACCTCGTGTGATGCCTTTCATCCCTTGGTAAACAATCTACTGTTATGATGTTAGTCCAAATTATATTCTACCTATGTGCTCAATTTGCCCTATGCCGAGCAGTAGAAGCATAGGTTGACAAATATTCTTATTAGACGTTTTTGGAGATAAAAAAAACGAATACAGTATCTAAAGTACCCGCAACAACAGTACATAAAGCAAAAGATACCAAAAAAACCACCGCGAATAAATTCTAATAACAATCAAGACCCCGAAGTCGTAAATTTTAAAATTCACAATTCGCGGCCCGGAAATTTCGAGCAGCGTTTCCTTTTTATATATTTTTTTCTCTCTAAACAACCATTAGGAAACTGCGTGCAAAAATCATCCCAACTGAGGTTGGCAGCTTCGAGGGGGAGGGTCCGGGAGGGGGGATATCCCCTTCGCTATTTTCGGCGGTTGAAATATAGTCCGACCAAACATTGAAGACCTTTTACTGAATTTCGAGTAACGTTTTACGACTACCTCCTAAGCGCGTTGGTTGCTTTAAATTATTCAGAGGCACAAAGTTTTTTTTTCCACTAGCTAAGACTTGATGTGGGTTTAAGCTGTGTTTATTAATAATTTTGACGAAGGGAGCTGAAATACTCCTTTTAGAATGCACTCTGTTTAATGAAGTGATAACTAAGCTTTTTTATTGAGGGTCAAATATTATTTTTGCGTTTTCATGTAAAAATCCAATGAATAAAAATATCTTTATATTAAAAATATATTCGGAAGTAAATATAAAATAGTTTCATTGTAAAGATGCTCGAAGTTTTATGTTGACATCTTAGTACATGATAGAGTCAATTGTAACTTTCGTAAGTGCCTCATCAGGCTCCAAACTTAATAAATAAGTTTGAATTTTTCTCTAATTTACTGTTTCAGAATTATAATATAACAAACCAACATACTCTCAATAAAAAATAAACATCAAAGCTAATTAGCTAAAGATTTCCCACATTAAATTCCATTCCTTGAACCTCCGCTTCCTAGACAATGTAAAATCCAAACAAAGCATCTCAATCAAACGTCTCAACTGTATCAAGTCTTACAACATATTCCAAATAATTTCGGCGAGCTGACAACAAAACGCGATCGCGTCAACACAATCCACCGCGTAGTGAAACAAGAAATTCTAAATAATCAACCTATTCAACGGAGAGCGAATTTAGTCGCGTATCAAACGCGCGCGGGTGAGTGAGAGGGTATAAGACCAAGCTCCCCCATGGCAATGAGGGCACCCCGAAGTCGGAGGGAATTTTAGGTTAGTGGACATGTAGGCATATAGACGAGTACACGGCAAATTTGTTGTCATTTAGTTCGTGTCGTCTCGTGCTTTTCGTTTGTGCGTCAAGTCATAGTTAATCGTTGTGGTCGTTCTAGCATAAGTTAGTTAAGTTGTATATTTTTTGTGGTCGTAAAAATTTACGCGCGAAAAAGTTTCCCGTTCCGCTCCGCGCCAAATTGTACACGGACAGTTAAACGCTGCAAGTGATGAAAAAATAAATAGTGTGAAAAATAAATAAAGTGTGTTTGACTTGGCGGTTTGTTTGTAAACAGTCCCGCGTGTGACGCTACCACTGTAAACACTGTACATAATATATCATTTTTCGTGTAAAAAAATACTATGATAGCGTAACTCTAAATTAGTGTAGTGATTTTACCCGTACGTTCAAATTTTAAAGAAGAAATTTCCGCTCAAATAAAATTATGTGCCAATTTTTTACTAAAACTTACGCTATAAATGTATAGTAACTAAAATTTAAATATAGCTAACAGAAGTGATTTATAAAGTGCAATATAGTTGTTAAAATAGTGATAAACATCAGCCATATTAAAGTTAAATAAAATCCAAGAGATAATAACACTTACGCGTAAATAAAAAACATTGGAATAAATCCGCGTCAGTGAGAAAAACACGAGGGACCGGGCCGCCTACAAACGTTACTATTGCGATCGATAATATTACGCATTACGGGGTGACTGAGAAGAGACGAGACGCACACTGACGCCACGGCACGCATACAGACGCGCTCACTCACACACCCCACCCTAGTCGCCCTCCGCGAAAAAGTGAAAGCTTTAAAACACAAACCGAATTTATAGTAATAAGAAAACTAGTACAAAATAAACTGTGATTGATAGTGTTCATTAGTTAAGATGCTGGTGGGAACGAATTACCCCATGTTTTTTGGGTACAATATGCCGGGACAAATCGGAACAGTACCTAGGCAGGACAGTAGTGGCAGTGTAATAAGTACTGCTCCTGCGACGCCGGTACACGATATGAAATCCCCGATCCCCCAGACGCCATCAGAGCGGACTGGCGCTCCACCTGGTGCGGGGAAGGACGCAGTTAAACTCTTCATAGGCCAAATTCCCCGGCACTTAGAGGAAGAGGACTTAAGGCCGATGTTTGAGGAGTTCGGGAAGATTTATGAGCTGACCGTACTTAAGGATAAGCATACGGGCATGCATAAAGGTCGGTAATGATTTATATTGTGATTGTTATGATTTTATTTCGAGTAATGAGCTTGTTTTGGTATAGCAGGTATTTTGCAGGTGTTTTTTCTGATAGAAAAACTTTAAGGATTGGTAAGATAGAAGAAATACATGTAATTACTATAAACCTTCTGATTAAAATAAGATACCTAGCTATTCGTCATGCTCTGAGTCATCCCGATTCTCAAAAATACGAGAAAAGGTTGAGCCAGTCACAAAAAATAAACGTACGTATATAAAATCTGGCTGAAAATAGCATGAGTCATCGCTTTCGCATAAGAACATTTCTGCAGAGATTTAAAAACATATCAATCTTAACGTAGTCATGATTCGACCGTATTTTTTATAACAACAGCTGTTGGTGACATATTTGGTGGAAAAAATATACTTTATTATCTAGTGATGATAATACTCGTGAGTTATTTTATTAGTTACTAGCTATCCCGCGCGGTCTCACCCGCATTCCCGGGGGATCGTATGTTTTCCCGGGTTAAAAAGTATTCTATGTGTTAATCCAGAACATATTCTAACTGTGTGCCAAATTTCATCCAAATTCGTTTAGTAGTTATTGCGTGAAAGAGTAACCAAGATACATCCATATTCACAAACTTTCGCATTTATGATATTATATTCTATTTCACATAGGATCTAGTGAAATTCCATTTGATTATTCTGAAATAATATTCACAATATTTCGTGAAACCTAGCTCTATCATAGTATTCCTTTATTATATCGAAATGAACATTAACCATTGAGAAATTTAATAAAATACCATGTGTCACCGAACTCATGTTATTTGAAATAGATTATAGTAGGAAGTATTCTTTTGCTCTTTCTGGCTTTGCTTAGATCACTTATGAAAATGACCAATTAGATTTTTTTTACTAAATGATTAGTGAAAATTCAGTATTTGCAGTATTATGTCTCTTTCTATCAACTTTTATATTGAAAATGGAAGAATCAGATATTGCTTTATGAATCAACAAAATTCATTTAGGTATTTATTTGCCGGTTCACCCACCTTCTTGGGATAAAAAGTAGCCTATATCCCTCTCAATACTATAGGCTATCTGCTTGCTGAATTTCATCGCGATGTTCTATATTTTAGCAGTGAAAAGGTAACAATAAGACAAAGTCACTTTATTGTTACGTTTCTAATGTAAATATATACTTCATATTCTGTTACATTACATTACTCATAATAAAGTCCTTAATTTCATAAGCAGTAAGATTAAGCTGCATTACTACAAGTTCCCGGGTTGTCGCAGTCGTGTACCCCTTTTTACCACTTACGTGAGACGATGCACGCCACAATATGAATTAACCTTTTTATTATTTGCGTCGCCATTCGTATAATCTTCGCATGTCGTGACCTGTGCGCCATATTTATTGTTGTTATGATTTTGATAACTCACAGTTTTATTCATTTATTGTTATTTATTCATTTGTGTACTTGTTTTGTTGAGATTTAGTTTTAGTTTATGACTTGAGTATATTTTGTTATGTTTGTATTTCAATGTTACTTAGCTAGTTTTGATTATGTCTCGGATATTTCATTTTATTGATAAAATTGACAATGTATTTGGTATACAAGTTGTTTTTCTACAAAATTCAGCTCATAGTCCTTTTCAGCGTTTTTCTCTAAGACCTGTAGTTCAGAATTTGCCCTTACTAGCTAGAAAAATGAAATCACCCTGATTTTCAATATTTCTTATCGAGTTTATTTTCTAGACAAATTTCATTAACAAATAATAGTTGGCTCGACCACGGAAAAACGGTCGTAAGACTCTTTAGATTGAGACCTGTATTTCTATACTCGTCAGTACTAAGCCTGATAGTTGAAATTTTGAGTATTATTTTTCTTATTACATACAATTAGCCGTCGACGGCGCAAATAAAAATATTACCTAGCTGAAAATTTTCACCGATCTCAACCGTGTAACACCTCAATTTTAAGCTTTCACGGTTTCACTTCACTCACTTTTATTTGTTCTTTAACACGCGAGCCGTATTTTGACGGCAAGTGAAAAATTTGTCGCTCAAGTGTTTTTACTTCGTCTCACTTGCAAGCGAATTGTTCGCGATGTTTGTTCCACTTCGGTATGCGGTTTCTACAGCGGCTTATTATGTATAAAAAATTGTTTAACGTTTATGTTACGTGATATTTTATGTTTCGTACAAAATGTAGTGAGAACATGCGATTAGACATGGTGATTTTATTTATGATTCGCTTGTGGAATTTAAATGAAGGTTTCAAAATATGCTTTAATACGGTTAATTTTTCATTGAGAATGTAGCTTTGAATACTAGTCAATATATACGCCTTACAGAGTATTCTTTGTTTTATTCCGAGATAAAATCTATATTTGCGCCAAATTTTATTTTAATTTTTTAATTAAGATAAAATTTGCTTTCAAACAGGAAGTTTTGCTTATAGGATTGCACACAGAGTTGGTGAAAAACATTGAGCTATTATAACTACGTATAGAGAAGACGCCATACATCACAACTATGATCCGTTTAAGTGAGGCTATCCGGCCACACTTGGTGTTGTAGAACGATGAACGAAACGCGGAAGCGCCTTGAAAATCACGGTGTTTGCGAGAAAAATACTCCTAAAAGCGTTCTGATAGCGCTACGTGTTTCTACTGCCTGCTTAGACGACTAATCATTGTTTCAGCGCTAAAGAGCATTTTCGTTGACTCGGAAAAAATGGGACATAACCTTTGCTTATGATAGCCTCTTTATACGTAGTAATAATAGTTCAATGGTGAAGATTTAAAAAGTGGAGAAATAAATACAGTTTCTAATAATTAAGTCACAAATAAAAAAAAATCTTAGACAAATGATAATATTGAGACTCGTTTATGAATCAAACACATAATTTATCCCAAATACTTTTATCACGCTACAAGCCAATGGAGCAAAGCTGTAAAAATACGACAGAACGAAATAAACCATCATCGCTAATACTCCACAAATCACAAACTCAACCCATAAAACAATCTAAAATCTATATTATTTAAAAAGCATCACAATTTTCAAAGACTTTGGGAACTGACATTGAATTTAATATTTAAACATGCAATTACAATAAGTGGGGATGTTTTGTAAGAGGGGAAAGGACATAAAATTTAATAACGACATCGTCCGATACGGGATACTTATTATTAAGGGGAGAAAAGGAGGTTTTCAAGAAGGAATTTTGCTCTATAAATAATATGTCTTTTGTAAGTAATGATAGGGTTCAAACTTTCAATTGATTTATGATTCAAAGTGATAATTAAGGGAGTGCGTCCATGTTTTTGGTAACCAGATCTATATTTTATTTGTTTATATTATACAGCTATTGTCCCACAGTTTTATATGTATTGTCTGAAAGTTGTATTTTTTATCAGTCAGCGTTATAAGTAACAGGTGGAAATTTCGAGATGGCATATTTTCAAAACCTATGTTGAGTTAGTCATGCTGAACAACTTTTTCTATGGAACCAATAGTGAATTCTCAAAAAAAAAAAATTTACTTTCAATAGTAAATGTCAACCTTACTCGATCATAATGTATGAAATGTAAAAAAAAATTTTGAGTATTCAGTGTTGGTCCCATAGTAAAAGTTGTTCAGCATGACTAACCCAACATAGGTTTCAAAAATATGCCATCTCGAAGTCTCCACCCAGTATAGATTTTCTCATAATTCCTTCTTCAACAATAATTGCCAAAGAAAAACACATTATATAAAAATATAAGAGAATTATCTTATCTTACCAAGATATAAGTGAACATAGTAATTGAAGGAACACCAATGACCACTCCTTTTGGTATATTATGAAGCTGGGACAAGCGAACTGATTACCTCTGAATAAAGTAGTCAACTAACACTAGTCGGATAATTTTAGATGTTCAGACCGAACCAAACGTAATGGCTCCTATTTTTTTTCTGGCCTAACTAATAGTTACCTTTTGGTGTATAAGTTCAATAAAAAATATATGTGTGAAAATTGTGACATTAGTAAATCAATAAAAAACCTGATCCTGGCCGATACAAATATAACAATAATTTAAGGCAATATTTGTAAATTTTATGCAATTCTACCGTTTTTCGTAGTAGGCCCTCTGGTCTTTAAACCAAACTAATTTAGATTGACACTTTGAATTTCACCGATTTTTACATTAAAGTACAGTAGTACCCAACTGATATGGCGCGTCGTGAATCTTCGTTCGCACAGAAAAGAAAGTATGGCCCCGAAGATTAACGAAAGAATGCTTAAAACTTACAATCAACCTTATATCACTACTATAAGGTTCATAATAAACTGCAGCTGTTAGTTCCGTCTCACTCGCAAGTCACGCCCCTCCGCACGGCGCGCGCTAACATGGCGGCAGCTGTCGACCAATAGCGTTTCCCGCGCTTTGAAAATGTATCTTCTGCGCAGGTACATCGGTAAGCCATATTAGTTGGGTAATACTGTAACCTACTTCTCCTTCTATAAACGATGACAGCCTATATAGATACTCAGTACGCTCATATGAGCAATCGTTTTCATTCAGCCGAGCGGCAAACGTGACTTTTTTTAGGTTTATTTTACTTTAAGAGGAGCCAGTTCTTTGAACTTGCCTGTTCGCTCGTTAACACACACGTAAATTTTGCCATATAGCCTTCAATCAATAGGTAATGTAGAAAAAAACCTTGAGAATAATGTGGTAGAGTTGAAATTTAATAAAAGCTGCACAGCGTAAATAATTTAGATAAATATATTTAAAATTTATCACAGAAAAAATATAATCGCGATATTAAAATTTACAAAAAATATATGTGAAAATTGATTTAAATAAAATTAAAAACTTTGAATGAATTCTTACAATCAACAATGTAAATTAGGGTTTTTTATTGTTTTACTAATGTCACAATTTTCACACATAATTTTCATATTTTTTATTGAATGAACTTACAGACCAAAAGGTAACTAACTAGTCGAGGGTTCGATTCCCGCACAGGACATGCATTTGTGTACATCATGAACATGTCTTTATGTCCTGAGTCTGGGTGTAATTATGTATTATTCAGTATGTATTTACAAACAAGAAGTAGTATATGTATTATATTAGTTATCTGGTTTCCATAGTACAAGCTCTGCTTAGTTTGGGATCAGATGACCGTGTGTGAGGAAAGTCCCAGGATATTTATTTCTTACTTCATGGTAGTCGATGTCACTAAGATATCATCACGTCAAAGTTAAAGTTTCAAGTGTCAAGTGTCATCAGTATGATACTGCTCGGGCTCAAGTATCCTCTAATAAAGATGGATAGTCTCTGGTAGCAAATAGCAACAAAAAGAGTTTGGACCATACATACATAGTCCATCACGTGGGCCCACAGAAACGATTTATTCCATTATTAGCTCTAAAAATAATTATTTCGCCATTAAAAAAAAGTTTATTACAAAAACCGTACTGTACTGTACGTACCGTATGAATTTTATTAAGGTATTTTATATTTCCATTTATCTACAAACTTGCTGTCCCCCGCGGATTCACCCGCGTTCCAAGAATAAAAGTAGCTTTTGTCCTTCTCCATACCATAGGCTATCTGCATGCCAAATTTCATGATGATCCGTTGAGTAGTTGAGGCGTGAAGGCGTAACAAACAAATAAACAAACTTAATTTTGCATTTATAATATTAGATAAGATTAGGATAAGTTAGGACCCGACTTTCGGTACCTCGGATCACAGATGCAGAGCGATGGTAATATTGACCGTGATATAAAGCAGAGAATCAGCTCAGGTTGGATGAAATGGCGACAGGTAACAGGAACAACATGTGATCCACGGATGCCTTTAAAGCTAAAGGGGAAAATCTATAAGTCCGTGATAAGACCTGTCTTAATGTATGGTTCGGAATGCTGGGCAGTAAAGAAGATGGATGAAAGACGATTGCATGCAGCTGAGATGAGGATGTTGAGATGGATGTGTGGAGTGACAAGAATGGATAAGATAAGAAATGAGTACATAAGGGGAAGCTTGAAAGTAGCGCCAGTGACTGAAAAGTTGAGAGGGAACCGTTTATCCTGGTATGGACAATGAACATGTTATGAGGAGAAATGAAAGCCACGTCACTAAAAAAGTGATGAATATGAAAGTAGATGGATATACGGGAAGAGGAAGACCAAAAAAGAGATGGATGGATTGTGTGAAAGTTGACATGGGTAAGAAAGGAGTGGATGCTAGTATGACGGATAGAAGAGACGAATGGAAGAAGCATACATATTGTGCCGACCCCAAATGAATGGGAACAGGGCAGGCAGATGATGATAGGATAAGTTAGGATTAATATTTATCGCATTACCTCAAATAGGAAACCTATTAATTAATTTCGACGCATTCTATATAGTTACTCGATATGTTTCAATCGATGGTTTCAACTGCACAATTTACGTTCATTTAACAAACAGAACGTTGAGCTTTTGCATTGATACTTTACTTTTATAAGCTTAAGAAAATTCAGGTTAGCCAGGTCAAACGAATAAAAATTTATTTGATCCAAGCTTATTTCTGGCTAATGTCCAAAAAATAATATTTCAAGATTATTTTTGGATAACTCTTGAAGATGTTTTCAAAAGACGAATAAAAATTGACGTATTTTTATCGACTTAAAAATGTGAACTGAACATGCTACGAATACTCGTAGCATTGCTACGAATACTCGTAGCATTGCTACGAATCGTAGCACTTCTACGAGTGTAGTTATTAAATGGGTTAATTGCCCCGTTCTAAGTTTCTGCATTAGTATTAAGACATTTGCTTATATTTTATGAACTTAAATACTTACCTGTCTAAAGTAAATCTGTAACCATAGCTGTTTTTGTTCAAATGAATGTTATAATAATATTATCTAGAGTAGGGTTTCTTATTGTCCTTGAACCTGTCTTAACTTATTAAGTATGTCGATTGTCAAATATAAGTCCATGTTTAATAAAATAAAGTTTATGATAAAACAATAATTCCAAACACCAATTGGATGGATACACAGAAAAAGCCTGTATATAACAAAAGATTTTTATACAACAATATTTACTACACTTCGTACAATGTAATATCCACCTAATTAGCTATTACCCTTAAGATAATATGACGGTAGTCACTTATATTCCTCAACATGAAAAAACCTTATCCAAACTAACCATAAAACCATGAAGATATGTTTATTATCATAGTTAACACATTATCAGTAAATTTAAATTCTTAGTTTGAGTAGACATTCCTTACACAACATTCAAAATACAAAAGTTACCTATGTTTGAGCGGGTTATGTTAATTTTTAAATTTGCGGTTTTTTGAAATGAAAATTTTGGACAGTGAAAAAAATGGCGGATGATTCGTGTGAATGCGTTACAACTTGATTGACGCGACAAATACGATAGGAGAAGTTGAACTGCCAGGATTGATGAAAGAATATAGTTCAAATATTAGGGAATGCACAATACCTGGATGACTTCTTGATGAGTTAGCGTTGCGGGTCCAATGTGATGCAGGCCAGGTGCTGTGGCCCAAGCAGCGGTAGTACTTAGGTTTGAAATACACTATGATGCACTGTTTCACTTCACAGTTTATGTCACACACTTAAACGACGAATGTTCAATTAATAAAAGGCAAGAGTTCATGATGGTTTAAAGTTCAACAATTATCTAATTTTTAATTTAATTATGGTGCGGAGCGATTCACGCCATTGTTTTTCAACTCACACGATAGAAGTGAAGACATAGACAATCAATCAAAGAGATGCATATCCGATCCGATGCGGTGTGCGTTGTCTCACTCTTGCAGTAGGTATGTGCGGAGGTGGGAAAAGGATAGAATGATTTGCACGCTAATCAAATAGACAAAAGTTTAATGTTACTACTTAATAAAAAAGTACAAAAAAATTAATTTCGCGTAATTAACCTATGTAATAGATGTTATGTGAACGGGGACATTTTAATTTATTTATTTTTCAACACACTCGCTCATAAAGTGACATTTTTATTGCAAAATACAAGTATATTTTTTTCCTCGCAAGTGTGTTGAAAAACGACGTATGACACGCGTGTGCATTGATTATTACTCTCGGCTCAATTATCGCATCAAAAAGTATTGATATTTGAAATTTGTATAATTGGATTTTTGTTACATACAATTTTGTACATTTTAAATGAAACTTAAATATTTACAATATGTTATCTAAAAGGTCATATAAATACTCAACTACCATAAAAAGTTAAAAAAGTGTAACCTTAAAATAAACTATGACCGAACAAAACTAATTCTAAATCTAATCAAAATCACACCACACACACACACACACAACTGAGCTCACATGCAATGTTAGGTAATTAAGTAAGGCGGGTGCTGATTGACGGCGCTTGATTGCGCCGGCCCGATCCCCACAATGATCTTTGCCCTCGATAGTTTGTACAAACGGGATGGTAGTGTTATATTGTTTACTTCGGTTTTGGTTTGAATTTATATCATTTAGTTAGAATTATTGCGGTATTTAGGCTGATGATGATGATGATGAAGTGATATATTCTACTTACATTCCTCACACACGGTCATCTGATCCCAAACTAAACAGAGCTTGTACTATGGAAACCAGATAACTGATATAATACATATACTACATTTTGTTTGTAAATACATACTTAATATGACGGGCCAGCTGGCGCAGTTGGTTAAGATTCACCTTACGCGCCGCAGGTCGTGGGTTCGATTCCCACACAGGACATGTATTTGTGTGCATGAACATGTCTATATGTCCTGAGTCTGGGTGTAATTATATATATTAAGTATGTATTTACAAACAAAAAGTAGTATATGTATTATATCAGTTATCGGTTTCCATAGTACAAGCTCTGCTTAGTTTGGGATCAGATGACCGTCACCGATGATGTGAGAAATGTCCCAGGATATTTATTTATTTAATATACATAATTACATCCAGACTCAGGATATGCAGACATGTTCATGCACACAAATGCATGTCCTGTGTGGGAATCGAACCCACGACCTGCGGCACGATAGGTAGAATCTTATACAACCGCGCTAACTGGTCACTCATAACTATGGAGATATTGTGGTCAAGATACAGTCCATTTCATAACAAAAATAATGATATTTTAATTTAGATGTCCGACAAGCCTGAATAAATGTAGAGGTAAAATTCGGACAATTCTCAGACAATATTCAAGGCGTCAATTTGACGATAAACTGCGGAGAAAGCTAATAAGTATGTGCAAATAAAAAAATGTAGTCTCACTATATCTCTTTCTAATAAAGAACATAAGTAAAGGATGTAAGAAATGTAATCCTGTCAAATTAGCCCAATACTTGTTTTCAACGTACATTTTACCATCGACACTGGTTACATCTAAATACCCGCAAATGAAAACGGCAAATTCTAATTTGACAGCTTTAAATATGTTCTATTCTTTATCAATAATATTTGTAAGAAAGAGATGCGATGTAAGTAAAATTAGTTAACAGAATCGGCACCATTGTCTCATCAGAAAAATTTATAGAACACAGAATCCATTACTAATAAATTCTATCATAGTATAACGTGGTACACAATTAGGTACATCCCGTTAATTAACAATCTGACGGCTCGTACATCATAAACAAGCGGCGGTCAGCAGAATCAGTAGACAGAGGGAGACAGAAAGAATGAAAGAGAAATGTTGTAGCTGGCCATTTATTCTAACTTAATTGAATTTGGTAATCAGAAACTGAAACAATTACCTTAAATCTTAATAATTTAAGGTTGAATTCTATTGAAGCGTAATGATTATTTAAAAATTGTTGCTAAGTATGGATTAATAGCTTGGCTCGCGGTTAAAAATATAACAATGACATCAATTGTTATAATAGGACGCGCGTCCCTCGCGAGAACCAACGGGTTAAAAAGCTTTTTGTATATTTTTTACGTTGTAAATTAATCAAATTATGAAAATATGACGATGTTTGGTTGATAGAAACCTTATTATAGAAACTTAGCATGAAGTCAAAGTCAAAGCCATTTATTCAATTTAGGCCCCAGAAGGGCACTTATGAAGGTAACATGTACTGAAGTTACCACCTGTTCGGAACTCGGCCTTCAACTGAGAAGAATCCGGCAAGAAACTCAGCGGACAATCTGACTATGTTTGGCTTTTTTTTACGTAAGTTAGGGTACTTTGTACCCTCCTAACTAGCTATCACCCTCAAGCTGAAAATCTGTCACTAAGCATCTACTCATGTATTCTAGGCCTTGTGTGATCGCTTCACCTTTTGACACATTATTTTCTTAAATATAAGGAGTTTCATAATTACAACACAATTTATAAATAATGAAAATTATCTATAAGGGCAAAGGAAAACGAAAACCCATGATTCTCCTCAACGCAAGTCATGACGTATGCCCAGATCAAATAATTTATTCAACAAATAGCCCACGACGGACCCTCTCGGCTAAATAATAAATGTGTGGCTACAAACACCATTGAGACCACCGGACCACGCTGTATGAGTATATATTGACCACATGTGGTCTAAGGTGAGATAGTGTAGGATTTATTTTTATTCGACTACAGAATAGGTACTCGATTTAGAGTTATCAGATTTAGCGTTAGTTCAATCTCTTGAGTGTATTTTTTTTAATGAATATACAATTTAAAAATAGAACCCAAATACGCTTCCTATTTGCGCTCTTTACGAATTATAAAAATAAACTATTTTCTTTAAAAAAATTAGACGGAATTTCAAATTTAGTCGTAATATAAACATAGTTTTGCTTTTTTGGATTTAATACTTGGCTTGGCACTTCAGTCAGGTCAGTTCACATAGAGATGCGACGAGATGCGATGCGACGTGACGATGCGTTTCGCACTGCTGTGTGGCGCCGCAAAACGCATCGCGATGCCGCGCGGCGCATCGTGAAACCGTGTAAATTTTGTTAGTAGCGTGACGCCTAGGCGTAGTAGGCGTCGCGCTGTGCAGCAAAACACTGAGCATATGGTATGGCCACGAGTATCGTCGAAGCCATCACGCACGGTAACGTCAAGTGACTAATGCCCGGTTTCAATAAACAAAAACGAATCGTTTTGCTTACCAATGGTAGGTTTTTTTATTGCCAAACTGGGCATATAGATCATTTCGTAAGCTAACTTTACCTGTGATAACTACTTCCATATGGGAGGGTCTGCTATGCAAAGCTTTGAGGTCTTTGCTTCATTATTAGTAAAGATATAAGAGTCTTAATTTTAATAAATCTTAACTGATACCGGTCAGTAAATTATTTAAACCAGGTCTAAACGAGGCGCAGTACGGTCTCTTGCACGCCGCATCTAACGGCGTATAATCTCTGCGTCACACAGCGCCGCGTAGCGCGAGGCGTATTCGTACTCTCATTGACCTGGGGACCTTTTTGTGTAGTAAATAAAATTCAATATTGTATTGCGATCTTAAAACGTTCGCGCCGCGGAGAGTTGTGTCTCATTTTGGTGTAAATTGACCTTAAGTTTATCCAAAATAAGCTGACGAGAAAGATATAAAAGCATATATAGGATTATGAAATTTATGCGCGCAATACCAAGGGCGAAAAACTAGTAAAGTGTAGTCATCATACTAGTATTGTTAATTAAAAGTGAGCCCAGTGATATGTAAATATCACAATGTACATAATAAATGTATTTTCATTTTTTTCAGGTAAGCTATGTCTACATTTGATTCGATATGTTCCAGTGGGTGAGCGTATTTCACAATTTTTATCGCAAACAATATTTGTATCCTGAAAAAGTTTCAATTTATCTGAAATATGGATCTGTGCGGAAATCCCAGGAGCAACACACTGTATACAAATAGACGATTAATTTTTTTTTCATTTATAATTTACTCGTATCATATCTTATACCCAATATAAGTTTTTTTTGGTATGATACGTGAATATGTCTAAAGGACAACCACACAACCCGCCCACTCCATTGGGTTGACTCCAACCCGCCGTGGTTTTCCCAATGGAGTACAGCATGGGGTTCTTCAAGAAGGGTCTGAAGAGGTTACTTCAGGGTCGGCAACGCGCGAGTGATACCCCTGGTGTTGCAAGCGTCCATAGGCTACGGTAACCGCTTACCATCAGGCGGGCCGTATGCTTGTTTCCCACCTTAGTGAGAAAAAAAAACACAAAGTCTACAAGATAATAAAAAATCTCATAGCATCGACACTGGTGCGTGACTAAGTGAATGCCGGGCTATTACATTGTTTTAATATTCCCAATATATATCTTATGACATAGCACACTAATATGGACTTGGCGATAGATTTTCAACATGAAGGTTCACATAATTCAACCCTTCTCGGCTTTCGTCACTACAGCTGAACTTTCAACGTGTGTATATAAATCAAAACGTGTTTTTATAACACTAAACAAAAAACGATAAAATCCATTCAACTGTATCGTAGCAACGTGCTACAGTTTTGTAGCAACGTGCTACGCTTTCGTAGCGGCTGTAGAGCGTTTTGTTGGCCAGTTTACGTGACGTGTCTGTGTCAATATTTCTTAATCTATTTGTATTTAATAGCTTCTTTTTAGCTTCTATGTTATATTTTTTTACCTTTGAAAGTAATATTTATACTGATAGCTTCTATGTTATATTTTTTACCTTTGAGAGTTATATTAATAGTGATAGCTTTTAAGCTATTTTTTTTAGTTGGAAGATTAATGCTAAACTGGGCTTTTATATCATTTCGTAAGCTAATTTTACCTGTGATAGCTACTTCCATATGGGAGGGTCTGCTATGCAAAGCTTTGAGGTCTTTGCTTCATTATTAGTAAAGATATAAGAGTCTTAATTTTAATAAATCTTAATCGATACCGGTCAGCAAATTATTTAAACCAGGTCTAAACGAGGCGCAGTACGGTCTCTTGCATTGCACGCCGCATCTAACGGCGTATAATCTCTGCGTCACACAGCGCCGCGTAGCGCGAGGCGTATTCGTACTCTCATTGACTTGGGGACCTTTTTGTGTAGTAAATAAAATTCAATATTGTATTGCGATCTTAAAACGTTCGCGCCGCGGAGAGTTGTGTCTCGTTTTGGTGTAAATTGACCTTAAGTTTGTCCAAAATCAGCTGACGAGAAAGATATAAAAGAATATATAGGATTATAAAATTTATGCGCGCAAAACCGCGGACGAAAAACTAGTAAAGTGTAGTCATCATACTAGTATTGTTAATTAAAAGTGAGCCCAGTGATATGTAAATATCACAATGTACATAATAAATGTATTTTAATTTTTTTCAGGTAAGCTATGTCTACATTTGATTCGATATGTTCCAGTGGGTAAGCGTATTTCACAATTTTTATCGCAAACAATATTTGTATCCTGAAAAAGTTTCAATTTCTCTGAAATATGGATCTGTGCGGAAATCCCAGGAGCAACACACTGTATACAAATAGACGATTAATATTTTTTTATTTATTATTTACTCGTATCATATCTTATACAGTGATCCAAGATAAGCTTTTTTTTTGGTATGATACATGAATATGTCTAAAGGACAACCACACAAAGTCTACAAAATAATAAATATTCTAAGTGAATGCCGGGCAATAGCAATGGAATAACATTGTTTTAATATTCCCAATGTATATCTTATGACATAGCACACCAATATGGACTCGGCGATAGATTTTCAACATGAAAGTTCACATAATTCAACCCTTCTCGGCTTTCGTCACTACAGTTGAACTTTCAACACGTGTATACAAATCAAAACGTATTTTTATAACACTTAACAAAAAACGATAAAGTCCATTCAACTGTATCGTAGCAACGTGCTACAGTTTTGTAGCAACGTGCTACGCTTTCGTAGCGGCTGTAGAGCGTTTTGTTGGACAGTTTGCGTGACGAGTCTGTGTCAATATTTCTTAATCTATTTGTATTAATACTGATAGCTTCTATTTTATAATTGCTTGAAGATTAATATTGTATATTTCCTTGTATTCAGTGATACCTAGTGTTACAAGCGTCCATAGGCTATGGTAACCGCTTACCATAAGACAGGCCATATGCTAGTTTATTACATTAGTAGTGTAAACAAATAAAAAAAAACTAGTTCATATTCGTTACATACAGTGACTGAATATTCTGTTTCTGGATTACTCTGGATAGTTTTTATTTATACCTCTAAGGCGGCCCGCCTGATGGTAAGCGGTTACCGTAGCCTATGGACGCTTGCAACACCAGGGATATCATCGTTGCCGACCTTAAAATAAATGTACACTTTTTATATGTTTTATTAATGATTTTTTTCTTGATAGTACAATCTCTGCTTACTTTGAGATTAGATACATGGCCATCTGATCTCAAACGATAAAAAAATATACTCGAATAATATTATTTGTTCAATTAAATGCAGACAAAGTCGAGAACAAAATGTTGTGTCCACGATAACTTTACAAACTTAACCCTAACATATTATGTAGTCGTGAATAGTTAGTGCAAGTGTACTTAATATGCCCTTTGTAAGGGTATTCAAGCTTAAGTCTCCGGGAGGTCAAGGGCGTGAAGAATTAAAAGGTTTCTTTGAACGCCATATCAAATGTAATTAACTATGTCGTTGAAAAAAATTCTTTGGACGTTCTTGCTTGTTATCTTTTGGTGAGTTTTTATGTTGCATTATGGATGAATAGGATAATGTTAGTAAGTACTTTGATTTAAAAAGCTCGATTAAAATAAAAACTCATTTTGGGTGTGAAGAATTTTTCGCAGGTTTGGCAACGCGCGAATTACTCCTCTGGCGTCATCAATACTTTAGGCTAAGGTAACCGCTTACTATCAAGTGGGTTGTATGCTAGTTTGCTATCTTAGTGATATAAAAAAACGTTCGTAGGCCTTCCTGGCTAGCTCCTACTGGGTTGTTATGGAAGTTACTGCTACAGAGAAAGTTTCTTTCTCGGCGTCGCAAAAGTCCGCAATACATGATCCCTCTGGTATTCTTAATGCTCATAGTTAACAGAGACTATTCTAAAAAGGGGATCGTCTACCTGTTTGAAAAGATCTTCCACAAAAAAAAGCCTTGCTGAGTTTCTTGCCGGAGTCTTCTCAGTTTACGTGTATTCCGAACCGGTGGTAAATTCAACTGTATTTATCAAATTAACGTTCATAAGTGCCTTACCAGGGCCTAAACTAAATAAATGTCTTTTTGACTTTGATTTGATTTGCTTGTCAGTCAGAAAAGCTAAGTTTTTGGCCTGATTATGATTAGGTTTAACTTATCTCTACCATCAACTGCTGTAACCAAATAGATTATGCCGGTGCTACAAATGCACGTATGTTTATCAAGCGGCATGTCACATCCACGGCAGACGCGCGGTACGACACGGCACGGCACGGCGCGGCGCGGCACGCATGCGCACGCTTGAGGCAGAGTGTCGCGTGACGTCACGACCACGGCCACCCGCCAGTCGACTGCCACCGACGGCCGCGCCACACGCCCCGCCCGCCGCTCCCGGCAAAACGTGACCAAACACGCGTCAACAATAATAATAACACGCTATGATAACACGCTTATGATAACGCCCGCGTGACATTACTTTCCAAACAGTTCGGTGTATTTAGTTCACAATTTTGATGTATTAATTTTATTAACAAATTAGTAAAAAGTGTATTTTTCTGTGTGAACGATACGGCGGTGGTAATGTGTTAGAAAAAAAATTAAAAATCATAATAATATCGATTGTAAATCGTGTCTTTTTAGTGCCATTTTTAATTCTAAAGTGATATAATTAGTAGTAGCGCTAAAACTTATTGCCAGTACAAAGTTTTAATATTTCATTGCCTTCTCGCCTCTAAATAGGTTTTAAAGTATATAATAGTAGCCAAGCTTTGGAGTGTACAGTGATAGACGCGCTAGTTAGTATAAGACGAGGCTGATTTGATTAGTTAAGGCATTTCCTTTTTAAATAAAACAAAATTACCTCGATGTCTCTTATTTGCGGAGGTGAGTATCAATTAATATATGAATGTTTTTAACCGTAATTTACGCGTTTTCGTAGCCAGTTGATTAGAGGGCTTGTCCAAACAATATGTATATGAAAACGCGATAGTTGTAGTTCAAAGACTTTCATGATAGCTCTTGACCATGAATTACACGTTAGTCACCAATAATATTAATTGCTGAAAGTTCATTGAAGTCGTGGTTTTGTGGTGACAAATAGTATAACAAAAAATGCTAAGTGATTTCAAATGGCAGCGGAGAACAAAGTCAGGTTTATAACAATAAAAAATACACGTGTAAGTTAGATATTATTGTTCAAAAACAAATCAGAAATAAAACTGCAAATCATTGTTTTGATTGCGGCGGCGATTGTTGTTATGAGTTGACTTTAATTTTAACTTCCAATTAAAAATCGTGTTTTAATGAGTTTTTTAATGTGAAATATAAAGCTTATACTCGTTTTATTTCAAGTATAAAAATATTTGATAATAAAACTAAAATAAAATGTTGTATTGGTTCACCTACAGACGTACAATTTCGTGAGTAAAAAAGTCCGGAGATCGATATTTAAGAAGTAAATCCGTAAGAGCTTAAATAAGTTAAAAGCTTTCTTAAGTAAGCTGACTACGCAGGTGACATAAAAAAGTGAAATTAATTCGGGGATATTTCTTTCCTTTTCTTTACTGAATTGAAATATACAAAGATTCGAGAAAATAAATGCAATGCTTACAAAAAAGTTATATTAATGGTGGCAAGTAATAATAGTAATTTTCATTACGTTTTCAAGTCTTTCATCATTCTAATAATACTTTCAGAAGCAAATTACTTAATTAGGTAACTGATAACTCGCCATGAATTCCACCTCAAAATGTAATGAACAAAAATCTAGTCGCAATAACATATTTTTGTAGCATATTCAACCACTGTGCAAGACATAAACTTCCATACAGTTAGAGCACTAAAGACAATGTTTTCCAAAAAGTAACTACCTCCATAATAAGATTTCAATTAAGATAAAGTAATTTAAATGTTTCGGACGTATGAAACAATAATTCGTGCAGAGTTTCTTGGCAATAGCCACCAGATGTACAGGGGTGGGTATTGGAGTCAGTTGCAAAGAATAAGTGCAGGTTGCAGCCAAAATCGAGGAAAAATATTTTTGAATCTGTTGTTGGCACAGTGGTAAAATGGATAACTCGTGATAAATAATTTTACAGGTAGGAAAGAAAACAATTGTGAAATAAAGCAAACGGAAGATTTTATTTGACATTATTATTTTACTTACAGATATCGAAGTTAACACATAAATTAAAAATAAAGAATTATTGTGAATTTGTTTTTTTAAACTAAGGTGGCAAACAAGCATACGGCCCGCCTGATGGTAAACGGTTACCGTAGCCATATGGACGCTTGCAACACCAGGGGTATCAATCGCGCTTTGCTTTAAAAAATATAGCATCATTTAAACAATTACCGAAACATATTTTTTAAAAGACACTGCAATGTTCCTAAAAGTTCAAAAACTTACTTTGTACACCTAAATAGTTTTTTAAACACAAAACCAACCACAGACTTTCAGCAAGATATTAAATACAGATATCGCCGATAAGTTATCGTAGTATACATATTAATATGTTGTAGGTTCCGTGAGATAAGTATCGCTAACATTTTTGTATCGCGATAGTACGAGTGGCTGACGTGTAAACTCATGGCTCAACGCTTTTGTACTTACTCGACTACGATCAAGCGAATTTGTGTTTTGTTTCAACGATAAGTGGAATTTTTAAAGTATGTTATTGTTTTGATGAAGTGTCATTCTAATTTTAAACATTTGATTAAAAAAACTTTTTAAGTGACTTTTTTTACATTTAAATAACATTTCTAAGTTATTAGTAGATTTTCTTAAAACGAACACTTTTATTAACATAAAAGAAACAAAACAATAATTTGAATAACAAATGTGAATTTCTCTTAATTGTGCCACAATTTTAAAATACGAAGGTAATCATTTATTAATTAACATATTTTTTCATTATAAGGCGCCGATCCCACAGAGAGAGGTTTAGAGTTCTGCCTTCAGAGTTCTGCATTTCACGTTCACTGTAATCTAGGCAGCGCCTTTAAAAGTAAAAAAAGTGTATGACGTGTGATCGGTAGCGAATGTAGCAGAACTCTTGCTGTGTACACAATAGTGAATGCGGAACGCAGAACTCTGAACGCAGAACTCTAGAACTCTCTCCGTGGGATCAGTGCTTAAATATTTATTGTTTATTAAATCAATTAAATTTTGTCAGTGTCATGAAATAATATTTTCTTAACAATTAATTTCATGAATATTTGGATCGTGGTCGAGTATAAACAAGCAAGCAATTAAAAAAATTACAGTGACCGTTTATTTTGCAGAGCCCACCGGCCCACTGATGTCAGAGCCGATACTGAGCCTATACAAATCCCCCCTATCAGGTATGGGTTTTATCTATGTGCTATACAATATTTATATTGTGGAAAATCGCATACTGAATATTTGATAAGTTCTAGTGAAAAAGGTTTTATTTGATCTACTTTTTGTTTTAAAACTATACCCACTGGTTTTTTATTTCATGTAGGTAATTTATATCATTGTGTATTTATAAAATTCTCTGTAAAGACGATTGAGCTATAACTTCTACGTATAGAGAAGACGCCACAGATCACAACTATGTTCCGTTCAAGTGAGGCCATCCAGCCACACTTGTTGTTGTAGAACTATGAACGAAACGCGAAAGCGCCGTGAAAATCACGGTGTTTACAAGAAAAATACTCCTAAAAGCGTTCTGATAGTGCTACGTGTTTCTAATATCTGCTTAGACGACTAATTATTGTTTCAGCACTAAAGAGAACTTTAGTTGACTCTAAAAAATGGGGCATAACCTTTGTTTATAATAATAATAGCTCGATGGTATAGACAAACAAACACATATCAATTAAATAAATTAATTAGATCAATCGTAATAACGTTAAATATGTCACTTAGAAAGTTTCATAGTATGATAAACTCACAAGCTCTCAACACATCTTTATAAAAAGAAAAAACACAGTTTTTCTTTTAAAAAAAAAGTGTAAAGAAATCTCCTCAGATTTATCCATATAATTAAAAAAACCTCTGAGGTTTGAATACCTTGGGTAAACCACGATGCGACGAACATATACATAAAAACGATGTATGTGTGTACGTTACTCATTTCCTTAACGACGTGAGACTCGACTATTTTTTATTACGTGATTTTATGTCGCGGGTTTTTTCATACTTAAATGTATTTTAGCCTGCGGAAATGTATTGAAAAGGTTGAAATATTAATAAAAGGCGTCTATTTATGACAAATGTAAAGTGAATTTGTGTTAATTGGAGAGTAAATACATCTTTAACTATTTTCCGCCCGACAATTAAACCTGCGATCTCCTATTTAACCCCTTTAGGGGTGAAATGTCCAAAAATCCTTTATTAGTGGATGCCTACGTTTACGGGAACCTGTATACAAAATTTGAGTATCTTACTCCAGCGGTTTGGGCTGTGCGTATAAAGGTCAGTCAGACAGTCAGTAAGGACAAATTATAGTATACGATGTAGATATAAACTTTCTAGATACTTAAACTCAAATTTTATACTCAAAAATAAGGCCCTGATAAGGCAATCATGATTTTATGAACGGCAAAATAATTCTACCATCGGTTCGTACCACTTCGACTAGAAAGACTCCGGCAAGACACTAAATAACATATCTTTTCATGTGGATAAAATTCTCTCTTAACTCTAATGAGTTCAAACTTTTTTATTTTCGAAGTCAAACAATTAGCCTTACGCAAAAATTCACGATGCTTATTCGTACCGTAAAGAGGAGACAAAAAATAGGAAGAATTCTAATGCTAAGATTATTTTCTAATTTGAGCAACGACACTTTGTCACAGACTTTGTATCGTATAGGTACCTCATTGTATAACCTTTATTTTGTATACACGCTCGGTGCGCCGTAGGATCATCAATCAAAAACCTTTCAATTTATTACGTAAATGCCTAAACGCGTTTGGCGAGAAATTTAAAAATTTCAGCATGATTTTTAACGAGCCACGGTAGTTTTTTTCACCGAATTGTTAGATTTAGTCAAATGTATGTAGGTGCTAAAACTCAAAACAAATTAGTTCAAAGCCTAGTATGTCAATTATGAACGTTACAATTGATTCTACCTGGTTCGTTTGAAAATGGTTACTTATGCGGATAGACGTTTGGCGATGCTGTTTTAATTTTGAGTGACATTAGCAAACTCAAATCCTTATCTATATTACCAATCACTAGAACCAAACCAAGGAAGCGAATGGTTCAGGAGTTCAGGAAGGTATGCCAATATCGAATCCTGACATAATTCTTGTTTCTCTAATGTTGACATTTTTATAACCATAAAATACTAACCCCCTTATTCATAATCGCTTTTTAACTAAATCAGTGTAATAGTGTGCCCCGTCTCACTCTTTCGATCCCCAAATGTCACCTGTCAGATAAAGACTTCGGAATTTTCGGACTTCGGACTTCGAAACAGTACTCATCACTATGAGCAATTATTTTGGAATTTGTACTTTTATATAGCGAAAATAATACATACAAAATCAATTGCAGTTCGCAATTGTTGAGGAATCACAAAACTATGGCTCTGATCTTAGTCGAGTGACAATAAACATTGAAAATGAAACCTTTAGGTATCAGTTATTAAAATAAAAAGAATATTCAGATTCAGTTAAATACATGAATGCGTAAAAATAACTACAAATAACAAGATCGCGAATCAAGCGGAAATTAAACGAGGGGACATTGAGTTCGAACATTATGCCATTGTACAGTTTTGTTTTTATTTTTTAAATCGCTTTTGTCCACTGTTCCGCTTGCGAAGCAGTCGCGTACAGACTATACCATTAAGCGATGGCCAAATGACCTGAAACGAATCGTAATATGGCGAGATGAAAAATGCATAGGACCGCATTTTGTATGTTAAGTTTTAACCGAGTTCTAGTAAAGGTTCTTGAGTCGACTGAATTTTTATGATAATCTGATACGAGCTTCGGATATTTTTAACCGACTTCAAAAAGGAGGAGGTTATCAATTCAGATGTTTTTTTTTATGTATGTTCGGGCATAACTTCGACATATATAGACGGATTTGCAAAATTCTTTTTTTGTTCGAAAGGGGTTTATTCCGAAATGGTTCCATATAAATTTCATATACATGAAACTAAAAATTCAAAAATAAATTAACTTTTTAACAAAAAAATAAACCGCCTTCAAAGTACACTAAAAAGTATGAAATAACTCTTATCTGACACTGTTTTGAAGTGAGCGAAATAGCATGACGTATTCTATAGAAAATATTTCGCTGAAAAAGTTAATTTTTATAAATTAAAAACGTGAGCGTTCCAGAGACATCTAAATTTTCAGTCCAGATAGTCCCATGAGTATAGTTCTTGTACTCTGTTTCCACCAAAATTAAGCAACTTATATCCAGTGACTTAGCAAAAATCAAGGTGTCGTATGCATAAGCACCTCCGTTGTGGTCATATATCAACTATTTTAGATGGATGTCAGATCTCTCTTCTGTTCTATCCACAAAACGAAGATGAAACTTCAATGGGTGGCAGTAAGTTACTTCTAAGTGAGGCTACTGATGGTGTCTTCATTCATTATCATCTATGGAGACAGTTCCTTTTGGTCAGGTGACAAGGATATCTGCATGGAGTCGTTCTCACTCCCTTTCTTGAAAGCAAAGCGCTTGGCACAGGCAATGCGGATGACCTATCTCATTAGTAAAATAATTTTAAGCTAAATAAAAGCGACGGGTAATGACGTCATCAATAATACGACGATCGTGCGAGACATAATCGCTGTGGTATAATCATTGTGGTTAAAGCACGACCATCACAAATTGACTCCATTCATGACATTCTGCAATTTTGATGACACGTCGGTTTACTTTATTTATTGCTTTGCGGATTGCGTCGTTATTGGTCATATATGTTTTACTACTTATTTGTATATGGGTTTGATCGGAAAAAAAATGGCGGTCGATCTTCTCGAAGATATATATTTTGTTTTACGTAACTCTGATATGCAAAAACCTGACTCAAATAATCATGCATGAGTTCTGAGATATTCTAATAATAATCGAATGGTTAAGTTAGTAAGCAATAGGTATTTTTGGTACATAGATAACACTAATTTATTAAGTTATACAGCTTTATGAAAACAAACTATTGAATGCTTTACTAAATATCAACGCAAAAAGCTAAGTAATAACGCAATTATTTACACAAAACAATATCATAAAACACGACAAGGAACAATTGCAAATATTTTAGTTGAGAACATCAAATATTAGCACAAAAGAACCAACATTAGCCGAAGGCGATAAATAGGGGTTATCCGTTGAAATTGGCAAATTTGAACAAAGCAGACACACAAAAGTTGAACCATTAAGCCAGCAGTGCTTCTACTATTATGATAATTGTGTAAGACTTGAACTGCTATAGATCAAAAACTGTCGAATGATTTTAATGTATTTATATTCGGGAGAACTTTTTTTGGTAATACTGTGTGACGGATACTATTGACTTTTATTATTGTAGCTTTGATTTATTTGGGAACTAGTTAGACTAGGTGTCTCGAATAGTAATTAGAGAGAACTGAATTATTAACGAATAATATTACCATTTTTAAAATTGTTCTATATTTACTTATAAAATCCTAACCTGATATTACTAGTGGCTCTGTGAGCTATTGACCACGCGACATTGGCGACGCAACACACGAAGCATCGCTCACGCGTTACCGACCTTTCCCCCCTCCCCTATGAGCCCTGGCGACCTTACTCACGCGCAGGAACACAACTTTACACAACATAAAGTTATTTGGCTGCAGTATTCTGTAAGGTGAAGGTACTTCCCCAGTCGAGCTGCTCTTTGAGCGAATATTACGCTATGCTCTACCTCACTAAAAAGTCCTCTCTAGTTTTTTGGATTTTTTTCAAAATAGCACCAACTCACAAAATATCATGACAATCGGTTGTGAAATGCGACCTGAAGAGGAGAACAGCCGAAAATCCGGACATCTTACGAAAGCATTTTTGTCTAAGCCACCCCTTTACTACTCAACCGATCTCGATGAAATTTGGCATGCAGATAGCATGTACATAAAATACCTACGCGTGAAAGCGTAACAAACAAACTCTCATTCGCATTTATAATATAAGTAAGGATTAGTAAGGATAACTTTACACAAACAAGTAATTTGTAAGTACCATGCATACAAAACACTAATGTTAAAATAAAAGTAGCTCAAAATTCAGGTCCTTACCCCAAAGTAGCGGCTATCAATAAATAAAGCTATAACGTGTCAAAAGTTAAAACCCAAATGTCATGCAAATTGTAACTAAATAACAGGTTCATGTTTAAAATGTCGTTGCAGTTCAATAAACTAAGCAATTTTTGGAACTTTATACTGGGGAGACAGATTTATATTAAGATCTAAGTTTAATATTTCAGAACTTAATGTAATAAACGTTTAGTTATTTTAAGATTAATTTGAAGGATTTCGGAGAATATGATTATAAAATATGAAATTAAAATTACCATTCAATAGAGTGTTTGACCTTTTAATCTAACAATCTAACATAGATCTGTAATGATTTAAATCACGGAGAGATATCGCAATGAAGACAAGAATACATATACATTTTAAACTAATATTTTTAATACGACCAACTTAATCATCAGGACCTTAGATTAGACCTTAGACCTTAGGTTTGCGTCGTTTTATTACAGAGTTCACATGGCCACCTTCCTGCTCCATCATCAAACTAGCTCCATGTTATAAAAATATTGTATTGTTATCTAATTACATATGCATACATCAGCTCAATCGGAAATCGGACAGTGGGACTGGAAAACTGTAATATTAAAAGATCTTCCACAAAAAAAAAACCTTGCTGAGTTTCTTGCCGGAGTCTTCTCAGTTTAAGTGTATTCCGAACCGGTGGTAAATTCAACTGTATGTACCAATTTAACGTTCATAAGTGTCTTACTAGGGCCTAAACTGAATAAATGACTTTTGATTTTTGATTTTGATTTGGAGAAATTTAACTTGAGCATGATTACGGTCACACAGACACTGGGACAGTGAAACTAAATAAAAGTTGTAAATAGGTAAATGCAAAAGAAAAGTAAATAACTTCTTACGATATACTTTTTTCAATCATCAAAAGAACCGAATAAGAAACAATTTGGAATAATACAACAATTCTCCAATCTTTGAACCTCTACAGCTAATTTCTAATACCAACCCACGGCCGCACAAAGCATTAATCTCCATCTATCTAACTCGAACTTTTTTGTACAACCCGAGGGTATTAAGAAAAATTTCAATTATCGTACGTCCCGTCCTTCCCACAGGTCGGGAAGGCACACAGAATTTTATTCCCGGCTGAATTAATGCTCAAATGGAAACCCATTTTATAATTTTCCCCGATTTTCAGATAGCTCGGTGCCTCGGTAGGTTTTATTGTAACAGTTCTGACGGGTCGGTGGTTATACATACATGCAGAAGTAAAATTATAATTTTAAAGCAGTTGACATTTTTGTGTTGGTGTTGGTTTACATATCTGGTATGAACTTAGATCATCTGAAGATAACTATTTTTTATATTATAAGGTAGTAAACTAGCATATCGCCTACCTTGTTGAAAACAGTAACCGTACCTTAAAGATGCTTGCAATACTAGGGATATCACGCACTCTCTCTAATCCAAGTTTTGAAGTGGTGAGGGAAGCTTTAGTACTATAATTCTGGACCCAGCTAATAACACTACCAGGACAGCGCCTCCCCATGGAACTCGGTGACCTAACTCATCGCAAGAACATATGTTATTTTGATGTGAAGCTGTGTCGTCCTACTCTCCGCCTGACCCTTGCCCTAAAGGCACCAGGCGAGTTTGGCGATACAAGTCAGCAGATTGGGATGAGATGCGTTCTTTTCTTGCATCTTATCCTTGGCGGCGAACTTGCTTTACTTCCGATGACCCGTCCAGCTGTGCGAGTGCTATTTCGGATGTGATATGTCGAGCAATGGAATACTATATCCCATTCTCCGACATATCACTCAATATCGAAACCCCCAAGTGGTACAATGCTGATTGTGCCTCTGCTGAGGCACGAAAACAGTCAGCTTACCGAATCTGGGCGGATTCTCGCGCTCGCAAAGCTCCTGACGTGGGCTTGAAGAAGAAAGCCTTTAACATCGCTGCCAAGTCCTGCAAAAAGGCACAGAAGAAGGCGCGTTTTGACCATGTTGGCCGGATCGGAAAAAAGCTATCTTCTTACCCCTCTGGGAGTAAAGCTTTCTGGTCCCTTGCCAAATCGGTCGAGACCAATTTCTGCCGCCCGTCGCTGCCGCCATTGCTGAAGCCTGATGGATCACTAGCTCACACTGCTGTAGAGAAGGCCAATTTGTTTGCCTCTCTATTTGCGGAGAATTCATGTCTAGACGCTGGTTTACAAACACCACCCCCACTACCCACTTGCAACTGCCAAATGCCGGACATCCGTATCCGGCAAAAGGAGGTTTTAAAGGTACTACGCGCTCTAGACGTGAATAAAGCCAGTGGTCCCGAAGGCATTCCAGCCATTGTCCTGCGCAATTGTGCGCCCGAATTGTCTCCTGTCTTGACACGCCTGTTTCGCCTCTCACTTCGAATGGGTCATGTTCCGAAAGTCTGGAAGCTTGCTAACGTGCAACCTGTGCCTAAGAAGGGCAGCCGTGCCGATCCTACAAACTATCGACCGATTGCGATCACCTCCATACTCTGCAAGACTATGGAGCGTGTATTGAATCGGAGGCTCCTGGCATACCTTGAAGATAACGAACTCCTCAGTGACCGACAGTACGGTTTCCGCCAAAAACGGTCTACTGGGGATCTTCTTGTGTATGCCACACATCTTTGGAGCGAAGCCATTGAGAGACACGGGGAAGCAATTGCCGTTTCCCTCGATATATCTAAGGCTTTCGATAGGGTCTGGCACACCAGCCTTCTAAGCAAGCTTCCTTCATATGGAATTCCTGATGGCCTGTGCGCTTGGATTTCCGATTTCCTGAGTGAACGGTCTATACGAGTGGTCATAGACGGGTGCTCGTCGGACCTCTTGGCAATCAATGCCGGAGTTCCTCAGGGATCAGTTCTCTCTGCAACCTTATTTCTGCTGCATATCAACGATCTGCTAAAACCCGGTATCTTTGGGTACGCAGACGACAGCACTGTTGCAGAGAGATACGTTTCCAGCGCGCGAGCCACTAGTGACGAGATCCAATTGTTTCGGGAGGCCATGGTAGAGCGTTTGAACGTGACCTTGCAGGCAGTCTCTGATTGGGGCAAAGCCAATCTGGTCACATTTAACGCCACCAAGACACAGGCGTGTCTTTTCACCGCCAAACGGAGTCCTTACAACCAGGCTCCTACTTTCCAAAATATATCCTTGCAAATATGCGATCGCCTTGATCTCCTAGGTATAACATTAACAGCCAAAATAAACTTTGGCTGTTCTATTGAGTCGAAGGCAGAAACAGCCGCTAGAAAGCTGGGTATCCTCTCTAAGGTCAAGCGGTACTTCACGCCTGGGCAATTGCTCCAACTTTATAAAGCACAAGTCCGGTCGTGCATGGAGTACTGCTGCCATCTTTGGGATGGATCAGCTAAGTACCAGCTTGAGGCCCTCGACTCAATAGATCGCCGAGCCAGGAGACTAATTGGAGATGAGTCTTTAATTAAGGCGAAACTCACGAGCCTTGACCATCGAAGAAAGGTTGCTTGCTTATCGGTTTTCTACAGGATATATTTTGGAGAGTGTGCGCAGGAATTGTTCAACCTTATTCCACCATCCCCATTTTTACACCGAACCACAAGACGCCGGGAAAATTTTCACCCGTACGTTGTTGACATACCGAATATACGGACACAGCGTTTTGCATCCTCATTTTTAATGCGGACAGCAAGGGAGTGGAACTTGCTTCCGGCGTCTGTGTTTCCTGACGCTTACAATCTAGGTACTTTCAAGGCCAGAGTGAATAGGTTTCTTCTGGGTAAGCGTGTTTCATCTTAGGCTTCGTCATCGCCCCTTATGGGCGGGTCAGTGGCCAAACGCAAGCCCATCTAATTTAAAAAAAAAAAAAATGTGTAAGATGGAGGTACTTCTCCAGTCTGGCTACCCCGAATGTTCAACCATAACAGTCTCCCGTTTAAAATGCCCTGTCTCAAAACATTGTCACTTAGAGCTTTTTATGACGTTCTTTTTCATGACAAATAATTGATTGAAATCCCATTATTTTCGATAATTTTATCAAGATTTAGGAACATACAAAGTCTTCAACGAAAACGACTATAACTTTTTGAAGCCTACAGCTAATTTATACTTCATAACGGTAATAAAAAAGTCGTCGACTTTCGCACCTTATTTTATCTACATTAGTGCTCGCCGTAAAAGTTATTTTAAGACTTTTCTTGAAAATATAACTGTCACTGTGTGTTTTCATTAATGACGTCATGATATGATGATGATGACATTAAATTTTATACATAATAATTACTGAACAATATTTTACTGAAATTTTTGCACATATCCAAAGTAAACGAAGCTCGGACTGTAGAAATCAAGTGACTATGTATGACTATATGCGGCTCGAAGGACCATGTAGAAGTTTGTCTCGGCGCTTAGAGACTCCTTCTTGGTTAGGGTAATGTTTTGGTAATTTATAAAAAGAAAGTTTTAAATGGTGTATTAGAAACTAATACAATGATACACGAAATAGCAAGAATAAATTAAATGGTTTATGGTACGAACAATGGTATGATAAAAACACTAATCACTAACTATGGGAAATTACTGGTTAATTAATGGTTTATAAAATGGTTATTGAATACGCGATATTAATTGGTTTGGTGTTGGGTTGATGGAGGCGAACCGCGTACTAACTTAAATTAGGCGTAAAAAAGTGCATTAGGTGCATAAAATTACATTGATGAGCTGTTCGGCTGTGTAACTCCGAACATATGTATTATATCCTTTATCTCAAATTACTTTTTTAATACTATTAACAGGGCAAAAAACCGTAGGACTCGCCTGATGGTAAGCGGTTACGATTACCAATAGTAGCTTGCAAGACCAGGTATTACTCGTAAACTTATAATTTAACAACAACACAAAACTAAGCCAAGAAAAGTGAACAAAAAGGCCAAGTAAAAGAACTAATACTATTACATTTGGAAAAGTACGGAATTTTGTACGGAGTTAACTTACTGTTATCGGTTTATTTTATTTAAGTCTTTTCTCGGAGGCTTTAATGTCGGGATAGGAGTAAGTAAGGCGACATTATCAACAATAGTGATCACGCTATTTACGGCAAATAAACAATACTTTTTGTGTTTGTTTTTGTGTCGATAAATTTTACCTAACACACACACACACCCACAGTTTTATACTATTGTAGATATCATCATTTGAAAAGTAATTTGTAATAGTGTTTTATGTGCCTCAAATATTTTTTTATCTTTATCTTTAAAAAAAAATGTTTTGACTTGCGGTTAAAAAGTACCAATTGATTTCTATTGTTTTCCTCGCCCGCGCGGATCGTCAAAGAGTCAAAGTATTAAACCAGTTTCTTAAACCCCGATCAATGTTAATCTATGGTCAAATTATTCAATGTCAAATTACATTTTATGTTTATTTAATACGTCATTGACAATTCAGATTAACTTTGTAGAGATTAACATAAGTCGGCTTCATATTCTAGGGGTAACTTTGATTGACCTTTAAATCATCTTATCAATTATTTTAAACTTTCAGTATTATATAATATTTAAAAAGTTTATCAGAAGGCACGTAAAGCCGTTGGTCCCGGCTATCACTTAATTGTGATTAAGCTAGTTGGAGGCCTCCTAGGAAGCTTGAAAACTCCAACAGTAGGTTGACCACTAGCCTACCTCCACCGATCCGCAGTGGGCACGCGTGGTGGAGTATCTGCCCATTCCCTTTCAGCTTGGACAAACATGCTTTCGTATGTCTGTACGGCTATTCTCCTCCATTCTCGTAAAATTATGCATTTATAACCAATTTTGTGAGCAGGTTTAATAATTATAATTTTAATTATATAGATGTTTTTTGTCGCTTCGGTTTTTTGTTTTTTGTTTAAAACTGTAACGACTAAAAATGTAAACATCGAGACTCGCGAGGTCTACAGCTTACAGACTAGTTCATTTATAGTTACGTCATAACGTCAACACTCAGTTCACAAAACTGTCATACATTTTGATACGATTAACAATTAAAGAGGTCGCCGGTCCGGTGCCGTCAGACGGTACCTACTCTTAGGCTTTTACCGCCCCTCATTCAATAATTAAAGTGCACTGTTTGTCGGTTCCCGTTACAAAGCATGTAATTACTTTGTTAATTACACAAGCTTTTTCGTGTAAACGAATGAGCATGTTAGTATTAACAACGTGCGAGGCTATTTTGTGGGTATTTTGTGTGCAATACTTTGATTTTATGGTCTAAGACATTGTTTTAGAGTATGTTATGTTTGCAGGAAATATGTGATAACTTTTGCTTTAACTCAAAGAAAAATAGTTTAATTTCTAGAGTAAGCATTACCTCGTGTAAAGTGTGAGCAGTTGCAAATAGATGCATTCATAGATATATCGTATTCCAGTGATTTACTGCTAAAAATAAGTTTTTGTTAAAAAACTAATTTTTAATACAAGTTTTTTTTTTTACTATAATTTTTGTTTACTGTAATTGCATTGTCTTCCAATATACTAATGTATACCAAATATCAAGTCAATCCGACTACTGGAAGTGGGTGAAATTCGACTTGCAAGTTACTACAAACATAGTTACATATACATTGCAAGATAAAAGCTTGTAAAAATTTTATTTGATCTCGGTAATTGTATCGATAATAAACGAATTTGCATTTATTATAATTAATTAGTCGTTTAAACTATGAACGCGCAGTTCATTTCAAGGTAGCGTAGCACATACCCGTGCTCACAGCATATACTCTAGTACAGCCTCTCTCTATGGTTTAATTCAATGACAAACATGTTTCACTACGTCAAAATTATTTGTTGCGAAAAATTGTTGTAACTTTTGTCGACAAATGTCACTTTAACATTTTAATCATAATTTACACCTAACACAATAAAACATACAAACTTTCAAGCTCAAATAACCAAACTGATCAGTGAAATGGCACTTTTTATTACAAATGTAACCTTTTTACTTCTGTTCCAAGTTTATAAATTATTGAGGCTCGGCACAATAAAGGCCCCGGTTTAGGTTCCACCTCTCGCGCTACGAAACTCAAAACAATGTAAAGTTGTAACATAAAAACTTGCAAGTCGTAAGTACTTCTAGTTTTTACACCGCTTTAACAGTTCAGATGTATCAGAATGGATAGAAACAATGCTTTATAAGTAACATAAAATAAATCCTTGGAGTTATGCCAGATATTTACCAGTCGAAGTTCGTCTATTTTGGGACATCAATTTGTTTGACGTATGATTTTGTGAACTTGGATTGTATGATTTGTTATTTTTTTTATTTGTATTGATGATGAATGGCTAATGATATAATCCAAATAAAAATCCTAACTTCGTAACTATTATGCGAAAGTGAGTTTGTTTATTTGTTACTCCTTCACGCCTCAACGGATCATCATGAAATTTGGCATGCAGATAGCCTATGCTATAGAAAAGGTCATAGGTTTCTTATACCGAGAATACAGGTGAAACCGCGAGGGATATCGTCATATCTTAGCACTGATATTTTTTTTTATTTATGAAAAAGTGGAAATTTTGAAATAGCTTTTGTTACTGGTAATTTTAACTCCATATAAGAATTAAAACTAATCGCCACCATAAAAAAACAAGTGTTAATAATCACCTATTAGTGTCGTAGAGTGGTAGAGGCTCGTAGCACCGTAGCGCTACATCGTTCGTAGCTCGTCACTTATCGACACTCGAGTGGCTCAGGTATTCTCGGCTCCGCTCACAATTAGCGAGCCAATGGTACTTGATTCTCAAGTAAGGAGCCGGGTTAATGACGTTTTGTCACTGATGGTATGTACATGTGGCTAGTGTTCTTATGTGGATATGGAAGGGGTCGTTATGTATGTCAAATGCTGGTACCGTTTGTTCCATACAAATGTAATCCTCAGTTTCCTCTTTGGATAATGACACTAGAGCAATGATTATTTTGTTATAAATTAATTATTATAAGAATTAGGAGCCCTCTTAAATCACAAAACTTACCATTTTTAACGCCCTTATCAGATATCCAGCGAACAAATTTGACGAATATAAAAAAATAAAGGAAAACCAACAAACATAACCAAAGCCCATCTCTTATTATGATTCTTGTTTTTTTTTTAATCGATCTGGTTTTGGAGGAGAAAACGGGGGATTACGAAATAGCGATTTCGTCTAATTTAAATAGGTATAATCGGTCCAAGCTGCAGTTGTCTCTATCGCCCTCGGGCGGGATAGCTCGGGCACAGCGCGACATCAATAGATATTTTAAAAACCAATTTTTCTAATTTCTTGCAGCCATCCTTTCCTCTTAAATTATCACCAGTTGGTAGAAATCTGGTTATACATTTTGTTGTGCACTTTTGATACTTAACTATCTTTTCTGTATTGTCTGATAAGTGCTTCACATGGTTATCATAGTAATAACAATCACACAAGACCACAACACTTCAGATATGAAAGATAAATTAATAAATTGTTTTTACATTTTCAATCATAATTTTTTTGTTTATATAATATCTGATCTGTCCAACGTGATTTTACCCGCATTCCAAGACAAAAATTAGTCTATGTCCTTCTCCGTACCATAGGCTATCTGCATACCAAATTTCATCGTGATCGGTTGAGTATTTAAGGCGTAAAAGCGTAACAAACAAACAAAGTTACTTTCGCATTTATAATATTCAATATTTAATTAATACATTAAAATGGATGTATATTTCTGAAGTCACGATTAAGTCAATTGTGAATTTTAATCTTGAACCTATGACATGAGATTTAATTATCGCATAACTAAATTCAATTAAATTCTTGAGACATACATTTTATTTTTGTTCATTTAGTATTAGTATTTTTATTGAATTTTATTCGAACAATACCAAAGTTTAAATCAAACTTACAAACCCAATCACAAGAAAGCACAAACAGTAACAGAAACAATACGGTATCACAAGTATATAGTAAACACTGGATAGTGCTTCTGATTCCAGTCACACTGTTTAAATTTGAAACAGGGGCGCAATATGAGAGCGGTCCAATCCACTTATCATTGTCTCAAATAGTATTTGCTCTGGCAAGAGTGGATTACAGATAAAGGTGCGCTGGATGTGACATTGAGGCGTAGTTTAGTAGATATAAAATTGGTACTAAGATGATTTTGATTATGGCTTGTAGAAGATGATTTAAAATTTAATCCTCAAGAATAGTGTGTTAATTTTGAAATAAATTTTACTTATTTTTGCGTGTATTAAAGCAGGCTTATCTGGAGTCTGACATTATTTGATTAATTGACTAAATTTCAAACTTGAATACTTTGTCGGTATTATATACCTCATCATATTAGCTCATGGATGTCCACTGCTGAACATAGGCCTCCCCCATTGATTTCCACTTCGAATGGTTCTGGGCCGCTTGCATCCAGTGGTGCTGAGCGATTCTGACCAGGTCGTCGGTCCACCTGGTGGGAGATCGTCCCACTCGGCGCTTTCCAGAACGTGGTCGCCACTCGAGAACCTTTCTTCCCCATCGGTTACCGGCTCTACGAGCGATATGGCCTGCCCATTGCCACTTCAGCTTAATAACTCTATTATATACCTATAGTCATTTATTTTTATATTTCTAAATAAAAAAATAAACCAGTCATTAATAAAATGTGGCCCTAGAATACATAGACAGGTCTAAACTACTGAAGAAATCACTTGTTTTAAAGTCAGCCTTCAACAGAGAAGAATTGGCAAGAACCGAAAATGCAGGCTCAAGTGGCGAATTAACTAACAAATTTTCTACCGTAAAATAAATCACTTTTTTCTCAAATCCCTTCCAGTTATCTACATCCATGTGATCTTGTGAAATCCTAAGATGCCTTAAATTCTGGCTCCCCACTTCAAACGAGTTCATCGCAGAATGACACCTGCACTTGTCGAGTGGCTCTCTCAGACAGATATTTTGGCATGACCTAGACGCCTGGAGGTTAATAAGATTGGTTCAAATTATACAAGTGTGATATCAGAATGAGGGAGATAGCGAATTGTTGCTGTCTCACTTGCCTGTATTTGGAAGGTTTGATATTGCTATCAGATTCTTTGTAGTACTCTTTTTTTGCTATTATTAGGCTAGTTCTTATATAAATCTTCAAACGACCGTCTGTTCTTAAACTAAGCAGAGCTTTTATTATGGTAACTATGATAATGACACCAGACTCAGAACACACAGACAATCAAAAATGTTTGTCCTGCCCATTAGGTCGTTTTTGTGAAGGAATTTTAATAAGTTTTGCAAGGGTTAATAGTTTTAATTGTTACTTCCTACTATTTAGTATAAATGTTCTATTAATCAAATACCATGTGGTATCGAATTTATTCCCCATATATTAGACCTTAATATAAAGAGTGAAACAAATATATAGGCATAGTAGTACTTAACATTATTGGCTACTTTCAATACAAGGAAAATTCTCTGTAAAAACTGTTTTACCAAACACTTAAACCGACTTCAAATTACACTAAAACGTAATCAAATCCTGACCTTGATGACAAATGACCTAACGGGAAGTGTGCCCTTCCAGACAAAAAAAAATCCAAATCGGTTAATAAATGATGATATGAGTTAACAAAAAAAAACAGCTGAATTGAGAACCTCGTCCTTTTTTGACGTCGGTTAATAAAATCGAATTGCTCAATAAAAGAGCTGATTGTTTCACTATTTTAATTATATACAATTGTTACAATTCTAAACGTTCTCCATATTGATTTTCCCTCCAAAAAATATTATTTGGTACTATGTTAATATCACGGAGACATAGGCTACAATTTTTTTCACAAAGGAGTTCGTATCGCCATCCCTGTATCATGTAATTTTAAGACCTTTATTTCAATGTTACGCACACTTCTATTAAGATAACTATAATTGTCCTTTTGCAACCCAATGCCACGTTTAACTCATAAACAACAATAACTTTATAAAAAAGACATTGGAAGCATTAGTTCACATCTAGAGTAATAGTGTCATGTATTAGGGCTCGCACGGGGGAGTAATAAAGGGGTAATCACCCCTCGCTGGGTGGGCAGAATTACTTAGGGTGAGTTTGGGGCCTAAGTTAGGAGAGATAACGGTAATTTAAGAGCTAGTTTTTTACTTTAAATTACGTAGATTTAAAAAAAAATGGTAACCGCTTTTACCTCATATTGTTAGGTAATAAATCACCCCTAAACATCGTGGAATATTATGAATAAAACACATGGTACTCGCCAGGCTGTCTCCCATTTTCAATTTAATGATCTTGTATCAGCAATATCATCAAGGATGCTTTGGGATGTCACCATTCCTCCACCACTAAAACCACAAACGGGATAGCTCTCGCTTATGATCTTTATTCTATTGCATTACTGCGCACAATTGCTTATGGTCTCAAAAGCCATTTTCATGTTCATCGCTGAGGAGTTTGGAGGACAATAAGTAGTCTGTCTGTGTGTGTCTGTGTGTAGGACTGTCTGTCTGGTCAAGGATCGGCAACGCGCGAGTGATACCCCTGGTGTTGCAAGCGTCCATAGGCTACGGTAACTGCTTACTATCAGGCGGTCCGTATGCTTGTTTGCCACCTTAGCGGTATAAAATATATATACATCTTGCTGTACGCTCTTGATTATTTCTGCATTTAATGAATGATTTTATTTCGCTCGAATTGTGGTACCTACAACAAGGTCATAATAATAAATAATAAACGTGCTCTTTACCAGCAAGTGGTATGCAAAATTAATTAATACAATGTCACAATTTGCTACAATAGAAAATAAAATTATGATAAATTGAGTTTTAACATTCACAAAATAAATTAAGCAATAAAACAGATTTAACATTCACATAACATAAACGAGGTATATCTATAAGATTTTTAAATTGTTATCCATACTTAAATTTATAATTGAAATAATCGTTTATTGAGTAAAAACATTCACTTAATATTTTTTTTAAATTTATTTAATGGTAAATTACTAATACTTAAAGGCAATTTATTGTAAATTTTAACAGCCATTGGATAACAGTTGTTACTATAAAGCGTTGTTCTTATGTTTGGTAGTCTCAATCTGTTTGGAAATCTACTAAGATGACTACATTCATCACTAAATCGATTAAATAGCATTAGATTGAGCTACAATAGCTTTAGAAGACCAACAATTTTTGATTGCGTAAAATTTTCCAACTCTTAAATATCCACTGCTATCCACTACCCGCTTATACCCCGAACCGCATCAAGTCAAGTGACATCCACCGAGTAATGTTTGACTTGAACTGGCGGCGGTATTTATGTATCTGATGAAACGTATAATTTCTGATTCTCGGCCTCTGCCAACTAGCTTTATTGTTTTATTATTCGATGCGAGATATACGAGCATTAGTCGTGTTGCTGTATTGGATATTGATGTATGTTTGTATTGTTCGGTTGATATGATATTTGGAGGAACCAGAGATCTTAGTTTCTATAGCTTTTGTTTTATTGTAATTAAAATACTTGTATTCAATCAATTTGACCATAATGTGAGGGCCTTTTCTGTTAAGGCCTCTCATTTTAGTCAGATTATTTAGTCAGATAATGTAAGTCTTCAATTGTATGTATTTTGCTAATCCAGCAATAAAAAATGGAAAATTAGAATATATTAGCTATCCCCAGTGGTTTAACTCGCGTTCTAGTTAGGGATGAAAAAAGTAATTTCTGTTACTTTCCGGCCCATAAACTATATAATTTACAAGCTGTCCCCGACGATTTCACCCGCGTTCCCGGGATAAAAAGTAGCCTATGTACTTCTCCCTACCATAGGCTATCTGCATGCCAAATTTCATGATGATCCGTTGAGTAGTTGAGGCGTGAAGGTGTAACAAACAAACTTACTTTCGCATTTATAATATTAAGTTAGGATTAATTGGATACAAATAAAACCTAAAAGAAAAGATACGTCCTGTAATTCAATAAAAAAATTTGCTTCTCAATTTTCTCAATAGTAGATGTATTATTATATTTTATTTCCAGTCATTCAATCTTTCACATCTTGATCACAAGTACACTCGTCGTCACAAGTCTTCGCTGACAAAATGCACAATATTTATGTATGAACAATGTACATATAAAATCCTTGGAGTAAACAGCGGCACTCCCATCGGGCACAATAGAGAACACGTAAAATGAGATGTCTTATAACAGTGCAATACGAGTCGGTACGTGCGGCCGACTGTACGCCCGGTGCGACCGGTGCATTTGATACCGGACTAGGAAATGCAATGTCAAGAGATTTTATTTATTTGTGTGTACGTTGGAATAGGTGGAGTCTTTAGAATCTTAGATTTAAATAGGGCTTGGAACCGGAATACAGTCCAAACCAGTTAACGTCCTTTAGTTATAGTTTTTTTTTACGGTTTATTCAATATAGAATTGTTTCTTTTTTTCACTTTCTAGTGTTTTATGTTTGGTACTTACTTTGGTGACTTATTGCGTTCTAAGTCTTCACGTCTTCGTGAAATAAGCCGATTAAACATTTTAATTTTGAAATCCTCCAATAGTTCTTTTACTGAACAAAATTATGGCAAAACCCGTAAATGAAACTATTTCAAGGATTGATTTTAAGGGTCTGTGTCACAGTCGTCGGTTTATTCTTGACTATAAAAAAAACATGATGTTTTGATTTAATTCGTATAGAGAAAGAAGAATGTTAAGTGATTAAATTGATAATAATGGATCGCTAAATTAATCAGTAGTCATCTTGAAACATCATCCAGTAGGACAAATAATTGATAGTGTGGTTTAGAAGCCAAAAATAAATAAAGTAGTTTTTCTTTAACTAATTCTGTTACATTACATAAATATTACCAATTTAAAAGTTATTTGTATTCTGTGAGTAGGTACTATAAATTAAGGTAGTTAAATTTAAGTGTGAGTATGTCATATTTACCCTCTTAAATAATATCTGATTGCACAGTAATGCACACATAACGCATAAAATTATTATTATGCACGCAAAATATGAGTCATGAATAAGTTATTTATAGTGTGAATAATTTATGTAAACGCGATTACAAGTTGAGCGACATTGTTATTAGTATTATAATAATATGTATATTATTTTCTATTAGAATTGCAACTAAAAGCTTCATTTTATTTATTTATTGCATTATTTTTCCATAGTAAGTTAATTTAAAAATAGGTCATTATAAAATATCCTAAAGGTAAAAAGTAATTAATAAAACGAACATGCACATATACTTAACTCACACAACATACCCCAAAATCTTTTTTTTTCTATTTGCAATAATATCAAGGAAAATCAAAAATGACCTTACAGAATAACTCGTAAGGTTAATTTTAAAATTATTAACCGCTGTGGATTTTTTCCTAATGAAGTTGCAAAGCAACTTGAATTATCAACTCTATTACTTAGTAGGTACTACTTATAATTTAAACATCAAACATCTAAAAAATATTATATCAAACGTAACCCAAAAAAAATAATTTGCGAAAACCCCCTATTCAATTACAGGCAATCCTCTCGCACGTCCTCACATTGGGGTCTAATCCAACTTGTATAACTGGAGCGCGACTTCGCTCGCGGGCCACTCTGCCCCTGACAGATATTAAATTCGCATCCCGCGATCCCGGCCGGCCACAATATATTACGCCGACTGTACGTGTCACGCGCGTTCATTGCGAATACATTATGTTCCTTGTATTGCACTGTGCGTGTTTTAGAATTATGATTTTGATTCTAGTATGCCTGTTGGCGAGAGATTGATTAGTTGTTCAGTACAATATAATACATGAAAAATAGTCACATTTTTGTGATTTATTCATTGCTAGTTCCCGGGGATAAAATATCGTATATGTTAATGTCATGATTTAGACACCTGTATGCCAACTTATATCATGATTTTTGTGTTTTGTAGTACAACCTAAATCAAAGTGAATGTAGTAGGTCAATAAAATTTATTTTAGTATCTGTATCTGTTTTGGTTGGTAACTTCCTATCACGATGCAGATATTAGGTTCGATTCCCACCCAGAACATGTTTTTTTTTGTAGATGAATATACATGTCCTGAGCCTATTGGTGTAATTATGTATATTATGTATGTATTTACAAACAAAAAAGTAGTGTATGTACTATGTCAGTTATCTGGTTTCCATAGTACAAGCTCTGCTTAATTTGGGATCAGATAGCATAGCAGTGTGTGAAGAATGTTCTAGGATCAAATAACAAAAAAGCTGTTGGATATTTTACGTGAGAAGTTTTAGAGTTAGCTTAGTGATAAAATTCAAGAATTCAGCTGAGTTTAAAGGTATGTTTTTCCTACCTTTATTTGCCAGTAACTTTAGATTTACGTTGGATTCTATGTAATTATCTGATAAAAAATCTATCAGTGTTGAGTAAAGCAAAAAAAAATCTCAAATGCCTATATTATTTAAGGCGATGATAGCTCAGTGGTAGTGACATCAGATACCGAGAAGAAGGTCCAGGGTTCGAATCCTACAATGAGCTTGGGCTTCCGGTGAAGGAAAACATCGTGAGAAAATCATAGCACGGTGGTAGGGTACCCGCCTGGCTGGCTACCACCCTCAAGTTGAAAATCTGTCGCCAAGCACCTTTCGGTGTGTTCCGATAGCTGTACTTGAGAGCCAGTTCCTTCTAGGCTTTGTGTGCTTACCACCTTCGGCCGCATCATCACTTACCATGGTGAGATTGCAGTCAAACACAGGCCTATACTATAAAAAAAAAACAGTTTTTAGAAGCAAGTTTATGACAGAACATTTATGCTACCGACTGTACGTGTCACATTCATTGTGAATACATTATGTGGGCGATGTATTGCACTCATGTGTACGCTGTGCGTGTTTTACTATGTTTTGTCAATTATGTGCCACCAGTGTAATGTTAGGGTGATATACGACGTGTTAGGGATAACTAGGGGTGGAAGGGTCAGGTTTGTATGTTTTTTGATGAGGAATGAATCATACAATTATTTTGAAAATTGATGTTGTACGACTAGTATGTATTAGAAATAGAACACTAACAACTATTCGCCAGTTACTAAACCCCCAATCAATGTTGATCTGCGATAAAATCTATACTATATATACATTTTTGTAATTTTGTCCGTCATTAACAGGGAAAAGTAAGCTTGTAATAAGAGATGGCTCCAAATGGTTTCTGTAATATTACACACGGTGCGGCTCGTCAGTTCTTTTTTCTTAAATTGAACTTGGCTTGACACACTACCGCGTATCTAGATTTAAATTGATCAGGGGCCCAAGTCTGTTATTGCAATTGTGTTCAAATCCAATTCCATAAATAATGGCGTTATAATGGCGCCATAATGACGCGATAATGACGCTATTATGTTAGTAGACTACCAAAACTCTAAAATGTCACAATTTTGACACCACTGAAAATTCATTGGAAAACAATTGTAATAGCAAAGTTTCTAGTAAGTGGGAGTAACAAGAAAACAATTGATTCGTAACACCACTATACACCGTGACTTTTTATTCGTCTTAGAAACGCAGCCCACATAATGTACCCAATGAATAGGTACTAATTGTTAAGAAAAAATTTTTTTTGATCATTTGTAAATAAAAAAAAAATATTATAATTATGACAAATCGAGTTAATAAATTAAAGTTTACATATAAAATGGTAGAAAATACCAACCCAGAGCACGAATCGAGTAAACTGCGCTCGTAACAGGGTGTTATTAGACTTTTTTTAATGATACAAATTTTCAAAAAAAAAAAGTTTTTTAAATAATTAGTACCTATTCATTGGATAAATTATGTGGCCTGCGTTTCTATTACGAATAAAAAGTCACGGTGTATATAATTTAGACTAACCCAAATTTATAACGTGACTTTCTTAGACAGCAAGTCAAAACAAAATATTTTAATTCATGCTTACAGTTAGTACCGTATACATTTTCATACAAAGCGCTTGAAGGAAAGGCGAGGGGTGGGGTGACGCAAAACTTTCAGATCCTGAGACCAAGTTTAGCGGATAAAGGAAACATTATGTAAATAGGGAGTGAGGTTCATGATTAACTTCAGGGGACCACGTATAGAAGATCTTATCAAGGGACGCAACGGTTTGTTTTAATACGCGCTTTCTTGTTGGGTTCTTTTCAGAGATTTGGATCGGGGGATTAAAGTTGTGCGCTGTTCTGCTTTGAGGTAAATTAATATAACGTCATACCTTCTTGGAAATAGGAGGAACAAAATTTCACTGTCATGAGTATTTGAGGGAGTCTACTCCAAAAAATGATATGGGTACTATAATCCGATCATGTTAAATTCAAATCAAGTTAATTTCATACAAAACTAACGGGCTATTTTATACGCCTAAAAATTAAAAAGTACCAAGATTCAATAGTATCGATTCGACACTGCTTTCCGGTGAAAAGAAATATCGTGGTCTATAAGTAACGTTTAAGTATGGAAAGTGTACCATAGCCTATGTGGACTCTGATTTAAGCCCCTAATAAAGGCAGATGATAATGTAGATTTTATAGATGAATCTTACTGTTTTTAATTTTTAACTGACTTCAATAAAGAAGGAGGTTCTATGTTCGACTGTATGTTTCTTTTTGTATGTTCACCGATTACTCAAAAACGGCTTATGCGATTTGGATGGTTTAAACTGTAATATATCACGGTAGATGCCGATGACGGTCAGATCATGATATAAATTATATCATGATCTGACCATGGACATTGAAGAGATGATGGAATTCCTCACCGGAATAGAGCACACATATCGCGATTGAAGCATTCTGTTCAATATTGTCGACAATATATCAATGATATGCACATCCTCGGTTAATGACAAATCTTGAGAAGTAACTTGAAAATCAAAATTGAAAAATTGTTAAACCTTAAAAAAACAAGCTTTCAAAGTACACTAAACAGTATGAAATAACTCTTATCTGACACTGTTTTGAAGTCAGCGAAATATTTTCTATAGACCACGTCTTACTCTTTTGAAGCCAAACATAGTCAGATTGTCCAAAAAATATTTAAAAAATGTATCCTTGCTAAGTTTCTTGCCGGATTCTTCTCAGTTGATGGCCAAGTTCCGAACCGGTGGTAACTTCAGTAAATGTGACCTTCATAAGTGCCCTTCTGGGGCCTAAATTGAATAAATGGCTTTGACTTTGATTTAGTGTACTTTGAAGGCAGTTTTTTTTTAGTGTCTCGGTTTTCTATCCGTAACTCTATGTAACAGATTTACCATAGAAACGGGTTAATGTAGTGTTATTATGGTAAAAGTTATGTCTTTTCAGTTTTTATTGAATTTCCTGAAATAATTTGCAAAGTAATTTCACCACCGATTTTTTTTCCCTTAAAACAAATTATATTGACTCAAAACTAGTAGGTACTTAAGGCGGCCCTCTGTGGCCGGCGCAACTTCGACGCAAACATAGTCTAAAAGCTTGTTGGTTCATCCAACGTAATGTTTGACTGCGAAAAAAGAGAGACAGCATCATAACCGTCGATTATCAGTCGGTAAATTCCGCTGATCATTCGCGCCTACTTCGCTAGGTCGTCATTCATGATTTCGCATTCATAAAACTTGTTCCAGGCGTGTACTTCTTGTGAAAAAATCTTACAAGTTCGTGAAAAAAATGTTGGTTATTTAGAATCTCCAATACATTTGCAAGCCTGGTATCTTAACGTTTTCTTTACTTTTACAATTTATAGGTACATTAGATATGGCCAAAGTACAGACAAAAACGCTGTTTTTCGGAGGCTTTGACTGAATTTGTTTCACACTTTTTTTAAATTACGCCTAGATACACGGCTAGATATAGTGCACAAGATACTAATTTGTTCAAAACATCTAACAAAAAATGTTTAACAACGCCATAATAAGTACAGAGGTTTTGTATGAAAAATATGACGAATTGAGTCCTCTTAAAGTAAATTATTTTGACAATACGCAGTACTCGTAACTGACATGCAAATGGTAGCTTGAGGGGTTGAAATGCAATTTGCCATCAGTTGCAATGCTGTAATTAATATTATTGTTCATTAACATGTCTATACAATGCCTACATTACTGCGAATAATGAGTTTTTGAATGGACAACAATTAAGTGTCTTTTATACCCGACTAACCCGGAATGAGGGTAATGGTTTTTACATGGTTTGGCTTGTGTTTAAGTACAATCTGCCCATAAAATTCAAGAACATTAAAATGCAGATGTCGGAGTATGTCAAGTGTTTTCAATTTTCTTCAATGAATTTTTGTGGGGTGGACTTTTTGTGGGTGCTTAAGGAGATGATAGCTCAGTGGTAGAGACGTCGGATACCGAGACGAAGGTCCCGGGTTCGATTCCTACAATGAGCTTGAGCTTTCGGTGAAGGAAAACATCGTGAGGACATAGCACGGTGGTAGGGTACTTTGTAGTACCCGCCTGGCTGGCTACCACCCTCAAGTTGAAAATCTGTCGCCAAGCACCTTTCGGTGTGTTCCGACAGCTGCACTTGAGAGCCAGTTCCTTCTAGGCTTTGTGTGCTTACCACCTTCGGCCGCATCATCACTTACCATGGTGAGATTGCGGTCAAACACAGGCCTATAAACAGTAAAAAAAAAAAACTTTTGATATTTTTTCTACAGATTATTTAAAATATAGTATATATATAAAATTTCAGGGTTTTTTAATATAGCATGCGTCGTAAGTAGATACACAAAGTTCAGCTACAGAACTGGCTCTGAAGGTACAATATGCTATAGCAAAAGCCATCGTTTTCATTTTATCTTAGACATCCCAATATTTGATGCTCAGATTTTATATTTTTATACATTTTAGGCGTCAAGCATACGTTGATATTCTTACAACACCGTATATAATCATATCATTCATACGATTTTTCGCAGCTACGATATTGAGATCTAAAAATAATAAATAAGACTTTTTAAATTTTTGGTTTGAAATTGGGCTTTTATTTTAAACGATTTTTTTGTTTTTAACTTAGGCCAACTTATACTATCCTAAAAATTACTATTTATCAGTTACAATTTACTCCCATGACAATGTTTCCTATAATTAATATTAATTTCCTAACATATGACATACGTTTGGTGTTGAGCAATAATTAACAATAATTAGGCTCTAGTGCACAATAGCGTATGAGATTAATATTCAATTATTATCTATTTATGAGTTTACTGTGCATTATATAAACTACCGATTAAATAAGTGTTACTCAAACTTTTCTACTGAGTATTTTTTCGCAGGTCGCAGTTTTAACTGCTATTCCCTAAATTACCGTACGCAACACGCGGTCTTAAGTTCTGCGATCACAGTTCTGTGTTACGCGGTCATTATTATGCACACAGCGGGCAGTCTAGAGTTCTAAATTCAGTTCGCTAACGAACTGGTGGTATAAACTCAGTAGCTTTGACCTTCATAAGTGCTCTACTAAGGCCTAAATTGAATTAATGGCTTTGACTTTGATCACACGCTATACTTTATTTTTATTTTAAAACAAAAAATATCGCTTGTGTCACTCAATACATTTTCCGGTAACTCACACGTGTCACCTGACCTACCAGATTTCGAGAATGGTACTCCAACAGAACATGCATTCTCCTTGACCACCGCGGTCTCTGTGTGCAATGATCATAAGCGCCGCATAGATTACAGTGAACGTGGAACGCAGAACTTTGACCGCTGAACTCTAGACCGCTCGCTGTGGGACCGGCTCCTTAGGGATGACATTTAAAAATTTCTTAGTGGATGGGTTTTCCTGCCTTAAGTTTCTAGCCGTTGGCGTTGATCAGTTAAATATTCCATTAAAATATTTAACTGCATCGGACAATTAACCCAAAGAAGCTCATGACGTAAATTTTGTTTGAAATCTATTCCGTCAATTCCCCACCATCGATATTGGGCTTTGATTGGCTACGATAAAGACACACGTGCTCTGATTGGCTAAGCCAAGGTCACACTAATCATTTAGATGCTGTGATTGGACGGTACTATTATTTATCAGTGCAAAAAGACTTGTTGTGGAGTTGGATTTCCCGGTATTACTACTTATAAAGAGACCGTGAAAATGTATTTTCTGCATTATCAATTCATAAAGTAACGAACAAATTATTATGTAGGACTAAATGAATATTGTGTAGTATAATAAAATAGTATTAATCCTAAACTAGTTTCTACCAGAAAAGTTTTTGCTATATAACAGAGATGTAGCGTAACTGAAACAAATTCAATTTGCTTTCAAAGGTACGCATCAAACGTGTTTCTGCGTAAAGAATTTTCAATCTAACTGGATGGAATATTGGACGGTTAAATATCTACCTTCAAATAAAATATAGGATGCCTATATTTTTTGGAGAAAATTTTGCGAAAGATCAATAAGGATTAATATGCTCAACGGAAAATTGCTCATATATGTGTAAGCATTTTTGCACGTTTAAGTAACTGTCTTTACCTAATAGTATGCAATCCTTGCGTTTACCATTTGGTTTGAATTGGCTCTAATATTATAAAAAAAACATTGACAATCTACAGATTTGTTTCTATCATAGAAACAATATAAATTAAGAAGAAAAATAAGTTGTGCGGAAAATTCAAAATTCAAAATATACGCATCGATTGGACCCAATTATATTTTTGTGCCTTTTGCGGTCGAGACCATGGGACCGTGGGGGTCCGAAGCTCGCCGTTTTGCTCACACCTTGTCATCAAAATTGATCGAGACCTCCGGAGACCAGCGGGCGGGGAGCTTTTTCCGCCAACGTGTCAGCTTGGCTATCCAAAGTGGAAACGCTGCCAGCCTTCTGGGAACCCTGCCGTTAATCGGAAGCAGCGGCAGGCTTGAGGAAATTTTCTATATATAGATTGTATTTTGTACATATTTGTTGTAAATAAAGATATATTCTCAGTTGTAGGATCTTTAGAAGTTAAGACATACATTTTGTTTGTGAAGAACTATCGCACAGACGCAAGGTCTTCGTCTGGGTATTGCCCACACATTGAAACTTCCCTTCTTGGTTATGTTTGTGTGTATGGTACTTACCACTTCTAGTTACATCTTTGCTTAACACGATGAGACTTAAATAATACATTTTATAAATTTTACCGTTATTCAATCGCCTACCAGTTACGCTCTACATCGCGGCCAAAATACAACTGAAAAGAACTATTCGTCTCTCTTCGGGGCGGTTAGGTCAGCGAATACGTGAGTAATAAACATGGGACGAGCCCGAAAGGGTATGTCCAGACTGACATGACAGTTACGCGCGGTTACGAAGATTAGTTTGACGATTTTTGTCGTTTTGTTTCTATGCGTATAAACACGTTTTAAACAGTTTTTTTTTATAAAATTTACTAGTAGAGTTAATATAATCATAGAGTAAATATCAATTTACAGAACAAAATACTATAACTTACGTAGATGATGTTGAAATGCTGGTTAAAATACTAAAACAAGTGTGACCAAGTGTTAGTATTGTAGTAAAATAAAAGAGAATAAAACATGCTATATTCAAAAGCTTGAATCTGGAATTTAAATTACCAAACAAACGTTGAATATATTACTAAGGTGATTTACTTATTTAATGCTATTAACAGCCACATAGTGGCATGAAGTATTTAAAAGTTCCATAAATCAGCAGCGATCTCAACCCCCAGTGTGTGGCAGCCTCACAACTATTACATCGCTACATACGGTACAGCCGGTCTTCATTACCCGACCATTGTTTCATTTTTAAAACTGCCAGGCTCGATCCACCTCGGTTGACCCGAATAGGTCGTTGATTTTGAATAATTAAAATTGTCTACGATGCTTTATATAAAAAAGCTTGGGACAGCTCTTTTTGAATTGAAAAAGCCTAATTTTGACTTTTGTTTCAAAATGTGTTAGTGGTGATACTTGCTAATTCCACTGAGGGTCGATATTCAAGAGCCAGATTAATTTGTAGGTACTTGGCTGTTAATTTGAAATTAGATCAGAATTTGTATAGACATATCAGTCAAATGTCAAAATTAGGCATTTTCGATTCAAAAAGAGCTGTGCCAAATTCTTTTTATGTAAATTGATATTGATAAATCGGGCCTCAAGTTACCAACAATTAGTTGAGAAACCAATAACTTAACAGCACGTTCTTTGGTCTTTACGATATTTGCGTTATCTACACAATCTCTTCTTCTTCTTCTTCAGTCTTCTTTTGACATCTTCTCATCTTTGATTGTATGTACTAAGTAATCCATTCATAATTTAGCAATGCATTACATTTCATCACATTTATTTTCCATTATAGATGTAAATTTACTGAATCAAATTCCAAAAACAGAAATCTTATAAGCCGAATATAAATAATTCAGTACTCTCTTACTTTTGCCCGCCCATTATTTGAGGGTTGGCAAGTATTTTCGGAGAAGTGTCACTTAGATTTGGCACGTAGCTATGATTGCAATATAGAAATACATTAATTCTTGTCATGTTTCATGCTAACGCTGGTATACTGGCTTTTACCAGCGAATTTGTCTGTTAGAATTTACTTGTGACATATAGTTTAGTAAGGCAGTGCTTAAATGCCCTTCTAAAGATAGTATTAAGTTCGATTCTGAGGTCAGTTAGTTAAACATTTAGCATGTTTTAATTTTATTACAGATTCGATGAAAATACTTCTGTATTAAAGTTACAGAAAAATGAATAAACTAAATAGATGTAAAAGGCCTGATAACCTTTCCCTAATTTTCCCCTTTCTTATCAGCGATCTAAAGCACCTAGACCCTCAGGAAACGACCTTTCATTAACAAGGCATCCGACATCTCTTTAATAATGTTGTTATTTTTATTTTATCGTTCAATTTCCTTAAAAATATTAATGTATAATTTGTAACATTTATTGTAACGACACAATCGTGAGTAAAATCAAAGTTATTTTTAACCGACTTCAAAAAAGGAGGAGGTTCTCTATTCAGTTGTTTTTTTATGTTTGTTACCTCATAACTCCGTCATTTATTAACCGATTTGGAATATTTTTTTTTTCTTCCCGTTTGGTACCATTGTCATCAGATCAGGATTTGATTACTTCTTAGTGTACTTTGAAGTCGGTTTAAGTTTTTTGTAAAACAGTTCAATTATTTGATTTATATTGTATGATTTTGTTAAACCTCAGAGTTTTGATTTAATCCTATGAGAAAAATCTTACTATATTTTATAAATTAAACAAGTTTGAAGTTGTAGTACGCATATGCACCCACCCATACTTTCGATATGACAAAAGTTTGTTACTAAGTGTGTTACTAATGACAGCTGAATGTATTTGTCACAACGATAAATATGCCCGGGAAACCAAAAATCGAGGGATAGAACCTAGTATGGCCCCACGTGAGACACGGTGATGCTTTCACTGACTCTCTACTTACATCACCAATCTCGAGTAAAGTTTCTTAAAATTAGCTTCATATTCACCATCATCAGCCTTTTGCAGTCCACTGCTATTAGGTAGTTCCCAGAAGCATTTGTACCAGATATATTGTTCCTGTACTACCTTGAGAGCACTGCTCTACTATTGTGAGGACCAACTCGTCGTGAAATGAAATGAAATGAAATGAAATAATTTATTCATTCAAATAGGCCTTCACAGGCACTTATGAATAGTCAAACTCTAATACTCTAATGCACTAATGCACGGTTCGGAAGGTTGATTTTGCTGAGAAGAGCCGGCAATAAACTCAGCAATTACTCTTTTCAAAAACAAACTTAAATTTATTACATCAGATGTTTCCTGCGAGAGCGAGCGCTACAACCACGCATTTTTATCATTTAAATATTCTTTAATATTGTAGTAAGCCTTATGTACTAAAGCGGCCTTTATACGTTTCTTAAAATTTAGTGACGGTAAATTTAAAATTTCATTAGGGATCTTATTATAAAATTGTACACTCAGTCCTAAAAATGAACCTTGCACTTTTTGGAGTCTATAAGAAGAGGTCAAAAGTTTATGCTTATTTCTAGTATTAAAAGAGTGCACGTGAGGCTTCATTTAGATCATGCAGCATTGGATTTACTCACTATTCCATTTCAATCCGGGGCTAAGACATCGTTCAATGCGTTAGTAAACAGCTTGGTGAAGAGCTAAATGATGATATACCTACACAAAGTTACTTCTGAAATAGTGCATGTATTACAATGAGCGAAATTCCATTTTAGGAAATGCATACTTAGTGGTGGGTTTTTGCGTTAAAATATCAATATGGAAAACGAGGAGCCTCCCAGGATAAAGGTAAGGACTTACCAGGAACTCCTATGGCAATCCAATGATTATGCGCACTATCACAAATCACAAATTTCACATGCGTTTCTATCTGTAGTGTATTTCGTACTGAATGTTGCGAGGCGCGCGCGTCTCGTTTTACTCGCACACACGCGCTTGGCGATGCGTCGCCGAAGTATGTAGAAGATTCCCGAAGCTCTTTTCTCGCTTTCACATATGATGTGGGAAAAGGAGAGGAATCGGGAAGTAGAGGCTCGTCATTGAAACTCAATATGAGTAGGTTTCTACTATAAATATTACTATAGGTATTTTGGCCTAAACATCCTCCGCCGCCTTGAGAATACGTAGTGTTCTCAAAAGAAAGAAAAAATAATTAATTATAAGAACTAATTACAGATTATAATAATTACTAAAGTACTGAATATAAGATGCGGTATGATTAATTTTTATTGTGAGGGTAATGGACATAACTTGACAATGGGTCTTTTGAATGATCCATTTGAAGTTTTTACTAAAGCGACGCGGATATTTCCATCCTTGCCAGGATAAACTTGTGATATTATGCCCAACGGCCAACGTAAAGGGGGAATATCATCTTGGTGTATAAGAACCACAGTACCAATCTTAATGTTATCTTTATCAATGAGCCATTTCTGTCTAACTTGAAGATTATGTAAATATTCTATATGCCATCTTTTCCAATAGCTACACACCATCTGATCTAATAATTGTTTCCGACAACGTAAAGATATGGTTTCCTCGGACACATTCTGAAGCGGCAATGAAGTCAATGGTGAAGCCATTATAAAGTGAGCGGGAGTAAGAGGCTCCGGGTAGGGATCCTCAGATAAAATGCAAAGCGGTCTAGAATTTAAGACTGTTTCAATTTGGGTAAGAACAGTGAGGAGCTCTTCATATGTGAGGAGCTGCGAACCGATAACACGGTATAAATGAGTTTTAATCGATTTTATATTAGATTCCCACAATCCTCCGAAATGTGGGGCGCGGGGTGGGATCATTTTCCATTCAATGCGGTACTGATCGGTAAGTAGTTCTTGTAATTGAGCTTTAGCTCCGACAAAGTTAGTTCCGTTATCGGAGTAAAGAAAAGAAACAGGTCCTCGACGGGAAATGAATCGCTTAAAAGCGGAAATAAAAGTATCTGATGACACATCAGTTGCCAATTCGATGTGTACAGCTTTGGTTACTAAGCATATAAACAAACAAATATATGCCTTTTGGCTCTTTTGACCTCTGCGTCTACATAATGTTACTTTAATGGGTCCAGCATAGTCAACGCCCGTATGCACAAACGCTTTGGTCTCCTGAACGCGGCAAGAGGGTAAATCAGCCATTTTTGGGCTGAGAAATGAAGGGGAATTTTTAAAACAAAAGTTACATGAATGTACTCTGTGTCTAATGACACTTCTAGCGGACAGTATCCAATATTTCTGGCGCAACAGTGAGCTCAGAAGATTGGCACCAGTATGGCAATGAGCACGGTGAAAATAGTCTATAATAAGATGAGTAACGTGGTCATGTTTAGGTAAAAGAGCGGGATGCTGAGCTTCATACGGAAGATTTGCATTTGAAAGTCTACCTCCAATTCTAATAATTTTATCTTGATCTATAAAGAGGTCAAGTTTTTTAAGAGGGGAAGATAATTTAACTTTTTGAATATTATTAAATAAATTTTGAAAATGAACTTGTTGTACAGAGCGTATTAAATATACTTCAGCTTTATTTAGCTCAGAAGCTGTGATGCGGCTGTGACCTTGATCACGAGAAATTATGCGAGAAAATCTAAGTATGTTTACTATTATGCGTAATATTTTATTCCATGATGAGTATTTCAGAGCAAGCTCGTAAATTAAATTAGGCTCAACAGAAGCGGACGCGGTACAAGTAACAAGCGTTTTACTATTAAATTCAGGTAGGTCCTCACAGCATTCGGGACTAAATGGAGTGATAGGCCATTCTGAAACTGGATCTTTTAACCATTTCGGGCCGTGCCACCATAAGTGATGTGACACTAGCTGCTCTGGTAAAATACCTCTAGAGAGACAGTCGCTAGAATTTTCTATACCACTAACGTGGTAGAAATGTTTTGGGTCAAGATTTTCTTGACATTTAGCAATGCGGTTACTAACGAAAACATTCCATCTATGTGGAGATGAATGTATCCATGACAGAGTAATTTTAGAATCGGAGAATGCGAATATATTATCAATAGCGGTTCGAGCACTATAAGTCTCATTATAACTAGCGCGTAGCTGTGGATCGCGTAGCTTGGTACGCTCCAAAGCAAGTAAACGGCGGTGAGCAACGGAACGGGAATCACCTAACACGTCAGGATCTTCACGAAAAGGTAACGCGGTGCAATATCTGCCTGCGGAATCCCGTGAGAAGTTACGAGAGAACAGCTGTTCACACTCCTTTTCGGCCGAGCTCATAACTTTTTGCGCGGGAATTTCTTCGAGCTCCCAAAACTTAAGTAGGGAATCATCTAAAGAAATAGTAAGGTCATTGGGACCAGAAATGAAAAAAGTCGCGGTATTAAAATAAGTGGATGCATTTTTATTAATGTTAGAGTTAGCGGGAACGTCGCCCATAAGAATATAACCGAACACGGTTTCAAGGGCAGAAGGAGCGGGAGGTGCAATAATTTTTTGACCTAATAATAAAAATGGGAACAATTGTGCCCCGAGAACTACTTCGACCTCTCCGGGGATGTGCCACAGAGGGTCAGCGAGCGGTAAGTTACCTAAATGTTGCACTATAGAAGTCTCAACATATTCAGTCGGTAACCTGTCAGTAATGCAATCAACGACAAGAGCGGTAATATTATAAAAATATTTTTTATTTTTCGCGGTTATTTTAAATTGAACGTAGCCGTGAATAGGACGCGAAGTGGATCCTACACCCTTTATAAAAGAATTGCTAAGCGGTATTATATTTAAATTTAGTTGTTTACAACAGGCAGTTGTAATTATGTTGTTTTGAGACGCGTTATCTATTAAACATCTAACTGAAATATATTTATTGTCCTTATTAGACGCATAAACTTGAGCGGTTGATAAAAGTACAGTAGTATGGGAAGGATTTAATTTATTAAAAGAATCGCGTTCGTTATCATTATTCTTATCAACTCGCGCTCGGGTGCATAGCGACACCGGTTGAGGAGCGTCCGTAGCGTTAGAAGGAGACGCGGTCAGATGCGCGGGCGAGGCTGCGCACGGGAGCGGTCGCGGCGCGGCGCGGGCGGCGGCGGACGGCTGCGCGCAAAGCTGCGCGATGCGGTTATCGCTCTTATCAAGACGCGTCGAGTAAGAGGGACGCGAGTCGGAAACTATTTGTTGCGATTGTGAATTACTATCCAAATGCAAAAGAGAATGATGGTGTTTATTACAAGTTTTACAACTATACGACGACTTACACTGAGAAGCAGTATGCGTAAGGCTGAGGCAGTTTACACAGCCTTTTTTAGATTTAACAAAATCTAAACGATCTTTAGTATTAAGTGCTTTAAAAGATGAACAATTAAAAATCTGATAGTGATCAGATTTATTACAAAATAAGCAAGTGCTTTTATTATTATTATTACGTGCAAGGAAAGCATGGTGGACTGTGTTTGAATTACGCGGTTGAGACCGAGAAGCGGGCGGATTATTAAGGTTGCTACCGACTGGGGCGGTTCGCGCGGAGCCAGCAATTGGCGTAGAAGTGCGATCTAATATTTTTACTTGCGATTTAATAAAATCAACAAAATCCTTATAAGAAGGAATTTCTTTATTCCTCATAAACATTTCAAAGGAATTAGCGGTTGCGGGATCTAACTTCTTTAAAGCTAAAGAAAGTATGATAAAATCTTTTATATCTTCAATACCTAACTGTTCCAAAGCAGATACAGAAGCGTGGAAAGTTTCAATGAACGTATTTAAAGACGCGGAATTATTTAATGCGGGTTTAATATTGAATAAATTGGACATGTAGTGTGAGCCTAATGCTCTTTTATCTTGATATTTTTGAACTAAGCTGTCCCAAATAGAATTATAATTATCACCGGACGGTATAATACCTGCCGTGATTTTTAAAGCATTTCCTGTTAATTTACCTACAAGATATTGTACTCTTTGAGAATTCGAAAGATCAGGATTTGAATGTATATTAGATTTAAAAGATTCAAAGAAGACGGGCCAATTTTCTATTTTTCCATCAAATGACGGGATTTGAATTGGTGGTAGTTTGATACGACCTTTATATTGGGACGGAATAGTATTCTGCGCGGACACATTCGACGTAATATTTGTCTTACTGACGATAAGAGAACGAACCCTTTCTATTCGGGTGTACACTGTATCAAAGGAAATCATTTTTTTATAATCAATCTTATATTCTGGATCAAGTTGCATATTTAACGCGTTAATTGTATCTAAATTGGCACTAAATTCATGACGAATTGTACTAATAATTTCAGTGTCCGCCATGAATGTCTCTGAGGAACGAAGGTCTGCACTCGCGGACGTGGAAATATTCTTAGAAGAATCATATAAGAACGATAATTGTTCAAAAATAGCTTCATTTTTAGCTTTCAATATTTTAATTTTAGTTTCAATAGCTTCCATTGTGAAAGATTGCGTAATAATAAATTGCAAAATTACCTAATTAAAGTAAAATGACGTAGGTAAGTAGGTAGGTATATCCAACAGTTTAGGCACCTACCTATATAGGTATGAAAGTTTATTTCAAGTCGACAGACAAGGCTCATAGAATGCAATTATATGCGTAGTAAAAGTACAAATAGTAAGTACGTATTGCGGTTATTAGTACACCATATGATTTCGTATAATAAGATACGAATCGGTACCTATAAAATCTAAGTCCTAAAAATATGGAGGAGCGGCGGCGGTATTGAATACCTAACTACTTTTTATCACGATTGGCGTGGTAAAAATGGCGGGAGTACGAAATATCGTATTTATATAGTCTAAAACCTATTTATGAGGTATAAGACTTGCGTATTATGAGGTATATACCTATTTAGAGGCATAAAACCTATAGAAAGCGGGAAATTATACGTGATTTGATATGAAATTAAATTGCTGTAATGGCTGACTCAAAATGAATCCGCTCGAAGGCGTACCAGAGAAAATGGTGGGTTTTTGCGTTAAAATATCAATATGGAAAACGAGGAGCCTCCCAGGATAAAGGTAAGGACTTACCAGGAACTCCTATGGCAATCCAATGATTATGCGCACTATCACAAATCACAAATTTCACATGCGTTTCTATCTGTAGTGTATTTCGTACTGAATGTTGCGAGGCGCGCGCGTCTCGTTTTACTCGCACACACGCGCTTGGCGATGCGTCGCCGAAGTATGTAGAAGATTCCCGAAGCTCTTTTCTCGCTTTCACATATGATGTGGGAAAAGGAGAGGAATCGGGAAGTAGAGGCTCGTCATTGAAACTCAATATGAGTAGGTTTCTACTATAAATATTATTATAGGTATTTTGGCCTAAACACTTAGCATATTCAGTGCTATTAAAGCAAGTTAATTAGGAACGAGGAATTTGAGTGAAAATTGACCTGCAGAACTGCTAATTACATTTTAGCCTTCGTAATTTACGGCCTGGACCTATTAATATGATGTTTATTTTCGAATAACACAACCTGCTCTTGAGACTTTACTAAACGACATATGTATAGATCCAGAGGGCCAACCACAAGCTCTTAAAACAATATTATTATAAGCTTATTTGACTTTTGTCCCTCTTTGATATCCGGCGTCAAAACAGGACAAAAGACAAATAAGGTTATTTGTTGCTTTGCTTGTGGTAGGCCCCCAGGATTTAAATTCGATTGTTTGAATCTCGACTCAAAACTTGACTCAACTTTGGCCATAATAATTATATTATTATGTGTGTAAATACAGTTAATTATCCGAATTTACTGGCATTAACGGCCAGTTAGTTTTTATAAATGCATAATTTTAATTCTGTCTAAAAACATTTTAATAGACAATAAAGGCCCTTTCATATTCAAAACGCCGCAGTTATTTATGTTTTGTCGAACGCGTAACATTCCAATCACAGTATTTTGTTTTTTTTTTGTCACTATATTTCACTACAAACGCCAACACAGCTGTGCTAGACACAAAGGTCAATACCAAACGTATTGCTGTAATAATTTTTGTTGTACTCTGTACACACAATTTTGTTTAGAAAATACGGATCGCGTCCCCTATACCGGAATCGACATTGAAATATGAGCGTGCGCTTCCACTCTTCACTCTTAGGTGTGAGTGAGACAGGGGATGCACTTAAACTGGACCGTTTGTTAGGTGTTGTCTGCGCCGGCCCCGGCTTTGTCGGCTTTCGGCCTGCCGCCTCAAGGATGATTAATGAAGCTGAGGCAAATTTTAAATTTACAATTTCTGCGGTCCAGTATTTGTTTTGTGAACTTTCAAGGAAAATGTGATGGTAACAGGCTTTTTCAATCGATTAGATTTTCAGCTGCTCCATTTTTTTTTTCATGTCCTCGTATGCCTCTTTGCTGAGGGCGGTGACCTTTTTGGGTTATCTTTTCATGGACTATTGCTCGCCATCTGGATCGATCTTCTGCTGCGTGTTTTTTTCTTGTATTCAAAATCAATTTGGATATTATTTTATTTTCTTTTCTAGTTAGCTAAAGTAAACGAAGCCCCAAGTCCGTTTTAAAGACTAAGTCAAAATTGTAAATTCCAGAATATTATCTTGCTAGATTAATTTATTATAAGCCAGTGTATATAATAAATACTAGCTGTCCCGCGCGGTTTCACTCGCGTTCCCGCGATATAAAGCCTATGTCCTTCTCCATACCATAGGCTATCTGCATGCCAAATTTCATGATGATCCGATCCGAGTAGTTGAGGCGTGAAGGCATAACAAAAAAACACACAAACTCACTTTCGCATTTATAATATTAAGTTAGGATTAGGATTTATATTTATTTAGTTAGGCGCCGATCCTACAACGTGCGGTCTAGAGTTCTGCGTTCCGCGTTCACTCTAATCTATGCGGCGCTTTTGATCATTGCACACAGTGACGGTCAAGTAGAACACACGCAGAACTCTGACCGCAGAACTTTAGTCGGCTCGTTGAGGGATCGGCACCTTAATATTTTTATAGATGTGATAGGCATTATATTCATAAGACTCTATCAATGTTAAAAGGGTATCTTGTATGAGACAGGGGAAGAACCTATCCAATTCAATTAAGATATAAAACGTGCGTTACGTTCCCTAAACACCACTTTAGTATTCAAGTCAATTGGCCAATTAATGCTAATTTCCCACCCACTATTAACTCTTATTGTATTTATTAGGTGCCAATGACCTCTAAGTATCATTGCCCTATCATACCCCAAAAAATAAACTTCTATTCTCTTACCATTTTATTACTAATAGTCAATAAAAACATTTCACTGTTTTCCTTCGCTCGGACATCGCAGTTTGACACTTTTATTGGAACCACCGCGAAAGGTCTTATAACATTCATGACACTAAGCAAAACTGAATCCTATTTCACGGTTTATAAAGTTGATAATAGTGTAGTTGGTGTTGATTGAAAGTGGGGCCTGTAATGAGCCGGTCAGCAGTTATTGATTCACGTGGTTCCATTAGGCCGGGTGTACACGAGTGCGGAATCAGCGGGATGACTAGGTATATCGGAGGGTCTTTGTCGATTGCGATCCCGTTATATGTTACTGTCGCATCGGGGACGTTTTATTGCCACCTTTTCGTTTTCTTTTAACATGGTACTTTTGTTATATTGTCACTGGCATTATTGTGCTTATTGAAGGTTCCAGAATAAAGGGTGGATCATTTGTAGAAAAGTAGATGATAAGGAAAAAATATATCGAAATAAAGATGGATGGTTTTTGAAACAGCTGTTGTTCATAATATTAAATACTAGTTAGTGTCCGGCGTCGCCCGGATGAAATTTCGGTTACATTATTGGAGTTTCCTAGGGATCCCTATTTTTTTAATAATATAGCTTCCACTTGGTGAAAGAATTTTCAAAATTGGGCCATAAGTTATTGAGTTTATTATTAACAAACAAAAATACAAATATCCAAATCTTCTCTCTTTATTATAAGTGTAGATGTAAATGTAGATTAAGTCCAGACCTACATTTGTACACAAAAGATATAATAATTATAGAATTACCAACCCACGTTATCTTTGGCTCATTAAAGATTCTAAATCCCGGATCAAAAGCTCGCTTGCCGATATTTATGCTCTCAATTACGACCGCGCACTTTAAAGGCATTCCTCGGACAACAATTATACCGGGATTACGTCCGGGACTCATAACTGTATCCCGGGAAATCCCGTTAATAGGTATAATGTGCACTGGGCGGATTAAGTATGGGGGACGTATCCTTAATTGTGATTTTAAGTACATATTTATGGTGTTTTTGGAAGGGGATAATTAGGTTTTTAATTTGTTGGGTTGCTTAAAGTATGTTGAGGATTTCACAAGAAATTAAAATATTCATGATTACTTACTTCACCTAAGATTTTAGATACGTCGCAATAAAATTCTAGAAAACTAGTACTAGCTTTTCCATTTGTTAATGCTAAAAGATACAAGCTACCTCGCTTACTATAATATAAACCACAATCTCTCACTCGATCGGCCTACGCTCGTATATTCATTTGTTTATACCTCCGCAACGTCCAGCCTACAATCCCATTTCCTAAGGCCTTTTTTCAGTGAAAATTCTTTCTATTCTGAGCAATTTGCACATAGCTACCTGACCGTTTCTGCTTCCTTTTGCCGTAGATTTGTTACCCCTTTTTTAACGGTTACCAACGTTTTTCTTGTTTAATTACGTAATAATACAGTGGATTCCGAGACTTGGCCGTCTTTTTGCTCAACTTTTGTGTTTTGGGGTTTTTCCACGTTCTATTTGCGAGATAAAAGTTTAGGTTGCCCGAAAAAGGTTGGACATTTGGAATGTTCATTATGTGTGTAGAATTTTAATGTGATTTTATTGATTGCTTAAAAATAATTGCTAATTGTTACCTTTGTTTCTTCGTTCCAATTATCTAATTCTGTTCTACTTCTCATTTATTCTCTCAAGCAATATTCAGTAAAATGAATACTTTTTTTTATTATAACAAATATGTACAAAATACAATCTATATATAGAAAATTTCCTCAAGCCTGCCGCTGCTTCCGATTAACGGCAGGGTTCTCAGAAGTTTGGCAGCGTTTCCTCTTTACTCTTTATGAATACTTTGAATTATTTCATAAAATAAACCAAGCAAGGAAAAGAATCTAAAATAATCTCGCCCCGGATTCTGGCAAAAGCACCATTCATAGTTCTCGGCTTAAGTCTTGCCAAAGTACCAGATCTCGTTCGCACTGGTGGAACACAAAAATGCTATTGGCGCGTAGCGTTGCCATTTGGTGGGTGAGTTAATCCAGGAGAAGCCGGGACGGGAATTAGTATTCTTTCTCCGTCGCCACACGGAAAAGTCTGACTTAAAATTTGATGTTGCATATTTTTTCAAGGTATTTTCAGATGGTGTGGGAAATTACGGGATTTAGTTTATGTAAGGGAGACCCTGTGAAAAAATATGACACTGAGAGTAAAAAAAATATTTGCATTATATTTTGACAGTTACACAGTTTTAAGCAGAAGTGATAAATACACAAAGTATTTTTTTTACGAGCCAGTTGGCGCAGTTAGATAAGATTCCTACCGCGCCGCAGGTCATGGGGTTCGATTCCCACACAGGACACGCATTTGTGTGAATGAACAAAGACATTTCTACATGTCCTGAGCCTGGGTGTAATTATTTACATATTTTTTTTATAATTATGTAGTATTTCAGTTGTCTGGTTTCCATAATACAAGCTGTGCTTAGTTTGGGATCTGATGACCGTGTGTGAGGAATGTCCCAAGATATTTATTTATTGACCACTTTTGACCAAATCATCACATACCAAGGTTAAACTATTAGTAAAAGGAACCCTATTGAACGTTTAAAATTATACACAGACGAATTGAGAACCTTAAATTTTTTTAAGTCGCTTTAAAATGGTTTTGTTTTGTTATCATGTAAGTAAGAGTAAAATCATTTTCCAAGGGTTAAGACTTATGTTTACTATACAAAATATCACACGACTAACCCACACGTATGTAGTTACATTGTTTATTATTTAATAAAGTGGAAATCCCACTATTTTACAGCCTCATAGCAGTTCAGAACTTACTTAGCCAAATGGCCAGAGTTTGTTGGGCAAGCAATTTACATTCGTTTCATGGTACGAAACAACTTCTAGTATTGCTCGTTAAAACGGACACCGGTTATGGCCGCTTTTTATATTTATTACAAAGATGGCTCTTTTAATTATGATAATATTTATTATGATAATGATAATTTTTGGCTTGATTTTTGCTACTTATTTTTAGAGGGAGTTATTAGCTCACAATAGAATCCTTCCTGGATAAGTTATTTTACACTTTCCTTAGAAAATAAGCAGTCAACTCTACCCCACATAACAAACTTGATATAATTATCTGTTTATACTAATTGAAGCAAACTATTCATGGAAAGCGGTTACTAGACGGCACTCACGAGTTGCCAATCCTGTAAAAATAGAGGTTGACGGGATTTGCTCTGTACGAATGAGACATTTGGTGTAACATCGCTGGTTCCTGGACTTTGCCAGGACAGCGCCTTCTAATGGACCTCTGGCGACCATACCCACTGCACGAATACAATACTCAATATTCAATATTATCATAAGTTTCTTGCCGGAGTCTTCTCAGTTTAAGTGTATTCCGAACCGGTGGTAAATTCAACTGTATGTACCAATGTAACGTTCATAAGTGCCTTACTAGGGCCTAAACTGAATAAATGACTTTTTGATTATGATTTTGATTTTGATCACCTTCACAGCCACTTATGAGGAGTCTGACTATAATAATGATTCGGAAGGTTGCATTTACTGAGAAGAGCCGGCAATCAATTCAGCAGTTACTGTTTTCATAATAAGCTTATTATTAATTACACAATAGGGATGTTGCCTGGGTAAAAATATAATAATTCTAATTAGTCCGTCAGTTAGATTATCAAAAAATATTGGACACGTATTTTTTGCTTTACCAAATCATTAACAATTGACGAAGATAAAGCGCGACTAAGTTCGGGAGTGGGGGCTCGTGACGTCACTTGTTACTAAAAAGTGTACCACACCGTGACGTCACGCGAAACTTCAACACACCATATCCTCGTATTTTTTGTTTAATTGACGAAAGAAAAAATACGTGTCTAATATTTTTTGATAATGTAAATGACGGACTAATTAGTTTTTTTCAGGACAGTAGCCTGTTGTGTATCCCATAAAACCAAAAGCATGAAAAGCTTATAGAATAGAGTAGTTTAAAATTGTTCAAATATATACATATAAGAAACAGCAAGTAAATAACAAAAAGCTGATTACGCATAATCTAGATAACGATAGATATTAACTTTAATTTCTTTGAACTCAATGAACTGTTTCTAAATGGGTTTCCGATATTAAGAATGTAGACCAATAGGCAATACGATTGGCGATTCGATTTGACAAAATTTTGGCAAAAGGTGCGGTCTTAGTTACAGCGAGGTATTACAAGGTTAGACGGTAATGGTGTACTAGGACCAAGAGACACAATAATTGAAATCTGTTTTACAAAAAAAAACCGACTTCAAAGTACACTAAGAAGTAATCAAACCCTGATCTGATGACAATGGGACCAAACGGGAAGTGTACCCTTGCAAACAAAAAAAAATTTTCCAAATCGGTTAATAAATGACGGAGTTATGAGATAACAAATATTTTTAAAAAACAACCGAATTGAGAACCTCCTCCTTTTTCTGATGTCGGTTAAAAATCCCCATTCTTATGACCCAGTTGGTCATTATAACTCACTTATCTGTACCTGCAATATCCTTAAAAAGTAGTTCAGAGATTAATAGTAGTATTTTATACAGCGGGTAATGGCTGACCGAAACAATAGTCAAGGATATGTATAAATAGTAGAGAATTCATCTGTAAAAATATTGAATTAAAAATCCTAAATCTAATAATATAATACCTAATCAAAACGTATGATTAACGTGTGGCTTGTTTACTAATTTCAAGAGTGACATAAAGGTTCTTTTTCTCTGAAACTATTGAGAGTTCGGAAGTTTAACTATGAAATACCACATAAAGCTACCATATACCTTAGTTCTGACGCTACACGCGATATAATAGATACCACGCAAAACTCAGAGGAAGGCAATTTCCTTATTTTTGCCGCCGTTAAAAATCCTGTATGGTTTTTCATATATTCTTTCTGTTCTTTAAAAGCAGGTACTTTAAACTATACGTAGTTCTTCGCGTAGGCTCTTCGCTCTTATGAGGACCACACCTTTAGTTACACAAACGTTGATTATATCACATCGGTGGTCGGGTGAATGCCGAATATTATCAGAAACAAATTGGTACAGTCACGGCATATCATTTGTTATTTTTATTTATTTTTGGTATTAACTTGCGTAACGCGCCCCTAACTTTAGACATTTTGAAGGTAGACGTTAAATTGGCAAGTTTGTATGACCTTTATGTTATGGGTTATGATGCGACAATCGTTCTCTTGATACACATTAAATAGGCCTTTTTACTGCCTAGCTATCATCGTCATGACATTAGTGTTTTTTTTAATAGTATTTATTTGCTGTAGGGATTTACATAAAATCAAAGAGGTTTGATATGATTATATTATTATAAAAGATTTTGCCCAAAACGCAAATTGCTTTAAAAAAATCGCTCGATTGGATTGGACAAGTTAGGCGACAGCAATAATTATAATTTTCCTAAATATTTGTTTCAAATTTATTATTGATGGACTTATTTTTAAGTACCTACAATCTCATCACCATATAAAGTTACCTAACGTGGTACGCTCACCAAGTCTAGAATGAGACTGACTCTAGTAGAGCGGCTAGAATAAACAGGTTGTTGCCTGGTGACAGATTTGAGGCTACTACATCATCATCAGCCCATAATGTCCTACTGCTAAGTAGTACGGGCTTTGTTTCACAAATGAGGGTGTAAGGGAATGGGCAGATACTCCACACCCATGCCGTTGCGGATTGGTGGATGTAGGCTAATGGTAAACTTTCTGTTGGAGTTTTCAAGCTGCCTATGAGATCTGCAACTAGCTTAAAGACAGTTAAGTGATAGCTGGGACTACTTTTAGTGGCTTCTGAATTCAGCTCGAGTTGAAATATTACTAAATGGTCACCCAAAATGGATTCCGCCCACCAATGATTGCTTAACCTTGCCGATCGACTAAGAACGGCTAAGGCAAGCTTCACCACGAGCGCATGTACGTATACATGGTACCTCAGAACCGTACTATGATTTCCTCAAGAATTTTTCCACGAAAAGCTTCATTGATAAGACCGTGGTGTTATATCGTTTAATTGAAATGAAGACTGCAAGTTTGCAAGTAAAAACAAAAGTAATAACATAATTGAACTGTTTTACAAAAAACTTAAACCGACTTCAAAGTACACTAAGAAGTAATCAAATACAGAGGATGAACCACAAGCTCTTAAAACAATATTATTATAACCTCACTTGTCTTTTGTCTTTCTTTGACATCCGACGTCAAAACGGGACAAACAACAAATAAGGTAATGTTAACCTTATTTTAAGAGCTTGTGGTAGGCCCCCTGATCTGATGACAATGGGACCAAACAGGAAGTGTACCCTTTCAAATAAAAAAAAGAATTTTCCAAATCGGTTAATAAATGACGGAGTAATAAAAAAAAAATACAACTGAATTGAGAACCTCCTCCTTTTTTTGAAGTCGGTTAAACATCATAATTAACAGTTGAATTTATTTTGCTGAAGACACGGTTTGAAAGACGTGTTTGATGTTTCGAAAGGTTCTCCAATGTTACGTGCTTTGTCACGGTCCAAGTTAAACTGCATTATCACGGGTCTATAATTAATTACTCGTGTAGAAATACGTATACCAACCTATATTCTAATTAAATCTGTCCGAAGCTGTGTTTTAAAGATTCTTATATTGTTTAATTTATCTTTAAATTTATGCAACCAAAACTCAATATATCCCTCTGATATATTTTGTTATCAAAATCTGTTTAAAAGTGTCGCATACAGAATTACTATAACATTCAACATAGTTAAAATTATGAAATTAAAGTTAAGAAATAACTTCAATAATAAAGTGTTCAATATATCTGCTTTACAAAGCAGAAAAAATCTTATATATTCTTCAAAAACAAAATGGCTGCCGCAAAATTTGTAACGTTAAGTTCTACATTTATTCATGGTCATTATAATGCTAATGTTTCGCCCGAAACTTTACTCGAACACATAACGGACCGACTCCAGATTGAATACACTTTATATCTCCTCTGACATTCAGCTGGAACTAATTTCAGGCAACAATGTAAACCTGAAAGCGAACTTTATCACACAAAACACAAAACGAACTAACAGAAAATAAATCACGAAGAAAAGTAAATCTTAGATCGTCGATTTAGAGATGTATTTCGAATGATCGGGTTTTCATTCAAGGTTTTGCACAAACGAGAATAGCCTACGGAACCTGCAGCGTTGCTTCTTTTCAGCAGTCTGTGGACGGAAACTTTTACCGACTGTAGGCTTCAAGCTGAATATTTCCATTTTTTACTCATTAACGGTTAAAAATTTATAAGTCAGGAAAATATTCTCATTAAATTGATAAAGTTTTCAGTTTTCTATTGTTTATGCCAGTTATTTAAAAGGCTGGTTATTTTGAGAGCTATGTTTAAGTTTTCCTAATACTTACGCTTGGGTGATTGCAGGATTACCTTTAATGCTAAAAAACTATTTGAATTCAGGATCATGGTAAAAAAAAATGCAGTATTCGTCGACAATATTCTTATGATGTTAATTAAATAGAATAATGAGGTATACACTATACAGATTGACTTTTTCTAGTGGCCAGTCAACCAAAGCATGCACCAACCAACAACGTAGAATCCAAATTCAAAATATTCTTCCAAATGTTCCAACGTAACAAAACACCTTCCTGAAAATTCATGGCATCCTAGTACACAGTCTATGGGCGTTACAGTGGCTGATTACAGGGGTTCAGATAACGTCGGCTCGGAAATAAAAGCTGGCTAACTGCTAATTAGTGGTCGGTGGACGGGCGGCGTCGATGCAAATTCTACCAACCGCGTAAATTAGAGCCCGCGGCGGCCTAATCGCGTGCTATTGTAGTCATTTTATATATTATGTTGCTATTTATTTGATTATGTTGATAAGTGTTATGTTGGACGGTTATTTAGGAAGGTTAAAAGCGATTAGCTGCTGGTGTTAATGTTTTATAATCTTAAGCACCTTCTTTACTACTGCTTAAGTTGATTAGGAGTAAATTATTGCTTTCTAAAGGTCAGAAAATTTTGTGCAACCATTGTCTTTGAAAAAGATTAAAATTGTGAAAAGTACCAGTGCATAAAAACCTATAGTTTATATTATATATATAAACAGTGTTTGTGTCTTTATATCAATCATAATTGATAATATACAACGTGTAATAGATTTAGATGCCAAACCGTTAAGCGGTTTGTTCAGAATCGTTTAACGATGTAGGCGATTCTGAACAAATCGTGCAACGATATAGCATCCAAATCTGTTACACGTTGTAAAGTTAGTTATTACAGTAGAACATAATAAGAATAATTGCAAATTGTTCTGTTAGTCAGCAAGCATCATTAGTTGACGATTGAAAAAACCTGTCTTTCTCGAGGGATGTTTTTTTTACCGGGATGTAAAGTACCTTTCCTTTTTTCTGTCCAGTATATTAACTAATGTGTGATGAAAGCTAGTAACTCATATGAATGATACTGAAATAGATATTATGTAAGTTCGCTAAAGTTCATAGACAAAGGTAAGTTTAGTTAGGCTATGTGTATTTTAGATAATTGCTAACGCCAGTTCTTGTTCCAGTTGTCCCACGGCTGTGATTTATTTGTAATTTATGAAATCTTGGTCTCAGCGTACTTGGTACGATTAGTTCTTTTTTGTGAGCCACTTATGAGATGGACGCTATTTGGATAAATAAATAATTTAGCTAAAATATTACACGAATAGTTACAGGTTTTATCTAAAAACTTAAAACCACCATCTGTTCGCAAAATAAACCAAAAATCCAACAAGTATTTACAGCGAGAGCTTAAAAATTATGACTTGGCAACATCGAATGGACCGGAAATGTATAGGCGCAGGAAATGAACCCGTTAGCGCAATCCAAGATGGCGGACAGGAAACGGCGGGAGGCGATTTATTCCACTTGCAACTGGACACTGGCAGATGAGATGCGAGGTGTGTCTGTACGTATGTTTATGTAAATATCTTCATTTGAATATCTGCGTAACAATATGACCGTTGGAATGAGGATCCCAGCTGCGTAATATCGTATGCAATTTGGTTTAAATAATAAAGTGGATTTGAGGATAATGTTTTATGACTTTCAAAAATTGAGAAAAGAAAAATTATTTGTAGCGACCAATGAGGTTATCCGACAAAGAACTAAAGTAACCGACAAAACACAATGACATAGCAAGCTGATCGGCCCATCACCAATAGGCCAGTCGCGTCTGTCGAAGCACGGACGGGTGTTAAAGCGTAATGTGGGACGCCCCTAAGCCCGATGAACTGACAACCTCACAAATATGGCTGGGCTGGATGCAAAGGGCAAGAAATTGGAAAGAGTGGCGTGCTCTGGGAGAGACCTGTTTTTTTTTTACTGAAAAAGGCTGACTATGATGATGTTTTTTTTTATGAAAGATTATGCTAGGTTCCAAAAGTAATTAATTCAATCGCATCAGAATTCTCTTTTTTTTTTTATTTATCTAAAACAATACTAAAAGTTGGAACGTAAATTTCCAGTGTATCTTAAAATAAAAATAAATCTAAAGTATCTACGTTCTATTATATAAAAGTAAACTTTACACTACAGTTGCGCCACAGTCGAGCAATCTACTAAACTTTACGAAAATGTATAGTTTTCTAGAAAGGTAACTCAGTGGAGTTCAGGTTTTCTTCTGTAGCAGCAACATGCTTTTTCAAGTTAGGTTTATAGGTAGATTTTTGTATTTCTAAATGATTACTTATAATGACAGTAAAATTTTACTTTAATATACCTAACTAGCTTCTGCCAGCGGCTTCGCCCGCGTGGTCTACAGCAAACAAAAAGTTTCACAGAAAATTCAACCTCAGTTTCGGCCTTTTAGGGGTAGAATTTCGAAAAACCCTTTCTTATTGGATACCTATACTTCACAAAGAACACACCCTCCAAATTTTGTGTCTAAGATCAGCGGTTTAGGCTGTGCTTTGATATATTAGTCAGTGAGTTCCCATACACACAATAATCACGCTTTTTATTCCATCGAGGGTAAAAATATCAAAAACGCTGAGACACGTATACATTAATTTTCAATCTTCAGCTTAAAAACAAAATTTGAAGATCCTAACATTGAAACTGACGGACTTTCATACAAACTTTCATCCCCTATATTACCCCCTTAGAGGTAGAATTTCTAAAAACCATTTCTTAGTGGATACCTACTTTTCACAAAGAATACACACTCCAAGTTTCATGTCTCTAGGATCAGCGGTTTAGGCTGTGCGTTGATATATCAGTCAGTCAGTCAGTCAGTCAGGACTTTGAATTTTATATATATAGATTGGCATGCAAATAGAGTGATAACCAAGCTATTTATTAATTTCACAACGTGTCATCTCACTTATTTACATAAATATGATGAAATTGTAGTTCAAACACAGGCCTATTTTTTATTTCAAATAAAACATCCATAAATCCGTGCCTCCAATGTTAAAAAAGACACAAACCTGAATTAAGATCACCACCGTAAAACCTAAAATACCTTTCAATACTCCCAAAGTTTAATAACCACCGAAACAGTGAAGATCGGCAGTATTCACCCCTCTACCGCAATCTCGTCACGATTTTGAATATCATTTCATTAGAAGTCCCGCGGAGCAAAATGAGATCCTATTTTGTTTGATTAAGCACAAAGCTTTGAGCAGTCCGTTTGAATTATAATAAAGTGTTGTTTTAATAATATATAATGCGATGTCCGTCCAAATGTTTGTCAGTCCTGACGGAGTGAAGTGGAATGGTGAGGTTTGTTATTTGTTTTAATATTTCTTGAAATCTGAAGTGATCATTTTGAGGTTTACAAGATATACCTAAATTATAATAATTCGCTTTTGGAATTTTTATTTTATACAACTTTCATTGATTAAAGTATTAATTATGAGAATGAGAGAATGCTTATGTGGATGTGGTTAAACTAATTTGGATAAAATTTGGCACCGGGATCAACGGTGTGCCTTCCGAAGTACGGAAACGCTCGATTTGAAATACCACTAGGCGGTCACCCATCCAGATACCAACCACGACGGTGGTAGACGATGTTAACTTTGCCAATCGATTAGGAACGGCTAATCATGCTACACCACGAGCGCTTCGTAGACAGGTTTAGTTTTAGGTGGAGTTTATTTAGTTTACATTAGATGGATTCTTCGGTAATATAAAAATAATATAATTTGCAGGCCTATTTTCGAATAAGCACCAAAACAGTCACAATTTCATCAATTGCGTCCATCTTCCAACCGCCAGTTCATCCAACCTCGCAGACGATCGAAATCCCTCTTTATCACGGCTATCAAATAATATGGCCCAAAAATACGAGACACAACTGCAAAGTTGTGGCTGTTCCGACCGTGCAGCGGCTAACAGCCTGGCAGTAATGTGATCGTTAGTTCATTCCCATTCGATTACCGTCCGTGGTTCGACAAATAAAGCTACATGCCCATGTAATCCTATCGCCCGCCGATACAAACAAACGCCCCTAGCGAAGCGAATTCATTTCGAGTTTTCGCCTATATTTTTTATACATCTATTTGATTATGGCCGCCGATGCGTTTAAAACGTTCTTTTGTAGCGGACAAAAGCCAATGTCTTTTACATCGTATGATGTTTTTGGATAACGAGTCTGGAGTTTTTTGCTTTGATTTTTTGTAATTGTGTTTAGTTCTAAACTATTCAACATAAAACACATTGAGCTATTATTACTATGTATAGAGAAGACGCCACACATCACAACTATATTCCGTTCAAGTGTGGCCGGCTGGCCACATTTGTTGTTGTTGTTGTAGAACGATGAAAGAAACGCGTAAGCGCCGTGAGAATCACGGTGTTTGCAAGAAAAATACTCCTAAAAGCGTTCTGATAGCGCTACGTGTTTTTACTGTCTGCTTCTACGACTTAATTATTGTTTCAGCGCTAAAAAGAACTTAAGATGACTCTAAAAAAATGGGACATAACCTTTGCTTATGATAGCTTCTCTATACTTAGTAATAATAGCTCAATGATAAAACATCACTTTTAATAATGTGAGCCCAAAACATCAATATATGAACTACTAGACAAGGTTTTATGCAATGTTTCTTCTTTTCTGCCCTGCTATTCGACACGTATTCACTGCTTTCTTTCTCATATCCTTTCACAGAATTTATTTATCTCTCTTTCAGTCTTCCTCTTTCCTTATATACAGGTCGTTGTTTTGGTCAGCGACGAGCGACTCAGGGTCGATAGTACAAATGATACCGGTGCTAAAAAAAATTTTTTTTTTTTTTTTTAATAACAAAAATAAAAAAAAAATTTTTTTCAAGTCGTGTAATAAGCTAAAGTGTAGACATAATACTCAACGAGAGTACGAGGGAGTAAAGGGGTGGGGCGATGGCGGCTTGCGCCTAGCTCTAGTCTGTGCACGAGCCTAGTAACCATACTTTGCGGTAATTTTATTTCAAATTGAATAAGGTATTTCTCGACATATTTACAGTATTTAATGGAATTAAGTCCATTTTTGGGGAATATATATTTTGTACTACCGCTCCTGGGTCGGTTGTCGCCGACCAAAACAACACCCTGTATATAACTGGATAGATATCCACTTCCATATTTAGGTACACCTTCTCATCAAATGTTTTACGTACCAAGACAAAGTTATATTTCAGTCCTTTTTAACTTAGATAAGGTAGTTTGTATTATATTTTGTATTTATATTAAAAAAAATCTCTTTTGGTTCCAGGGTGTGCGTTCTTGACGTACTTCAATCCAGAGAGCGCTTCTAGCGCTCAAACGGCGCTGCATGAAAAACGGACATTACCTGGGGTAAGTTTATAGTTTTGATAATCTAATTCGAAAGTTTTAGCGTATTTAAACTTTGAGAGTAAAATCTATAATATTTTAACCGTAAGTTATGAGATATTCAGTTATTTTTTCTAAAGGATGATGCGGATAGAATTGAAAAAGGTATACATAAAAAAATTAAGCATATTTAACTGGTTATATTTCAATTTCACCATAATAAGTCATATCACAATAAGCTGGTTGCCTCTCAAGTACCCACAGATCACACCAGTAAGTGCTTGACAGTATTTTTTTACTGGATGGTGGTAGGCAGCCAGGAAGTTAGAACAAAGTCAACCAACATCACCGATCTATACATAGAGATCGATATGGTCCTATGGTATCCTCTCTTAAAATTTCCTTCACCAAAAGTATAAGCTCGTAGTCACGACATTTGACATCACTTCCACTAAGCTATTGTAGCGACACCTATCAGCCATCCAACAGTAACACGAAGATAGTTCACACACAGAAACATAGATGGCGCCACGACATCCTGCATCGCACTGACGAAGTTCCACGATCTGCATATACATATACAAACACGTTCCGTTGGACCGCGGTCCCCAGGAACGATGACGCAGCCTGGCGGAAGATCGTCCCTTTTAAATCAAACATCCAACCTTAAAACTATGAACACAATGTCGTAGTATGATGAGACTGGTACCTTAAATTTTTACAAAGGCACACCTACGTAACCTGCGGCCATGAATAAAGTAATTGTACCGTGTAAAATTTAAAGCCAGCGTAAAATTAACCACTACTTTATATTCTTACCTCGCCCGCAGAATTCCGTAGCAAAGTAATTTTATTTAAGGGCGATAAAACGATTCGGCTATAATGACTGTATCATCGTAAATGTGCCGCTACACTTATACTAAATGTTTTTCTATATATGTTAGGTTAGGATGCTGTCGCATGCTTTTAGGGTTCTCAAAAAACTTATCAAAAACCTTTCCTTTAACAAGTTTGGTAAATACGCAGTGATAGCTCGGTGGTATAAACGTTGAAAGTAGTGGCGAAGGTTGCGGGTTTGTACCCAAAATAAAACTTAAATGTACTTTTTTTTTTGTTTTTTTTTTTTTTTACTGTTTATAGGCCTGTGTTTGACCGCAATCTCACCATGGTAAGTGATGATGCGGCCGAAGGTGGTAAGTACACAAAGCCAAGAAGGAGCTGGCTCTCAAGTGCAGCTATCGGAACACCCGAAAGGTGCTTGGTGACAGATTTTCAACTTGAGGATGGTAGCCAGCCAGGCGATAACTATACAAAGTACCCTACCACCGTGCTATGGTTTCCTCACGTTGTTTTTCTTCACCGAAAGCTCAAGCTCATTGTAGGATTCGAACCCGGGACCTTTGTCTTGGTATCCGACGTCACTACCACTGAGCTATCATCACCTTAAATAACTTATAATATACTAATAAGCTTGAGCATTCGATAAAGAATAATATTGTAATGAAACCATAGCACTGTCGTGGAGTTTCTTTGTAGGACTCGCCTGCCCCTCATGATGATCTGTCGCCAAGCTCCTGCATGGATGTTTCGGCTGCTGTTGGCAGTGAGTTCTAGGTGTATCTTTACCACCTTCATCATCTTCTTCAATAACTATGGTTATTATGGTATCAAAGTAAAAAAAAAACAATGACAAAAGAAACCGTGGTTTAAAATAAGAATTCATTTAGCATTTTAGCTGATACTTTTAAACAAAACAATATTTTTAGTACGGAACCACGTTTTATCTGTTATCCATCCCCACATTACGGTTTCTTTTTTACACCAACCAAAAATGCCAATATGGCTTCCGCTTCCCTAAAAAAATGTAAATATTGGTCTCGAGAAACAAAAGGGTAGTAAACACGTTCGTAAAATTTGTAAAAAAAAGGTGGCGCATCTGTGGCCTTTCCGATCCCCGGACGCTGCGAGAGTGTTAACTATACTTGCGAATGGTAGGTAGGGAATACGTACGGTACTCGTCATTACGTAAAAAGGTTTACGGTAAATATACCTACTAACATAATTTTGACAGTATTTCCCTATGGTAGGTCGATAAAATAAATTATACCGACATGTAGGATGTATGTAATATTATAGATCTTACAATATTTATGGTAGTATAAGAATTTTCTTTGTATGGCTAGTTGTGTCGGCCACGATTGTCTATGGAAATTAGAAATGTGTTCATTTACAAAAGTGAAATTACCTACCACTAGCTAGTAAATTAACCTCTAATCACCTCCCGCTACTGAATAGCCCATTTATTTTCTAAAACATAACTCTGACTTCTCATGTGATTGTTTGGTACCGAGAGAGAGAGCATAGCGCAGCTGAAACATAAATAAATATCCTGGGACATTCCTCACACACGGTCATCTGATCCCAAACTAAGCAGAGCTTGTACTATGGACACCAGATAACTGATTTAATACATATACAACTTTTTGTTTGTAAATACATACTAAATATACATAATTACAGCCAGACTCAGGACATATAGACATGTTCATGTACACAAATGCATGTCCTGTGTGGGAATCGAACCCACGACCTGCGCCGCGATAGCGCCAGCTGGCCCTTCATGATCATTGATGATGATGATCACCATGATCCGCCAAATTAAAAACGATAAGACTTTAAAAGCGCATCATAAATATGAATTAATAAACCACGATAATTGTTAAACTTGAAAGGACTTAAACACAAACGGTGCCGTTATCATTTTAATTTTTGATCTCAACCCTAATCTTCCCATAAATTCGCACTCGAGCGTTCGAAGCGTACGCGTTGAATATAAATTGTGTCATTTTCAAAACCCTAATGGAAAAGCAGATTAAATAATTCAGGCATAAGAAATTTTGAGCCCATAACAGCATTCATAAATAATGAGTTAACACATAGAGGCGCGCGTGAGCGTTTTCGCATTACGACAGTATATAGCGCGGTAACGTTGTGAGGTTTTGGCTTTGGCTTGGCTGCTCTGTTAAGTTTGGCTGCATCTGCGGGTTTGCCTATAATGGTGCCGATTCTGTTGTAAATCATACTAAACTAATTATAATAGTCACATCTCATCTCTTTCTTATGAACATGATTGAAAAAGGATAGAACATATTATAAGTTGTCAAATTAATCTTTGCCGTCTTATTTTGCGTGTATTTAGGCGTAACCGCGATAGATGGCGACTAAAATTATATTGAAAACAAGCATTGGACTAATTTGACAGGACTTTTTTTTTTTTTTTTTACTGTTTATAGGCCTGTGTTTGACCGCAATCTCACCATGGTAAGTGATGATGCGGCCGAAGGTGGTAAGCACACAAAGCCTAGAAGGATCTGGCTCTCAAGTGCAGCTATCGGAACACACCGAAAGGTGCTTGGCGACAGATTTTCAACTTGAGGGTGGTAGCCAGCCAGGCGGGTACTACAAAGTATCCTACCACCGTGCTATGGTTTTCCTTCACCGAAAGCTCAAGCTCATTGTAGGATTCGAACCCGGGACCTTCATCTCGGTATCCGACGTCACTACCACTGAGCTATCATCGCCTTAAAAAAAATACTAAATTTCTTACATCCTTTTCTTATGTTCTTTGTTAGAAAGAGACATAGTGAAATTAAAATTAGTTTAGTTGTGAACAACAGAATCAGGGCCAATGTCACTTTACTGACTTAAGCCTACGTTACTTTCATATTAATTGATATGTTACGATAAATAGATGATTGCTCCTTACATTGGTTACAAGTGATTTCGTGGTACTTCAGTAATGATCTTATGGAGGTGCAAGGTGGATGACACCTCCATTCAAAAGGGAAGATCTTCCGCCAGGCTGCCCGACATTTGCCCGTACCTTAAAAATGTACGATGGAACTTCAGACTTTTGTCGCTCTTTTCCAGCCTTTACACGTTCTTTTTTGTATCTTTTGTCGCGTAAAATATTCCCTATACATAAAAGTAGGTAAAATAAATCATTGAGATAAATTTTACCGCAAACTATGACTTATAGAGAAAATTTCGGAATCGCATGTATTGTTTTTACTTTTAAAATAGAATCGAAATTACACAGCATCCAGTTATTTTGATATAGCTTACTGCCGTACATACTAAGCTAGATAAACTCTCTCGATGCTCTTCAAGGTTGACAACAGATTTGCAATCCTTCTTGTATTATTATATTTAGATGTCCATATGCAAAGGTTAGTTCTTAGACAGACTGCCTAATTTTTAACCTTTTGACGTAAAAAATGTATTAAGCTCTGTCATTAAGCACCTGGCAATTATTTGCTTTCATGAAAAATTACACCAATTTTCAGTGATTATTTCACATGTGACGCGCCCTCGTTCCATTTTATTTGGGTGTAATTATTTTTTTACGTAACGCTTACGGGTGTAAAAAGCCGGTAACGGTAGTCGTAATCTAGGGTTGGGAGATTCGTATTTTATTTTCCACATTACGCGGTGAAAAATACTGACACGTTAGTGATTGCTGATGTACCTAATGGAAATGTATATACGTTGGAAGAAACATTAGGTTTGGTAAAAATAATATTTTTCTCAATTTTATGGACGTGTAAGATTTTGTCAGCATAATTTGAATTCTGCTATCTATGAATACCTGTATATGTTTGAATTTTGCAAGCCCCTTTCCTGTTCATTCTACATAAAAAAAACACCTCTTTCAAATTTCTAAGTCTCTAGATGTTATGATGCAGGCTGATTGGAAGATCAGTCTGCCATTCAGTCACGGCAATAGCTTACCTATATTAAAATGTAACATTATCAGGAGAGAGTCCACCTAAATTGCACCGCACTGATCGTTCAATCCGTCAACCCTTACAACCGACTTCCAACACATTACAATTGATTGCCGGCTCCATATTGATTGTAAGAAGTCCAGCATCCATTCTTCGCTCCCACAGAACAGCCACAAAACTTATTGTACACTTAGGTGTGCCGTATTATATTTTCATAGGGAAATTCGAATAGAATTTTTCTCGGTTATCTCTAAGGGATTGACTCGGGTACAGCAAGGCTCGTACATATGCTATATTTGTACGTGATATTTGAGAAATCATAACAAATACAGACATACGTGCTCTGTTTATGTTAGAAGTCTGTTTGTTTTATTTACTTGGTGTAGTTTCATCTGCTTTGCACTTGATGAACTAAGATTGATACTATGTGCTGATTTGATTATGTTGAACAATAATTTCCCTGAAAGTTTTAATACTATATTAGCTGTTCCCCACCTACGTTCACAGGATAAAAAGTAGCCTATGTGCTTCTCTATACCATAGGCTATCTGCATGCCAAATTTTATTGCGATCGGTTCAGCAGTTTAGACGTGAAAGCGTAACAAACAAACATAGTTACTTTCGCATTTATAATGTTTACTTGTACTATTCTTTGGACTTTATACTATGTACAATACTTCAAAATAACTGGAAATTAATAAATAATATTTTAGAGACATTGTTCACACACGGGTATCCCAAACCAAGCGGACAAATAAACGGACGGACTACTCAGAACAAATAAACTTGTTAATACACACAAATGTTTATGGTAGTCGGGAATCAAACCCACGACCTGTGGCGAGGCAGTATGTGTAACCTCCACGTTAGTAGTATATCATAAAGTACACGAGTACCTAGTATTAACGTGTTAGCTAAAAAAATCCTAAAACATTTTCAAGATGAATACTAAAATGTTAACTGAAGCCGCAAAAACTCCATTCAATGGTAACCCTAAATTACAACACCGCTACAAAAATATTCAGCAACAATCACAAAATACCCACTTTTCATCACGTTTAAGAGGACAGGATGGCTGCATGAAATTTGAAAAATAGGTATTTAACAAATCTATTGCTGTCGCGCTGTTGCTGGGATATAAATGTATGAGGGACGATAGAGACAACTGCAGCTTGGATCGATTATACCTATTTAAAATAGACGAAATCGCTATTTCGTAATCCCCAGTTTCCTCCTCCAATACTGAATCGATTTTAATTATTTTTCAAGAATAGTAATAAGAAGGGCTTTGGCTATGTCGGTCGGTTTTCCTTTTATTATTTATATTCGTCATATTTGCTTTCTGGATGTCTGATAAGGGCAGTTAAAAATGATGAGTTTTTGTGATTTTAGAAGATTTTTAGTTTTTATAATAATTAATTTATGGAGAAAAACGAAACCGAGGGACATACAGTGGCACCTACAGATTGCATGGTAAAATAATCATTGCTCTAGTGTCATTATCCAGAGAGGAAACTGAGGATTACGTTTGTATGGAAAAAACACCACCAGTATTTCCTCTTAATATGCCTAAGCCGCGACACTCACAATGCGACAAATAAAAAAGTCTAATTCAATTTACGCGCTACAAAGAATTCCCTAGCACGTAAAATGTCATTTAAAAACAGCCTAAAGTGTAGTTAAGGCACACAATGCGAAATTACAATCGAGCGAAACACACTTGGCACGAAACGGTTGGGAAATTGAAAAATGTAAATGATAACTACAATGCTTTTATTTGACTATATTTCACTTAAACACTGGAAAGGATCCAGTTTGTACTAACGGCAACAGGTCATGCGTGCGTGACATGGAGGAAGAAATTGTAGGATGTGCCTGACTTGGGAAATTGAAATTAGGACTTTACAAGGCTAATTCATAGGCTTTTTTTAATCCCAATTAGGCTTTGTATGGTGATGCGTTACTGTAAACACTGTACTTAACAGTTTTACTCACATTATAATAAAATAGGTTGTGATGTGGTCGCAGTTGGTAACCAAACATAACCTAGAGGGTAATGGCTCTTAAATGCTGCTAATGGAACATAGTGTATAGTATACTTGGAGACAGGTTTTAAACTGATGGTAGCCAGCCAGGCTGGTATAGTATTACCCAACTGATATGCCGCGTCGTGAATCTTCGTTCGCACAGAAAAGAAAGTATGGCCCCGAAGATTAACGAAAGAATGCTTAAAACTTAAAATCAACCTTAGATCACTACTATAAGGTTCATAATATACTGCAGCTGTTAGTTTCGTCTCACTCGCAAGTCACGCCCCTCCACACGGCGCGCGCTAACATGGCGGCAGCTGCCAACCAATGAAAATGGAATGCTTTGAAAGTGTATCTTCTGCGCAGGTACATCGGTAAGCCATATTAGTTGGGTACTACTGTACGGCAAAACAGGTACCTACTGTTTCACCGTGCTTATATATATTAAAAAATTACAACCTGAAAAGAGCGTTACCAATTTCAAATTTTGAAGATGCCATTTTGAAATATTTCTAGACACAATAAAGTTCTATGATTAAGTTACGTATCAGAATCGTTTCGCTTACCAATAGTAGGATTTTTACTGTAAATAAATAAATAAATAAATATGAGTCTTAATTTTTACCGATAACGGTCCGTAAATTATAGGAATTGGCCATTAATCATTTTGAGTGGTCTACAATGAATGGACTTTGTGCTAAAAATGTTTGTAGCAGTTAATCTGTAAGATTCATGAGTGACAAGAGTTATACCTGGCCAGTTTTGGACACTTATATAACTTGTAACAAACATCAATAGTCGTGCAATATATGAGAAAGCCAATATCCATTTAAAGTTGGCAACGCGTCAGCAATCCTATCAAGGTCCTGGACATCTATTAGTCTTCCATGACAGCGTGTCATAAAGTGGGCCGTACAAATAATTATTGTCTCTTGTCGTTACAGTTTTTGGGTAATTTCTTGCTGTATATTCTAGACAATGTCTGATTATATTTAGTGACCCAGACATTTAGAAAAATCTCTGTGGTATATTTTGATGTTATAGATTTAGAATAAGACAAATAAAAAGGTGTATATTTTAAAGTTTAATTACATCTAAATAAATTACAATATTATTTGAAAAACATCTTTATGACGCCAATGACGCCATCATGACTGTGGCGTGACGGTGTCTTGACCGATGTGTCACTAACACGTGGTTTTTGTTTATTTTGATGCACATTAAGATCCATATAGAACGTCAATAAAAGCTAAAGTCAAGTATTAAGTCGCGATAAAAACAATTGAATTTGGACCCTGGACATAATGACACAAGGTTTGTTTTCGATTAACATAATCTACTCTTGAGGCTTCTAGCTCTATAATAGAGGTTTAGAATTCTCATCTATTATTACTTGTCTATCACCACTAGAAGTAGACCTAAGTTATCATAGACATGGAGACAAAAAACCATATCCAAGCATTCTGAAGTCCACAAACGCGTGAAGCGTGCGTGCGTTGCCAGACCGCATTCTACGATCATGCGGCAATAAATTGCTGCGATGCGGTGTGTTGCGGCGCAGCTTAGTGGGACGACATTTTATATTGCGAATGTCTTGCTTGCATGGCACTGGCAACCGTTGTTTCGCCACATCTGAAATAGGATTTGTTTAAATGTGGGATTTTTGTTAGTGCTCTTTTGTGGCAATGCATGGTGTGAGGCTATTTATATGAGGGTGCTTTGTCGTTAAATTCAAAATCATTATTAAAATAGACCTTCGCAGGCACGTCTCTATTACTCTTATACCGGTTCGGAAGCACAGAGGATTGTATTATAAGGTTGCATTTACTGAGAAGAGCCGGCAATAAACTCAGCAATTACTCTTTTCAAAACAAGCTTAGATTCGTTACATAATATTTACATTCTAATCGCACTGACAACAATTGCGTTGGAATATTGATTTAAGTTTTCAGCTTAGATAGTGTGCTTTCAACTAAAGTTTGACTGAAACCGCTGTACCGCGCCTTAGGTAGGTATGCGTGCGGTGAGACGGAGGGTATATCAGCCGCGTTGACGGTGGACTGACGCACGGAGCGTTTGCGCATAGCTGGCCCTGTAAAAACCCTCTTCGTACGTCTCTTGATCTTTTCATTTGGAAAAACCTAGACAAGGAGTGAAATAAATTCATCTTCAATTATTAAACTAGAAATCCAATTTTAAAATGACTTCATATATGTGTTCAAGGATTATAATAATTTGTTTCATTTAAAACTGTTTATTTATTTTGGCAACTGGCAACTGTTTATTATATATGTATATTTTATGTATTTATTTATCTTTATGTACAAGTCTTGGCTTCATAGAAACTTACGATATAATTATCTCCAGTATTTTTCTTGGCATATTGTTGCCAAGAAAGTTTCTCGCTATAAGTCAAAAACTATACCTTATTTTCCACTTACTTAGTTAAAGTAATAGCTTTTAGTTTTACACTACTCATATATTAACTTCTAATTGACATGAAAGCATTTTTATGATTCCGAACCAAAATGATAATAAAAAGGAAGCCTTATGGTCCGTTTGTCCGTTTGTCACAGTGCTATATTTCAGCAACCACTGATGCTATTGATTTGAAATTTGGAATAGTTATAAATATTACTGGCCCACATATTGCCAATGAAAAATTTCTAGAAATATTTTTATTTCTTTTGCAAAAGGGGCCGGAATGGGGGACTGAAATTGCAAAGTAGGGCTACAAGTTTAAATGGGGAATTATATGAAAGAGCTTAATTTGTATATTCCAAATCAGGTTTTAATTTTTTTTTATGTTACGTTCTTTTTTTCTTTACAAACAAATTTATTTATACAGTCCGTTTTTTTCTACAATTAGGGCCCAACCCAAGAAATTATACGTCTAGGAACTCTCGATGTGCGAGTCAGATTCAGACTCTTGGCTGGTTTTTATTTTATTATTGTAACAACTTACTAATATTTTAAGCTTTATGATAAAGACGAACTCAGTTTTCAAGATCGAATTCTTTCTTTTTGGCTGATAGCAAGCGGTTACCGTAGACGATTGCAACACCAACTTGTTTTCAATATTATAAACTCAGAAGTTATAAGTCACGGTAAAATACCTAAAAAACTATTATTTTTATACAAAACAATTTCAATCGTAATCTTTGTATGTTATGGAAGTAAATATTTGGTCGCATGTGGTGTTTACGAAAAACATTCACATAATGTATTCTTTTTAGATATTTTTTCAAAAATCAACTACCAAATTGTGTACAAAACTAATAAATCTAGATGCTCAAAGCGCAAATAAACTATAAAGCTCACATAGGTGTAAGATGTGTTTGTTTACGTCTACTAAATACTTCGTAGAGACAAGGTGTAGAAAAAATCTGCGTTTGAAAAAATCTGCGTTCTTGTTAGACTCAAATATTTCTACTAAAAAGTATTCAAAACGCTCCTGTTATTGTAAGGGTCCGTTCTAACAGACCGGCTCGGAGAGTAGAGCATATTTTGATACGCGTTTAAAAATTGAGTTTAGGATCATTGAAATAAGGTTTATTTTTACATTTCACTTCTTTTGTTAGCGCGGTAGAACGGCTCTCCAGCATTTAATAAGCTCTTCTCTCCGAGCCGATCTGTGTGAACGGTCCCTAAGTGTCGATAGCCAGCTGTGTCAACATACCCTCACGTTGGTCTGCTTGCTAACAAAATGATCTAAGACCGACTAAAACAGCCAATAGGGATGCGCTTGTATATTAAAATGAATATTTTAATTAGTCGGTCAGAATATCAAAAAATATTGGACACGTACTTATTTTTTACTATATAAAATGTTTAGGAAACTAGCCTTTTTTATCGTAAAAAGTTTAAATGATTCTAGCTAAATAACTCTTTTAGAAAACTTTACAAGAAATTAAAAATAAATAACAAAATTGAAACCACTCGATTCGAAAACAGTCACACTGCCAGCGAACTTCAAACCGCAATACATTTTCAGATTTCCAGCGGAAAAAAAAAACAATCTAACTAAGAGCGGTGACGTAGAGTTTCTCTGTAGGTAGTTCACAATATTAATCATAGGAAAAAATCCGTGGATATTAAAACAAACTAACATAAATGTTTGAAGTAACTCATGAGTCGGGCACACGCCATAACTCGCTTCCTCTTCTCATACAGCAGCAAAATGTATAGAGTTGTTGAGTGTGAAAGCGTAGGTTTTGGTGTGTTCAGTTCATTTCAGTTGATTAGAACATTTAAATAAATTCTTATGGTTAGAACTTTATAACTTTAATTAAAAACATTTTCTTATGAAAGATTTGTTTTGCTTAGTACAAAACTACTTTAAGTAATCTTGCCACGTAAAATACCTGCACATAAAATGTATATAAACATAAAAACTGAAAAAAAAAAACATAATTTCTAGACAAGACAAACAACAATAGTTATTGTTTATTCTAAAACACGCAGGCGCTTACTATAAAATTCAATCAGTCGAAACTCGGAATGAGCACTCACATCCCATAACTCTTGCATTAAGTCATCACCACACACAGGCGGTCATAACTGCTCTATATTTATACGTAACGGCACCAAAGACTTGTGTTTAAAATTTGGTCTTATTTTAGCTTTACAGACGTTAGTACACGCTCGAGTATTCAACCAATGCGTCTTAAATTGACGCCTGACCACGCCGAGGGAAACCGTGATTTCCTTAACGAATATTGACCGGAAAAATAGCAGTTTTTTTGGCAGATATCTCGCGTAGTGATAACATAGTTATTTGTGTCCAGATTGAAACGTGTTCTAGTGTCTGTGTCAAAGAAACAATGGATTACGACTCGCTGATTTATTCGCACATTGCGAACTACTATGATGAGTTGGTAAGTTTAAGATGGAATTAAAAGTGTTAAAATATAGGATTAAGTTAATGAATCGTTTATATCTTGGAATAGAGGAAAGAGAGAGACCTCTCCATCGGTATGGGGATTGTCGGCACAAATGAGAAACTATATCGATGTTTTTTTTTAATGGAAGTACATACATAATCGTCAGGATATTGTGTTATTATTAAAGAGTGTAATTCACACACAATGTAAGTTTATAATTTATACTAGTAAAGTAAACTAAGTACCACTCGTTAGAACACCTGTTCACGTCTCAGTTATGCTAAAGTTAGTAAAAATATCTTCAAAAAGGGTACATCATTTGGTATTTATAAAGTGCAACGATCGAGTGAAGTTGAAAACTTAAATTGAAATTTGCATTCCAAACTAATTTGAATAAGAACACTTTAAAATTTTACTTTTTACTAAATTAGGAAACTTTTATGAATTCTTTTCATTTTTATGTTTGTTATAAACAAACAAGTTTTTAGTGACTAACTTTTTAATAAAATAAGATAATATATTCACATTTTTAAAGATACAAATTTGTTATTAATAATATGGAAAGCAACTTAATATTACTGTATCTTTATACCACTAGATATAAATCTAGGTATCATTATTAAAAATCGGGGGGCATGGCAGTGCCCCCGCCATGTCGAGCGCGAAGCAAACACTGCCGTACCATCCTTTACTGGAACCATTTCGCCGCATTTTCAGGCCCCTATTTGAGAACCTCTGGATAAGACCAGAACATAGAAATTTTCGTCATCCAGTAAGCTATAATCACATACTTAAAATCCAAAATTTCAAGTCTGTAGGTCATTTAGTTCCGAAGTTAAGCGAAAGCAAAGTTTCGCATTTATGACACTCACTCACTCACTCACTCACTCACTCATGATCATCAAAATAGAACTGGTACTTCCCATAAACTCAGAGAGCTGAAATTTGGTACAGAGTTAGGGTTTAATGGCCACATAAAGGGAAAACTATAAAAACTAGGATAATCGAAGATCTGGAGTACCTGGTGACCCTGATTAGAAAACACAAGAGCCCAACCAAACTATTAGAGATCGACATACCGCCATTACAAAAAATATTCAACTTGGTGGGCCGCTTCATTTTCTACAAAAAGAAGTGAAATCCCACCAAAAACATTCTTTTTTTTTTTTTTTTTTTTTTTACTGTTTATAGGCCTGTGTTTGACCGCAATCTTCCCATGGTAAGTGATGATGCGACCGAAGGTGGTAAGCACACAAAGCCTAGAAGGAACTGGCTCTCAAGTGCAGTTATCGGAACACACCGAAAGGTGCTTGGCGACAGATTTTCAACTTGAGGGTGGTAGCCAGCCAGGCGGGTACTATAAAGTACCCTACCACCGTGCTATGGTTTCCTCACGATGTTTTCCTTCACCGAAAGCTCAAGCACATTGTAGGATTCGAACCCGGGACCTTCGTCTCGGTATCCGACGTCACTACCACTGAGCTATCATCGCCTTATTCTGTAAAAAACTAGCCAAGTCTCGATGGAGCTGCTTGTTTATCTCTAAAAAGTAATGAAATCTAGACAAAGTCGTACCAAGTCTAAGGTTCCTTACTGCGATTTCTTTATTATATTATAGTTAATGTTGTGTGACTTGGCCGTTGAAGGGTACACAAGGATACAAAACCAGGTGCTCCATGACACCATTGCACCAATCTGTACTTGTACCCACTAACGTATAAAGAATGTTCAGCGGCCAAGTCACACAACATTAACTATAATATAATAAAGAAATCGCAGTAAGGAACCTTAGACTTGGCACGACTTTGTCTAGATTTCATTACTTTTTAGAGATAAACAAGCAGCTCCATCGAGACTTGGCTAGTTTTTTACAGAATGTTTTTGGTGGGATCTATATTTAAGAATATAATCATTTCATATGATGCAAATAGTTGTTTAATATATTTTGATATTTATGAGAGAAAACAAAAATACTAACGCCCTTCAATAACTAAACTACATAAAAAAACATAGTTTCACGTTCCCGGTATAAAAAGTAGATTTCATCCCCTAGAGTAAGAAAATTAATAGAGTGATAGCGTTAACACATTACCTATTCTATTGAAGCGTGAGCACTGAGCAGTTTGCATATAGATGTAGTTCATAGATACCTATATCGTACACTAGTGATTTAATGGCAGAAAAAAAATAACAATCTGAGTTCCCTGTAATTTATTTTCTCTCGGTAAAAATATCGATTAAAAACGAGAAATTGGCATTCATTGTATGTATTTAGTATTTCAAGCTATGAACGCGCGGTTCGTTTCAAGGCATCGTTGCACATACCCGTGCTCACGGCACGTACTCTAGTATAGTCGCTCTATTAATATTATATCTCTATGTTTTATTCCTTTCCATGCCAAAGGCTACACGATTGGTTGTGCCGATGCCGCGTCAAGAGATTAAAAACTCACTTTTACATTTAAAATATTAGAAGATTATTTAAAAATTAAAAAAAAAGAAAAAATAAAGAAAAAAAATGTTGTGACTGTACTTTTTATTGACTGTACTTGCATTGTCATCTAATATATTAATGTATACCTAATATCAAGTCAATCCGACCACTGGAAGTGGGTGAAATTCGAATTGCAAGATTCCACCCGAACAAACATACATACATTGCAAGTTAAATTAAAGCTTGTAAATTCGTTTAATATTATCAGCTAATTTAATATATTTCCAAACGTCATATATGCAACAATGCATTCCCAAAGAGACCAGCCATTGTAGGTAGGCATCAATGAGTCATTGTGGGCCTCGGGCGAAGCTCTAATTGTTATTGAGCTTGATCACTAACTCACGGTATTCTAATTGTGGCCCACTAATTATAGCCTGGAAAGGTTTTGTTGTGCCCACCTATGACTAGCTACGTACGGACGATGTTAGAATTTTTTTAATTATATGTTGATGATGTTTTATTTTGCTATTTGCGGAAAATATATTAAAGAGTGCATAGATGGACGAGAAAGTCCGATAGCCTGATTCGACGAATAGAATAATTCCTGTTTCCGGTAAGATATATCCCATCAAAAACATTCTGTAAAAAACTAGCCAAGTCTCGATGGAGCTGCTTGTTTATCTCTAAAAAGTAATGAAATCTAGACAAAGTCGTGCCAAGTCTAAGGTTCCTTACTGCGATTTCTTTATTATTATAGTTAATGTTGTGTGACTTGGCCGTTGAACATTCTTTATACGTTAGTGGGTACAGATTGGTGCAATGGTGTCATGGAACACCTGGTTTTGTACCCTTGTGTTCCCTTCAACGGCCAAGTCACACAACATTAAGTATAATAATAAAGAAATAGCAGTAAGGAACCTTAGACTTGGCACGACTTTGTCTAGTTTTCATTACTTTTTAGAGATAAACAAGCAGCTCCATCGAGACTTGGCTAGTTTTTTACAGAATGTTTTTGATGGGATTTCACTTCTTTTTGTAGAAAATGAAGCGGCCCACCAAGTTGAATATTTTTTGTAAAGGCGGTATGTCGATCTCTAATAGTTTGGTTGGGCTCTTGTGTTTTCTAATCAGGGTCACCAGGTACTCCAGATCTTCGATTATCCTAGATTTTATAGTTTTCCCTTTATGTGGTCATTAAACCCTAACTCTGTACCAAATTTCAGCTCTCTGAGTTTATGGGAAGTACTAGTTCTATTTTGATGATCATGAGTGAGTGAGTGAGTGTCATAAATGTGAAACTTTGCTTTCGCTTAACTTCGGAACTAAATGACCTACAGACTTGAAATTTTGGATTTTAAGTATGTGATTATAGCTTACTGGATGACGAAAATTTCTGCGTTCGGGTCTTATCCAGAGGTTCTCAAATAGGGGCCTGAAAATGCGGCGAAATGGTTCCAGTAAAGGATGGTACGGCAGTGTTTGCTTCGCGCTCGACTCGGCGGGGGCACTGCCGTGCCCCCCGATTATGATTTTTATTTAATTAAAAAACATTTGTTTACTATGGCACAATACCTATACAATAAAATCGATTAGCCGTTCTTTTTCGATCGAAAAAGCTACCACTGTGTCGTCACGGTGTGTCGTAGTCGGTACCTCCCTGGATGGGTGACATCTAGTGTTTCCGTGCTTCGAGAGGCGCGTAAACGTCCCGATTATCCTTAATTGTGATAGTCGTCAAGCTAGTTGGAGGCCTCCTAGGAGGAAATTCCAACAGTAGGTTGACCACTAGCCTACCTCCACCGATCCGCAGTGGGCACGCCTTTTATCTTAATTTGTGAAAGGAGGCCTCAGCAGTGGGACATTATAAGCTGATGATGATTCAATAAAAATACTATAAGATATTATGATTATAATACAATATCCACAGTGAATTCAAAAGCTTCCATGTTATTTTGCCAACGCATATAATTTTATCCAAAAATTCCCCAACGATTCACATAGGCATATTTGCGGGTGGTATTTAGTGAAGGCTATGAAAAGCATTGAACACGTTGTTTTGTGGCCACAATTCCATTTAATATCATAGTGAAATCATTATCGTTTCAATTTGGCAGCGGTTTATGTAGCATACATATTTTGGAAATTAAAGAGTATGTGAAATACTATATCATTATTCTAATAACATTATAATTAGTCATCACTAATTTTTTCACCACGTTTCAGTGGCATAGGTCACCTATGCCGCTGAAACGTGGTCTTTGACAGTTGGTCTGATCCACAACTTTAAAGTCGCTCAGCGGGCAATGGAAAGAGCAACAATGAGATCCGGCGGATAACTAAATTAACCGACAGCTCTGAGAATAAGCAAGCTGAAGTGGCAGTGGGCAGGTCATATTTGTCGCAGAACGGATAAACGATGGGGTAAACGAGTTCTTGACTGGAGACCACGCACAGGCAAGCGAAGTGTGGGACGCCACCTCGCTAGGTGGACCGATGACCCGCGAACCTTGGCGGGCAGTGGGTGGATGCAAAAAGTGGAGGACAGGAAGATGTGGCGACTATTGGAAAAGGCCTATGTCCAGCAGTGGACGACCACAGATTGATGATGATGATGATGAATAACATTATAAATCTTATAGTTATATGGATTATGTTTAAAAAAAATTAGAACTAGTTCCTTCCTTCACCGACAACGGAAGTATCATATCACATACTACGGCTAGCTTGTAAAACGTAAGTCTATGTATATAAAAATCTAAAATCGAACTAAAATTCTACTGTTGAAACAAAAGCAGTAAGCTTGCCCATAGATTTTCAACATGAGGATAGCGTACCAGAAACTACAAAGAACTCTACCGCATGGTTTTCTCAGAATGGTTTCCTTTAGTGTAACATAGAAATGCCAAACATCACTACATAATAAGTTTTTTAAACATTAGATACAGGTAGCAAAAGACTGACAAAGACGCTTCCAGATAGTTTCAGTTATTTGCAACAGTCCGTTCAAATTTTAACATCTGGCGAAATCCATCGTGTAAACAAACAATAAAATATAGAATGATTGGGCATTATGGTTAGAAATACTGGATAACTTTATTGCCTTCCTGTGCCATATTCCTGATTTGGATCTCTCATCGATGCGCAGGAGTTTATACTTAAAACAATAAAGGTGTCTACACATTTGCATTAAAGTTATTTTTATACTTAAGTGTGAATAGGTAATATAACGTTACGTATTATTTAGTTATGATCTATTTACACACGTCACATCCAAATCCAGAAACCTGTGATCAAGCATGTTAAAAAAACCATGAGGTGGTTAAGAAACTAATGCTTTTACAAATAAAACATTATACAATTTGGATATGTGAGACGGAACTAACAGTTTTAGGCACAGCTACCTTTCACCATCGCAACTCTCGCCATCGACAAGGAGTCCATTCACACACATTGAAACCAGAATTGTTTCGAACTGTGCGGGCTAAAAGGAGTTTTCTTCCGCGGACGCTCGGACTGTGGAATGAGCTCCCTGCCGTGGTTTTCCCAATGGAGTATAGCATGGGGTTCTTCAAAAAGGGTGTGAAGCGGTTTCTTCAGGGCCGGCAACGCGCGAGTGATACCCCTGGTGTTGCAAGCGTCCATAGGCTACGGTAACTGCTTACCATCAGGCGGGCCGTATGCTTGTTTGCCACCTTAGGGGTATAAAAAAAAAATTAAGTCAAAATATGACATGTTTTCTAATAATTTTGGTTCCGGTTAAACATCTCGCCAAAGCCCTGTAAAATCAACAAATCACCTTCATGATAATTTTATATACAACTAACAACATCAAAGTCCTATGATTCGTAGAATTAAAGTAAATAAGTACAACGCAATTTAACCTAAAAATCTCCATAAACATAAAGTATGACGAAACAAACTCTTACGTGGAACGAAAGCGGTTCACTGCGAACGATCGTTATTCTTTAATTAGCATAACCATGCAAGTGTGTAAGCGGCTTTACAAACACTCAGTATAAACAATCATAGATGCGGCACGTGTGTGCATTGCCTATTATAATATTATTTATAGTTTTTTGTTCGAAGTGAACTATAAAATTAAGTGCTGAATTCTTGATTTTATGTTCGAGATATTTTCAGTTTTGCTTTAGGTAAGATATGGAAGAGTTTTTTACTAGTACGTTTAGAATTTGGGATGGATTTATGAAAGAGTGTTTAATTTTACTTTATAGAAGCGAGTAGGGTTGATACGACAATAAATGAAACCACAAAAATCGAAATTGGAAATAAAACAGCTATTAATTCATTTTTGGAATTTTGAAGTTGGTCCCATAGCAAAAGTTGTTCATATTTATGAGTACTTTACGTGGTTTCATTTATCGTCATATTTTCGTGTCCTTAAAGTCCTAAATATTCTAAAAATAACCAAAAAACTATTTAGAACTAGATAAATTATTAAGTATTATCTTGTTCAACAATATTACTAAAATATAAATACTTAAAAATCACCACATTTAAACAACTATATTAATTAACAATTCCAATACCAATTATCATTATTTGTAGATACACTTAATATAAATCCTCATTATACTCGAATCAAACATTATAATTCGAAATCGTTGTATAATAAAACGCAAACTGGGTTGTTTACCCAATTATAGGCCGGGAATCGAATTATCTTTAATTCAAATCATATTATCACTTCATAATGCCTGTTACAAATTAAAATGAGCTAATTATCGGAAGGACCCGCCTCATCCAATTAACGAGTTAAAAGCTTACGCCATAATTATGCTGTTACTAATAGCCCATTACGTTATTTAGATAATATTATTATATATTCTGGCATGGGTTTTATGATTATATTATGAAAGGGTTGATTGGTGGTCCGACTGTCGTTCTGACTTCAGTTCGGCCTTTAATATTGGGCTGACATTTTAAGCATTGATAGTATAAGATTAAGTGCGCTTACGTCAAATAATCCATTGAGAAAATATGACACCTTACTTACCCCCTTACTACCAACGCAACACGTCCTGCAAGAGTTCAGTCTTATATATGTACTTTCTAGGAAAGAAAAGTAGAACCAAAGTTGACTTGGGCAAACAATTGGGCAAAAATTACGTCTCTGATTTACCATAATGTTCTATTCTCTCCGATGAATAGTTATCTGAGAACTCCGATTGACTGCCGCGTGCGAGCGTCAAAACATCACAATATGGCCAATTTTTAAAGTAATAACTATGGTCAACTTCGTCAAATGCATTGGAAAAGTCGATAAAAATATCATCAACATATTTTTTGATTAAAATAATTCCAACTCACAGACATAAACCTAAATAGATACCGCAAGTCCCTTCATCCGTATGAAACCCAAGCGTGTGACTTTTTATGTACCTACCGTAATGTCACAAGATTGATTTAGTTAGGCGCCGATCCCACAGAGAAGAGTTCTAGAGTTCTGCGTTCCGAGTTCTGCATTCCGCGTTGACTGTAAGCTATGTGGGGCCTTTGAAAGTATAAAAAGTGTATGATGTGGGATCAGTAGCGAATATTGCAGAACTCTAGTGCTGTGTGCACAATAGTCAACACGGCATGCAGAACTCGGAACTCGGAACTCGCAACTCTAGAATTCTCTCTGCGGGATCAGCGCTTTAGGCTGGCATTCGATTATTAACGTGAAAATGAAGTTCTCCTATTTGTCAGCTAAACATATCCCTCGCTACACATCTCTGGTGGACATGCAGCTTTATGCGAGTTGTCCGCGCGAAACAGTTTCAAAAGAAGCACATTCAGTCCCATTTTTGCACAGATCTTGACACGCGAAGTACATACACTCGCGGCATCTATTTAGATGTATATCTGTGTTCCAACTGAACTGGAACAATAATGTTGACCTAAAAGTATTTTGACTTCTTTATTTCAGAATATATTATCTAAATCGCAATTTAATCATATCCCCGCTTCGGCCCAATAAAGCGCAATAGATTATCTTCATGGCGCTATATACCCATTGCGCATTAAACTAATACCTCCGCGCATCGCGAGCGCAAAGCCAGCTGCCGATAGCCGTTTCTATTTAAATCACAGACCATGGAGTTCTATCGTAAATAATTCGTTTGGTGTGGAATCGAAGCCGTGCACTGTTAGTCTTAAAACTATTAATAGATTGTAGAACGCTACGTAGTTGGTTACTGTTCATAAAATGTACATTACACGCTCAAAGGGTATTCGGTGTTTGGGCGAATAATTCACTCAGCCTGTTTAATGTTTCAAGGTGGATTTAGCAGGAAAAAACAACACTGACTATTGAAATCAACTCATATTATTATGACAATTGATTATCATATAAGTAGATACAGTAGTACTCAACTTATATGGCGCGTCGTGAATCTTCGTTCGCACAGAAAAGAAAGTATGGCCCCGAAGATTAACGAAAGAATGCTTAAAACTTACAATCAACCTTAGAGCACTACTATAAGGTTCATAATACACTGCAGCTGTTAGTTCCGTCTCACTCGCATGTCACGCCCCTGCGCACGGCGCGCGCTAACATGGCGGCAGCTGCCGACCAATAGCGTTTCCCGCGCTTTGAAAATGTATCTTCTGTGCAGGTACTTCAGTAAGCCATATTAGTTGGGTACTACTGTACGACGAATCGGTAGAAGCGTAAATTTTGTAAACGTCCATAAGTGTGATTTTGTTATATTCTAGTTGACTATCATTTATGATTACAATTTTTCTTGTAAAAGAGAAAGTGATAAATATTTCCAGAATCCTTGGGTTCATTAATCTTTGCTGTAGTTTCCTGTAAACATCAAGTTACCCAATTTATTTCCTTAAAGTGTCGGAAGCTTCAGGAAAAACGGATATTTTCAGCGCTCAGTCTGTTATTAGTTAACTTCAAGAATAGCATCATCTTTGCGTAATTTAAGACTAATAATCGTAAATGTCGTAAATTACTAAATAAAACTAATTTTATCTTAAAAAAACATTGTATCAGTAACTCGCCTAAAATCGCGGAGTGCACACTTGTTTGAAATACAATGCAATGTATGTCTCACATAACAAAACAAAGCTTCCATCCTAGTAGCGCCACGCACACTTCGCTACTCTAACTACTAACTATACTATACTTAACTAAGAACAACACCCGATGCCGACACAGCACGTACGTGCTTGTTTTCTTTTAATTAAGTCCAATTGAAAAACTTAGGTTGCTTCATCTGGAGTTCCTTGCTTCGTGTAGATGGGAACATATTGTGCTCCGATGCAATTTTTAAAGTATATTAGAAGAACGTACAATCGGCAAATTTATTTACCAACTCATTGGCTGGATTTCATCATTAAGACGGGAGTCGGGCTGCGATTATACCATACAAATGTATTCCCCTGTTTTCTCCCTGAATAATGCCTCTAGCGTCATATTTTTTTTTCATATAATCAAGTTCTGCTTTGGACACGTCCCTGTTACTTCCTTTTTTTCAGCAACTAATTATTAAAGAAATTATGGCCCTCCAAAAATTATAAATGCCCTATTTTTCCGCCGTGACTAAAAGGACGACCAGACAAATTCGAAAAGATTTTAACATAAAAGAAAGTAATAGGGACCTAGATAATACCTAGATACTTAAAATTTTAATGTAAAAAATAATTGAATCGGCTCAGTTTTCGAGGAGGAAAATGGGGAATACGAAACGTCGATTTTTTTGTGAATAAATCTGTCTGATCTGCAGATGTCCCTATCGCACATAGCGCATAGCTTAGCGGCATAGCACGACGGCAATAGTTTCTTCAAATACCTATTTTTCAAATTCCTCGCAGCTAGGAACCCCTCTTAAAAGGATTGTATTGTTTAAAAATATGGTGCGGAGCTATATTGGTAAGTATTTGAAAAAAAAAAAAAAATCGCTGTATAACTAAAAGTGTTATAGTGACCTCCCCTCTCGTTCTTTCACTCACGAAACATCACTTGTCAGAAAAAGACACCTTAATATAAACTATATAATATTCCGTTACTTTTTTATGCATACGGGGGTAAGAGTGGATATAAATTATCGGATATAATAGACTTTCTCATTATAATTTCTGCCTACTACTATCTACTAGTGTGTAGGTAGACTCTTCCCTCTTTCATAATTAGGTACATAAAATGGTAGGTATGTCTGATCTATAGCGTTGTCGATTTTCTTATCATCAGCTTATCTGACTTCTTGTCTATTGATAAATAGGTACTTCTCATAAATCGCAACATTTTAAGTTGCCGAATATTTGTATATTACGCATATGCACTGACGTTCTTTCGCTTGCGTCGTAAAGTGATATATTTAGAACAACGCATATTGTTTGCTTATTATTTTTGTAAGCAGTGGAGAGGAAGTAACGTGGTGGCAGGATTTCTTAGTATTTTGTGGGAATCATGAATCACGTGCGATCTTATTTAATATTATTCTTATTCCATCATATTATTTTGCATACATACAGTGTTAGCTTGGTGTAATACATATATTGAAGGTTTTTTTTATATAATTTATGAGATGGCATATGTTTCGAAAACTGGCTGGAGGATTCGAGATGGCATATTTGTGAAACCTATGGTGGATTAGTCATGCTGAATAGCTTTTACTATGGGATGGGAACAAACAGAAATCTCAAAAAAAAAAAATTTCATACATTATGATCGAGCAAGGTTGACCTTTTGTATGAAAAGTATTTTTGTTTTTGAGATTCTGTTTTTAAAGTTATTCAACATGACTAACCCAACATAGGTTCACAAATATGCCATCTCGAATCATCCAGCTAATATAAAAAATAAACAAATCCATTTTATAAATTACTAGCATTTTGTTCCCGGCGTCACCCGGGTGAAATTTATATACATATATAGCCTATCTTTTCTCTTTATTATTAGTGTAAATGTAGATTAAAAAACATACATAGATGAATTATAAAATAAAACAGTATAGTTTTATGCCACAAATACGCTAGATCCTTCTAGTACGTGGATAAAACTGCAGAGCGAAAACTAGATTATCATCTTCTCCTTACTCTTTTGGGAAAGTTAATGACCAAACATTCTAAAATAGAAACAAAATTACTAGCATCTGCCTCTCTGCTTTATAACGCCTCGTTTTTATATTTCAGTCAAGCCTGTATATTGGGATGCACCAAGCACACACTCCAACATTAATAAATCATCCCATATCTACAGGGCGTTGTTGATACCTTTGTATCTGTCGCCGCATATAATCCCACCATTATTTCTCAATCCCATTTTGCCATTGTCTTTTGATAAATGTGTATACGGATTGTACATGCTGGATCTGTTTGTTTGTGACTTTGAGGTGGGATTTCTGTAGATGATTGTTGCTTGACCCGTTATTGTATCGTCTATTTACGATACTATTATACGGTAGCCGTTAATATGAATAAGATAGAGAATTCTCGATTGGTCGAGTGGAGTATTGAACTGTTGTACTTTTTAACCGAATTAAATAGGAGATTTCTATCTACATACTCTTATATGAATATATTTTTTTCGATTTTTCGGAAACAACTTGTATTGAGGTAGATCCCGAGGTTGTTCCTTTAATTAATTTTATCATGATTTGCTCATCAACTTTAACTTATGATGGATCTTTCAACGGTAAAAAGCACGAACACCATGAAAGAACACGCGATGAACAAAAAACCTACTCCGTACTTTTAAGAAAAGAGAAACTAGCTGATTGAAATATCAACGTAATGCTTAATTCTCAAAGTCTAGAACTTTGACATTTTTATCGTAGACATCGAAAAAGGTTTCAAAATTTGAAAAAATAGCCAATATAGTCAGATAGACCAAAAAAAAATTTTTTTTTAATTTAGCCTTGCTGAGTTTCTTGCCTGTTTTTCTCAGTTGAAGGCCAACTTGGGAACTGGTGGTAACTTCAGTAGCTTTGACCTTCATAAGTGGGACTAGGGTCTACATTGAATAAATGGCTTTGACTTTGAACCCCGAAGGGAGTAATGAAAACCCCATCAGACAATTTCAGTCTGTCGCATTGTCTATAAGATCCATTTGAAATGTGTAGTAGTGATTCCATCGGCTAAGATGGTTAGTAACCACGGTGCCTGCGTTGAATACCGTCAGCTATACGTAGCTCAGCGTTAGGTATGTATTATAATAACCCTGCTATTTTAGCACGTGGTCCAAGCTATGGGAGGTAGCGGGATAATTTTTTAGCAAACTTTATCAGAGATAGACAAAGAGCAGCTCGGGAAGTTACTCCATCTTACAGAATACTGCAGCCAAACAACTGAACGTTGTGTTCCTGTGTGTGAGTCGCCAGAGCTATTTGGGGAGGGGGAAGGGTCGGTAATGCGTGAGTGATGCTTCGTGCGTTGTATGCGTCTATATGGCTACAGTAACCGCTTAACTTCAGGCAAGCTATACGCTTGTTTACCGACTTCAGCGTATAAAATATTATGAGGAATCTCAGAAAATGCCTTGACAGTTTTGCTTGACAGATATTTAGGTAATCTCTATCTTAATATATAAAATGATAAACTGATTGTTGATATATCAGCCCACAGCCCAAACCGCTGGACCTAGAGATTTGAAATTTTGCACAAAGATAACTTATACAGTGGAGGCATCCACTAAGGAAGGATTTTTGGAAATTCCATCCCTAAGAGGGTAAAATAGGGGATGACAGTTTGTATGCAAGTCCGTCAGTTTTGAAGTTAGGATCTTCAAATTTTGTGTTTAGGCTGATGATTGAAAATTAATGTGTAGTTATCTCAGCGTTTGTGATAATTCCACCACCGAAGGGAGGAAAAGGGGGATGAAGTTGGGTATGCAAGTCCTTCAATTTCAAAGTAAACTTCACTAAATGTATTATTATACGGTGTAGGCATCCGCTAAGGAAGGATTTTTGGAAATTCCACCCCTAAGGTGGTAAAATAAGGGATGAAAGTTTGTATGCAAGTTCGTCAGTTTTGAAGATAGGATCTTCAAATTTTGTGTTTAGGCTGACGATTGAAAATTAATATATAGTTATCTCAGCGTTTATGATAATTCCACCACCGAAGGACGGAAAAGGGGGATGAAGTTGTGTATGCAAGTCCTTCAATTTCAAAGTAAACTTCACAAAATCTATTATTATACAGTGTAGGCATCCACTAAGGAAGGATTTTTGGAAATTCCACCCCTAACAGGGTAAAATAAGGGATGAAAGTTTGTATGCAAGTCCGTCAGTTTCGAAGTTAGGACCTTCAAATTTTGTATTTAGGTTGACAATTGAAAATTAATTTATATGTGCCTCAACGTTTTTGATAATTCCGATCCCGAAAGGGTAAAAAGGGGGATGAATTTGTATATGGAAGTACACTAAATTTATTATTTAAGCTTATGGTTATAAACTAACGCAACGAATATCGGTGTTGTTGGAATTTGAACCCTTAAGGAGTGAAAAGGGGGATTAAATTTAGTATATGAAGTTCTTTATTTTCGGAGTCAAAATTACAAAATTTATTATTTCGGCTTATAGTATTGGCGTATTGAAATGACTCGCCTAAACAACATCAGGAAAAAGAGAGGAATCGGTATTAAAACAAAGATCCGGTTAATACGAGCATTGGTATTCCTCATTTTCATGTATGGAGTGGAAGCGTGGACTATACTGGCCCGAGAAAGAAAAAGGATTGATGCATTCGAGATGTGGTGCTGGAGACGGATGTTGGAAATACCTTGGACCGCTAAACGCAATAATGCATCAATCCTATCGCAGCTCCAAATTAAAACACGATTGTCCACTATATGCCACCAACGTATTTTTTCGTATTTGGTGCGCAAAGGCGATGAAAGTTTGGAAATCTGATCATAGTTGGGAACACGGAAGGAAAACGACTACGTGGTCGTTCACCAACAAGATGGTCCGATCAAGTAAAAGACTCATCGTCCTCCAAGTTTTACAGAAACCAGAAGACAGAAACCAGTAGAGGCAGATCATTCGCTCTAGAAGCAAACCCGATGTTGACCACGATCCTCAGACATGAGGGAAAGAGACATAAGGCCTCCAAAATTGTGCTGTGGAACTAGACTACAAGTAACAGCTCTCCGCCGCAATGTTATTGAGGCCAAAATATTTACTGGTTCTGCCAGAGGAGAAACAGTCTTCTTGCCGCGTATACCATTGATCCCAAATCACCTTCCGTTTGAATTTAAAAGATAACAGTTCCTAATTAAGGTTTGTAGTCACAGGGAAAACCTCTGAAATTTGCTAGAGTTGATTTGCGGCAGGACTGTTTCAGTTTTATGTGGCATCCTCGCATATGAGCTCTTAATCTACCTGAACTTTTGTCAATATCACACGTAGTGGCGGACAATAGCCATGAACAAAGCTCTATATTGTTACAATGATTCATATCTAGAAAAAAGAAATAATCTACGCGGACGAAGTCGCGGGCTATAAAGCTAGTACTATATAAAAATGAATCCCTATTTCCCTCGGGCACGCCATAACTTGAGAACGACTATACCGATTTCATTCATCTTTTTTTTTAAGTTTTCTAATACTCTGGAGAAGGTTCTAACTGAAAAAAAAATTAAGAGAGTTGCGTAGAAAATTAGAAAATTTTATAAAAGCTTAACGGTAGCGTAGTTTAGGGTAGGATAGCCCTCGGGTACGCGGGTGAAACCGCGGGGCGCAACTAGTTTTATTATATTATTCGATTATAGTTTAGTGATAAGTTGTAGCTCAGAAATCGATAGATGAAACCATAGCACGATGTTAGGGTAAAATAAGAGTATATTCTATATTATGTTACTAAATATTATAAATGAGAAAGTTCATGTGTATCTTTAAGTAGATGTATCTGAATCACACCTTAATGATTTAATGGATTTGGATAAAATTTAGAACAGATGTGCATTGTACCTTGAAATTTAAAACAAACCCTCGGTGTCGTAGGTAAAACCGCTGGGCAAATAGTCTCTCATAACAAAATCAACATACAGGTAACTATTAATTCAAAGTTTTCAAGTATTGCATGCAATAAAAAGTAATTGGTATAATTCCATTCATTACTATCGTTAACTGTGAAATTTAACTATAATAAAAGCGCTATGGTTAAGCTTTAGGAGTTAAGCGCTTTTAACTCGATTAAACAATTTCTGCTGCAAAAAATAAAACGTTTGAAAGTAAATTAAGCAGCGATTCTTTTATAATATAAAATGAAAAAATATCTAACATTTGATAAAACTCACATAAAAATAATTATAATAATACTTTAAATTTTTTTTTAAAGTGTTATTATTACATACATTATTTCGTAGAACACACTTATGTTTTAGTATCATAAACTATAAGGTTACCATATTATTAAGCAATAAGCTTTATTTTTCCTTTAAGGACTATAGACATAAAGCCGTTATAGTTGCGATAGGGTTTTATGAAGAATTCTCGCTAGTTTTATACCTTTCTCTCTCATTGGGTATCTCTTTCCCTTTTTTAATCATGAAGGATATTTTTAGTGACTGACATTTTCTTTTAATCGTTCTTACTTACGACTAATAGTGACTTTTATCAGAAGTACAAATAAGTTTGGATAGATGGCGCTAGAATATACGATAGTTGTAACATGACAACACAAATACCTACATCGCGCTATAGAAATTCTCTGTAATCTCGAGATATTCCGACATCACGAATCCGACGAGCCTGGCCGAACATCTTCTTTTTAGAATGGAGGAAAGTACCACCTCGCTCCTCCATATAAAGCTTAGAGTTTTCTGTAAGTTTTATATGAAGGCGTGTATTTTATCCTCATTAATATTCACACTCTATTCTATTTTATAAAGCAAAACTACCAAAATAATTTTGATGAAAATTGGCAAAAAGGTAGATTGGAATAAGGAGATAAACACAGGATACTTTTTATCCCAACCTCGGGTAAAGCAAGTATTAAAGAATCCAGAAGCTAATTCCGCTTCAGCCCGAAACTTATAACGTGATAATACGTTTACATGCCCCAGATCACGGTACATTGCCTCTCTAAGACTCTGCCCCTTTGACTTTAATTGCAATTTTGGTAGACGGTATGCCTTCTCTAAATAAATGTTTGAAGATATTTAGTCTTAGTACGAGGTTATGTTCTTGTTCACTCATTATGGGGGTAAGAAGGCTTTTGTCAATGATTTTGCTTTAAACAATCTATTTAGGCAGCTTTTAGAGGATCTGGTATTTTGTAACAAAGAACCATTGAACAATTTCATAAAAGTTATAAAATACAGCTCTATTGTTTAATTGCAATATAAAAACGCCACTCATATCATGAAATATTTCCGAAATATATTATGATAGCTTCTTGAAGTGAAAAGCAACATTCAAATGCATTAAAATTAAAATATACCAAAATGAAACAAAACAAAATCAATCAATTCATTAACTTTTGTGGTTTAGGAGCTATTTAGATTACTTTAGGCATTTTGCTATAACGTTACTTTCCTTTGCTGTAAAAATTTCGTTATGAAGCCATGGCTAGGTTTTTTGTTGTTGACTGAGAATATGCTTGTCTTTGACAAACCATGGTACAGCTGCAAGGGTGATGACGTGGCCGAAGGTGGTAAGCACACAAAGTCTAGAAGGGAACTGGATCTCAAGTGCAGAGCAACTTAAAACTTTGTCGATTTATTTCTGAAGGTTAAATTCAAACTCAAAAATCATTTATTTAATTTACGAACGTTACAATTGATTCTACAAGCGGATCGTAACATAGTTTATGGTTAAAAAGAACAATAATGTGTATGTTAAATGGGCTTGCGTTTGGCCGTCGACTGACCCTAGGAGAGTGCTCTAAGGAATTGTTCGACTTGATGCCCACGACTACCTTCCACCATCGCAACTCTCGCCATCGACGGGGAGTCCATCCTCACAAATTGAAACCAGAATTGTTTCGAACTGTGCGGGCTCAAAGGAGTTTTCTACTGCGGACGCTCGAACTGTGGAATGAGCTCCCCGCCGAGGTTTTCACAATGGAGTTCAGCATGGGGTTCTTCAAAAAGGGTATGAGGCGGTTTCTTCAGGGTCGGCAACGCGCGAGCGATACCCCTGGTGTTGCAAGCGTCCATAGGCTACCGTAACTGCTTACCAGTTAAGTGGTATAAAAAAAAAAACGAACAAAGTATCAAAATTATTGATTTACTAGCAAACCCAATCTTCAGTGTTAATCACAAATAAAATATTCCTATAAATATCAAAACCTCAGTAGCTATAAAATATGCAATCTCAAAAACAGAGCTTTAAAACATAACACTTTGTAAAGAAAACACTTTTAAAGCCAAAGCAAAGCGAGACCAAACTAAACTTATCAAGAAACGTTATAAAAGCTTTTTTCGAAGCGTTCATAAAAACAGATCCGATCATGTTTAACTAGGTCAAGAATGTATGCGATGTTCGGCCTATATAGACATCATTATTGTAAATTCTTCACCGTATCCTGCCGATCTCATTTCCATTTAGATTATGGTGAACTTTTACTCATGAATTGGTTCGACATTGTAAGGTATTTTGAATAGTTTTACATGCCCCATATTTCATGAGGGGCCCCATGGACGAAATAGGTATCATAATCTAGAACGCTTGAACTTCATTCCTTATGCGAACAGCAAAGGAGTGGAACTCTCTTGGGGTCTGTGTTTCCTGAAACCTTTTACTTAGATGTCTTCAAGATAGGCATTTTCTGTGTAAGCGTGCTACATCCTGGGCCTCATCATAACTTTTTTTTTTATACCACTAAGGTGGCAAACAAGCATACGGCCCGCCTGATGGTAAGCAGTTACCGTAGCCTATGGACGCTTGCAACACCAGGGGTATCACTCGCGCGTTGCCGACCCTGAAGGAACCGCTTCACACCCTTTTTGAAGAACCCCATGTTGTACTCCATTGGGAAAACCACAGCGGGGAGCTCATTCCACAGTCCGAGCATCCGCGGAAGAAAGAGTCGTGTAGAGTTACTAGCTACCTTGCGCAGTTTCTCCCGCGATCCCGTGATAAAAAGTAGCCTATGTCCTTCTCCATACCATAGACTAATTGAGTAGTTGAAGGCGTAACAAACAAACAAACTCACTTTCGCATTTATAATATTAAGATTTTGATCAAACAATATCCAGCAGTTTGTCGCATCATATTATGAAGAAAACAAAACACAATCCCAAAGACATTTCTAAACGATAATTATCTCATCTCGTGACGTCACCAACAATTCCTTAATACAGAGTGGAGAAATTATTAATATGGCATTCAGCCGCGTTATGGCGTGACATGGGTATGCGCCCCCATTCTTTGCGTAGGCATTCCCGCCCGTCGAGCAATGTCGGCTTTATTAATATTCTACACAATACGTATTTTTATTATTTATCTTATTGCTATATTATTAAAGATGAGGATATTATTAGGCGAGGCATTTGATCGAGTTAGGGGTATGTTTAATGTATCTTTTAATTCATTAATTGGCTTATTTTTGACTGTTTCTGTGTAAAGAATATTGTTTTTTTTTTGTGCTCGTGGTACGTACGACCTATAAGTATATATGATAAATAAACAGGAACTGCGTGTCAACTGATTAAACATTAAAGTTCTGAATTCAATTATTAGTCATTTATATTGTCTGTTAACACTTCACAAATGCTGGAGTTGTTAAAATAACTTCAACCTATAATACTCATTAGTAATTCGTTGTTTTTAGTAGCCATTAGATACAATTACGTGAATTTCACACTAGCAATTATGATTTTCTAACAGCCATTGATTCTAAAGTTACCAATTGCGAAATTGCATTAGTATTTAATAGGCAAATTGAATTGCGTTTCCATTCCGGTACACTATTATTGGATATTTGTTGGCTTTGTAATTCAATTGATTGTAGGTAAATATGATTTGTGGGACATTGATTATTGTTTTATATTTACTAAATTAATCGCCATTTAAGAGAGGTAGAGCATAGCGTCTATTCGCTCAAAGAGCAGCTCGACTGGGGAAGTACCTCCACCTTCAAAAAACCCCAGCCTAAGTTTATGTTGTGTTCCGCCGCGTGAATAAGGTCGCCAGAGATCATCGGGGAGTAGGAAGGTTCGGTAACGCGTGAGCGAAGCTTCAAGTGTTGCAAGCGTCCATATGGTTACGGTAACCGCTTGCCATCAGGCTGGCCGTATGCTTGTTTACCGATATATACGTAGCTGGTATTTTTATAGTCCCGTTTCTGAATCTTAAATGAGTTTTTAATATTTAGTTGTAAGGTTGTTTATCGGATGGGTGTCAGTCTAGTGGTATTTCATGTGGAGTATTTTCCGTTCTTCGTAAACCGGGACCAACAGTTTAGGTGCTTTAGCAAGTAAAGCCGTTGGTCCCGGCTAAACTGAAAAAAATGGACTACAAGTGACTACAAAATTTTATTTAACAGTAACACAAAATTTTACGACCAATAACCTAAACAGAGTGACTTGCGAACTAAACTTACCAGTAACAAAAATAGTTTTTGTTCGTTACTAAATTATTTGATTAAATGTAACTAAAGTTAGTTTAGTTAGTTAGTTTACCGAAAACAAAACGTCAACTTACATATCTAGTTTTGTAGATAATTTTTTTCAGTGTATCGCTTGATTACGATAGTCTAGAAGCTAGTTGGAGGCATCCTAGGCGGCTTGAAAACTCCAACAGTAGGTAAACCACTAGCCTAGCTCCACCGATCCGCAGTGAGCATAGGAGGTGGCGTATTTCCCATTTCCCTTCACCCTCATTTGTTAAAAGAGACCCGTCCGTGGGACAGTTCGGGCTGATGGTGAACCATGTAGTTAACATACAATCGTTCTCAGCATCAAATCTTTTTTGGAAGCAATCTGTCATAATTTTCTTTTAGTTACATGGAATTCACGACGAGTTTAGTGTGTATTGGCGTTTATTCAATAAAAACTTCATGTTGGCAAATAGCACGAGGATATTGATTAGGGTTGTAAGCAATAGATCTTAGTGTGGTGCAAGTTATACGATGAGCGGATCAATTTGCGGATTATTTCTTTACATAAAAATGAGTAAAAAAAGTGGGTAATAATATGATTTCTCATTGGACATTATATGCACAAATGCTATGTTAGTATGCAAATGATCTACCACAAAGGATCATCATCATGTTATGCGTAATTGTAAGTTCGGTTTTTTTTTCTATATTTAGTTTTCATTAAGTAATTAAAATAATAATAAAATTCATGCATGCGTTTATCTAACTTTTACCAATAACTAGCTGACCCGCGCGGTTTCACCCGCGTTCCCGGGATAAAAAGTAGCCTATGTCCTTCTCCATACCATATGCTATATGCATGCCAAATTTTATCGCGATCGTTTCAGCGGTTTAAGCGGGAAAGCGTAACAGACAGACAGACAGAGTTACTTTCGCATTTATAATATTAAGTTAGGATTAGATATTGGTTTCACGTTTGTTCCCAATACAATATTTTTTGTAAATACCTACGTAGATCTATTATAAATAAATCAGAAAAAATCAAAAGCCATGATTTAAAATGAGGAAAATTCTTACCACTTGGGTCTTAAAATAATGTAGATACGGGCGCGGCCGTCCTATCTGCAGTATATCGTGTGAGGCGTCGCCCTTCGTAATTGATTGATACATCCACCGCATACCCTTGACCATTTCATTATAGGTACTGTATTTTACTATCTAGTAGGTATTTGCATTATATTTTATTGTACAAGAGGGTCTCTACATACCTGGGAAAACTCGCAATGGCCGGATCACCACGCGGTTATTGCTATTTCACTTTAAACAATATGGGGCGTGTAAAGAGAGAGCGAGTGCGATTGAGAAATTCGTCGTAATTTTTAGTTCATTTCAAGATTGTTATAAATATTTTAGCAACAGGTTTTGAGAGAGACAGAGCATAGCGTTTATTCGCTCAAAGAGCAGCTCGACTGGGGAAGTACCTCCATCTTACAGAATACCGCAGCCAATTAACTTTATGTTGTGTTCCTGCGTGTGAGTAAGGTCGCCAGAGCTCATAGGGGAGGGGGGAAAGGTCGGTAACGCGTCAGCGATGCTTCGTGTGTTGCAAGCGTCCATATGGCTTCGGTAACCGCTGACCATCAGGCGGGCCGTATGCTTGTTTACCGACTAAGTCGTATAAAAAAAAAACTTAACTAGCATTTTAAAGACTGTTTTGCCAATAAAAAATCTATGGCTAAGGAAGTCTATACCAAGGCAGTGGCATGATGGGAAGTGCCACGGGAACATCGTCTCAGGTAGATTAACGTTCTGGAGTTGCTCGGAGCCATCTATATAGATAACTCGTTACTATTAGCATTGTACGATAGAAATCTACAAATTGTATACAACAATATACACAAACCTCTACCTAATTTACCTTTATACATATTTTAAAAAGTTTATACATATTTAAACAACTTTTTGAGAGTTTACAAGACCACTTGGGGCGCTTCTGCTAAATGTTCCATACTAAAATAACTTCAGTAGTTTGAAATGCTTCAAAAATGTTCCATATTACCTAAGCGCAGATATTTTGCTCAAGTTATGCATAGGTACAAGGTTTTACAGCAAAATGTGCATAACGTAAGAGAAAAGTTGGTTGTTAGATAAGTTAAATACAACTGGAAAGTGTAAAATCGTTATACAAACCGCAAATAGTTTACCGATGGTAAGTATTTTTCTGAGATAAAATTATCATATTACTGATTAAACTAACGGAATCCTAAACATAACAACTGAGTAATGTTTTTATTTGTAGTAAAATAAAAAACGTGTACTAAAATTATATTCTTTGATACATTTTTCAACACACTCGCTCGTAAAGTGGCTCCGATATTAATATTATAAGACAGATTATTACGAACTAGTGCTTTTAAATTTACATTACCGCACAAGTATTTTATGATATTATCCCGATTATGTTAAGTTTGTATCTCACTGTAAGTGATATGTGTGTAGACGAAGCATTCTTAATTTAACCGTTCTCATTGTGTGGTGGATAGTTACCAAAAAATCTACTTAAAAAAATATATGTCTATTTTTTCCTTGCAAGTATTGAAAAACGTCGTATGACACGCCTTGTCTGTAACTTTGCACACATGTACCACAATGTACTCTTATGATTTTGAATCTCAATAAACAATCCCAAAAAACTAAAGCTTCTTTAATTGTTTCAACCTTATTACACTTCCGCCATCGACAAAAAGCTTTTACTCTAAATGGTGACAATTTGGCTGTTTGTTATTGCCACACCCCAACATAATCGGTAATTAAATGAGTCACGCACTCTGCTTAATTTTCCAACAACATAATAGGCAGAGAGCTTTCTGTGTTCAGGAAATCTCGGCAATTATATTTTATTTGTGCACACCGTAGCTGCATGTGGAACGCTAAATTACAACCCGCCGCACGTGGTAGTTCCAATTTTGCTAGAAATTCTACACCTAAATTAGAAACTGGACCATGGTCAGATGCTCTTTTGTTTATTTCACAATTTTTGGTAATAATTACGCTAGACGCGTTCTAATTGTACAAATTATTATATTATATTAGTTATAGGTAAGCACCTATTGATTTTTACTAAGTCATCGTACTTAAATTCAAAAATCATTTATTCAAATAGACCCCTGGCGAGTAATACCCTGGTGTTGCAAGCGTCCATATGCTACGGTAACCGCTTACCATCAGGCGGGCCGTATGTTTGTTTGCTACCATAGGTGTTTATAAAAAAATACCTTCGCGGGTAGAATAGACGCCACACATCACAACTATGTTCCGTTCATTTGAGGCCATCCGACCATACTTGTGGTTGTAGAACGATGAACGAAACGCGTAAGCGCCGTGAAAATTAATGTGTTTGCGAGAAAAAGCATTCTGATAGGGCTACGTGTTTCTACTGACTGCTTAGATGACAAATTATTATTTCGTAGCTAAAGAGAACATTAGTAGTAAAAAAATGGGACATAGCCTTTGCTTATGATAGCTTCTCTATACGTTGTAATAATAGCTCAATGTTCGCAGGCACTTATGAAAACTCTGACTATAATACCGGTTCGGAAGATTGCATTTACTTTGGCTTTTAGGGTTTTGAGGATTCCCAATGACGATTCAAAATTGGATAAATAGAAGCTTAGATTTTGGTGTTTAATATTATAGATTTAGAATGCGAGTGAGACTGTTTCGCACAGCTAATGCTTATATATAGTAAAACTAAAAATGCCACATAAAAATAATAACGTGGCTCAAGTATGTATGTTTCTCGGTACTCTATGGTTGCAATTCATGTAGTTGTATGTTTTCAAGGGCTTTATTATTTGCTTAACGACTGCTTTATGATGCATGAAACAGCTTATTGTTTTCCCGAAGATAATGGAGTATGATACATCCTACTGGCTACCAAACTGTGCAATATCTCAAAACAAAAGATGTATAGTCATCAATCAAGACCCTTAGGAAGATTATACAACGTGTAATGGAAAGAGTATATCTGTCCGAAAGGGGTGAAGACCGGTATAGACTCTCTATACAAAGTTTCTGCTCAAAATAAATTACATAGGTAAAGTATTACCCAACTGATATGGTGCTTTGTGAATCTTCGTTCGCACAGAAAAGAAGGTATGGCCCCGAAGATTAACGAAAGAATGCCTTTTTTTTATATACCACTTAGGTGGCAAACAAGCATACGGCCCGCCTGATGGTAAGCAGTTACCGTAGCCTATGGACGCTTGCAACACCAGGGGTATCACTCGCGCGTTGCCGGCCCTGAAGAAACCGCTTCACACCCTTTTTGAAGAACCCCATGCTATACTCCATTGGGAAAACCACGGCAGGGAGCTCATTCCACAGTCCGAGCGTCCGCGGAAGAAAACTCCTTTTAGCCCACACAGTTCGAAACAATTCTGGTTTCAATGTGTGTGAATGGACTCCTTGTCGATGGCGAGAGTTGCGATGGTGAAAGGTAGCTGTGCCTAAAACTGTTAGTTCCGTCTCACTCGCAAGTCACGCCCCTCCACACGGCGCGCGCCTTGATTGTAAAGAATTTACGGTAATAAATGCCTACTATCGGGTTTGAGTTAACTATAAATTTGTATGGGAGAAATTAGTACCATGAGTATTCCGCTAGAGGCGCTGTGCCAATTCCTATAGAGAAGTGTCGTAAACGCAAACGCATTAAGGAAGCGTTTACTAACGTCAATTCTTTACACTCGGGGTACTGGACGCCTAGTACCAAAGAAGTCGTAACACTAGAAACTTTTTGTCCAAAATCTTGTCTGCATAACCATCATTTTCTGACACAACACTGTATACAATTAAACTGAAAACTTCTGATCAAAGGATCCTCAATATTTCGTAGTGAGCACAAGATCTCCGTCGCAAGACTCACAAGTCAAGCGAATTGTTAGTCACGACTCTCCCCCCTCATCGACTTTTGTTCGCGCAGTGCTCTGGTCCTTTGTCGATGTTTCACAATAAAATTTTATCCCGGAAACCTATTCGCAGTTACCTTTTATTATAATGTTGCAGCCGGTATCCGGGGTACTTTTCAGTTGGGGCCATTGTTGCCCCGCATAATGGGGGCCAACCTTTTTATTCCGCTACAGATTTTTGAATGTACAGTCAGTAGGATAACGGGTTAGCGGGAGTTAGATCTTATCTTTATTGTTAACTTTTGAAAGTATCTCAACATAGAGATATTCCACTTTATTGTTGCAGCAGTCTATTTCACGCAACTCATATCTTTAGTAAAATTGCTGAAATACAGGCTATAAACCTAGTTCAGCAGCAGATGCTACTTTATTAACACAATAGTATTAAATAAGCTCACTTAACACTATATAATCATCATCATCATATCAGCCTATAATGTCCCACTGCTAAGCACAGGCCTCCTTTCACAAAATAGGGTGAAAGGGAATAGGCAGATACTCCACCTAGCGTGTCCACTGCGGATTGGTGGAGACTGGCTAGTGGTCATTCTACTGTTGGAGTTTTCAAGCCGCCTAGTACGTCTCCAACTGGCTTAACGACTATCACAAAGACCAACGGCTTTACGTGCCTTCCGAAGCACGGAAACGCTCTAGGCGGTCGCCCATCTAGGTACCGACCACGACGGTGGTAGCTTAACTTTGTCGATCGATTAAGAACGGCTAATCATGCTAAACAACGCGCACGTAAAACTAATAAATACGCAATTTTGTGTAAAACTTTTAGGTTCAATAAATTAATAATTATTATTATTAATTAATATATCACGCTTTATAGTTTCGGTTTAACTTTTTCAACTACCTTATTAATTATATTATGTGGTTTTGAATACCTATAATTTTTGGCATGGGTATCACACTTCGGCAGTTTGTGAAAAACACAACCACCGCAATGAGATTCTGGTCAAATAGAAGCCTATTCGAAGCAAAAAATATCACGAAAACATTTTCAATTGCTCTCGACTGTACTTACTCGTAGTCAAGCGACGTCTATATGACGTTTCCGCGTGTCAGGATTCCGCACATCTTTTGTATGTGCGACATAATGAATGGATTTGATGGCGGACTGGAAGATGGGTTCATTTCACGAGGTCAGATAATCCGCTGCTATAATACCTATGTAGATTAGTTTCTTTTAAAAAGGGACCGCAGAAAGGAGTTTTTGTAACTTTATGCTAATTTAGAGTAGATATTGTTGTAAGGAATGGTTTAGCATAATGTAGTAAACTAATTTAATGAAAAATGAAACGTGCTTTCGTTTTGGACTTTCCTTAACTTTGAAGCTTTTGTCTTGAGCTAGTCTTAAAGAATTAGCTTTTTAACATTGCCTTTTTAACAAATGATAACTGTCTGTATTTTTTATGTTCCTAAATAGGTAGCAGTGTCAGTAAGTTTTAGTTTACATATATTAAATGCGAATATGATTTGTCTATTTGTTATTCTTACTCGCCTAAACCGTTGAACTGATCACGATGAAATTTGGCATGCAGACAGCCTATGGCGATAAGACATACTTTTTATCCTAGGAACGCACGTGAAACCGCGAGTGACAGCTAGTGATGAAATAAAAAGAATCATAAATATCCTACGAAACATCTCCAAATACATCTGATTCTAAATTAAGCTGAACTTATACTATGGATTATATACAGGTCGTTGTTTTGGTCAGCGACGAGCGACTCAGGGTCGATAATACAAATGATACTGGTGCTAAAAAAAATATAAAAAAAATTTTTTTTTTTTTTTAATAATAAAATTAAAAAAATTAAAATTTTGAAAATCATGTAATAAGCTAAAGTGTAGACATAATACTCAACGGGAGTACGAGGGAGTAAAGGGGTGGGGCGATGGCGGCTTGCACCTAGCTCTAGTCTGTGCACGTGCCTAGTAACCATACTTTGCGGTAATTTTATTTCAAATTGAATAAGGTATTTCTCAACATATTTACAGTATTTAATGGAATTAAGTCCATTTTCGGGGAATATATATTTTGTACTACCGCTCCTGGGTCGCTTGTCGCCGACCAAAACAACACCCTGTATATTTATCTATATACTTTTACAAATATATCTCTACTAATATCTTAAATGCGAAAGTTGCTCTGTCTGTCTGTTACTTCACGACGTATAACGTGTCAGACAAAGATTCACTTTAGTACCAAAATACCAGGCAGTGATGTAAGAAGCAACCATATACCAGCGCAAAATAACCGATAAAATTCTGTAACTTGGTAGGTTTTCAAAGGGAAAACACAGATATCCATATATTAATACTTTAATAGGACATAGTCACGCCTACTGGCTTGATAGGTATATTCCCTTAAGACCTCCACACACGTTTCCATTTCAATATTAGCAATAACACGGTGTCTAAACCACTCCAAATTCCCAATTTATTAAGTCAGAGCCCATGGGACTGCTGTGCTCAACCATCGTTTTAATTTTTGAATATTAAAGAAATGGTTGGTTCATTTGTGATGTTTAATTTATGTTTATTTTAAATTTGTAATCAGGCTTTTTAAATCATTTAATTATATTGGTTAAATTACATAATAATGCTTAAGTCAACAATTATGAAAACACTATAGGCAAAGTATTTATTTTAATTAATAGTTGGTAAAAAATAATTATATCATTCATCCTTTACTAATAGAATTTCAATTGCGAATGTTTGTGTATAAGTTTGTTAGGATTTGGGTGAAACTTGGCATATAGAAAGGTTTCTGGAATAACAGTATACTTTTATATCGAAACAATATTAAGATCCCTTGGGAACGATGGTAAAGCCGGGAAGCGGAAGCAAGTCTACATCGACATCTACACTAATAAAGAGAGAAGATTTGGATTTTTGTATTTTTGTTTGTAATGAATAGACTCAACAAGTACTGGCCCAATTTTAAAAATTCTTTCACCAGGAGAAAGCTAATTTATCACAGAGTAACTTAGGCTATATACTTAAGTATATATATTTCACCCGGGCGACGCCGGACAGCTAGTATTTCATAAAATTTAAAACTATTTTACCTAATCTATTAAGAAAACTCAGGCAGTACAAAGCTCAAAGTAAGAAAAGATGAAATCATAGTCCATAAATATTGTAAATAATAAACATAATTTACCTCTCCTGGTTCATTAAGAAAAGTACTATTGTATACATAATTGGCGATGTTTATTCAACAGCAAAAGGGTTCTAAAGTTCCAATTTGTAAAGGCTATATTACAATGAGCAATATTCATGAGTCACCGTGACTAATCCATTGCGAGGCCTTCAACCTTCTATTTTGTGAAGAAAATTGACTGAAGGGGAATACTTTAAGCGATTAGGGACGAATGGATTTGGAATAGTGAATATAGGCCAATGTGCAGGATGGGTACTTCCTTAACTTTTTACTCGATTTCCGAGATTTTTGGCCATTTTATCTTCTCTTCCATTATATATAAAATTCTACTGCACGATAATATAACCTCGATACCGACTGCAGCGCCATCTGTCGGGCTGATTCGTGAATCTAAACCATCCAGGGCGCCACCCAAACGCATACAAAAAAAAACATTAAAATCGGTCCAGCCGTTTAGGAGGAGTTCAGTGACATACACACGTACAGTAGAATTAACTCCCTGGATTATTTAGATAGGGTAGGGTAGGGTAGCACCACGCGAACGAAGTCGCGCCAGGCAGCTAGTATCTCATAAAATAGTAATTTTGTTTATATTAAAATGCTAAAGTTTGTGTGTATGTTACGCAGTCTAGCGAAATTTAGCGAATAGATAGACATAAATCAGGAATAAAATAGAGCCCACTTTTTGTGTCGAAAAACCATAGGTACTTGGGAATTAAGAAATTTATCCCTCGTAGTTTTACGTCCATGACATCGGCTACCTGCTGCGTGTCAAATTTCATCACGATTAATTTATATCCCATTTAGAATATTTTATGATAATAACCGTCAAAACTATCCAATAAAAATATAAAAAGATATACAGAATGATTTTCAGGCCAGATGTAAGATTCTCTCACAAAAGGATGTGCAATACATTTGAATGTGCATCGAATATATCGTCTTCGTAATAGATTGGACCTCTGCCAACAATGCTCCAATTGATTATTGATATTGCAATACTATATTGGTTTTCGAGAAAATGAGCCTTAAACTTAACGAATTGGCAACGAAACGACGGTTCATTTTGTTCCAGACATTATTTTTAACTAATAACAACGGAGTTTTGTCTGAGGGATTGTGACAGTCGTAATTTAAAAAGTTTTTGAATATTGGCCTCAATTATTCCTCATGGAAACAAATGATTTGTTTTTAAGACTAATTATATTGTAGGAGTTGAATAAAATGCGTCAGTCTAACAAGTTATTAGTCAATGGTTTTATTCATATTCATAGCTCCACAGTATTGACATGAGTGTTTTCAAATACCGTTGTAAAGGTTGGTGCGAATTCTATAACAACCTTGATCTTTTGGTAAATATATATACAGCGTGTAAGGACATCACCGCACAAACGGATACCATGGGTCCAGGACATGATTCTGGACTGTTGGAATTTTTCGTCGGTTTTTCCCAATTTTTTTTACTTTATACTGTTCATAATTGTTATTCTTACCTAACCCAAAGAGATTTAAAATAAATAATTTATTAATTCATTACTTTCACTAAAAGTAGCAATGTAAATAAAACTAGAAACGGTGTCTTATGGCGATATTCGCCTGCAGTCAGCGACATACTACGTAGGCACAACGTTATCGCGCGTTTAAATCGCGGTGTTCACAATACATTGCGCGCTCGAAAATGACAATTTCTATAACCGATCATTAGTGAGGTGAATGACTTTCACAATTTGATTAGTGGCATTAGGTGTAGCCTTTTCGCGAAGTTTGCGGTACCATGCGAAATACACCTTGTATAGCCAGAGAACCATAGCTGAGTGGCCCTCATAGTAAGAATCTGTAGCTAAGAACCAAATAGTATGTCATTTGCCATTGTGACATTTTCGGAAATACAAACTTATTGCATCAGACTACATCAGCTTCTCTATAAAAAGTGACAGCTCAAAATAAATTACTCAGAAATTCATACCAAATAATTGCTTCTGATTTTATTGAATTAAAATCAAAACCAACATGTCACCGCTCAATGAGGGTCGTTATCATTTTGTGTCACTTGCTAATATTAATTTTATATATATATATTTTTTTTAATTATAAGGGCTTGCGTTTGGCCACTGACCCGCCCATAAGGGACGAAGACGAAGATGGAACACGCTTACCCAGAAGGAACCTATTCACTCTGGCCTTGAAAGTACCTAGATTGTAAGCGTCAGGAAACACAGACGCCGGAAGCAAGTTCCATTCCCTTGCTGTCCGCATTATAAATGAGGATGCAAAACGCAAAACGCTTATATTTTCCCTTTCGCGATCTGTGCGCCTAGTATCAAAGAAGTGGATTACTATAATGGGTAATTAATTAATTACCCTTTCCGTTGTAGGTATACAGAAAGTATAACATAATATAAGTAATTTATAAAAGTAAGCTTTGCCATAATCCATTAAAAAATTGGCATACTAGACTAGTATTTTTCATCATAAAGCCAAATACAAACACCCATAAAAACAGAACTTAATCAACCTTGGCGATCTTGTTTTTGTGGATGAATCCAATTTACTCGACTTAAGTAAGTAACCTTTGGATAATTTGCAAATTGATTCTAGGTGGCAGTTCTTGGCATCGTTCCTGTATGGAGTTACGTACATTTACATAAACCTACACACTGTGCGGAACCATGTGTGGTACAATCATCGGTTGTTCCAGCCTAGTGCTCGGAAAGTTGGCATCTTCCAGCATTCGAGTGATATGCCATTCGAGAAAGATAGAGATGGAAAATAATAGTGATTCCGGAACAATTTGGTGGTTTCGAGTTCACTGTGTTGGATAAAATTGCACGTTATCTCCAGTTAGGTTTAGGATTTATATTCTATTGGCATTTGTGAAATATTATAATGCATCTTTCGGTATCTACAAGTATTTTTGATACCAGCAAGTATTTATTATTACATTTTTTCGTTTTAGATATTCTATGTCTGATAAATTTTATATCACAACATACGGATAATTTATTGCTCAGTTTTTATCGGCCGGTTCTAAAATATAATTAACTAGCAGCGAATCCCGGCGTTGCTCGGGTTAAAATACATCGCATATTTAGTGGTATAAAAAATATATAAGGATACATTTTTAACAGATATTATAGATTTCTATTTTCGATTTCGATTTGGTTCTTTTAGTTAGATCAATAATAACACTCATACACATTTTGGAACTTTCCAGATCAATCCAAAAAAAAATAGTACTTTCTCTAACATTTTAAATTGCACTCATTTTAGAATTTTCTCGAACATTCTAAATCGATCATAATAACTTTCACTCATTTTGGAACTTCCTAGATCATTCTAGAAATATCTAGAACTTTCTCGAACATTCTAATTCGATCATAATCAATTGCACTCATTTTGGAATTTTCCCGATCTTTCGGAAAATTTCTAGAACTTTCTCGATCATTCTAAATCTATCATAATAAATTGCACTAATTTTGGAACATGCCAGATCATTTGGGAAATTTCTAGAACGTTCTCGAACATTCTAACTCGATTCGATAAAACTGTTATTAGTTTTGGACATTTTGGAACATTCTAGATGAAGCCAGAAATTTGTAGAACTTTCTCAAAACATGCTATATCGATTATAATAGTTTGCATTCACTCTAGAATTTTCTAGATCATTCCAGATATTTGTCGAACTTTCTAGAACATTCCAGATCGATTATAACCATTTTACACATTTTGGAACTTTCTAGACCATGCTAGAAATTTTGAGATCTTTTCAGAAGTCCTCATGCGTTAGAAAAGGACAGCAATATATGTTTTAACATTTTCGCCACCCACAACCACCCCCTTCCACCCACCACGACCAAACTCCCTTACTACCACCTGGAGACCAAGGGGTATTTACCACCCCAACGGGAAGTTGATTGGGGTTGGTGGTGATTGAGAAAACTGCGTATTTACGTACCTACAAAAGCATTTTAGATATATTATTAGATAGATTTTCCAAATCACAGAATCATCCTATGCAATTCATCAAATCCAAATCTGATATTGGAAATACACAGGATCTCCTGCATTTTCGGGGAATGAATTATATTTAGCAATAATCCTCGAGTGTTTTTTAGACACACAGTTTTAACGCTATATTTAAATTAACTCTACAAAAAATATACTTATAAACTATGACTATGTTAGAAGATGCCCTATAATATAAAACAGAATATGCGGAATTTGTCTAACAATTTGTCTACAAATAAACATGCTCGAAACTCAGCAACTTAGCGGTTAATGATATAAATATTGTGATGTGAGGTCGCGTGTACAGTCCAGAGACTGCTTTTGCGGCTAGCCCGCTCCTGACAAATGTGCCTGACTTTTGGATTGGTTGGCTAGGTCTGGTTTAGAGCTTAATGTGTTTAAAAGTAATTTCTGTCTTTGTTGACAATAGACAATAGACAATAGACAGAACTTTATTTGGCACACACACATCACAAACATTGAAACAACGTGTTGGAAAAAATATCGATGGAAAATGCTACATGAACAAAAAATAAATATTAAGATTAACGTAATTTTTATTGCGATCTCCAAAGGTAATAATTGAAATTTAATTGACCCATTTGATTAATTAATTGGTAAAAATCGCTTTCGAGATAGGGCTGCCTGAATTGTTCCGCATTGTAATATATAATTATGTATAGTACAAGTAAGTATTGTATTGACATATCTGAATAATCTATCGCTTTTATTGTTCTATACTGAGTACATCTAATTTCAGTAAGGTCATAGTGAATATCAAACTCAATAAATTATTATTTATTTATTTATTCATTATAAACACAAGTTTATTTTATTCATATTAATCATTTGAATTTCAGCAAATTCACAACATGGATTTACATGAAACAAAAATACCATGAATCTCCATGAAACTTTGATAAAACCTATGCAATTCCTATGTTAACTCATGAAAAATAAACATAAAATAGAGAATTTTATTACCACATTTTAAATAGATCTGTTATGTATCCTTATTCAAATTTCAGACTACATCCATATTTTATTATACTTCAAACATTTGAAGAGTTCAAAATGCAGTACAGCATTTGACGATAGTTTTACGATCAAATTACATGCATACGAAACTGCAGTGCGACTTTTTAAGCCGATAAGTCGTCTATTGGACCAATAAAGATAGCGGTACGTTATTTTACGGCGATTTTATGTTTATCCTCGCAGTTATAATATTTACATTTCATTTTATTGACGTTCACGGCCATTCTGGTCGTGGATATATAGAAAATGTTAGTTTTTTATTTATATCTTAAACCCGGTTTGTACGTGGCGACGATTTATGTGGGTACGATTCGACGTTTAATGGGAATATTAAATGCATTTTTTTTTCAACAAAGATTTTGGTTTTCTTTTTTTGACAGCGCATCGCGAGCCTTGTTTGTTAACGTTCTTATTGTGTGGATTATAAAAAAATCTACTTATAAAATTAAGTCTGTTTTTTTCCTCGCAGTTGTATTGAAAATCGTCATATCACACGCATGTGCATTGATCATTACAGTCTCGGCTTCCTTATCGCATTCGCCTACGCTACGGCTCACGCGCTTAAGATGAAACGATGGTGGCGTTTGTTCCATACAAACGTAAATCTGAGTTTCCTCTCTGGATAATGACACTAGAGCTATGATTATTTTAGCATGCAATCTGTAGGTACCACTGTATGTCGCTCGGTTGTGTTTTTCTCCATAAATTAATTATTATAAGAATTAGGAGCCTTCTGAAATGACCAAAACTGACCATTTTTACTGCCCTTATCAGACGTCCAGCAAACAAATTTGACGAATATAAAAAATAAAAGGAAAACCGACAGAAATAGCCAAAGCCCTTCTTATTATATTCTTGTTAAAAAACGATCCAGTATTGGAGGAGGAAACTGAGGATTACGAAATAGCGATTTCGTTTATTTTAAATAGGTATAATCGATCCAAGCTGCAGTTGTCTCTATCGTCCCTCATACATTTATATCCCAGCAACAGCGCGACAGCAATAGATTTGTTAAATACCTATTTTTCTAATTTCATGCAGGCATCCTTTCCTCTTAATACCGCCTCGTCTGCAATGACCAACTTTGCACACATATATCACAATGTACTTTTATAATTTATTGATAGTAGGTATTTCTTTTGTATATCTTAAATCGGCTCGCTCTTAGCTACCTACTATCCGCTCACTAAGCCTAAGATGGAGCACGCTTACCCAAAAATAACTATTCAAAGTTGATAGTTTACAAAAGTAAATATTAATTAACTACCCAACTTTTTGGACCAGTTTGATCAACAAATAACATGACATAACTAATGAGGATCATTTCTACTGGTAATGTTGAGCAATCTGATGTATGAAATATGAGACTACGCATTGAAGCTTCTAAACGTTATTGCTATTGATAAGTTTGTTTTGGGCCATAGATAATGTTTTATGATCATACGAAGGTCTGTTATCGCGTGAACTGGCCCATCCGGTTTTATAGGCGTGTTAAAAGTTTTGCAGCCCTGAGAGCGGTTTTACAATTTTTTTACATAGATTATATACAGGTCTATTGTTATTCAATAGACCTGTATACCAAAACAAACTTATCAATAGCAATAACGTTTAGAAGCTTCAATGCGTAGTCCCGTAGGAATAGAAGTGAAACAAAAGAATACCAGAACATTGAGCTATTATTACTACGTATAGAGAAGATGCCACCACGACTATGTTCCGTTCAAGTGAGGCCACACTTGTTGTAGAACGTTGAACGAAACGCGTAAGCACCGTGAAAATCACGGTGTTTGCGAGAAAAGTGCTCCTAAAAGCGTTTGATAGCACTAAGAATAAGAATAAGAATAAGAATAAGAATAATTTATTTAGACACACGAAATATGAGAAATGGATATAACAAAGTAAATATTTAAATTAAGGTGTGTCGTAAAAAGGTAATCGCTCAGCATGAAGTTGCACTACGTGTTTCTATTGTCTGCTTAGACGACTAATTATTATGTCAGCGCTAAAGATAACTTTAGTTGACTCTAAAAAAATGGACGTAACCTTTGCTTATGACAGCTTCTCTATACGTAGTAATAATAGCTCAATGTACCAGAAGAATTTTACTTAGATGCACTTTTAAATAACTTGCACCCCGCGGTTTCACCCGCGTTCCCGAGTGATATATTATTTTCCCGGGATAAAATTCTATGTGTTAATCCAGAACACATCTATTTGAATGCCATATTTCATCCAAATCTGCTCAGATGTTGAAGCGTGATTGAGGAACAAACATCCAAACTTTCACATTTATAACTATACCTGATGTGGTCAAATTGAAATTCAAAATCATTTATTCAAATAGACCTTCGCAGGCTTATGAAAAGTCTGACTCTAATACTCTAATACCGGTTCGGAAGGTAGCATTTGCTGAGAAGAACCGGCAATAAACTCAGCAATTACTCTTTTCAAAACAAGCTTTGATTCATTACATAATATTTACATTCTAATCACACTGACAACAGAAAGTAGACTATCTATATTTAATAAGTAAATAAACAAATGACAAACTTAAACAGACCAGCCCCCATATGGTCTTCATCTCTTTCGGATAGACATACCTTTCCATTACTCGTTGCAAGCAATCCTTTTATGCAAATATCACTCAAGTTTAACTGCAGAAAAACCGCGAGAGTAAAACAGCACTGTGCGGTCAATTTCAACACTCAACTCTTTAGGAATACTTTCTAAAGGCAAGGATTTATCACGGGCTTAGTAAAAACCCATTTCCTATTTATCTGAATGCCGCAAGTTGGAAAGCGGAGAGCGTTGTACATTGTAACTGAATCGAAACACCCCTTGGGTGCAATTTGACGTCTTTGGACCAGATGTGAACAATGCAATATGAGACGAGTTTTTTGGCAAGTGTATTTTGCCATGTCTATTACTTTATTCTGTTTGTAGCACTATTTCAGGTACTAGTTTTTAATTTGAGGCTATAGTTTTATGAATTTAGGAACAATAAGGATGTTATAATTTGTAGATAGTACGTATAAATAAAATGTGTGTAATTATTATTAGTAACACGTAATATTCGATATATATTTCGTCTGAATTGATGAAACTAACATATCGCGCCACAGGTCGTGGGTTCGATTCCCACACAGGACATGCATTTGTGTGCATGAACATGTCTGTATGTCCTGAGTTTGGGTGTAATTATGTATATTAAGAATGTATTTACAACAATAAGTAGTATATTTAGTATATCAGTTATCTAGTTTCCATAGCACAAGCTCTGCTTAGTTTGAGATCAGATGACCGTGTGTGAGGTATATCCCAGGATCATCATCATCTGCCTGCCCTGTTCCCATTCATTTGGGGTCGGCACAATATGTATGCTTCTTCCATTCGTCTCTTCTATCCGTCATACTAGCATCCACTCCTTTCTTACCCATGTCAACTTTCACACAATCCATCCATCTCTTTTTTGGTCTTCCTCTTCCCGTTTATCCATCTACTTTCATATTCATCACTTTTTTAGTGACGTGGCTTTCATTTCTCCTCATAACATGTTCATTGTCCATACCAGGATAAACGGTTCCCTCTCAACTTTTCAGTCACTGGCGCTACTTTCAAGCTTCCCCTTATGTACTCATTTCTTATCTTATCCATTCTTGTCACTCCACACATCCATCTCAACATCCTCATCTCAGCTGCATGCAATCGTCTTTCATCCATCTTCTTTACTGCCCAGCATTCCGAACCATACATTAAGACAGGTCTTATCACGGACTTATAGATTTTCCCCTTTAGCTTTAAAGGCATCCGTGGATCACATGTTGTTCCTGTTACCTGTCGCCATTTCATCCAACCTGAGCTGATTCTCTGCTTTATATCACGGTCAATATTACCATCGCTCTGCATCTGTGATCCGAGGTACCGAAAGTCGGAGCAGACTGGTACTGACACTCCGTCAAGCACAATAGGGGCGAACGTGGAGAGACCGCCGAAATCGAATATCCCAGGATATTATTTATTTATTTATTTCATATAAAGTATACCTACCTAATATATATTATTGTTTGTCTGGAAGTATATTGATTGACTATTATATTGATCAAACTAAATCAAAGTAGTTACAATAAACTAATAATAAAATAAATAAAATAAAAATAATAATAAAAATCACACCATCTATATATATAAAATTCAAAGTCCTGACTGACTGACTGACTGATTGACTGATATATCAACGCACAGCCTAAACCACTGGTCCTAGAGACATGAAATTTAGAGGGTATATTCTTTGTGAAGAGTAGGTATCCACTAAGAAAAGGTTCTTCGAAATTCCACCCCTAAGGGGGTAAAATAGTGTATGAAAGTTTGTATGAAAGTCCGTCAGTTTCGAAGTTCGGATCTTCAAATTTTGTGTTTAGGCTGAAGATTGAAAATTAATGTATACGTGTCTCAGCGTTTTTAATAATTCCACCCTTGAAGCTGGTTGAAGTTGTTTTGTTTTGTTTTATTGTTTAAGAAAAATATGTCATTTGATAACCTGTAGGCCACGCGAGCAAAGCCGCGAGCAGAAGCTAGTATAGTATAATATTAAAGTTTCTAAACTAAGCAGCTCCAAAAATTCTACCAAAAGACTTACTTCTACAGCAAATGTAAATAAGATTCAATACCTAACTCTTTACGGTTCGTAAAAGTAAACGGAGCGTCGAAGTGTTGGCTAGTAAAAACAAAAATGTGTAAAACGGATCTATTGGTACTATTGTACCGGTTTTGTACTCTTACGTGATGTTGTTACATTATACTCTAGATAAAAATATCGGGTCTTGTTCATCACCATCATCATTCAGACATAACGAACATCCTTGAGGAATTAGTATCTAGTATGCTGGTTTTTTTTTATAATACTAAGGTAGCAAACAAGTATAAGGTCCATCTGATGGTAAGCGGTTACCGCAGTCTATTGATGCTTGGAACCATGGGTATCACTTGCGCATTGCTGATTTTGTAAAAAACAAAAATCAATCCCTGTAAAAGTGGAAGGAATACTTGAAAAAGTAATAACTATGTAGGTATTTTTTTAGGAATGTAAAACGTAACGAAAATTAATATTTTTTTTTGGTGACTGTACTTTTAGCTAACTGTAATATCAAGTCAATCCGACCACTGGAAATGGGTGAAATTCGACTTGCAAGATTTGACCCGAACATAAATACATACATACATTGCAATTTAATAAAAATCTTCCAAAAAGGAATATCATTGACATAACTTTTATTAAAACCTCTCAAACAAATTGTGTCTCGAGAAAGAACATTCAAATAAAATGTTGAACATAGTTGCCTCTTCCACTATTGATTCCATTATCTTAAGGAAACTGGTATATTCTAAAACATTTTCCACTTTATACGATGCAATAAGAACGAGTGAGAAAGAAACAAGTCGATCGAAACAAGGAAAGTGACCGGTCCCTAAGTCCAATTTAGCTTTGCGGATCCCCAATGGCGTGTCCTGTCCTTCTAACGCCGCAAAGTGCAGTCTGACCGTTACGTAAGGCGACGTCGTGACTGCGAGCGGGGATGATAGCGATTGAAAGATTTATAAAGCTGTTTATGACTAGTCCAATTTTGAGCATTCGAAGTTTAATTTGAGAAATATAATTCTCTTCTTTTTCTTGTCCATTATTTACCTCAACCGCCTCTTTGAGATTTTTTGTGCTGTTGAGCTTTTCTATCCATTTTATGCCTCTTGTTAATTTCATATTATTCTACCAAAGCATTATGGTTGTTCTCTAGAGCATTTTTCTTCCCAAGGCCTCTACTCTAGTAACGCCTTGATCCTTATTTACCACCATTCTGACTTCGGTTCAGGGACTTGTTTAATGATGTCCGAACATTATTTTCTGAGCCACTCGTTTGTTTTCCAATCCAGCAGGGCTACTGCGTATACCCGCGTATGACGCGGCCATTGGTGGGTTGTCATTGCATGAAGGTCATTAATGGTGTTCATTGCGATGACCACCAAAGATACGCGGTAGCCCCACCGCTGAGTGACTCCTGCCACCATTCTTCTGCCACTTTTCTATAGCTATCTTGGTAACCTGTAACTTGTTGACAGATAATATTAGTTTCAAAAACTAAATTTTTAAACTAAAGCCCCCTTATTACAAAACATGGTTTAAAGTAAAACAAGTTTTAAAATAGCATCGTCTCTTTTTATTATGTGACGTTAGAAAGTGACCGAATGACAGTAAAACCTAGTTTTGCTTTAAACTACGTTTTGTAATAAGGGGGTAGGCCATATTCAAACTGCATATTATTATGTGCTAAGAAATTAAAAAAGCTAAAGTGGTTAGTTAAGTTTACTTTAAGTTGTTTGCATTAAACTAATAACTTATTCCAAATCTTCGACATAAGTTTGTCAAAAACCAGTATAACATAATCACAGAACAAATATCAAGTCAATCCGACCCACACCTAGGGTTGGTAAACTTGTTTCCCTACCACATAAACCACTGTGAAAATACTTACAAAACCAAAAACCTCCAGCTTACGAGCTTATCTTTTTCATTCATTATTTTTTACGGTATTAACAAAAAAGTGTCCGCCAATCGCTTCTTCATTGAGCGCAGCCTAATATCGAAACAGGCCGCACCTCGTCGTTTTTTCTGTCCATTTAAACGGATAGGCGCGGTGTCGCTCCGACCACGCGGGGATTTGAATCATGATTACAGATTAACTACTAAGTAAAATTGGAGCGAATCTGTGTTTTTGTGGAATCGGATTGCGCTTGTGTTTACTTGGCTGTGAAACTGCTTTGGTATAAATTGAACGTGTTTTTGTTTGGGGAACGCTACACTAGGCGAGTGTCGCATATCAATGTGGTTGTATTATTTTAGCTGTGTAAGTTTGGATTGATTTATGCTGCTGGTTGGTGTATTCTATTTATTAGTTTTCCTGCTGTTCTTTAGTTTAGTTTCATGTTTTATTTGTTTATTACTGTCTTAATTTTGTTAAGTAAACATAGCCTCTTTTGATAGCACATTATACATCAATGTGCGATAAGCAGAGACACTCTTGTTAAAACGAGCCTATTAGATCTTTCCGACTATAGGTACCTAGTATCCTAACTAATATTATAAATGCAAAAGTGATTTTGTTTGTTTGTTACGCCATCACGCCTCAACTACTCAACGGATCATCATGAAATTTGGCATGTAGATAGGCTATGGTATGGAGAAGGAGATAGGACTAGTTATTTATAATGATGAAAAGTCACTTTAGTTCAAATATAAGGTTATGAAATATTGATTCTGAAACCGCTCCAATAACTACTACTATTTTACATTCCTAATACATAATAATATACAAAAGCGAAAAAATATGGGTATATGTACATGTTCATGAAGACGGAAATGAATAGTGAACATTATTAGTGAACTTAATTGTCGGTATACATTACAGATATAAATCTAAATAGATAACGCAAGTCCCTCCATCCGTATGAAAACCAAGCGTGTTACTTTTTTTGTACCTACCATAATGTCACAAGATTGATTTAGTTAGGCTAGTATTAGATTTTTAACGTGAAAATGAAGCTATCCTATTTTTCAGCTAAACATATCCCTCGCTACACATCTCTGGTGGACATGCAGCCGTATGCGAGTTCCCTGTCCGCGCGAAACAGTTTCAAAAGAAGAATATTGTGCCCCAATTTGTCACAGATTTTGACACGCAAAGTACATACACTCGCGTCATCTATTTAGATGTATATCTGCGGTATACGTGTTTATGAAGACGTAACTGAATAGTGAACTTTCCGTTTATATTAGAAATAGAAATAAAAATTGATTTATTTGTGGCAAAATAAAAAAGCTTATATATAAAAAAAAAGAGTTTCTAAAAATAGTTAATTAAAATAGTACATAAAATAATAATTTAAACATTAAAACTGCCACAAAACGGTCCCAACTCAGCATAATGCTGGTTACTAATAAACCAGCGCTGGTCTTCCGTTGGGACCGGCAGGTGACGTCACTATCAAGAGTGTATTGTGATTATAAACAATACGATTCGATCTCGTAATAATAAACATAAAACAAAAATGATAAGGTTAGAGAACGTATGTGAGTACATAACCTTATCTTACTATCTACCAATACCACAATTTTATATGATTAGTATGATCACTAAATAACCATGCCACATAGTTCTATCTATATTAAAACCGCCTGAAAGTCGATCGAACATCCTCCATTTGCATACTAAGGGTCATTATAAATTCCAACCGACGATCGCAAGATAGACCGATCATAAAACGCTGAAACCTCTATTTTTAATGTTATCTCGAGTACCATCAAAGTACGAGTGGATCAATGTACTGTACTATCGGCATCTTGAGTGGGACACACTACTCTTATGTGTATAAAACACACGGAGAGTTCACGTAAATATTTATCGTTTAGCTAATGGAATGAAGATTCAAAAATATTGATCCATTTCGGTGATATTGTTTATTTCTTTTTCGATTTACGTAAAAGAGTGTTTATATAGTTTTTATGCGTATAATTTTCAGTTTTGGAACAGCTATTGGATTACTAAAGAATATTATAAAACTTTAAATGCCAGTTTTTTTAGTCAATCAGTTATTTAATAGTACATTGTGATACATGTGTGCAAAGTTGGTCATTACAGACGAGGCGGATAAAGCCGAGAGTGTAATGATCAATGCAGACGCGTGTCATATCACGTTTTTCAACACACTTGCGAGGAAAAAAACAGAGTTATATTTTTTAAAGTATTTTTTTTTATAATCATCAACCATACAATGAGAACATTAACAAATATGGCATGCATGTTTTTTTTTTACAGCGATGTGCTGTCAATCTGTTTTATCCGTTTAAATTAAGAATGCTTCGTCTACACACATATCACTTACCACCTACAGTGAGATACAAACTTAACATAATCGGGATAATATCATAAAACACTAGTGCGGTAATGTAAAGTAAAAAGCACTAGTTCGTAATAAGCTGTCTTATGGTTATGATACTAAAATCCATGCAATAAAAGCGAGATCGAGTGTGTTGAAAAAATATTTATTTAACAGACAGCTTCATAAATGACTTCATATACTTTACAGAAGGGCTAATGTTCTTATATATTTTCATCTCCCGCTATCAATTTTGAAATCCTTCATAATCCCTACTTAGGACTCAAATCAACAGCTGCCTGAGTCTTCTTATTGAATAGATCAAACCATGTGGAAGTAAGGTCACAGCTGTCTGGATCCCAGATTGAATATCTGCTGGGGTGGGTGTGTGATTGTAATCTAGTCTAAGACCCGTATACGAGGATCAAAACGTAAGTCATGTCTTAAGAATATATTATTTGTCTTGAGTTACCACGGAACAAAAAAAAACAATCAACGTTTGATAACTTTAGTATCAATAAGGGGTTATATTTTTTGATATAGTTGAATAGCCTATTGTAAAGACTGATTTTGGATCCGATTAATGATAATATTGTGATAAAAAATATAGTTGAAAACATTCCACTGAATAATTGGACTGTTTTACAAAAAACTTAAACCGACCTCAAAGTACACTAAAAAGTAATCAAATCCTGATCTGATGACAATGGGACCAAACGGGAAGTGTACCCTTTCAAATAAAGAAAGAATTTTCCAAATCGGTTAATAAAAGACGGAGTTCAACATAAAAAAAAAAATTACAACTGAATTGAGAACCTCTTCATTTTTTTGAAGTCGGTTAAAAATACGTATTTAGCTTTTCTTTTTTTTTTTTTTTTTACTCATACACTTTTCTAGTTTTATTTGCACGATCGTAATATTTTTAGTAAAATACGAAATCCTGCATAAGCAACCGGGTCGATATCTGCTCTTAGTCGAAAAAAATATTGCCTCACGTAATTTTTTTTTAGTTATGCGTCTCTTTCCATCTCGTAAAGTGTCATAAGGATTTTCATCGACGTCTGCTTAGCGTAGCGAAATCCTAAGTTAAGGTAAACAACGTCACTTTACTGTCTTTGGCCCTGATTCTGTTGTTCACAACTAAACTAATTTTAATGTCACTATGTCTCTTTCTAACAAAGAACATAAGAAAAGGATGTAAGAAATTTAGTCCTGTCAAATTAGTCCAATGCTTGTTTTCAATATAAATTTACGGCCTTACTCATAAACGCTATTTAACTAAATCTACTGAATAAATGGTCAAATAAATAACGTCACCTTGCTGTCATTATCAAATAATTTGACGTTATTTAGGTGACCATTTAATCAGCTTATTAGTTAAATAGCGTTTTATGAGTAAGGGGGTTAGTCGCCATCTATCGCAGTTACGCCTAAATACACGTAAAATAAGACGGCTGGTTAATAAACTAACCGGCGCGGGTTGGTTCCGCTTCCCTTTCGCCTAAACCTCGTGAGCACAATAATTATCCAGTTAAAAATAGATAGTTTTACTTACCAAACAAACAATCCTTGTGATTGGCACACTCCACTGCACGTAAAACGTCTGAAAACAGCACTTTATCACCAATTCACAATAGGTACCTATATAAAGTAATAATTCGATAAAACGACGCGGGCAGCGTGCGCGCATTAACAAAGTTTTTGCATAGATGCTTAGCGGAAATGCATTTTTTTTCTTTTTGCGGGCGGTGACCAATGGGCGCCGCTTCCGGTGTTGCCTCAGCGGAAAGTTAATTTGGCACGTTTTAAACTATTCTATTATAACTAAAAATTACTGTGCTCCACCAACGGCAAAGATTAATTTGACTTAAAATATGTTCTATCCTTTTTCAATAATGTTCGTAAGAAAGAGATGAGATGACTAAAATTAGTTTAGTGCGATTTACAAGAGAATCGGCACCATTGTCAAACAATTGTGGCATTATTTACTTCACCATTTAATTGTATTAGTTAAATAGCATTTTATGAGTAAGGAGATGTGTATAAAACATTTCACAGTATTGTGTATTAGCAACTAGGTAATATACAGCGTGAAAGAGTTTCGATGTACTTCGATTGAGATTTACGGCGCTGGAAAAATATTTAGAGCACAACGATACGGCTACTTTCGAATTACCATTTCGTCAGCTTTTAGTTATATTAGTATCAGTATGCAGGTATACTTCGTGAATACAACCTAGTTCATACGACTTATAATTTTGTATTGGAAAATATTCTAGGATGACTGGCAGTGTTTCGGGATGATAATATAATATTTTTTACACTACATAATATTTCTTTTTACATTTTATTAAATTGTGTGTGTGTGGGGTGGGTGTGTGTGGGGGTAAATAGTAACAAATTCCTATATTACACGAAGCTCACTTGTCAAGTCGATGCTGAATCCCTAATCGAAGTTTACCTATCCGAAGAACTTTTAGAAATATTTCTAGACTTAGTTTCATATACAAGTTACGTGTCTCAAAGCAATACAGCTTGGATACACGTAACTTGTATATTGACACACTTTCTGGTTTTCTAGTCCCGGGTAAGCCGAGATATATTTTTTGAGAATTGGACACGATATTGAAATTGAGATTTTTTCATTTGGTAACGTGCATCACGTCACTAAGTCTAACTCATTATTAATCTAAAATATATATACCTATCTATATTTTTCCAGCATTATATAATTTTATAAGTTGTCAATAAGACCTGATGATGAATGATCCCCAATTTTTCGAATATCTTAAGTATGTTATTTGAATGTATCAAGTAGAAAGACATTCTTATTAGGGTTCTGTATCCGAAGGGTGCCAAACGGGACCCTATAACTAAGACTCCGCCCATCCGTCCATCCGTCCATCCATCCATCCGTCCGTCCGTCCGTCCGTCTGTCTATCAGTGAGCTATATCTCATGAACGGTAATAGGTAGAAACATGAATATTTCAGAGAATATGTATTTCTATTGCCGTTATATCAATAAATAATAAAAATGAAATAATATTATGAGTTAGTTAATACTGTAAGGAACCCTCCGTTTGCGAGTCCGACTCGCACTTGGCCGGTTTTTATTACTATTGAACTGTAACTCAAACATAATCTTAAATTACTTAAAGCCAAGTTCAGTTAAAACCAAAACAACATCCTTTTAATAAAACATTCCCCGTATTTTAAGAAAAGTAATGCATTTGTGTTTTAGAATTTTTTGTTAACAAACTAATGCTGTTTTTAGTTTGGAGCTAAAGTACGTACGAACCATTTGCAAGGAAACATTTTGTACCTACGGCAACATTAGCTTTAAGTAAAGATCGTTAAAACTTTGAAGTAGCTTAGTCCATTAGCTTGCGCAGTCTAGCTTGTCGACGAAATGACTATGCAATACTGCCCTCTCACACATGGTCAAGTATAGTAAACATAATATGAGTCTAGGCGTTTTCTATGGCTTTATGATGTTGTAGAAAGTCATATAGACTTGTTTCTAATATCGGTTGTGCGGTAGTTGAAATTCCTTATTTTGTTTAATTTTTGTATTATTTAATGTATAGCTTTAGTTTTACATTAGTATTAGATAAATATATACGTCTGTTGTGTCTTGTGGTGACAAAATGAAAAGAGACGTATTGATATACAAATGTTATTTAAATGGTTTGGGCTTACTTTATGCAAACTATGAAAGAGTTTTCATACATCGGTACTGAACCAATTTTCTTTTGGAGAAGCTTTGGCACAAATCATTGAGGTATCGGTTCTATTGATGATATTGAACAAATCTGAGACTATATACCATTGTATTTGTCTGATTCGCGCGGACAGGGAACTCGCCGAAGGCTGCTCGTCCACCAGAGATGTGTACCGAGGGATGTGTTTAGCTGACAAATAGGATAGCTTCATTTTCACGAACCTAACTAAATCAATCTTGTAACATTATGGTAGGTACAAAAAGTGACAAGCTTGGTTTTCATACGTATGGAGGGACTTGCGTAATCTATTTAGATTTATGTCTGTGACTATAGCCATTTTTCTGGCACATACTTAGTTCTTTAGTATTTAGCTGTTTATCTAAACCATAATAGAACCCGCCGCGTTTGTATACAACGTGTAATAGAAAAGGTATAACTATCCAAAAGGGGTGAAGATTACATCAGGTATAGACTGTATAAAAAGTTTCAGCCCAAAATAAATTACTCAAAGAATTGATACCAAATTTTTAGTTCCATAAATGTATTGAATTCAAAACATAATCAACATATCCCGTACTACGAGGGTGAGAACCTCACCGTACCGAACCGTACTTCTGTGAGAGAAATAAATAAAAATTATTATTATTATTTCGTTTATTTATTTTACTTTACATATTAAATACATTATTATTATTATTATTACGAGGGTAATTTTTTTTGTACTATTAACTATTATCTCTTTAGCGATCTGTGCGCCTAGTACGAGCCGCGCACCGCCAACCTATACGGATAAGTTCCTTTCATTAACACGCTGTATATCTATTATATAATCTTATTATAATATAATTATTAATATAATTATAATTTAAATATGTTCTTATTCATATTTGGGCCGATTGGCTTAGCAGTTAGATACCATGACTACAACGCCACAGGATGTGTCAATTCCCTTGAACAAAAATAAAATGCCCTTTCTATATAAAGTGTATGTTTAGTTCAATCAAATACTCAATTCTTAACATATTCCTAATCTGACACCCTTATATATTCAATACATATTTAAGGGCGTACACAAAATAAGTAACATTATTCCGAGTACTTCACTGCTATAAAGGGTACTATGAGTCGAGTACGTAGGTACTTAAGCCTATTTAACATAAATAAATAATACTGACGGCAGTTAAGGGTGATTCATGGGCCCCGCAGTAATTTTTGTAGCGCCTTAATTGAATAAAGAAGTCGGTTCGCGAGTTTTGCCAGTTTTACGTAGGCCCGCTCAAGTTTTGGCTTTTTTAACGTTATGTTGTGCGGTTTGGTGTAAGTAGGGTAGGCTTGTTTATTTTAATTGTGAATTGGTTGGTTTGGAAATATTCGTTCAAATTCAAATTCAAAATCATTTATTCAAATATACCTTCGCAGGCACTTGTGAAAAGTCTGACTCTAATACTCTAATACCGGTTCGGAAGGTTGCGTTTGCTGAAAAGAGCCGGCAATAAACTCAGCAATTACTCTTTTCAAAACAAGCTTAGATTCATTACATAACAATATGACAACAATTGCGTGCCACGGCGGAAAAAACTACAAAGCAGACTGAATCGATATTTAATAAGTAAATAGCAAACTTAAGTAGACCAGCCCCCACAAGCAGCACCTGTTCACAAGTATGACGCGTGTGGCAATTATGGACTTGTATCTACATTTTCTTCTTTTACTAGGCACCTGTCTTTTTTTATACAAGCGGTACCGGTAATCGGTTACCGTAGTCATATGGACGCTTGTAACACACGTGGCATCACTCACGCGATACCCACTCTTCCCAATGAGCTCTGGCGACCTTACTCACGCGCAGGAACACAACATAAAGTTATTTAGCTGCGGTATTATGTAAGGTCCTTACTCAGTCTAGCTGCCCTTTGAGCGAAATAACGCTCTGCTCTACCTCTCTTGATTCAAATCGATCCCATCATGGTCAACAATTATTTACTTTAGCAAAATCATTAACATAAAATTAAGACCCATTACATAGAGGAAAATAAAGTATCAAACATGGATCTCATGTGAATAGTTTAAAAAAAGAAGATCATTTTTTAATAGGTACAATATGATATGCAAAATTTGTTCCTTGTAAATCTGAGCGCAACATGTAGGTACTTAGCTTATAAATATGACTTATGACTTGATTTTCTCACACAGAAAACGCGCTGGAGCTAACATTTTCATGCAGCTACATGTGACGTCACAATAACAGTGAATGCCACAGAATATGCTTTTGTTATTTGACAGTTTATTCATAATAATAGTCCTTAAAATTTTTTGGATATTTGAGCATCGTTGTTATTCTTATTTTAAATTTAATCTTTTCATTTTCTTTATGGCCAGATTTTTCAATAACTAGTAAATCGGTATCGGGCTGCTAATTTGAATTTGGAACAGTTTTTTGTATGCAATTGTAATAATTCGAATAATAAGGGTACTTATTAAAACTACTACTGGTGTTGCAAGCGTCCATAGGCTACGGTAACCGCTTACCATCAGGCGGGCAGTATGCTTGTTTGTCACCTTAGTGGTATAAAAAATCTAAGCATTTTCAGGGTTCCGTATCCAAAGAGTGTTGAAGGGTCCGCTGTCCGTCCATCCGTCTGTCTGTGGGCTGTATCTCATGAACAGTAATAGGTAGACAGGCAAAAAATAAAAATGAAATAAAATTAAAGGGGGCTCCGATACAAGAAACGTCTACGGAAAGCTTCGTGTGTGAGTCCAATTCACACTTATGCCCGGTTTCAATAAACAAAAGCGAATCGTTTTGCTTACCAATGGTAGGTTTTTTATTGCCAAACTGGGCATATAGATCATTTCGTAACCTAATTTTACCTGTGATAGCTACTTCCTATATGGGAGGGTCTGCTATGCAAAGCTTTGAGATCTTTACTTCATTATAAGTAAAGATATAAGAGACTTAATTTTAATAAATCTTAACCTATACCGGTCCGTAAATTATTGAAACCGGGCCTTAAACAGTTTTTTATTCACTTTCCATTAAATTAACAAATATGTTTTATTACATTTTTTTACCTATAATTCTTACGACATAAGAATATCCAACGATTGGTATTTTTGTTAAACCCATGATTAAGAAATACAAAGTAGAACACAACATGACTTAATAATATCCTACAAAACTTAAAAATCTGAAAAAAGAGCAAACATTTTTCCTAACAACAGTACTCTACAAACGCGTATAGCTAAGTAGCCATTTTAACACCAGTTAATGATAGTAATAACAAAACATAACGTACAACACGTTGAGATTCAACACCAGTCGACAGACTGTTCGTACTTAGCGGAGCCTTCAAGGCTATGAATAATTTAGTGTTAGAAATAGGGCGGTTGCCTAACCGGTGATACGGACGGGCTGTGGGTGTTCAGAGCGAATTGTTGGCTTCAAATAAAAAAAAAACCTCGACTGCGTAAAACAAAAAATAAATGAAAAGAGAAAAACAAGCTCTTTAAAGTATAGAATATAACTTGAATTTTATAAAGTATTGCAGTCCCAACCATGGCAAAAAATACAGTTATCTTCTTTATATATAAAATTCTTCTGCACGTGCGTATGTCACTGAAATCCTCCTAAACAGCTGGACCGATTTAAATGTTTTTTTTTGTATGCATTTGGGTGGCTCCCTGGATGGTTTAGATTCACATATAGTCCGGTAGATGGCGCTGCAGTCGATGTAGGGTAGGTTAGGGTAGCACCACGCGAACGAAGTTGCACCGGGCAGCTAGTATAAGTTATAAACTTGCTCAAAAATTTTTCTAACACAAAAAAAATATATGTTAAATTCTACCACAATTGCAGTTGTAAATCTATATATATAAAATTCAAAGTCCTGATTGACTGATTGACTGATATATCAACGCATAGCCTAAACCTGTGTGTGTCCTAGAGACATGACATTTAGAGGGTATATTCTTTGTGAAGAGTAGGTATCCAAAAGAAAGGGTTTTTCGAAATTCCACCCCTAAGAGGGTAAAATAGGGGATGAAAGTTTGTATGAAAATCCGTCAGTTTCGAAGTTAGGATCTTCAAATTTTGTGTTTAGGCTGAAGATTGAAAATTAATGTATACGTGTCTTAGCGTTTTTAATATTTTTTTTTTTTTTTTTATACCACTAAGGTGGCAAACAAGCATACGGCCTGCCTGATGGTAAGCAGTTACCGTAGCCTATGGACGCTTGCAACACCAGGGGCATTACTCGCGCGTTGCCGACCCTGAAGAAATCTCTTCACGCCCTTTTTGAAGAACCCCATGCTGTACTCCATTGGGAAAACCACGGCGGGGAGCTCATTCCACAATCTGAGCGTCCGCGGAAGAAAGCTCCTTTGGGCCCGCACAGTTCGAAACAATTCTGGTTTCAATATGTGAGGATGGACTCCCCGTCGATGGCGAGAGTTGCGATGGTAGAAGGTAGCAGTGGGCAACAAGTCGAACAATTCTTTAGAACACTCTCCGTTGTACAAGCGGTAGAACACACATAAGGAGGCAAAGTCTCTCCTTAGACTAAGGGGCTCTAAACCGCTTGTGAGCTCGGGATCGTCAACAATTCTGATGGCACGTCGTTGAACCGAGTCTAAAGGCCCAAGCTGGTATCCAGGTGCTCCCGCCCATAGGTGACAGCAGTACTCCATATGAGGCCGGACTTGTGACTTATAAAGTTGTAGCCTTTGCCCCGATGTGAAGTACTGCCTCGCTCTGTTGAGCACTCCTAGCTTTTTGGATGCCAGCTTAACCTTGTCTTCCAAGCGACTTCGGAACAAAACGTCGCTAGAAATGTCGACGCCAAGGATCCCAATGCTTTGACTGATGTTCAAGGAGGTGTTCTGGAATTGTGGAGCCACAGACCATGGGGTTTTCTTAGCGGTGAACGCGCAGGCTTGAGTCTTGGTAGGGTTGAAATGGACTAGGTTTAGTCGACCCCAATCGGAGACACTAGTTAATGTACTCTCGATTTCAGACATCAGCCGTTCGCGGCTTTCCTCCACCTCGGAACGAGGGATATTTGCACGGCCCGTGTAATAAGCGTCCCCTGTACTGTCGTCCGCATAGCAATGAATGCCGTCAATAGACAGCATATCATTGATATGCAGTAGGAACAATGTTGGGGACAGCACAGAGCCTTGCGGGACGCCAGCATTTATGTCCATGCTATCAGAGCAGCTACCGTCAACGACGGCCCTTATGCATCTGCTGGACAGAAAGCTGGTAATCCATTTGCATAATCCCTCGGGAAGCCCGTATGCTGGTAACTTCGTGAGAAGACCCCTGTGCCAGACCCGATCGAACGCCTTCGCCACATCTAGGCTTACTGCCAATGCCTCACCTTGACTCTCGATGGCGAGCGACCAACGGTGCGTGAGATACACAAGGAGGTCACCAGCTGAGCGACTGTGGCGGAAGCCATATTGTCGGTCGCTCAACAACTCGTGATTCTCCAGGTATCTCAAAAGCTGCGTGTTGATCACGCGCTCCATGACTTTGGAGAGAAGGGAGGTGATGGCGATAGGCCTGTAATTCGTCGGGTCTGATCTGTCGCCCTTTTTGGGCACTGGGTGCACGTGGGCAGTTTTCCACGAAGACGGGACTTCATTTTTGGTGTAGGAAAGTGCGAAAAGACGCGTTAATACTGGACACAATTCAGGAGCACACTGTTTCAGTACCACTGCCGGTATGCCGTCTGGCCCACTCGACTTATGGATGTCCAGAGAAAGCAGTTCCCGCCGGACCTCCCGTTGGGTAATGCTTATCTCCGGCATGGAGCTAGCACACTGCGGGATGGTAGGCGGTGTGGCGCCCCCGTCATCCAAAGTCGAGTTCGAGGCAAAGAGAGAGCCTAAAAGATCAGCTTTCTCCTTTGCACTATGGGCCAAGTTTCCGTCCGGCTTACGGAGTGGTGGCAAGGACGACTGGCAAAAGTTTCCTTCAGCAGCTTTGGCAAGAGACCAGAAAGCGCGACTTCCAGACGGAAGGCTAGTCAGCCTCTCACCAAACCTGCCGACGAAATCGAACTTAGCCCTGGCAATCATTCGCTTACTGAACCTCGAGGCAGCATTAAATTTGCGTTTCGCATCAGAGATCTTAGGGTCCTGATTAGTTCGGGCCGTGGTCCAAGCCTCAAACAAAGTCTGCTTATTTTGTCTAGCATCTTTGCAGGGCCGATTAAACCACGGTCGCTTCTTCACCCCTGCAGCCACAAGCGGGTTTGGGATATAACATTCCATTCCCGCCAGTATCGCCTCAGCGACGGCAGCTGCACAGGTGTCAGGATCATCTGATGCGAAGCAAAGCTGTCTCCACGGGTACGATGCGTAGAAATCTCGCAATCCATCCCAATCTGCCGACTTGTAGTGCCATACACGTCGCCTTCCGGGAGGCCGGGCGGATCATGTCGGGCGCATGGCACTTGCGTCCGGACGAGACAGTGGTCCGATGACCCAAGTGGCGCATCCACTATCACTGCATAGTTTTCCGGTCGCGTAGTCAGCAGAAGGTCCAGTAAGGAACTAGTATGGCTCTCAATATCTGGGATTCTCGTAGGAGAAATAACCAGTTGTGAGAAGCCATAGGCCAGGGCAAAGTCGTGAGCAGTCCTCCCCGCGAAGTCAGTGGACCGAGAACTAAGCCACTCAGCGTGGTGAGCGTTGAAGTCTCCTAATATCACTAACTCTGCGGAGGGGTACTGCTCCAGTACTTTGTCAGTCGTCAGTTGCAGGTGCTCAAATAACCGGATTGTGTCCGTGTCGCCGCTGTGAGACCTGTAAAGGCACGCGTAAACTTTGGTGTGGCCACCGTGATCTACGCGCGCCCACAAAATCGACAGGTCCCGGTCTTCTAGGCCATGGAGACGGCGACAGCAAATATCCTCCCTGACGTACATACATACCCCGGCACGGCGCACAAAATTGTGCTCCAGCTTGTACCCAGGGTAGTGTAAATACGATGTATCATCAGGGCAGGATATTTGTGTCTCCGTTAGAAAAAGCAGAGTCGGCTGTAATTCCTCGAAGCGGTTCGAATCCTACAATGAGCTTGAGCTTTCGGTGAAGGAAAACATCGTGAGGAAACCATAGCACGGTGGTAGGGTACTTTGTAGTACCCGCCTGGCTGGCTACCACGCTCAAGTTGAAAATCTGTCGCGATGCACCTTTCGGTGTGTTCCGATAGCTGCACTTGAGCGCCAGTTCCTTCTAGGCTTTGTGTGCTTACCACCTTCGGCCGCATCATCACTTACCATGGTGAGATTGCGGTCAAACACAGGCCGATAAACAGTAAAAAAAAAAAAAAAAGCGGGATGAAGTTGTTTTGTTTTGTTTTATTGTTTAGAAAAATATGTCATTTGATTCCTGTAGGCCACGCGGGCGAAGCCGTGAGCAGAACCTAGTTTATAATAAAATGTTAAAGATTATATTATTTTGTTTACCAAACGGATCTGACTGTGTGTCACACGAATAACTCTGTCACCGGTCGAGACTGGCATAGCGAAATATCAAATTTTCATTAGTTTTGAAAAAACTTGTTTAGCAGTTGCTTATTTATTCAGCATCCTCCGGCGGCCATTTAAAGGTACAACTTTGATTTGCTAAGGAAATATTAATTAAACGGGACTTACTTTGAACAGAATTATTTTCGAGAATGCTGGCTTTGAGTGGATAAAAGATATTTTTTAGGTTACATATTTAATGAAATAATATAGCTCTTTAATTTTATTTTATAAACAAGTTTTATATGTGTGTTTTTGTTTCAGGTAAGTTAAGGTGTTAGACTGTAGCTTTTTAACTATGAAGATTTTGGTAAGAATTTTACCTTAAAACTTTGAAGTACAAACTTATATGTCTTATAACACTGTTAATATAGTTTAATCTAATACTATCAAATAAATGATTAAATTCAAATTCAAATTATTTATTTCGAGTAGACCTTCGCAGGCACTTATGAATAGTCTGACTCTAATACCGGTTCGGAAGGTTACATTTGCTGAGAAGAGCCGGCTAAACTCAGCATTACTCTTTTCAAAACAAGCTTAGATTCATTACATAATAATTTTATATTCTAATCGCACTGACAACAACTGAGTGTCCCAATGGTAAAACTTAAAAGCTATTAAAAAAAAACCTTAAAAAAGGAAAGTATTTATTAAAATATTTTCCAGACAAACGTTTACGTATATCGCAAAGAAACTCAAGCTTACAAAACCTTGAATCAAATGACTGGAAACGTAGAAATAATAATGAAAATATATTTTTATAATTGAAAAGGCAATGGAAGAATGCCTTTGGCACAGAAAATTATTATTCTCGAATTCTTCACGGCATATTTGTAGGCGAAAAAAGAAATCGCGAATTCTGTCTTTAGAATCTTTGTACATTATAATTTAAGATATTCTCATATCTTTGTCATTATTTATTTGGGGTCGGCAGTTGGAATAAAAACGTTCGATAAAATATATACAAATAATAATTGTCTACACTTTTAACCATTGTAAAGTCTTTATCCAAAAACTAACAGTATAACAACAACGTGGTTTTGGTCGCAAAACTCATGGTAAGTAGGAACTACATCACCATAAATACCGCTACTGATGATGATGATAATGATAAGAAAACCCCGTGAAAGTGGCGTGACAGGTTCAACTCAAGTGAAAATTAAAATAGGAACCAAAAGCTTTAGGGTTCTTTCATTTTATTTTGCCAGGCCGGTATCAAACCCAAGATACAATATACCAGTCTGTTGGGTGAAAATTATCTATACATTCGTGTATGTATATGTACCAAGGTGGCATGTATACTATACAGGGCGTCCCACGACTATGCCTTACTTTGAAAGTACCTTATTTTTTTTTTTTTTTTACTGAAAGAAGATATTATTTTAATTTTAAAAACAATTTAAACTGCATTCATAGATTTTTAAATAGTTACATGGTTGAACCGGGAATCGAACCCGTTACACGAGAAAAGAATTACGCTTTATCATACCGATCGAAAGGCTTCATCATAAGGATTTTTTTTTGCTAAATAACATAGTCTCTGAAATAAAAGGAAGACCATGAATCTTCTCATGTAACTGGTTCGATTCGCGGTTCTACCATGTAACTTTTTTAAAATCTATGAATGCAGTTTAAATTGTTTTTTAAATTAAAATAATGTATTTTCTAAAATGGTCCATCTACAATATTTAACGTACTTTCCCTCCATGTGGCATAGCCGTGGGACACCCTGTATAAAGTATATTAGGTAGATATATAGGTTGGGTATATTTATTTATTTATTTATTGGTGTATAAAACGGATTACATACATTAAAAAATTAAAACTTATATCTAATTAATATTTAAGACAGTTCGTAATCCTTACCATATACACACAAACTGAACACATAAAAAATAGAAAAACACTATGAATAAAGTTAAACTAATAATAAAACAAAATTAAATTAAATGGGAGATGAGTAGGCACATTTGAAACAACCAAAGACAGATATAATCTTGTTTGATTTGAAATCAGCCGTGTGTACGGTTGGGTTTGTTCCCGGGAATAAATCCAACTAAATTTCCAATTTGGTGGGAAAAAAACCCGGGAATTTTCCCATTGGCTGGGAAAATACTCAAATGGTCATATTTACTAGATTTTGCGTATATAGCGAGAGAGACCTTAACAAAATCGTTTGAATAACATTTAACAATATTTCTATTAGGGTCATACATATATCATACAATAAAAAATTTTTTTTTTTTGTGATGGAGTGCATTGTTTTTAAAAAAGTGACGTTTTGGGATGTCACAACCTAAGGGTTGTGGTGGACAGGCGGCGGTCCCACATAATTCCCACGCCGTGGTAGTACATACTCGTCCGATTCGAAGTCGGGAAGTCCCGGTCCGCGTGGGTCCGCGCGTAGGTAATGTAGGTATGTACATACAACAGCGAGTATGATTAAAATAACAATCAAAAGCACCTAAAAATATTGTTTTAGGTACAAAAAGCCACTTGAGTATTGTCCCGCCGTTCGGGAATTTTCCCGTATTTTTCCATTCTTTCCCGTATTTTCCCATATTTTTCTTTTCTTCCCATCTTTTTTCTTTCCCTGCCCATCCCTTGCCGTGTGACGAAATATGACAGTCAGATAAATCCATATTTTATATAAAAATAGATTATATGCTGCATAAAAGATTGAATTTCCGACATGAAGCCTGTAAAGCCGCGAAAACAGTATCAGTAAAAGCCACGTTCAAAACAAAGGTTCCATATAAAACTGCAACCGCATTTTAACGGTCTCAATTTCCGTTTGCGGCAGATGTAAAGAATAAATATTGCTGTAATTTTCCAACTGCACTGATATTTTTAGTTAAAGCGCCTTTGTGTATCGGTTTCTTAACTAGAATTATTAAAAGACCGGCCAAGTGTGAGTCGGAGTCGCATACGAAGGGTTCCGTAAACACGTTTCTTGTATCCACGTTTAATTTTTAATTTTCTTTCGTTTTTATTATTTATTGTTATAGCGGCAATAGAAATACACATTCTGTGAAAAAATGTGGTTTATAAGATACATCCCACGGACAGACGGCCGGACGGTTGTTAATGTGATTCATGGATTAGTAAGTCTGTTTGAATCTCAAATCAACCAGAATAGTTAATTATTTACATAATGTAGAACAATAGAGTAGGTATTTGGCTGACTAATCAAATCAGCTACTTTTTGTTAATGTCAAAAGGACAGTTTTGTGTACAAGTAGTACCCAACTAATATGGCTTACCAATGTACCTGCGCAGAAGATACATTTTCAAAGCGCGGGAAATGCTATTGGTCGGCAGCTGCCGCCATGTCAGCGCGCCGTGCGGAGGGGCGTGGCTTGCGAGTGAGACGGAACTAACAGCTGCAGTTTATTATGAACCTTATAGTAGTGATCTAAGGTTGACTGTAAGTTTGAAACATTCTTTCGTTAGTCTTCGGTGCCATACTTTCTTTTCTGTGCGAACGAAGATTCACGACGCGCCATATCAGTTGGGTACTACTGTAAAATAGTGAGCAGGACAAGAGACGTCATAATTTTACCACATCAAATGCCTATATCTATTAACCAAAGACTTAGGAACTCCTAGCAAATATGATATTGATCCGTGCATATATCCCAACTCTGATTAATCCATAAGGATAAAAAAATACTAACCTATTCTTTTACGTAACAATTTAAAAATATACACAAAACAAAAATATTGTAGGTTTTCAGCCACTTGATTTACGGGTGCGATCGAAAAGTGCGCGATTCATTATATCTTACTTGCGGAAACAATTACACTTGAAACAGCTGTTTCAGCCATAATTCATTGGATTTATTTCCAATTGCCATTTCCATTCTACCTTTTTATTTTATTACAAGCTATTGCATTGTTTACGTGCCGTTTTGGAGGTAACAAAAACATTGGGTATTTTTGCTGGTTTCATGAAAATATTGATATTTTTTCAGTTGGATATCCTTTTGTATTATTCAATTGTCTCATAGTTTTGCAAACAATTGAGTTTCAAAGACTTATATAGGCTGAGATTATAACATTAATTTTGAGAAACTAAACAAGGCTGGCGACATTGCCACGTTGGATGGCAGTGCTTATTAGTTGCTTCGTTGTTTTTTTTTAAATTATTATCGCCAATATCATTTCAAACTGCAAGTGTACGTAATCTATACTATTAATTATAAAGGGGTAAAGTATGTTGTTACCAGTGATAACATATGGGACAGAGACGTGGTCTTTTACTGCTGGCCCCATAAATAATCTCAGTCACTAAGGTCACACGTGACAGGGTCCGAAATGAGGATATTCGTAGGAGAACGAAAACGACGGACATAGCTCGTAGAGTCAGTAAGCTGAAGTGGCAATGGGCAGGCCACATCGCTCGAAGAGCCATTAACAGATGGGGAAGAAAGGTTCTCGAGTGGCGATCACGTATTGGAAAGTGCCGAGCGGGACGAACTCCCACCAGGTGGACCGACGACCTGGTCAGAGTCGCTGGGCGCCGCTGGATGCAAGCGGCCCAGAACCGTTCGAAGTGGAAATCAATTGGGGAGGCCTATGTTCAGCAGTGGACATCCATGGGCTGATATGAAGTTGATGATGATGAAAGTTTGTTAATAAGTTCGGATGTAAGAAGAAATGATCTGACCATAGAGATCGATAATAGGAAGCATATTGTCTCTGAGTACTGCTTCTTTCATCCAGGGAGAGAGGAAACCGTGGAGGACGCTAGTCTATTACTAACATAATAAATGCTTTTAAATACTTTCAAACAATGGTCACGCACTTAAAGTGACAATATACTACATTGATAAGAAGCTGCTCCATACATACATGACCTTTAATTTAGGCAACTTTGTTCCCCTATACAGTCACAGTTACCAGCAACAGTAATAAGTAACTTGGAAACGCTAAGGGAACGCGCCCAACCTCATTGTCTATTTATATTCACTCAATAGCCCTTACTTTGGGGACTCTAGGGTACTTTGTCAGCCCTTTTAGTTAATGCTCCTTCGATATATTACATTCGACTATCAATGGAGCAAGGAAATAAAGTTTTGCAAGGAGGTTTTATACTGTGTCGATTTATAACTACCAAATTAGTTTGAAATGATTTATATGAAATTATTTGTTGATTTTTTTATAAATGTTTATAATACGACTAAGTCGGTAAACAAGAATACGGCCCGCCTGATGGTAAGCGGTTACCGTTGCCATGTGGACGCTTGCAACACACGAAGCATCGCTCACGCGTTACCGACCTTTCCCCCCTCCCCTTTGAGCTCTAGCGACCTTACTCACGCGCAGGAACACAACTTTACACAACATAAAGTTATTTAGCTGCGGTATTCTGTAAGGTGGAGGTAATTCTCCAGTTAAGCTGCTCTTTGAGCGAATAAACGCCACGCTCTACCTCTCAGAGATATTATTTAAACAATAAAAAGAGAATTATATAAATAAGAATAAAAACAATAACGAACATTGAAAACTATTGGAGAGTGGACTCGACTGGACTATGTCAGTACATTGTTTCAATAGCCCTTAAAATTCCATCAAAGTCAAAGTCAAAGCCATTTATTCAATTAAGGCCCCAGAAGGGCACTTATGAATCCTCCTAATTACGTGAGATAGTTTAAAGAAAGTCTAGCAAAACCCTGGTTTGAAATATATCTGTCACTTTCTAACGCCATATATCCATCTTATAAGACAGCATAACAACTATTCTTAAAACTGCATAAAAATCCTAATAGTGTATTTAGAGTTATAAACACGTTAGAGAACAGACTGGCAGAGAAACCTTGCATTTTATATAAGTAAGGAAGTAATAAGTAATCAGTGCGATTTGAAAGATAAGACACTTAAGTGAAGTAAGACTGGTAAGACCCTATTTCTAACCTTATTTTTCTTTTGCTAAGCAAATTAAAGATTGTATTGTAGGTTACATTAAGATCCATTTTACTTCGCTGCGATTACGTTAGCAATAATTAGTTAAACAGTCTTTGAAACGTTTCCCGGGTTCGTAGCCCGCCGGCCAAGATGACCTCTTGTAAATATTTTACATTTTTCTGCAATATAATATGCCAAGACAGTTGAGAGTGTTTCCATTGTACCATTGTTCAATCTGATTTTATTTCATTTTAACATAATATCTTATTTTTGAATCGAAGGAGAGATGGTAAGAAATTCGCTTTAATTGTCTTAATTGGGTCTCAGTTTTCACCATTTTGTGGCATAAGATTCAGTTATTTAAAGAATTGTAGGAGAATAAATAATAAAGTTAAGTTGTTTTTTTTATCTCAAAAGAAATGGTATCCTTGCATATACAAACAAAAAAAATGTTTTTTTTCTATATCTAAATTAATATCGTAAATATTTTTTATACTACTAAGTCGGTAAACAAGCATACTACGGCTCGCCTGATGGTAAGCGGTTACCGTAGCCATTTGGACGCTTGCAACACACGAAGCATCGTTCACGCGTTACCGACCTTTCCCCCCTCCCCTATGAGCTCTGGCGACCTTACTCACGCGCAGGAACACAACATAAAGTTATTTGGCTGCGGTATTCTGTAAGGCTGAGGTACATCACTAGCTACTAATATAGTAATCTGTGAGGTACATCCCCAGTCGAGCTGCTCTTTAAGCTAATTCAAATCCAAGAAGTCAGTAAATTGACAGTTCACAATTATTCAATCTGTTAAAAAACCTCATCCATGTATTAATTATTTATGCAATACTAGAATACTGTGACCCAAAGGTTGTCTGGAAGAAATCGCTTAAGCGATAAGACCGCCTGTTTTGTATCACTTCCTCTTGTATTTGTTTTCCATCTTTTTGTGTACTGTTTTTGTGGTGTACAAATAAAGTATATTTATGTTATGTTGTTATGTTATATCATTCTTATTTCTCGTCACATAAGATTCAATGGAAACACGCGTCTTACATAAGAAATCATAAAATATTAAACTGACCAGCAAAAGGCGGTCAAGATCTCATTTTTGTAACGCTACATTACGTTTTTATTTACCTGTTAGCTAAATCTGACTCAATATATCAAGACATAGCCGAGAAAGTAAATTTCTCTAAGAGAATTTGAAGGCGATGATAGCTCAGTGGTAGTGACGTCGTATGCCAAGACGAAGGTCCCGGGTTCGAAACCTACAATGAGGTTGAGCTTTCGGTGAAGGAAAACATCGTGAGGAAACCGTGAGCACGGTGGTAGGGTACTTTGTAGTACCCGCCTGGCTGGCTAACACTTTCAAGTTGAAAAATCTGTCGCCGAGTACCTATCGGTGTGTTCCGACAGCTGCACTTGAGAGCTAGTTCCTTCTAGGCTTTGTGTGCTTACCACCTTCGGCCGCATCATCACTTACCATGGTGAGATTGCGTTCAAACACAGGCCTATAAACAGTAAAAAAAAAATTTTGAGCTTTTGACCGTCTATTTATTATACTTGTTCTAGAATATCGTTCTATTAGTTATTTATTACCATAATTACTCTGTTTTACCATAATCAGAATAGCTGTGTGTATGCTATGTGTGAGGGGGTTTACCACCATTGACTACATTATCTGGTCAATTGTGACTTAAGCTCACATAGTCTCAAAGTGTCAAGTGCGAGCTCAAAGGAGTTTTCTTCGGCGGACGCTCGGACTGTGGAATGAGCTCCCCACCGTGATTTTCCCAATGGAGTACAGCATGGGTTTCTTCAATAAAGGTGTGAATAGATTTCTTCAAGGTCACCAACGCGCGAGTGATACCCCTGGTGTTGCAAGCGTCTATAGGCTACGGTAACTGCTTACCATCAGGCGGGCCGTATGTTTGTTTGCCACCTTAGTGGTATAAAAAAAGTCTTAAAGGGTACGGCCCGCCTGATGGTAAGCGATTACAGTAGACATATGGACGTTTGCAACACACGGATCATCACTCACGCGTTACCAACCCTTCCCCCTCCCCAAAGAGCTCTGGCGACCTTACTCATGCAAGAACACAACATAAAGTTATTTGGCTACGGTATTAGGTGGAGGTACTTCTCCAGTCGAGCTGCTCTTTGAACGAATAAACGCTATGCTTCTCTGAATTAAACTCTCGAGTATGCCAAAATAAACCACAGGGTGCAGGGTGATAGTTTTTTCAAAATTAAAAAGTAATTTATTCAGTTTAGGCCCTGGTAAGGCACTTACGTTAAGTTTGTTACATTTTTATAGTTGAACTAGCTGCCCGGCGCGACTTCGTTCGCGTGGTGCTACACTACCCTGTGGTACTACACACTACCCTACCCTATCTAAATCATCCGGGGCGTCAACCAAACGCATACAAAAAAATTCAACTGTACGTGTGTTTGTTAATGAACTCCTCCTAAACGGCTGAATAGATTTGAATGAATTTTTTTGTATGCGTTTGGGTGGCGCCCTGGATGGTTTAGATTCACAAATCAGTCCGGCAGATTGCGTTTCAGTCGGTATCTAGGTTATATTATCGACTGCAGCGCCATCTGCCGGGCTAATTTGTGAATCTAAACCATCCAGGGCGCCACCCAAACGCATACAAAAAAATCGGTCCAGCCGTTTAGAAGGAATTCAGTGACATACACACGTGCAGTAGAATTTTATATATAAAGATTTACCACCGGTTCGAAATACGTATTTTCAGTTTAAGGACGACTTTCAAACCAGTGTTAGCTCAAGTTACTTCTTATGCTTTGACCTTGATAAGTGCTCTAGGGCACAGAATAAATAATAGTACAACCTAGGGCTTAAACAGAATTAATAACTTTAGCTTTGACTTTGCCGCGAGTGTGTTAGTCAGTCAGCGGGCTTTACAACCTTATCACCGTGGAATACGTAGGTTTTTCGTTCACTAATGAGGATTATTATTCGTCCAACATGACACGAACATAGTATAATGAAAAGTAATTGCTCTTTTATATTTATTGCGACGATTCTTCTTGTTTTATAGGGCAAAATATATTTATATTTAATCGTCATGCCGATTACGTACGAATTATTGCTGTTTCATTTGTTACTGGAATTAAAGTGTTTTGTAATATTAATTGTAATGGTTTGAATGTTTGTTTTATCTGTGGTTTTTGTATTTAATTAAATATATTACTTTGTTGATCATTTAATTATTAATCTTAAGCCTTGTTTCCAATTTAGTGTTATTTGCATCAGGGATGTTCCGTATGCGTTACCGAAACTATCGGATAGCCGAAATAAAAATCTATCCGAAACCGTAACCGAATCAGATATGAATGTATATCAGATGTTTAGAATAATTTCGGATAGGGGCGGTATCTAACTGCAATGAGACACAAAGTATTTGCCAATCGTCGCCGGGTTGTTAGTTAAATCGTTACCTATTTGTATTTTCCTTTTACAATTTAAAAAATATATATCCGTAACTGAAACTATCCGAAACAATCGGATATCCGTGTAATTTCGTATCCGTAACCGTATCTGAAACCGATATAAATTATATCGGTTTCAGGTACGATATATATTCATATATTTAGAAATTTCATATCCCTAACTTCCTTGATCTGCATGATTATTACAAGCTTTTATTTAGTTACACCTCCGGTGTCTATAATCGAATCTTGCAAGTTAAATTTGACCCACTTCCCAGTGTCCGATTTGAAATTTGGGATATTGGATGACAATCAAGTACAGTCAACGAAAAAGTACAGTCACCATAAAAATATTGTATTAAAAATGATGATTTAATAAAAACTCTTACAATATAACCGTAATACAGTTAGTTTGATAGAGAGGTTTAAATTTCTCTCATATCACTAAGGTGGTAAACAAGCACAAATGCCTTGTATAGCGGTTATTGTAGCATTTAGCTTGCAACAACAGAGATATCACCTCGCGTTACTTACTAACCGTACAAAAATTACATCACTCTATCTCGATTTTTGTTATTGTCAGGTTATTTTGTTTTTCACGTTGACTAGTCTATGCAACCAGTGATAATAGCGGAGGGATTCCTATATATGACACCAGTTTTGGATCTAGAAATATTCTAGTACCATATTAACTAATTTAAAAAATGACATTATTTTAATTATTTATTTTACACCATTATTTGTGCGACCGTGACAACATCAAATAACTATCAAAACCACAGTATCATTATTACAGTAAATTAAAAACTCATAGAGCAAAATATTTAATTAGTTCAACGCATTATAATAATGTGTGATACGGCATGTGTACATTTCACTCGACACCCGGGGCATTAAGCGTAATAAATTATGTCTGATGTCGTAGCTATGGAAACGCACGCAATGTTAAACGTTCTAAATAATATAGATGTACTAGCTTTCGCCGGTGTTACGATTCCTAGAGCCTTGAAGAGAATAAGAAAAAACTGCGTAAAGAATGTGTCATAACCAACGCAACATCGCCGACAAGTCTCCTAGTGCACGACGGTCTATTGAGTCGAGGGCCTCCAGCTGGTATTTGGCAGATCCATCCCAGAGGTATAAGCAGTACTCAGCAGTCTGTTGGTCTAATTTATTTATTTATTATGTCAGCCAATTGCTTACAAATTACTTTTCGGGACTGGGGCAAGTCTCCTATTACAACTGTGTTCTAATGAACTATCAGTGGTGTAAAAATTGACACATTTTATAGTTTTGGTAGTCTTGTAAATTTTTGTACTAAATATTTTTTCATTCATTATGCGACCATTATGAATTAGTAGACTGCGCACATCGGCTCAATGATAATGGAATTGCAATAGTATCGTGTCAGTATGACAATTTAGCATACTTGGCCCCCTGGTCATTATTTTGTCATTATTGGGTGTAAAAAATTACTAATAGGCTAACACCACCTCACATTTACATACACGTCTTATCAAGATGATACCTATAGGGTACTAATAAAAACGTAGCTTTCAAAAACATTCACTATAAAAAAACACGATCGCGTGACACGCGTTGCATATAACAATAAATTTAAGCTTATTTTGATATACATAACAATACAAACAGAATTGAACAAAACCATCAACACGCGTATTAACACAGATTTCGACACGATTCGATCGTATTAATTAAACCGTATAAAATAACGCCCAAATATAATATTAAAAGCACATTATAACTTCAAACAATATGAAAGTGGATAGTTACACAATTTTGGCCGCAAAATACCGTGTAAGCGAGCAGCCTAACTCGCTTTCAAAGGCTCGGCTATTTGGCCCGATAAGTTTATCGCATATCAAATCCGCTGTACTAAATCACAATTACAGGGGAGCCCGAATTTTCGACCAAACTGAACATTATTCGGTTGCGAAACCGGCTAATGTGGTTGATAAACGATAAGATTTTCTAGATGGAGTATTTAAAATTTTCTGATGAAAGTTCGTTAAATTGGAATGTAATTTTTTGTATAAAAGTTGGAAATGTTATTCAGCCGATTTAAATTGCTATAACACTATCGATCCCGTACTAAAGAAGCAAATAAACAAGCCATATAATGGTAAACAGTTTCCCTAGTCTATGCAAAAGCAAATGCAACCTCCCGAACCGGTATTAAGAGTATTAGAGTCAGACTTTTCATAAGTGCCTGCGAAGGCCTTTTTTCATAAATGATTTTGATTTTATTATGGACGCATGCAACACCAGGGATAGCACTCACCCGTTTTTGACCCATTACTGGTTCATCAAACCCCGTGGGGTATTCCCTTGGGAAAACCACATTTCATAATCAATCTGTTTGTCAAAATATCACCTGAATACGATTAGCCATTGGGTGATTGTTAAAAACATACACTAATATGTCATCACAATTATAAGCTACAAATTTCCTTTCACCTACGCTCTCGCCTATCACTTCAAGGTTCTATATATCATTGGCACCCGTTTTTCATCGCTGCCGGTGCATTAACTAATGCAATTGCATTCCTCAAAACGTAATTCTGCTCAATCAACGCCTGGCATGCAATTCTTTGCCCAAACATTATTGTTTCACCGCTTTTCGGCTGAATTATTTCGCTCTACATAAATTGTATTATGAATGTTTTCATGTATATTTGTAACTCAATCATGAAGAAATGGTTGAATGGATTGCATGTTCTGTAAACTTATCATAATTTGGATAAAAGCAGAGTGTGGGTTTTTTTGTAGGAGAAATCTAGGAAAATTACAATAATCCGATTGTTATACAGTGGTTTATTTTGATATGACTAATTTTACTACGAAAAATATAGCATAGAATAATAGTAACATACTGCGAAAAAATAAGTTTTATATAATAAATAAGTTTTTTTTTGTAATAAAATTTGCCACGCCAAGCCACGTCATTAAAAAAGTTATGAATGGAAGTGGATGGATATACGGGAAGAGGAAGACCAAAAAATAGATGGATGGATTGTGTGAAAGATGGTATGGGTAAGAGAGGAGTGAATGCAGGTGTTGGATAGAAAAGACGAATGGAAGAAGCGTACACATTGCGCCGACCACAAATGATTCGGAACAAGGCAGGCAGGTGAAGATATCTGTGTCTACATATTTTTAGATATTAGTAGTATATTTTAGTTTTTGTCTTTTGTTTGTTACCTTTTATCTATGAAATTTTATCAAAAACCTCTATATATCATGCGTTCTGATAGATATTTCAATTAAGATAAGTTCATTTTCCAACTTATTTTCATACAAAAAATATTGTAACATAAATTTTATTTATTCAATACAATAAACACCGCGTGTATTAAATACGACGATCCCAAACAAACGGATTGCGTGATGCAGCTCGATACGAAATATAAATCATTGGAATAAAACGCAGTAATGCCTGAACGCCATTAACTGATTAATGATTGAGTGGGCTTTTAGGGTTCCATTGTTAAAAAGCATAAACGATTTGAGTGTCTGTTTCACACTTTCTTACATTTTCCTCAATTGCTAACAAAATCTTCCAGTTACTATAAATATACTTTTTTATATGGCAGGACTATAACTTTTACGTAAAAGTAGTTTTACGTAATTTTTTTTTATACCACTAAGGTGGCAAACAAGCATACGGCCCGCCTGATGGTAAGCAGTTACCGTAGCCTATGGACGCTTGCAACACCAGGGGTATCACTCGCGTTTCCGACCCTGAACAAATCTCTTCACGCCCTTTTTGGAGAACCCCATGCTGTACTCCATTGGGAAAACCACGGCGGGGAGCTCATTCCACAATCAGAGCGTCCGCGGAAGAAAACTCCTTTGGGCCCGCACAGTTCGAAACAATTCTGGTTTCAATGTGTGAGGATGGACTCCCCGTCGATGGCGGGAGTTGCATTTAGTTAGTTTAGTTTTAGTTTGCATTGTAATTTGATATTTATGATTTAATGGTGCGTCCACGCTACGCGAACCGAGAACGAGCCGAGCCACGATCGAACAGGCCCCCAATTCTCGCTTCTTCGTCATTAATGACGCATAGAAAATTAAAAAAAAAATTGCGGATTCCTTAAAAGTTCTATACATTTTGACAGAAGACCGCAATGATTTTCGCCAAATGTCTATTCGACATCGATGTCGAAAGCGCGAGAATTGGGGGCAAGAATTCGATCGTTGATCGCGAAACTCAAGTGTGGACGTACAACAAGCCTACAACACGAGCACGATGCGAATCCCTGTGTTCGTGAAAAAACTGTCAATCGACGGAGCGCAGTCGAGCGCAAGCCGAACGCTCGTTCGAGGCTCGCAAGTCCGTCCACGCTACGCGCTGCGCGAATCCATGCTCCACGTATGCTCGGTTCGCGTAGCATGGACGCACCATAAGCTAATAAGATATAATAAAGGTGTATTATGATGCCTTTCTTTCATTGTGTCTTATTCTTTTTGCAAATAAAGAATTAAAGAAGAGAAGTGATTCTTTTACAACCAATTAGATTTTTTTTACAAATTAGAAAGGTCTTCTTTATTTAGATTAAAACAAAAAAAACATAACTGCAGTACATAACTACTACAACAATAGCAATCTATTTATTTACACATATAATATTTCATGGCTTCCAGGCCGTTGGCTCCTGTAATCTAAAACCAACGTATTAATAAATCTTCTAATATCAATATTTGAGCTCAAATCCCGCCAAAACAAACATTTCAAGCGTAACTCTGGTTAATGTAAAGCATTTGTCAAAATAGAACCTAATGCTTTATTGCGATAATCTAACCTAGAATATAAATCCAAGGTGTAAATAGAATAGAATAGAAGGCGATGATAGCTCAGTGGTAGTGATGTCGGATACCGAGACGAAGGTCGAAGGTTCGAATCCTACAATGAGCTTGAGCTTTCGGTGAAGGAAAACATAGTGAGGTAACCATAGCACGGTGGTATGATACTTTGTAGTACCCATCTGGCTGGCTACCACCCTCAAGTTGAAAATCTGTCGCCAAGCACCTATCGGTGTGTTCCGACAGCTGTACTTGAGAGCCAGTTCCTTCTAGGTTTTGTGTGCTTACCACCTTCGGCCACATCATCACTTACCATGGTGAGATTGTGGTCAAACACAGGCCTATAAATAGTTAAAAAAAACAATTAATCACATTTTAATTCCCACACGGGACATGCATTTGTGTGCATGAACATGTCTGTATGTCCTGAATCTGGATATAAATTATGTATATTAAGTAGATATGTATTTACAAGCAAAAAGTAGTGAATGTATTATATCAGTTATCTGGTCTCAATAGTACAAGCTCTGCTTAGTTTGGAATCAGATGACCGTATGTGAGGAATGTCCCAGAATATTTATTTATTTATTTACCTAAACAAGTCCAAAAAAGGTTAGCTAACTTCATAAAAAACGTATGGTATCTCATTTGTACTGGATATTAATTGCTTAAATGAAATACTGCATTAGCCACAAGACTGGCAGAGCAGGCATGACATATCGGGGCTCATGTCGCAACTGTATGTCAGGCGCCGCAGAAGGGCGGTGCAACGAGCGCCTCTTTAGTTTTGATGCTTAGATTTCAATATCCAAATAGGCCTGAGTGACCTTTATCACTTCAATGAAGAAAGAGGCCTAACAATGGAGGCTTTTTATACATGACTCTATGGTAAGCTGTTACCATAGCATAATATAGGTAGGTAGACGCCAAGGGTAAAGCTCGTACGTTGCAGACCTTGCAAATATCTCTTCACACCCTTCTTAAGAGTGTGTACAAAGCCAGAAAAATATGGCAATGTCAGGTGAAACAAACTTATGTCTAATCTTCGCGTGGCATGAGACGGAGATAGCGTGTTTCGCGTAACAAAAATGAACTTAGCGCTTCTTATCTAAATAACTTGTAAAGTATAGAATATTTAAAAAAATCGTTAGTAGCAGCCCTAGATGATATATTAGTGATATTATTTATCAAATTTTTGTCTTAATTAAATACACCATGAACGAATAAAAACGAAAATTCATTATTATTAGAGGTATCTTTGTGATTTTTTTCTATCGAGGAATTTTCATTCCATTATACTTTTGTTCAAATAGAACCCTCGCGTATATAATGAAAATACCCATATAAAAATATTTTTTCATTTAAATACTATTTACTTGAGTAAATTTCAATTCTAAGATTGTTATTTTGCTTTATACACACTCTTAAGAATCCTCTTGCTGTTGTTGGAAAAACCAACCCGGGAAGCTTTATTCTATAACCTTACGATAATGAGATTTTCAATTCTTCTTTAGCATTATTTCTATTCTTTCTAGTTGGACGACACCTTAAACGACATAAAAGATTTTAGCAACAGGATTTAACGACATATTTAAAGGTACATAACTGCAACAACACCGTGTCTTAATGCACTTCACACGATGGTACTTTCAGCATAAAAAGCTGTTTATTCCAACGACTAGCACATTTCGCACCCCCCCTGGAACAAAGATGCAAGTCGACTTGCATGATTTTTTTTTATTGCACTAAAAAATCAAGAAAAAGCTGATACATAATTATTGTCAATTTTTTTCATAATTTTTATCTTCAAAATGAAGGAATAAAATACAAATATGTAAAATATTGCAACATTAAAATATTTATATTTCCATCATAAAAACGAAGTTAATATATTTGCACTTAATTATTCACTAAAGTTCCATATGACGAATAGTGGTGGGTTTTTGCGTAAAATATCAATATGGAAAACGAGGAGCCTCCCAGGATAAAGGTAAGGACTTACCAGGAACTCCTATGGCAATCCAATGATTATGCGCACTATTTCACATCAATTCACAAATTTCACATGCGTTTTTATCTGTAGTGTATTTCGTACTGTTTATTTATAAATAACAAAATTTGATGTTTCCCGTTCGGTAGCGGATCTCGTACTGCCTTTTTGCGGCGTTGCGGGGCGCGCGTCTTACGTTTTGTGATGCGTCGCCGAAGTATGTAGAATATTCCCGAAGCTCTTGTCTCGCTTACACATATGAGGTGGGAAAAGGAGAGGAATCGGGAAGTAGAGGCTCGTCATTGATACTCAATATGAGTAGGTTTTACTATAGATATTATTATAGGTATTTTGGCCTAAACATCCTCCGCCGCCTTGAGAATACGTAGTGTTCTCAAAAGAAAGAAAAAATAATTAATTATAAGAACTAATTACAGATTATAATAATTACTAAAGTACTGAATATAAGATGCGGTATGATTAATTTTTATTGTGAGGGTAATGGACATAACTTGACAATGGGTCTTTTGAATGATCCATTTGAAGTTTTTACTAAAGCGACGCGGATATTTCCATCCTTGCCAGGATAAACTTGTGATATTATGCCCAACGGCCAACGTAAAGGGGGAATATCATCTTGATGTATAAGAACCACAGTACCAATCTTAATGTTATCTTTATCAATGAGCCATTTCTGTCTAACTTGAAGATTATGTAAATATTCTATACGCCATCTTTTCCAATAGCTACACACCATCTGATCTAATAATTGTTTCCGACAACGTAAAGATATGGTTTCCTCGGACACATTCTGAAGCGGCAATGAAGTCAATGGTGAAGCCATTATAAAGTGAGCGGGAGTAAGAGGCTCCGGGTAGGGATCCTCAGATAAAATGCAAAGCGGTCTAGAATTTAAGACTGTTTCAATTTGGGTAAGAACAGTGAGGAGCTCTTCATATGTGAGGAGCTGCGAACCGATAACACGGTATAAATGAGTTTTAATCGATTTTATATTAGATTCCCACAATCCTCCGAAATGTGGGGCGCGGGGTGGAATCATTTTCCATTCAATGCGGTACTGATCGGTAAGTAGTTCTTGTAATTGAGCTTTAGCTCCGACAAAGTTAGTTCCGTTATCGGAGTAAAGAAAAGAAACAGGTCCTCGACGGGAAATGAATCGCTTAAAAGCGGAAATAAAAGTATCTGATGACACATCAGTTGCCAATTCGATGTGTACAGCTTTGGTTACTAAGCATATAAACAAACAAATATATGCCTTTTGGCTCTTTTGACCTCTGCGTCTACATAATGTTACTTTAATGGGTCCAGCATAGTCAACGCCCGTATGCACAAACGCTTTGGTCTCCTGAACGCGGCAAGAGGGTAAATCAGCCATTTTTGGGCTGAGAAATGAAGGGGAATTTTTAAAACAAAAGTTACATGAATGTACTCTGTGTCTAATGACACTTCTAGCGGACAGTATCCAATATTTCTGGCGCAACAGCGAGCTCAGAAGATTGGCACCAGTATGGCAGTGAGCACGGTGAAAATAGTCTATAATAAGATGAGTAACGTGGTCATGTTTAGGTAAAAGAGCGGGATGCTGAGCTTCATACGGAAGATTTGCATTTGAAAGTCTACCTCCAATTCTAATAATTTTATCTTGATCTATAAAGAGGTCAAGTTTTTTAAGAGGGGAAGATACTTTAACGTTTTGAATATTATTAAATAAATTTTGAAAATGAACTTGTTGTACAGAGCGTATTAAATAGACTTCAGCTTTATTTAGCTCAGAAGCTGTGATGCGGCTGTGACCTTGATCACGAGAAAGAATGCGGGAAAATCTAAGTATGTATACTATTATGCGTAATATTTTATTCCATGATGAGTATTTTAGAGCAAGCTCGTAAATTAAATTAGGCTCAACAGAAGCGGACGCGGTACAAGTAACAAGCGTTTTACTATTAAATTCAGGTAGGTCCTCACAGCATCCGGGACTAAATGGAGTGATAGGCCATTCTGAAACTGGATCTTTTAACCATTTCGGGCCGTGCCACCATAAGTGATGTGACACTAGCTGCTCAGGTAAAATACCTCTAGAGAGACAGTCGCTAGGATTTTCTATACCACTAACGTGGTAGAAATGTTTTGGGTCAAGATTTTCTTGACATTTAGCAATGCGGTTACTAACGAAAACATTCCATCTATGTGGAGATGAATGTATCCATGACAGAGTAATTTTAGAATCGGAGAATGCGAATATATTATCAATAGCGGTTCGAGCACTATAAGTCTCATTATAACTAGCGCGTAGCTGTGGATCGCGTAGCTTGGTACGCTCCAAAGCAAGTAAACGGCGGTGAGCAACGGAACGGGAATCACCTAACACGTCAGGATCCTCACGAAAAGGTAACGCGGTGCAATATCTGCCTGCGGAGTCCCGTGAAAAGTTACGAGAGAACAGCTGTTCACACTCCTTTTCGGCCGAGCTCATACATTTTTGCGCGGGAATTTCTTCGAGCTCCCAAAATTTAAGTAGGGAATCATCTAAAGAAATAGTAAGGTCATTGGGACCAGAAATGAAAAAAGTCGCGGTATTAAAATAAGTGGATGTATTTTTATTAATATTAGAGTTAGCGGGAACGTCACCCATAAGAATATAACCGAACACGGTTTCAAGGGCAGAAGGAGCGGGAGGTGCAATAATTTTTTGACCTAATAATAAAAATGGGAACAATTGTGCCCCGAGAACTACTTCGACCTCTCCGGGGATGTGCCACAGAGGGTCAGCGAGCGGTAAGTTACCTAAATGTTGCACTATAGAAGTCTCAACATATTCAGTCGGTAACCTGTCAGTAATGCAATCAACGACAAGAGCGGTAATATTATAAAAATATTTTTTATTTTTCGCGGTTATTTTAAATTGAACGTAGCCGTGAATAGGACGCGAAGTGGATCCTACACCCTTTATAAAAGAATTGCTAAGCGGTATTATATTTAAATTTAGTTGTTTACAACAGGCAGTTGTAATTATGTTGTTTTGAGACGCGTTATCTATTAAACATCTAACTGAAATATATTTATTGTCCTTATTAGACGCATAAACTTGAGCGGTTGATAAAAGTACAGTAGTATGGGAAGGATTTAATTTATTAAAAGAATCGCGTTCGTTATCATTATTCTTATCAACTCGCGCTCGGGTGCATAGCGACACCGGTTGAGGAGCGTCCGTAGCGTTAGAAGGAGACGCGGTCGAATGCGCGGGCGAGGCTGCGCACGGGAGCGGTCGCGGCGCGGCGCGGGCGGCGGCGGACGGCTGCGCGCGGTTATCGCTATTATCAAGACGCGCCGAGTGAGAGGGACGCGAGTCGGAAACTATTTGTTGCGATTGCGAATTGCTATCCAAATGCAAAAGAGAATGATGGTGTTTATTACAAGTTTTACAACTATACGACGACTTACACTGAGAAGCAGTATGCGTAAGGCTGAGGCAGTTTACACAGCCTTTTTTAGATTTAACAAAATCTAAACGATCTTTAGTATTAAGTGCTTTAAAAGATGAACAATTAAAAATCTGATAGTGATCAGATTTATTACAAAATAAGCAAGTGCTTTTATTATTATTATCGCGTGCAAGGAAAGCATGGTGGACTGTGTTTGAATTACGCGGTTGAGAACGAGAAGCGGGCGGATTATTAAGGTTGCTACCGACTGGGGCGGTTCGCGCGGAGCCAGCAATTGGCGTAGAAGTGCGGTCTAATATTTTTACTTGCGATTTAATAAAATCAACAAAATCCTTATAAGAAGGAATTTCTTTATTCCTCATAAACATTTCAAAGGAATTAGCGGTTGCGGGATCTAACTTCTTTAAAGCTAAAGAAAGTAAGATAAAATCTTTCATATCTTCAATACCTAACTGTTCCAAAGCAGATACAGAAGCGTGGAAAGTTTCAATGAACGTATTTAAAGACGCGGAATTATTTAATGCGGGTTTAATATTGAATAAATTAGACATGTAGTGTGAGCCTAATGCTCTTTTATCTTGATATTTTTGAACTAAGCTGTCCCAAATAGAATTATAATTATCACCGGACGGTATAATACCTGCCGTGATTTTTAAAGCATTTCCTGTTAATTTACCTACAAGATATTGTACTCTTTGAGAATTCGAAAGATCAGGATTTGAATGTATATTAGATTTAAAAGATTCAAAGAAGACGGGCCAATTTTCTATTTTTCCATCAAATGACGGAATTTGAATTGGTGGTAGTTTGATACGACCTTTATATTGGGACGGAATAGTATTCTGCGCAGACACATTCGACGTAGTATTTGTCTTACTGACGATAAGAGAACGAACCCTTTCTATTCGGGTGTACACTGTATCAAAGGAAATCATTTTTTTATAATCAATCTTATATTCTGGATCAAGTTGCATATTTAACACGTTAATTGTATCTAAATTGGCACTAAATTCATGACGAATTGTACTAATAATTTCAGTGTCCGCCATCTATGTCTCTGAGGAACGAAGGTCTGCACTCGCGGATGTGGAAACATTCTTAGAAGAATCATATAAGAACGATAATTGTTCAAAAATAGCTTCATTTTTAGCTTCCAATATTTTAATTTTAGTTTCAATAGCTTCCATTGTGAAAGATTGCGTAATAATAAATTGCAAAATTACCTAATTAAAGTAAAATGACGTAGGTAAGTAGGTAGGTATATCCAACAGTTTAGGCACCTACCTATATAGGTATGAAAGTTTATTTCAAGTCGACAGACAAGGCTCATAGAATGCAATTATATGCGTAGTAATAGTACAAATAGTAAGTACGTATTGCGGTTATTAGTACACCATATGATTTCGTATAATAAGATACGAATCGGTACCTATAAAATCAAAGTCCTAAAAATATGGAGGAGCGGCGGCGGTATTGAATACCTAACTACTTTTTATCACGATTGGCGTGGTAAAAATGGCGGGAGTACGAAATATCGTATTTATATAGTCTAAAACCTATTTATGAGGTATAAGACTTGCGTATTATGAGGTATATACCTATTTAGAGGCATAAAACCTATAGAAAGCGGGAAATTATACGTGATTTGATATGAAATTAAATTGCTGTAATGGCTGACTCAAAATGAATCCGCTCGAAGGCGTACCAGAAAAAATGGTGGGTTTTTGCGTAAAATATCAATATGGAAAACGAGGAGCCTCCCAGGATAAAGGTAAGGACTTACCAGGAACTCCTATGGCAATCCAATGATTATGCGCACTATTTCACATCAATTCACAAATTTCACATGCGTTTTTATCTGTAGTGTATTTCGTACTGTTTATTTATAAATAACAAAATTTGATGTTTCCCGTTCGGTAGCGGATCTCGTACTGCCTTTTTGCGGCGTTGCGGGGCGCGCGTCTTACGTTTTGTGATGCGTCGCCGAAGTATGTAGAATATTCCCGAAGCTCTTGTCTCGCTTACACATATGAGGTGGGAAAAGGAGAGGAATCGGGAAGTAGAGGCTCGTCATTGATACTCAATATGAGTAGGTTTTACTATAGATATTATTATAGGTATTTTGGCCTAAACAAATAGCATATTCATACTTACATACATTTTGAACGAATTTATTTGGTGGGTATCGTAGTGCAAGTCTAGTTGCTTACTTTATCCACGAAACTTTTATCCACATTATATTATATAACAATTGATACGTTATTTACACAAACGAGTAGCTCGAGGAAAACCTATGTAAACGACACTTACACATTAAATGCACTACTAAATCAGAATTCAAATAAAGAGATATCTGCAATAATACCGAACAGCGAGACTTCCATAACATGTCAACAATGCAATATTCATAATTACTCCATCAAGTGTTTAATATGTTTCGAAGAATAATTACGCAACGCTCCTTTTTAGGTTTTTCTCAATACACATTGAGTAAATTTTAAATATAAACACGTAGGCCCCTCACAGGTAGTTTTAGCTATCATTTGATGTATACTACATATTTTTAATAATGTTGATAAATTTTTAGGACAGTTTTTTTACGCTCCTGAAAAGTTGTCACTTTTCACTTACAACATTCTTCCAGGAAGGGTGCGATTTGTGCTTACGACTCACTTCCTTAATGTTTACCAGTTGATATATGCACTCAGTGGTTACTGATATCATTACAATTATTAGGTTTATATATTAGGCTTTTTATTATGTTTCATAAAACAACATTTAAGGCCAGGTCTAAGCTCAAATCTCAAAAATGGGTTTCTTTGAGAGTCGAGTATGACGTAACGCAATGAAATACCTAACACAAAAAAATACTGTGGATAGAAGAGGGTTTTGAAAAATGTTAACTGAATAGAATATTAAAAAGTGCTTTGATATTCCCAATAAAAAATTCGTAAGTTACGTCTAAAAAAATCTTTCGCGTCGAAATTCTCCGTATTTTCAGCGATGACAACAATTTTATTTTTAAGAGGACTCAATTCGTCATACTTTTCATACAAAACCTCTGTACTTATTATGGCGTTTTTAAACATTTTTCGTTAGATGTTTTGAACAAATTAGTATCTTGTGCACTTTATCTAGCCGTGTATCTAGGCGTAATTTAAAAAAAGTGTGAAACAAATTCAGTCAAAGCCTCCGAAAAACAGCGTTTTTGCCTGTACTTTGGCCATATCTAATGTACCTATAAATTGTAAAAGTAAAGAAAACGTTAAGATACCAGGCTTGCAAATGTATTGGAGATTCTAAATAACTAACTTTTTTTTCACAAACTTGTAAGATTTTTTCACAAGAAGTATACTCCTGGAACAAGTTTTATGAATGCGAAATCATGAATGAGGACCTAGCGAAGCGGGCGCGAGTGATCAGTGGAATTTACCGACTGATAATCGACGGCTATGATGCTGTCTCTCTTTTTTCACAGTCAAACATTACGTTGGATGAAACAACAAGCTTTTAGACTATGTTTGCGTCGAAGTTGCGCCGGCCACAGAGGGCCACCTTAAGAATATACAGGTCGTTGTTTTGGTCAGCGACGAGCGACTCAGGGTCGATAATACAAATGATACTGGTGCTAAAAAAAATATAAAAAAAATACTTTATTTTTTTTTTAATAATAAAAATTTAAAAATTAAAATTTTGAAAATCATGTAATAAGCTAAAATGTAGACATAATACTCAACGGGAGTACGAGGGAGCAAAGGGGTGGGGCGATGGCGGCTTGTGCCTAGCTCTAGTCTGTGCACGTGCCGAGTAACCAAACTTTGCGGTAATTTTATTTCAAATTGAATAAGGTATTTCTCAACATATTTACAGTATTTAATGGAATTAAGTCCATTTTTGGGGAATATATATTTTGTACTACCGCTCCTGGGTCGCTTGTCGCCGACCAAAACAACACCCTGTATAAGGTACAGAATTATATTAGAATGTTAACCGGACACTTATCCAATTTAATGTGTATAATCTAAAGAAAACCCGTAAATAACAGTCCATTTCATAGAGTCGACACATTTATGATTAACCATTTTCAACTCTATTCCAGTGAAGAACGAGTGCCGTCAAAATCGTAGTCAGTCCGCGCCTTAACCCTACTAATCTAAACCTAAAACCCTCTTTTAATTCAATGCGTTTAATACTACTTAAATTATGGAGGATCATAATTAGAAACTATCTTTTAGCCTTTATGACGTTCTTCTTTCATCATCATCATCAGCCTATAATGTCCCACTGCTGAGCACAGGCCTCCTTTCACAAATTAGGGTGAAAGGGAATAGGCAGATACTCCGCCACGCGTGCCCACTGCGGATCGGTGGAGGTAAGCTACTGTTTGAGTTTTCAAGCCGCCTCGGAGGCCTCCAACTAGTTTAACGACTATCACAATTAAGTGATAACCGGGCCCAACGGCTTTACATCCCTTCCGAAGCACGGAAACGCTCGATTAGAAATACCACTAGGCGGTCACCCATCCAGGTACCGACCACGACGGTGCTAGCATAACTTTACCGATCGATTAAGAACGGCTAATCATGCTACACCACGAGCCTTTTTTTTTTGTTTTTTACTGTTTATAGGTCTGTGTTTGACCGCAATCTCACCATGGTAAGTGATGATGCGGCCGAAGGTGAAAGCAAAAAGCCTAGAAGGAACTGGCCCTCAAGTGCAGCTGTCGGAACACACCGAAAGGTGCTTGGCGTTAGATTTTCAACTTGAGGGTGCTAGCCAGCCAGGCGGATACTACAAAGTACCCTACCACCGTGCTATGGTTTCCTCACGATGTTTTCCTTCACCGAAAGCTCAAGCTCATTGTAGGATTCGAACCCGGGACCTTCGTTTCTGTATCCGACGTCACTACCACTGAGCCATCATCGCCTTAAAATAAATAATAAGTATATAAATACTCGGGGATAATGTAGCTTCCTATTAGTGAAAGAATTTTTCGAATCCGACTGTTAGTTCCAGAGATTAGCCCGTTTAAACAAACAAACAAACAAAAATCTCTTCCGCTTTTTTATACCTATTAGTTTTCTTTTTCTCGACTTTTGTCGGTTTTCTTAATACCCCGTCCTGTGACCCACAGGAAAAAAGGTTATTATTATTATTATTATATTATTATTGTTACAGCATAATAGTATAGATAGGACAGTAGAATAAAGCACAATAACCCAGACGCGAATACCAAAGTGACTTGTTTTTTTTTCTGTTTCACAGTAAAACCCAACATTTGCATATTCACAATCCACCTTAACGTGTACACAGTATAAACCAAACCCAGTGCAGTACAGCAACACAGAAACAACTGTACATTCACAGAGCGGCCAGTTTTGCTCATAAATAGATTATCCAGTTGTCAGCGCACTTGTGAGCCGAAGCGAATCTATTAAGCGCGTTATTTCCGTTCGCGCAGACCGTCGTGGATACTTTCTTGCTGGAAGAGAATAGGAATTTTATGTTTACTATCTTAAAAATGGAAATTATAATTTGATTGATTTACTAACTTTATATTTATGATGATAGTAATAAAACATTCAGATGATTAAGTAGGTGGGCTGGTAAGCGAATGAGTCTCCTAGGGATCGGATATCCAAAACCAGAAGACTATAGGCTCATATCTCCTAGCCTCGTTGTAAAACTCATGAAAAGAGTTTTCAACGAGACTGAGGAGGAGTAAGGTATCTAGGGGACCACAATAGATCCCAATGGGTCGAAGTGTCCGAGCTATTTCTCGGTCCCTCTATAAGATAAGAAGATAAGATAAGTAGGTGGGCTTCAGATTTTAAAGTGTTAACTAACGGCCTTAAATAACGTATTGCTTATTTTTTGATATTTCAAACAATTAAAAGCGAGTAAAATTAAAGTCATAGGTAAATAAGAATCTAGGATTTGTGTGCTTACTGTAGTTGGCCACATTATTTACCACGGTGTACCCAAACATAAGCCTATCCAAAATAAAAGTATTTACATTTCTAGCAGATGCCAAAGTCTGCTATTACAATTGTGTTCCGATGTACTATTTATTAGTGGAGTCAAAATTTACAGATTTTACAGTTTTGGTAGTCATTTGTTGTCAGGGGGTCGTGTAAGAGTCATTTTTAGTTAAATTAGCACACTTGGCCCCTTGATTTAGTTTACTAAATATTTACTCAGTAAAACCACGCTCATTCCATCCAGTAAAGCTCAATATCCCGAATATTTCGCCTACAATTCGAACGCAAAGCTTCCAAAGCAATCGATTTCCGGCCTATTCGACTTTAAACGGTGAATCAAACCCGATATCCGAACGGATTTAGTTGCGGACTCGATAGTTTGTAATGAATAGACTGGAGTGGCCCACTACGATTCAGTTAACTCCATCCGCCAAGGTATATTAATCAAATCTAAGGGTAAGAGGATGTAAAAGGCTTTTCAAAATTATTTAATTTTACCTTTGAATTGATAGCTTTTAAATATTTACTTGGAAATGTAGTCCATTTTATGCTGTTGGTTTATTGGCTTCCTTTAAAATAAGTAACTAGTTCTAATCAATTCTAGGAGCCGCGAATCTGGCAGTCATGAAGATGATTTGTTTTGTGACAGTATTAGGGTTCCGAACCAAAATGGTAAATAGGAAACCTTATGGTGCCACTTCGTCCGTCTGTCTGTCTGTCTGTCTGTCCGTCTATCCGTCTGTCACAGCGCTATATTTCAGCAACCACTGATGCTATTTATTTGAAATTTGGAATAGTCATAAATATTGCTGGCCCACACACATTGTAATTGAAATTTTTAAGAAATCTTTTTATTTTCTTTACAAAAGGGGCCGGAATGAGAGATCGAAATTTCAAAGTAGGGCTACAAGTTTAAATGGGGTATCATATAAAAAAACTTCATTTGTATAATCCAAATCAAGTTCTTATAATATTTTATGTAGTTTTTGACTTATAATGAAAAATGACAAGAAAATACCACCCCCCCTTATATCCGAAGTTCACAATGGCAAAAATCTGAGATAATTACAGTGGATAGACAATGGTGAAAATATTACAGGAAAAATAGCACGATGTTCCTAACTAGCACAGTTTTTCGAAATCATCAAAATTCCTTTACAAACAATTTAGCTATGCGTGTTTTTTTTCTACAATTAGGGCCCAAACCAAGAAATTGTTCATTTAGGAAGGTTGGAACTCTCGGTGCGCGAGTCAGACTCAGACCCAGCCCCGAACTTATGTTACTTAAGGAGTCCATTTTTACACGGAGAAGCGTGTAATAATTGCGGGTTTATGACACACGTGAAAATAGTATACGATACTCGTGACCTAAGTCCATTTTTGCATACTAGACTACTTAGGTCACATTAGATAATGTTATATACATTTCACGATTACGTTTATAGAGTGAATCTTCGTAATTATTTTCAATTGTTCTATGCATCAGTTATTTTATCTGAAGTTCAAGCATATTCTATGGTTAAGGTCGCCTCCCTAGCGGATACATCCCAAATAAAGAACATCCAACTCGAAATACAATCAACAAAGTATCCACCTTTTGAAGTCAATTGTTAGTCTAGACTACTCTAGATAATGTCGAAAGCAAACAAATAAAAACTAAACAATACCACAATCAATAAAAGAATTTGGTCCAATAAACTAAAATCAAAGTCACAGATATATCAATATTTTACGACAGAGCATAAACTTACGGGTATTTATGTTAGAATAGGCAATCTCAAATCTCTAGTTCAAATAATAACGGGTCCCGATGCATGTTGGGGGCAGATAACAGGCAGTACCATCCCCTTGACCAATAAAACTGGCCAATCGGATGCATAAAACTTTATAGATATACGGAACTTAATCGGTATTATCATTTTTGGATAAATATTTTTACTTGAAGCTTTGAAATTTTAGAATGGAAATAAAGTTTTGAAGCTAGAATAAAATGTTTTGTTGGTTTTGTTACTAATATTGTATTATGAATCCGTATGTTTGTATGTTTTTCTTACACAATCACGAGTGACAAATAAAAATATTTAATTTATTTCGAAGTAAAATATTACAAATACACACAAGAGAAAGGGAATTAAATTATTAAAAGAAACAAAAACGTCGGTTTTTTTTGTTTCTTTTAATAGTATGCGTATTTTTTTTTTATACCCATATTGTTATAATAACGAAATTTTTGTTTTTGATTACCCCCCCCCCCCTCTTTTTATTGGTAGACGCCATATAAATATAATATACCCTATGACACCGTGTGCGAGTCCAACTCGCACACGGAGGGTTCCGTGTAACAGACTCTCAACAACTCAACTTTGCTATGAAAAAAAAAACGCCAAAAATATTGAATGAAAGGTAAATTGCGGATTATTATTTATGACGTATTAAAAAAAACTACTTACTAGATCTGGTTCAAACCAATTTTCGCTGGAAGTTAGCATGGTAATGTACATCATATATTTTTTTTAGTTTAATCTTCTCTTATTTTAGATGTTACAGGGACACACATTTTACCACTTTGGAAGTGTCTCTCGCGCAAACTATTCAGTTTAGAAAAAAATGATATTAAAAAACTCAATACCATTTCTGAAGACATATCCATAGATATCAGACAAGTACGGGTTTGAAGAAAAAAAAAATTGAATGCGGTTCACAAAATACATCTACTTACCAAGTTTCAACAGTATAGTTCTTATAGGTTCGGAAAAAAGTGGCTGTGACATACGGACGGACAGACAAACAGACAGACATGACGAATCTATACGGGTTCCGTTTTTTGCCATTTGGCTACGGAACCTTAAAAACCATATTTTCACAACAATATTTTCCAATTGGACGCACAAATTCCACCATAAAACGGGTATCCAAACGATATTCATCATATCCCGCCATTCAGAAGTCAGTATAAGTTAATACGGAGGGTATAAGAATGGTATCCCTTCATCCCGGCAATACCCATGGCTCAGTGGAAAGCTTTCATTACCACGGACGTTCATCGATTGACTTTTATGTGGCCGAATTCCTTGATTATCCGAAATGCTTTGTTGTATAAGGTAGATAGATGGTCTGCTATTTGATTCTGTTACTATGAATTAAGGTTATATTTGTCTGGAGATTTATAGGGTTTTTGTTGGATTTGTTTTGTGAAAGAATCTAGGTTATATTTTAAATAAAGAAATCAAAGTGAAAATAATACATTAATAAATTGATTTTGAGCTAATAAAATGTTTATTGTATGAGAAATAAATGGAATAGTCGGTAATACTAACAAAAATAGTAGGTAGGTATATTTTAAAGCATACATCAATAAATTACATTAGTTTAATAGTAAATTAAGATAGGAAACTAAACATTGTTGGGATAAAATTAAAATTCTATTTCATTACGCCATTGTTTTGCCATTGCCATATTTTCGCCATTGTTTTTTAAGGCGATGATAGCTCAGTGGTAGTGACGTCGGATACCGAGATGAAGGTCCCGGGTTCGAATCCTACAATGAGCTTGAGCTTTCGGTGAAGGAAAACATCGTGAGGAAACCACAGCACGGTGGTAGGGTACTTTGTAGTACCCGCCTGGCTGGCTACCACCCTCAAGTTGAAAATCTGTCGCCAAGCACCTTTCGGTGTGTTCCGATAGCTGCACTTGAGAGCCAGTTCCTTCTAGGCTTTGTGTGCTTACCACCTTCGGCCGCATCATCACTTACCATGGTGAGATTGCGGCCAAACACAGACCTATAAAAAGTAAAAAAAAAAAAAAAAAAAAAAAAAAAAAAAAACAATAAAAATCAACAATAATTTCCCTGTAAATTTAAAAATAAAAAAGCACATACCGATGTTATTTATAGCGCATAGTTGGCAAAATAATTCCAAATTCAAATATCTAATCGCACCTACATTTCGAATGCGACTGGCCGAAATTAATATCAGTTGGAAAATTTACGCGTCATTAGCTTCAAGCGGTAAAGTTGTTGTTCGTATGAAAACCCGTCGAATCGGCAGTTGCATGCAATCGAGTGTGAATTAACCGAGCTAAATACAATGTTCAACTATCCTACTTTCGGATGGGCATGTAATTTTTTCTTTTCAGCCAGTTATCGTTTACTTTTTTTTATTGGAAATCTATTATCAACATTATTTTTGGTTGCACTATTGTTTTAAAACTACAAGACTGGAAGGTTTTTGTAGTTATGTTGAAAGTTTTTTTTTTTTTTACTGTGTATAGGTCTATGTTTGACCGCAATCTCACCATGGTAAGTGATGATGCGGCCGAAGGTGGTAAGCACACAAAGCCTAGAAGAAACTGGCTCTCAAGTGCAGCTATCGGAACACACTGAAAGGTGCTTGGCGACAGATTTCAACTTGGGTAGCCAGCCAGATAGGTACTACAAAGTACCCTACCACCGTACTATGGTTTCCTCACGATGTTTTCCTTCACCGATGTTTCTACAAGGATTAGTTAAAAAGATTATCTAAAAATCTGAACAGACAGTAATAAAGGCTACTTTCATAACAAAATCGTAGGTGAAACCGCAGGAAACAGCTAGCTAATGTTAGTGAGATTAACAAACAATTCTCTATTTCAATTGCATTATACCATATGTGAAACTGGAACGCAAAAACAACACGTAAAAATGCTTAGAGACAATGAAATTAAGGAGGAACTAATTACAGTCTAATTAAATGATCTCGAAATACCCAACAAAAAGTTTAGCGGTCTTGCTTTTTCAAGGCGCCTTCTTAACGACCACGGCACTGTAAAACGTAAAACATTGAATCGTGGTATAAGGACATGTTTTTAATATCTTTTTACTTTATTAAAAAAAAGAAAATATTAATGAAAATATACCAATAAGGTAGCAAACAAGCATACGGTCCGCCTGATGGTATGCGGTTACCGTAGCCTATGGACGCTTGCAATGCCAGGGGAATCACTCGAGCGTTGCCGAACCTGCAGAAATCTCTTCATACCTTTTTGAAGAATCCCCTATCCTCCCACGGTGTCGAGTTCATTCCACAATCCGAGCGTCTGCAGAAAGAAGCTCCTTTGAGATCGCACAGTTTGAAACCATTTTGGTTCCAATGTGCGAGGCCCAGTCGATGGCGAGAATTGCGATGGTAGAAAATAGCCGTATTGTAAAATAGAGTACCGAAAATTATGGCCAAGGATGGGAGCTGGTGGATCTAGGCTAAAAATATTCTCATAATAATAATAAGTATTATCATCATCAGATTTGACTCTCCCATAGATTTTCATTACAAATAGTTTAATAATAATAACAACAAATTAATTTGTCTCTTTATTACTTACGGTCAGACACAAGTCAATTGATAGCAAAAATGGATTTATTACATCCAGATACAAGATCAAACGTTTATATGTATGTATTAGGAAATAAAATTATTAGAACCAAGATTAGAGGGTGATTTTATTAACCTCGAAGAAAGCTTTATCGTTGAAATTTTCCACACATTATCCACGATAATTTTATCTCTCTCACACACATAAGGAAAGAGCGCGAAAAAAACACAGCCCATATTGTATCATCATTACAGTCATTACCGGCCAGCCGTCTAGGCTTTTATGAAGTTTTACCATACTCCTTCAGGGGTATATCGAGCTATAACCGTTAAAAGAAACTACCCACCACTAAGCGGGTAATACGGGACTATTTCAGGTTATGGCCAAGTTACTTTGCTTAACGCGCTTTTTAAATGGGAAACTTTTATATTTTTTCCCTTGTATATTTTTAAGTCGGGTGTCTTATTAACCTTGATTTGCGGGGGAAATAGATAGAAGTTATTTTGTGTATACTATGTAAAAAAATAGCTAGTATAGTTATAGTCAGATAGTCCAAAAAATATTTTGAAAATGTAACCTTGCCGAGTTTCTTGCCTGTTCTTCTCAGTTGAAGGCCGACTTACGAACTGGTAACTTCAGTAAATGTGACCTTCATAAGTGCCCTATTAGGGCATAAATTGAATAAATGGCTTTGTTTATTACAAGCCTTTATTTAGTTTCACCAGTCACGGTGTCTGTAATCAAATATTGCAAGTTCAATTTGACCCACTTCCATGTTTCCCTTTGGGCTGGAATTTTACGTGCATATGTGAATTGGATGACTATTACTATGAATTGCAGCTGATCTGATGTTGAAGCCGGAAGATGGCCATGGGAACTCTGTAATAAAACGACGCGACTCTTTCGAGTTTGGGCTCATTTGTTTCGTCTTGACAAGGACTCTGGTTCTACAGTCTGATAATTAATTAAGGTAGAGTTGACTATTATACAAAAAAAGTTAGAATTAAAAAATCTTACTCATAGCATTACTGACTAAATGGTCACATAAATAATGTCTCATTGTTTGACAGTGGCAGTAAGGTAATATGTGATAATATAAACAGTGTTTTGCTAAACAGCATTTTACAAGTAATTGTGTTATTTATTTGGGTAAGATATTTGTCTTCTAGATGTCATCTTTTTGAAACCAAATATTTACAATAATTGAGTTTGTCATTCTTAATAACTATCTCTATTGATGAACTCTTCAACACGAAAAAGAAACGACGAAAAATTAAACAATAGTCAATAGAAATGAATGAAAAAAATACTTTGTTTACAAATATTTAAGTTTCTCGTACTAGACTTTGTGAAGACATCTAAAATCATCAAATAAAAAGTATATAATAATGAATAAAAGATCATAATGCATCAGTGCATGTAACGCATTTGTAAAATATTATTCGTTCATCAATACGTTAACATTATACCGATTTTTCGACTGAATAATACATTACATGATCTAAAAAATAAAAGCGAATGATCAGTGAAACAAATACGTAAATTAAACATGCGTTTTTATACAGAGATCAAATATTTTAAATAAATATCAGAATATTGTCGAATGCAATTCATGAATCATAAATGCATTTCATTCAAATATAACATTTGCTGGTAGCTTTCATGTTCCTTAATAGATATATATATCTGTGTTCAATATTAAAAAAAAACTAAAATATTGCAAAGGAACTTTTTTCTTTTATTATTTATGTATAAGCTTGTTGTGTTAAAATTTCAGTAATAGTAAAACTTTTTGGTGGGAACATGCAAAACTAGGCTGTATGGGCGAGAACCCTTTGCCTTCTATAGAAAAGGGAAAATGACAGAAAGAAAATTATGATGTAACTAAAGGAATATAAAGCACACAAAGCCATGGGCTGTTACGTTGCCGGAACACCAGTAGGTTATTTGGCGACTTAAACCACAGGCAAATCTTTCAAAAACAGCGAAATGTTATAAAACACAGTATATAACCTTTATATTATTCAAAAAATACATCTTAAAGTCCGGTTCAGTAACAAAAATTAAGCTACAAACAATTTTGCAACAACCTTAATGCTGTAACCGGAAAACAAGTGGGAACCGGCCATCCATCCGGCTCTACGGAGGAAACTGCATGGCTGAGCTCAGCGGGCCTATTGTTTAAACACTTAGTGTGCGTGAAACTAGGCATTCAGGCCATTCTTTCAGTTTGTAATCAGCCTGTATAGAGCCTGTAGGTGTGTAGGTGGAGAACCGATCGTAGGCTTACTGAGGCTAATTAACGGTTTGATGGGTTGAAGATTTATTCTTATAATGCTTTTTATTTTCCTTCGTTATGGGATCAATTTTAAAACTAGCTTTTGAATAAACCTCATCAAACACGTTTTAAGCTTAAATGCTAACAAAGCCATGAACAGACACACCTCACGTACACAACTGCATGAAATGAGAATATAATTAAACACTTCACTCTGCAGACTCACAAGCATTATGTAAAGAGACCTCATCGTTATGCGACACGACGGATCTTAAAACAACACAGTTTTCTGCCGTGTTTTAACTAACATTATGATACATAGAAATCTAAGTGCCTATACAACTGTTTTTATGAGCCGTACCTTCGCAAGTATAAAAATTTCTCGTATAGTTAACGAGAGGCAAAGTGACGTATTGATACAAGCCCATCTTTAGAAGTAGACTAAAATAGGATGATGACAGTGATGAGTTTTACTTAGCGCACACATTTTAAACTAACACTACTGGAGATAGACAAGGCCGCCTCTTTTTAGGTTATAGGTAGTCTAATAATCTAGTTAGTGTTGTTAGGAATGCTGATGCATCACGCTGGACTGCTGGATCACAAATAAATAATGGAATGCAATATGTCAGCCCATATTTGCCGTTCACAAACTACATGCATGAACTTATGTAACGTTACTGTTAAAAAAATCTTGATGAAATAATTATGATGCAAAAATACGCTCATCGTCCCGAGGAGGTCGTACCGTCAATTTTTCAATTTGCGAGAATGCCACTTCTACACTTATTAATTTAGATTTCTATGATTATGATAAAAGAGACGGTACAAAAGAGACAAAAACTACCGCAGCACAGGAACACTTGCATGTAATAAACGACCCAAAAACATACAATATGATAGTTTAAAAAATGGCTCCTAACTTCATAAACACACAGGTGCGCCGGGTTTTCGTTTGGATTTATAATATCTATGCTGATTTTATCAACGGCACGGACACCTGCATACTGCATGTTAATTGGGATATACTTGTATTTCTTTTGTAAGTTCTACATAGCCAGAGCTGAATAATACCTTTAAGTGACGATAGCGTAGTGGCGTTAAATGCAATGGCGAAGGTCTTTGGTTTGAGAAATTTTAGTAAAGAACAACATTGTGAGGAAACCTGCATGAACTCAAGTAGCATCGGTACAATCTTAATTCAGCAATACCTATAGATTCTATAGGATATATTTTGGAGAGTGTGCTACAGTACTGTTTCTAATTCCTCCATCCCTATTTCTCCATCGTCACTCACAAGACGCCGGGAGAATTTCCACCAATACGTTGTCGACATCCCGCGTACCCGGACACAACGCTTCGCTTCATCGTTTCTTATACGAGCAGCAAAGGAGTGGAACTATCTTCTGGGGCTGTGTTTCCCGACACCTATAACCTATTTGTATTCAAGGCCAGAGTGAATAGGCTTTTTCTGGGTAAGCGTGCTACATCCTCGGCCTCGTCATAACGCCTCATGGGGTTAGTCAAAGGTCAAACGCAAGCCCATTTTACATTAAAAAATCTAAGTTATTAGTAAATAAAATGATTATTATCCCGTTCTCAGGAGAAAAATTACCTTATTTCATTCTCCATACTAAAGACACGCGCAGACATTTAAAGTGCTCGTGGTGTAGCATGTTTAGCCGCTCTTAATCGATCGCAAATTTAGCTATCACCGTTGTGGCCGGTACCTGGATAAGTTACCACCCAGTATTTCATATCGAGCGTTTCCGTACTTTAGAAGGCAAAAAAAGCCGTTGGTCCCGGCTATCACTTAATTGTGACAGTCGTTAAGCTCGTTGGAGGCATTCTATGCGGTTTGAAAACTCCAACAGTAGGTTGATCATTAGCCTACCTCCACCGATCCGTAGAAGACACGCGTGGCGGAGTATCTGCCTATTCCCTTTCACCCTAATTAGTAAAAGGTGGCCTGTGCTCAGCAATGCGACATTATAGGCTGATGATGATGATGACTATAGAATATCTGCGTGCCAATTTTCATCGCGATCGGCTCAGCGATTTAGACGTGAAAAGGTAACAGACAGAAAGAGTTAGTTTCGCATGTATAATAAAGTATGGATTATAAATAAATCCTACTGGGACATTCCTCACACACGGTCATCTGATCCCAAACTAAGCAGAGCTTGTACTATGGAAACCAGATAACTGATATCCCACCAAAAACATTTCTATGTAAAATGTTGCCGCCAAGACATCAAAAAGTTATCAGATCTCATGTAGAGCCAAGCTTATAACTCTACATGCACTTACTCTACAAGCCCTAACTTCACAAACTCTACAAAATATGTGGCTTGGCCGTTCCACTACTACAAGAACTATTGAATAACAAACTGGGGGCACGGAAGTGCCCCCCGCCAAGACAGCCAAGCGAAGCGAAAGGGCACTACCTACCTTTTCTCGAAGCACTTCGTCGTTTTTTTGAACCCTCATATCTTGGGTTTAGATTATACCAGTACCAGTGAACCTTAACCAACTGCGCCAACTGGCCGTTATACAGTAACATACCATAAGTAAGCCAAAATTAATTTCATGGTAAAATAAAGTAATTTTTATGATAAGTCATCACAAAAGTCCAGTATACCGTCGCTAAAGTGAAGTTATATTTTAAACTGGACACACATAAAGGAAGAGCGCTCACTTGCTCGCCCAGTGGAAACCGTAATAGTGCGGCCATTAAATATACGCTTTGTTGCATTTGCGATGTAGGCTGCATGTAATTTTGCTTTTAAATTGCTAGATTTTTTATGGAGCTGGCATTTTTTCTGGATGAACTACTTACTACTGCTAGGTAGCTTCATAAGAATAAATAAAACTGCTTTCTAGCAAATTATAGGTAAATGTAGTAGGTATGTGTTATTTACTTATATAAATGCAGTACTTGTCTGAATTTCAATCAATAATATTAGATAGTAGCTATTCACCGCGGTTTCACCCACGCTCGCGGGATAAAAAGTAGCCTAAGACTAATAATATTTTTTCAAATCCGACTGGTAGTTCCAGAGATTAGCCTGTTTAAACAAACATAAAAGCAAACAAAAAACTCTTGCATTTTATTATTATTAGTATTGATTTACCAATGAAAATGCAAATTTTACTGGAAAATTTAATCGGATTAAATTGTTCTATGCCAATGCCAAACTTTTTGGCTAATTGTCAAAAGATTATAATAGATATTTTCCTGTACCTAACTGCATAACTAAGACAAGACCAATTGGTTCGTGATTAAAAATTTCAAACGTACAGACTCAATTGTATTGTTAATATTTATTGGTGTCTTCACCAACTTGTTTAATGGCCCCAACCTCACCTGAAATGACGTCGGCCGCCACAAAGTTTACTAACAAGACAATAGCGGGCATAACCCGACCGGCCTAACAGGAAGTGTTTGTTAGTATTTCACGCGAGAGAAACCCGGGAACCCCGCACCGGAACCACCAAGCGAATTATTGTCGCGCAACCATTCCAACTTTACTGTTTCAGATTTTGTTTTATGCCTGTGACACTTTATGCTATTTAAAAAGTTACTTGGCATCGGCCAAAAGACTTTTGTTCAAATAAATAAAAATTAAAAAAGTTTTATAGGTTGTCACGGCTCTTTGGTGCCTCGAGCCAAAACGTCAAAGTTTATAATAACGCGCGAAAAATTGTTTCTATGAAGTCAACCTTTTGAAATGTACATGTACTAGTATTTTTAGGGTTCCGTAGCCAAATGGCAAAAAACGGAACCCTTATAGATTCGTCATGTTTGTCTGTCTGTCTGTCCGTATGTCACAGCCACTTTTTTCCGAATCTATAAGAACTATACTGTTAAAACTTGGTAAGTAGATGTATTCTGTGAACTGCATTAAGATTAAGATAAATTTTAGGGGGCCCCATACTTAGAACTGAAACTCAAAATTTTTTCTTTCATCAAACCCATACGTGTGTTATATCTGTGGATAGGTCAGAGACACTTCCAAAGTGGTAAAATGTGTGTCCCCCCCCCCTGTAACTTCTAAAATAAGAGCATGATAAAACTAAAAAAATATATGATGTACATTACTATGCAAACTTCCACCGAAAATTGGTTTGAACGAGATCTAGTAAGTAGTTTTTTTTTAATACGTTTTTTTTTTTTTTTTTCTTTATTTAAGGGTTTAATCGTATATACGATTATGTCACCCTATGAAATAAACACAATCAATAAGTACATATAATTATAGTCACACAGTTTAAGTAGTATTGGGATCTGATCTAGAGCTTCGATTAATATCCATAATTTTGTAAAGTATTCTGGCTTTATCCGAAAACGGTAATCATAAATCGTAAACCGCAATTTACCTTTCATTCAATATTTTTGGGTTTTTCTTTTTCATAGCAGAGTTACTTAACATTTTATAACATTAATTCATGTTATAAAACGTTGATTAAGTCATGTTTTTGCCAAAAACAAATAGGTTTACTCTTAAAATATTTATATGCGTTAGTGCCAATAAAATAGGATAGCTAAGCCACATCACATCTAAAAGGGAAAACCCTTCGAGGGCCCTAGGCAATGTGTTGAATGTAAACAGTAACCTTTTACTTGAATTTACATCTCAAAGAATAAACGATTGCTTTTACACCAGAATATATATATCTAGGGACTATTATTCCTTATCAAACTAAGGTTTTGTTTTACTGTGTTTGGGCTTATGTTTGAGCAAATCACCATCGTAAATTAGGGCTGATGTCTCGTAAAAATCATTATTTCCGGGTTCTTTGAGATCCAGCTTTCCAAATATCATAGCTAGAATTCGTTTTGGTACTCGTATTATTATTTTTTCGCTCTCGCTCCGCCATTGGCTCATTAACGCTCAAGGTCATAGGAGTGATCCTAAGCCTTAATCAAAAAGTATTGAAGCCTTTTTTACTTATTTATAAGATAAAGAGACTTTATCAAATATGTACAAAATACAATCTATATGTATTTATAGAAAAATTCCTCAAGTATGCCGCTGCTTTCGATTAACGGCAGGGTTCCCAGAAGGCTGGCAGCGTTTCCTCTTTGGATAGCCAAGCTAATGCGTTGGCGGAAAAAGCTCCCCGCCCGCTGGTCACCGGAGGCCTCGATCAATTTTGATGACAGAGTGCGAGTAAAACGGCGAGCTTCGGACCCCCACGAGATAAGATTAAGATTATTTTTCAAATGTAATTTTCGTGTAGATTTATTTCCTCTCAATATATTTAACGAATATTTTTTTCTAAATTTTTCAAATCCTTCATAATAGAATAATTAATACTGACAGTAACAGACCTGTACTAAATTATGCCCATTAACAATTAATTAACTTCCAAATCCCTAGAGTACTAATTGAAATCAAATTATATCACATGATAATATAGCAAACAAAGGCATTACAAATTAGATCGCGTATATATAGGGTTAATACTGAAAATCCATTGAATATGTACCGTGTAATCTGGCGTGGGCGGTTCGCATCCGTCAACGTGCCGTCTCCTCGAGCCACGTCACAAATGGCATCCACGTCATTTGTCACGCGTCTATTGATTTCCAGTTACCACAGTATATATCACGCGTGTGTGGAGAATTAAACTTTTCTCTTGTACTTGATTACTTTATACTTTGGTTCCTTATATAAATTGTATATGTTGGAACTGAAAGATTCTCATTGACATTAAATTCTCTTGAGGATTATAATAATAATGTACTAATAATTTGGTAATGACTCAATAAAAAAAAATCTAAATCATTAATTCAAATAGACCTTCGCAGGCAGTTATGAAAAATCAGACTCTAATACCGGTTCGGAAGGTTGCATTTGCTGAGAAGAGCCGGCAATAAACTCAGCAATTACTCTTTTCAATACAAGCTTAGACTTTTGCTCATTACATAATATTTACATTCTAATCGCACTGAAAACAATTGCGTACAACAACTATAAAGTAGACTGAATCAACATTTAATAAGTAAAAACCAGCCCCCACAAGCAGAACCTGTTCACAAGTATGACGCGTGTGGCAGGCATCGCTCTCCTCGCCATATTGGAGGGAAGTGGGCGACCCGCCACACGACGCCGCCGTAAGCAAAGGCCTTAAAGTGAGCATGTCCATACTAAAGTCATGTAAGTAAATTATATTTTGATTTTATTCAGAAATATTAAGTAAGACTAAGTGGTAGATATGAGAAAGGCATTTATCTATTTATATCTAAATTATTTTTGACGTTGTTGAATGGAGTTTCGAATCCTACAATGAGCTTGAGCTTTAGGCGAAGGGAAATATCGTGCGGAAACTATAGCTCGATAGTACGATAATTAGTATAGTTAGTTTATTAGTTTCGCTTAGCTTTAAGTTGATAAGCTGTCACCAATCATCGACGGGTCTCTTCCGATAGTTTTACTCAAGAATCAGTTCCCTTCTTAACTTTGGCCACATCATCACATATCATGGTAAGAATATGATCAAAAACATGCCTTATACAAAGTAAAATAAATATTTCCACGTAGAAAATTTTACACGAGTAGACAGCGAACACACTATGACCGAGCTCGGGCATTCGTCAGCGGGCCGTCAACGTGCCAGTCGTCACGTCCTACGGTCGCATTCAGTTCCATCGATTTCGCATTAGCCACCTTTTGCATTATCAGCGTGTCTGTTCTCACGAGGGTTTGTTTTTCTAGTGGCTATAGATGGAGCGATGGAAGCGCTGTCAGCTGTTGGATTGTAGATTGCCAAGTCATCTGGTTTGAAACTTGTTAAATGTAATGTTGTAACTTCATTGTTCTTATTCAGGGTTATATGTAGTATTTTCGGTGATAAGATTTGAAATTTCAGATTTGGAACACTGCATTTATTAAAACCATTTTGTTTAAGACTGCGTATAAAGCAAAATAACAATCTTAGAATTGAAATTTACCCAAGTAAATAGTATTTAAATGAAAAAATATTGTTATATGGGTATTTTCATTATATACGCGAGGGTTCTACCTGAACAAAAACATAATGGAATGAAAATTCCTCGATAGAAAAAAATCACAAAGATACCTCTAATGATAATGAATTTTCGTTTTTATTCGTTCATGGTGTAATTAAGACAAACATTCGATAAATAATATCACTAACATATCATCTAGGGCTGCTACTAACGATTTTTTAAAATATTCTATACTTTACGAGTTATTTAGATAAGAAGCGCTAAGTTCATTTTTGTTCCGCGAAACACGCTATCTCCGTTTCATGCCACGCGAAGATTAGACATAAGTTTGTTTCATCTGACATTGCCATATTTTTCTGGCTTTGTACGCACTCTTAAGTAGTTCAAGTTAGCTTTGGCACATCTTCTTCAGTACTTAGCAGGAAGGGAAACAAATGTAGAACATAAAGCTATGTCAATTTTATAATTTGGTCTAATAAATCCGAGTAGCTCATCGTTAAGCTAATAGTTTCCTTAACTAGACCATTTCCACTCATTTCCCCACGGACAATGACATCATGCAGTCGGGCAACTAATGACTATGAAATTATGATCCACAAACTGACAACGTAATAAATGTTTATAACAACCTTTAAAGTTTACATCAGATTGTCTGCACAATCTCCCCTTACAATAGCAATCTATATTCAAGGCAGTTCAAGCATCCCATTAGCATACATAAACATGGTCGTACGTTTGTCTGCGTAAGTTATGTTATATATAAGTGACAGGGTGCAACCAATTACCTCTCTAGCCATGCAACTGATTGAAATTATACACGACTAGATTGATTATCTGATAGTGTCCGATCAGGTTAATCATTATTGATAAGTCGCTTGTAATAGGATAATTAATTGGGATATGCTTATTGGTTTTTTAATTTATTAGGTTTTGTACTGGATGGAATATGGACTGATTTAGTATTGATTTTCAACTATTGTAGTCTATCTTGGTATCGTATACTGTGATGTTTAAATGTGTAAATGTTCAAGTAAACAATAGCCTCCATGCTGTAATTTTACTCATTTACTTTTCCTGGGGCTCTACCCTACATAGTATTCCAGGATATGTTCTATCTATGTGCCAAAGTTCATCCAGATTCCGAGTTCATAAGCTCAGCTATGATGGCGTAACAAACATCAGCGAAGCGTTTATTCGCTCAAAGAGCAGCTCGACTGGGGAAGTACCTTACAGAATACCGCAGCCAAATAACTTTATGTTGTGTAAAGTTGTGTTCCTGCGTGTGAGTAAGGTCGCCAGGGCTCATAGGGGAGGGGGAAAGGTGGGTAACGCGTGAGCGATGCTTCGTGTGTTGCAAGCGTATATATGGCTACGGTAACTGCTTACCATCAGGCGGGCTGTATGTTTGTTTGTCGACTTAGCCGTATAAAAAAAAAAACTTTACTGTTTGGTATTAATGGTAAATTATTACACGTAGATAACAAAATATGTATTATCTTATCATTTAGTACTGTTGATACAAAGTATAGAGTCGATTTTAGACTGACGGTCGCTCGCACTCAGTTATGCGATTTTCACTATTCACGGGGCATGATTATTATTATTATTGTTTTCGTCTCTACATTGCCTATGTAGGGACTCCTTGCTCTGTGTTATACAATACTTATATAGCCTGTGATAGGTATAACCCAGAGATCAGCAACCTTTTAAGACGGAAGAGCCATAATTTTTTCCAGTTTTTAATGAGCCATTTTTTTGTCTTTGTTTAACTGTTTTTTATTATTTTATTCATGCAAGAAAACGCTTGCTCGCACGAATATGTTAACTCGAAGATCGTCAGCACTCCAAATGGATCGATTGCATGATTTTAAAGGGTTTTGATAAAAACATTTTTTTTAATTAATTAAATGGGGTTGCGTTTGGCCACTGACCTGCCCATAAGGGACGAAGACGAAGCCTAAGGTGGAACACGCTTACCCAAAAGGAACCTATTCACTCTGGCCTTGAAAGTCCCAAGGTTATATGAGCCAGGAAACACAGACGCCGGAAGCAAGTTCCACTCCTTTGCTGTCCGCATTATAAATGAGGATGCAAAGCATGGTGTCCGTATATTCGGTATGTCAACAACGTACGGGTGAAAATTTTCCCGGCGTCTTGTGGTCCGGTGTAAAAATGGGGATGGTGGAATAAGGTTGAACAATTCAGCATATGGATCTGAAGAGCCGCAACTTTACATCGAAAGAGCCGCAGGTTGCCGACCTTAAGCTTAACATCTAGATCAATTCCACTTCAAAAACCTCGTTCTCAAAACTCATTCTTTACGTTACGTGTACAAACATGACATGAACAAGCATTTGTCACGAGGGGCAAAGTATTTTATGTCCCTCAAGTAGGTAACTTCGATAGCAAGTGCGCCTACTGGCAACTCTCAGATGTATTCATATGCGCATTTGAGTCGTTTGTCATGTCGCAATAGGCGGTCGCCGTCAACGTTGCTGCATCGTCTCGTGATGGCACAGACATGTGCTGATGGTTTATATTGCACCGAATTGTAAGATTTATTGGGAGAGGTTAGGATCAGTTTTGATTTGGATTTGAAATTGATGCAAGCTTTGAGGTGACTTCTTTTCAAAACCTTTGTGGGATTTGACATGCTCAAGAACATTTTATTAAGGGGCCATCTCTAAAGGATCTCATCTCACTTCTCACTAATTTCATCTCACTATCTCACTTCTCACCTCATCTCAATATCTCACTATTATTATAAATACGAAAGTTTGGATGTTTGTGAGTTTGTGAGTTTGGATGTTTGTACTTCAATCATGCTTCAATGGCTCTATGGATTTGGATGAAATTTGGCACTTATATAGAATATATTCTGCATTAACACATAGCATGTTTTTTTATCCCGGTAATATATGGATCCCTCAGGAACACAGGTGAAACCAAGGGGCGGAAACTAGTATAAAGTAAAAATTATTGGTTACATAGTAAAAGTTGTTTAGCATGACGAACCTAAGATTGATTTAAAAAATAACCCATTTGAATGAAGCCATAACTACAGCAGTTGTGGTTTTTATAGATCTTATGAAATTATTAATTTAATTAAAAAAACATGTGACGTTCTACCTATATAAAGTGATAAAAATAAAAACACTTAAAAATACATCCGTAGGCGAGTTTAACTCTAAAAGAGGACCGAAAACGTCCAATTGAGCAAGCACTTTGTTTATAGTTAGTGCTTTGAAACAATCTGCAATTATTATACAACTCTACCTACTATATTCCACACAGTATATTACACTCCCATACCGCCCTCTAGAACAATGTGCTCTATTTCATGAATTCATGTTCGCAACGGTGTGACACCCGGCCCAGCCCACTGATATGCGACGCAGAGCGTTCAGTCTACGTTGCCTGCTAAGATTTATTGCTGTCTACCCTGTGGCCGGCACGCGGCACACACGTCTCAGTCTCTGATGTATACGAGACGCCTGGATTTATGCGACGTTTATTGGCCGAATTAAAACTATATGGTGTCGCCGAGCGCGGTATAAATTCATGTCGGTGTAATTTTGTTGGCTGGAAAATATGGTGACTTTAAAGGAATATAAATTTGTTGGGTTGTGGAGATAGTTTGGTTTATTGGTTGGTGAATTGAAGCAATCAGTGTTCAGAATTAACTCGTAGAGAAAAACCAATCAATTTTTACTTTTTGTGATACAAATGTACTTTTTTCATTTCACATCGTGCGTAAATAATACAGAACAATTAACGTAGCCAATGTAACCGCTGATATCTCTAAAACCGCATGAAGCAATATATGAAATACTGCTGCAAAATTTGCATCAACAGCATTTTTCAAACATCCTGTACAATAGAGTGAGGAATCAATTTTTATTATTGATTCAGGATTTATTTGAAACTAGCATTCCACCAGCGGGTTTACCTGCGCCCTCTTTACCCCCTTAAGAACGGAATTACCAAAAATCTATATAAATATAACATTTTTAATAAACATGACGCGCTGTAAAATGCTCCCCTTAAAACATGTAAACCCGTTTTTGCCCCATTAAGGGGTAAATTTTAGAGTAACCCAAAATCATGTGTTTTTTTTTTCTGCTCAAATTTTCAACTTAGTCAGAGCGCGCGTTAGGTCTCTTCACCTAAATCCTCTATTAGGGGTAGTTTTGCGGCGAAAACGAATCAAGAGAATCTTTATTTTTGACACGCTTTTATTGGCTTAATTATTTAGTTAAATAATCGTGTTTCAAGTTCCAAGGAATAAGATTCCAAAAATCCTTTCGTGGTCTACGTTTTAAAACGAACCAGTGTGAAAAATTTCATGTTTCTAACATCAGCGGTATGGGCTCTGCGTTTATGAATCAGTCAGGATAAGAAAAGGGATGATTCTCAGGTAAAAAAAATATTCTAATCAGTCAGTTAGATTATCAAAAAATATTGGTTACGTATTTTTTGCTTTACCAAATCATAAAAAATTTACAGTACACGATATCTTCGTATCTTTTGTTTAATTGAAAAAAAAAAGATACGTGTCTAATATTGTTTATTAGTCAATTTGTAACATTCAGTTACACGTTAATATGATTATTTTCAAGTTCTGTAACTCCTTACCCATTCATTTATCACGTCAGAAAAGTGCAGGCGAACCTTGAAATCTCTTAGTTATAGGTGTTGCGTTGAAAAATGCGGTGAAGTCTCGTTATAAAAGAAATGCCGGAGACCACATGAACACCTGTGGAGACGAGCAGGTTTTCTCACGATTTTTCCTTGCACGAGTGCAGACAGTTTTATTTCCTACTGCTTTTATATATAGCGGCTTCTACCGGGTATTATACTTCATACCATATATGTACAAAATAGAATAGGAAATGAAAACTGTTATATCCAACAATTTTGCTACTACATCATAGGGAGAGACTAATATTATAACTCTATTTTTATTCATCCGGTACTGCTATAATATAAAACTGCATTTAGGTACTGTTCATCTGAGAATAGATACATACATCCAATCCTTATCTATCTATGCTTAGGTATATGTTTTCTTTTTTATTGTTAATTATTTGGAAATAAAAGCCAAACATAAACAGATTGTCCAAAAAATATTTAACAATGTAACCTTGCTGAGTTTCTTGCCGGATTCTTCTCAGTTGAAGGCCGAGTTCCGAACCGTAACTTCAGTAAATGTAACCTTCATAGGTGCCCTTCTGGGGCCTAAATTGAATAAATGGCTTTGACTATCCTAACTTATTTATATTATTATAAATTCGAATGTGAATTTTTGTTTGGTTGTTAATATATAACCCTAATATTACGTAATGCCATTGCACACAGCGGACAGCATACACATTTACTATGGAATTATTGAAACGTAGCTCTGTTTGTTAAATCCATGCGAGCGGTGCTGTAGCTGACAGCGATGTGAATTATATATCGCGAGTTGAGCACGTCAGCGTTTGTGTCATGTAATGATAGCTGGCTATTAAGATAAAAAAAAGATAAAATTTATTTATTGGAACAAATATGAAATGTACATAATAAAGTGTGCACGAAAATAGCCACATTAGTTGTATAACTGTGTCGCAGCCATTAACGCCCACCTCCAAAATACAAGAGGCGTCAGCGTTCCATAAGAAAAGAAATTATTTTATTAAAAAAATATTATAAATGATTGAATTTGAATTTGATTTAAATTAATAATTAAATTATTATATAAAACAAAAGAAAAAATATATCAAATAGTTGTGATCGTGTAAACGTGAGTGTATATATGTGTGTATGTGTTAGAATATGTGTATCTGTATGTATGTGTGTAGTGTGGGGGTGTGTGATGTTGTGTGTGTGGTGTGGGGTGCGGTGTGTGTGATGTTGTGTGTGTGGTGTGGGTGTGTTGTATGTTGGTGCAGTAAGTAAGGAAGGGAGATTGCAGATTTATTTATTTAATTTTTATTGTCGACTAGCTTTTGATTATTATCTCCATTTCTTCATAGCTGAGGGTATGGAGCCATTCATTTACAATGTTTGTACATTTTCGTGAGGTAAGTGGATAGATACCTAGTTCTTTATTTACTTTATTGTACAAAATAGGACTTAAGAAGTGGTATTGGCGTCGTACCACATCGAGGTTCGCTGATTCTATCTTGCAGACTCTATCAGACCTACGCGTTTCTTTGCTAAAGTTAGGGTCATATGTAAGCTCTTGGTGTTTATGTAGTACTGCCTTCAGGAGAAATGAGTGTCTGACCGTGGGTATTTCAGAAAGTGCATACAAGCTGCTCGTGGGAAATAGAATGGGTTTGTGCATCATGACTTTAAGCACAGCACGCTGAGCTCTTTCAAGACGAAGAAATTGGCACTTCCCTGAGCCACCCCAAGCTGTAATACAGTAAGTTAGTATAGAGTGTGCCAGAGCAAAGTAAACTGTTCTTAATGTGCGTAAATCAGCAGAAGATCTCAAGTTTTTGAAGACAAACATTAATTTTCTCACTCTAGGGACCAGAGATTCAATTTGATCTTTCCATGACAACGTACCATCGATAAAAACGCCAAGATATTTAATGCTGTCGGTACGCTTTATTTGAGTACAATAATTGTTGCATAATTCCGAGCAGCATTTGTGAGCAGTCAATGTAAATGAAGTGGCAGGCTGTGATGAAATCCTGGGTGCGAACGTAATAAACTTAGTTTTTTCCAGGTTGAGAGTAAGAAGATTTACTGAAAGCCACTTCATGACCGTCTGTAGCGCAAATTCTGCGTGTTTTTGAGTTTCTACCCAGTTAGAGCCATGAACAAGAATCGCCGTGTCATCAGCGTAGGTTATGATCTTAGAGTTCGTTAGGGATAACTTACACAGATCATTAATGTAAATTAGAAACAGAGTAGGTCCAAGGACGCTACCCTGTGGAACCCCGTAGGTAAGAAACTCTTCTTTGCTGCTATAACTTCCGATTTTGGCAACTTGAGATCGGTTGCTCAAGTAACTTTTAAACAAGTTAAACAATATCCCTCTAATTCCGATTTGTTTCAGTTTTTTGAGTAGGACAGGGACAGAGACAGTGTCGAATGCCTTTGACAAATCAAGAAAAATCGCTAACGTCTTTTGTCTACTTTTTAGGTTTTTTGACACAATACCAGTTAGTTCCAAAACTGCATCTTCTGTACTTTTCCCGGGTCTAAAGCCATATTGGTTTTCCGCAACGATATTTTTAAAGTTCAAGTAATTTAATAGTCTTTTATTCAGTATTTTTTCTAAAATTTTGGACAAAACCGTTAAAACCGAAATAGGTCTATAGTTATTGACACTGCCTCTGTCCCCACTCTTATATACGGGATGAACAATCGCCCTCTTGAATACTGCCGGGAAGATACCAGATGAAAGGCAGAGGTTGAAGACGTGACAAATAATAGGAACAAGGATATGCCTAGCAGATCTAACCAAAACGGTAGAAATACCATCCCAACCCACGGCACAGTTAAGTTTCAGACTGAGGATAATTCGCTCGATTTCATCATTATCCGTACCAAAAATGGCCATTGTGCTAGGACTATCTATGACATTAGTAGAGGAAGTATCGAGATTACAGGAAAGATCGGGAGGGGAGTCAATTTTAGATGCTAGATTTTTTCCCACGTTCGCAAAGAACTCATTGACATTATTAACTGACAGAAATGGATCCACAGATAAAGACAAAAGCTCACTAGCAGAAATTTTATTATTATGGAGGTTTGTAACTTGTTTAATTAGATTCCAAGTGGCCTTTGGATTTCTACGGTGTTTTTGAAATTCTGTGCGTTCATACTCTCGTTTTATTTTTTTTAACAAGTTATTACAGTAATTTCTGTATCGGGTATAAGTCACTTTTAAAACACTGTTATTCGGGTCTTTTTTTGATTTACGGTAGAGATTATCTCGGTTTCGTATGCAACGTAATATACCAAGCGTAATCCAGGGCTTTAAAATCCTTTTTTTACTTGGGATCTTTGGCTGAGAATGTGTTTTAACAACTGTAGAAATAACATTAACTAATTCGGTAGCTGCTTGTGTTGCATCACTAGTATTTAGGACTGATGAGAAGTCGGTCTTCTCTAGCGCAGTTACGCAGTCATGCACATTAACGCGCGGAGGTGGTGTTAAAGCCGTGAGGGTAGCATATTTAAGCTTACAGAAAATGAGCACTGGAGCATGATCAGTGATAAAGGAATCTAGAACTAGGGTCGTGGCAGGCTTATCAGTTCTGATGATCGCATGATCGATGCAGCTATTATTACGAGTAGAAAAGAGGTGGCCAGGGAGCAGACCATGAGATGCAACTGTATTGAGGTAGATGTCTGAATTTATATCGCTACTATTTGGTGCTATGTTTATATTTATATCACCGACTAAGACGATAGTTTTAAAGGTTTTAAGTGAATCTAAAACTACATCTAAGCTATTAATAAAGTTATCGGGTTTCCGGAATGATGGGGAACGATAAATTGCCATCAATGCAACTTCCGAGGAGAATTTGAAAATCAGGCAATTGGCGTCTTTTAGCAGTGTAGGCTTCTCCATATTGAAACTAATTTCCTGCCTAATATAAACCACAACCCCGTCGTTTTGGTTTAAGTGATCAGACGAGAAGGATTCAAAACCATCTATATTTGGAATAATTGGACATTTGCTCAGCCAGCATTCAGACAAAACAACAACGTCAAAAAGCACTTTTGTTCTATCTAGGAGGATTAACAAATTATTAAAATTAGACATGCTACCTATACTTCTTATGTTCACATGAAAAATTTTTAGGGAGTCAGTAATATTATGTAAGTGCGTATTACATTGTTCCGGGGAGCATAAGAACGACTTTGAGACCGATATTTGTTCTATATCATTAATAATTTCCGAGTTGTCATCCATTATTAAAAGTAAGATTTAACAAGTTGGTTAAAACACAGTTGAAACAATATCTAGATAACAGCCAATATAGAAAGTAATACGGACTACACCTACGATAGAGTAAGACCATTGAACATTGGGTCTGGTTTATCAGAAAATCCCTTCTAATTTGTAAAGAGTATTTGTGTGAGTGTACGAGTGTATGAAAGAATGAGTGTGTGGTAGATTTTGTGTGTTTTTTGAATTGTGTAACATATTTAGTACTATTAAGAGTGTTTACAATTATTTTAAAGGTATACAAAAATATAAAATTACAATTTTCACTTACAAACGCATGCATATTTAAAACAGAGCAGAGTTTGATAATTATAAATTTTGAAATAAAACCATGATCCTTAATATCTAGTCATTTAGATAAATGAATTTTTTTAAGGTCTGATTCCTCCTTTATTTGGTATTGTGTAGCCCCATCCTTTACACGCAAGAAAATCTTTCCATTAGATGTCCAACAGTAGCGGAATTCATTTGTTTTGGCAAAATCTCTAGATAGGTAGAAAAGCTTTTTCATCTTTGGAGAAAGATTTTCAGATATAAAGACAGGTTTGGACGGTCCGGAAATTTTTAATTTATCTGTGGTTAGTCTATTATTTTCTTTATTGCATCTTTTGTACATCCTGACAAATTTTTCTTTGGTTATATTTGTAGTAAAATCAACAATGATAGTCCTGTTATCGTTGTCTTTGGATCCAATGCGAAAAACATCCTTTACCTCGAATGGTTGGATAGGTACATTAACGGCAGCGCCAGTCCTGATGACCATATCTATCAGACATTCTTTAGATTCTGCTTGATTTGAGGGAATATTTCTAATTTCCACACATGTTGATCTCGCACCTCGTTCCAGTTTATCTAATGTGGCTTCCAAAGTTTGAATGTACAATCCATCATTCTTACGTTCCACCTCCAGTTGGTCAATTTGATTTTTTAATGTTTCGTAGCTCTGAGATAAGAAAGCCACAGATGATTGAAACTCAGAATTTTGACATTTGATCTCCTCAATGGATTCATAAATCTTTTCAATTTTTTTATTTTGTTGTTCTTTAAAATCGAGGAACATAGATTTTATTTCAGACATGAAAATAGACAGCTGGTCATTCGAGTCAGTTCTAGATTCTGAACATTTACGTTTATTACGGCCAGAAATATTCTGGAAATCATATTCTGCGCTAATTGATTGGTCCTCATTTGGTATATTTGGCGCTGAGGCGCTGCGCTGCTGCGGCGAGAGTTGTAGTTTGCTATGTGATTTAGCTATTGGGGATCGCTGAGTCGACATTATTCAAAAAACGGCGACAAAGTACCAGGAGAGACGAACTTGCAAAAGGTTTTACCAAGAAATGTTGCGAGGGGTCAACTAATTTGGTCAGTTATCGATAGTTGCGTACAAAAATTCTATCCGTCCACTCCAGCAAGACCCCTGAGGAGCTGAAGTAACAAAATTGATGTTATCTCTTTTCCACCCCTTATCGCGCCGTTCGCACAGGAATCAAGAATGTCTATATTGCAGTAGTGTGAGTAGATTCATGAATGGGACTAGCGTACAGACAAGAAGAGCACTCACTGTAGTTGCACGGTAAAAAATAAAATATTTTTTATCGTGGTAGTTGTGTCTCGCAGAGGGTGCGCGCAGGCTCAGATGATTAGTTGAACTCTTCGGTGTTATGCGCTCCTATTATGTAGATGATATTTTTTTGAATTTATTTCTTTAGTTTCCGAAAAAATCTATACAATTTATGTTAAATAAATACGTCTGATCACCTCAGATATCCGGAGGGATATTGATATTGGGATATTGTCCGATAGTTAAACTGTGCAGGTTTATAAATAGTGATTTAAAAACAGGTGATTTGTAATTCACCGGCATTGAGGGTTGGATTGGAAGCAAATATCAATCCATACTGATATCAACCAAAACTGAAAATACAAAGAACAAAGTCCTTATATTTTGATAAAGCGATTAGCAGATTATTTATATTCTTAAAAATTTGGCTCGCGATTAAAAAAATATCAATGACATCAATATTTTTGGGACGTGCGTCTCTCGCGAGAACCAACGAGTTGTTCATTGATTCCAAATTTAAAACACAAACCCCCTTACTCATAAAACGTTATTTCACTAATAAGCTGATAAAGTGGTCACCTAAATAATGTCAAATTGTTTGATAATGACAGCAAGGTGACGTTATTTATTTGACCATTTATTCAGTAGATTTAGTTAAATAGCGTTTATGAGTAAGGCCGAAAAAGTCTTGTAAACTGGAGTAAAACATATAGAACGAATCGCGTTATTTCATAAGGTAGTTACATGATTAGATATTTGGGATATAATTTGTGTAATTTTCATACAGATCACTTAATTCTATTTTTTTTTATTATACATGTTCTACAAATATGTACAAAATATAATCTATACATAGAAAATTTCTTCTAGTCTGCCGCTGCTACCGAACGGCAATTTTCCCAGGTTGGCAGGGTTTTCTCTCAGATAAAGTGCGAGCAAAACAGCGAGCTTCTGCCCCCAAGGTCTCATGACTTCGACTGCAAAAGGCATAAAGAAAATGGTCCAATCAATGCGTATTTTTTGAATTTTCCGCACTTACCGCAGCTTCCCCTGTAACTACATGTAGGATATATTTTATACTAAGTTACCTTTGGTTTTTGATATACCTAAATCGCATTGGACCAAAATCATAGCGCGCTGGAGATAGTAAACGAGAATAATTTGGCAGTAGGAAAACTTGCTACAAAACCAACAAAAGTTAAATGCACATTTAGAACCACAAAAGGTAAACATGGAACCTCTGACATTGAGACTTACGAGCAATTGTGATTCCTGGCAACCGTTCCCGAGATCAGTTGCAACGTCTGGCAAACACAAAGAAACGTAACGGAGATCTTAATTCGAGTTAATACGGGTAAGAAAGCAACCCTCGTGAGGTGGACACACTGGATGTTGGAACGTGTCCTGACTGGCTACTGAGGGGTAGCCAGGAAATGAGCGAAGTGTTTTAGTTGGATTTTTTTTAAACCTAACTTTTTTATAGTCTTGAAATAAACTAGTATTATTTGATAATTTTGTATCAACATGTTAATTCTCTTGGGGCAGATTATGCAATTATCTAACCGACAACTCACTGACATAGGATGCCTACAGAGGCACATAAGAATTGTCAGACTGCCGCACGGTTTGGAGGTTGCGTTTGCAGAGAAGAGCCGGCAATAGTAAGGACAAAGCCCAGAAAGAAACTCGATCTCAAATACAGCTGTTGAAACATACCGATAGGTCGCATTAACTTGAGCGTGTTAAGGCTTATGTTTTTCTCTTATACCTTATTTAAGTTTGTGTCGTCACTCTAGTAAAGACTGCCAGAATACCAGCATTGTACTGCTTTATGAACAGTGAAAGAAAGAAAGATAAAAAATATTTATTCTGAAATAACACAACATAATTACTTAAAGCAGCCAAAAGATTAAAAAAAATAAACAACAGTGCAGCTTTATGCTGAGGTAGGGACCTTTTGACCCCATACAACAAATTGATGTAATGTATTTTCTTCATGTGTGTATGTACGCAGATCATGTACATAGAATATGTTACTCTCACTATATAAATATGTGTACCTTATCCTTGTGGGTCAATAAATATTTTTTCTTTCTTTCTAAGGTTCTACAAAGTACACGCCACCATGCAAACCGTGTAGATTTTAGTTGTTCAACGTCATTAATTATCAATTTGGTACTTCATTTTCAGCATTTGTTATATCTTACCAGCTAATTTGCGTTTTCAGTGGCCCCACACAGTCCAACTTAGTCCAGTACTCGCTAGCTACTCTAGCTACTCTAGTCACCAATGTCCTTAACGCGTTGTTTGGTAACTAGATTACTGTCGTGTCTGAATAGAGACAACTAAAACAGGTGAACGTGATTTTTGTTTTATTTGTACTTTAATTAAAAATTAAAAGTGTATGTTGTTTACAAAATTTAATAATGATATAATAAATATGAATTAAAAAGAACTTCGGGTAACTACAGAATACTTACATTTAAACAATCCATCTAGGTAAGCTTAACAAATGAAGCTTCTAGCTAGACAAAAGCAATCTATCACAAGACGTTATTCCATTTTAAAATAACTGTCGCTTACTTTCCATGACAGCGTCTTTAGATAAACAGACATTTGCAGAAATGGAAATTTCCGAAGCCAGACAAATTAGCAAACAAAAAAAACCTGTAGAAGTATTTAAATTCAACCGTCACACGAAACTGCTAACTCGATTCAAATTAATCGTTTTAAGTGAAATTTAAATTGACTTAGAAAACTTGGACGGCACGATAAAAAACAATTTAACTCCAAAGAAAGGAAAAGGGAAGTATTTCGTGTCGCGATACAAAAAGACAGCCCTAGAGAGCTGACGCTAAGTGAATAAGTGAATAGTTAAACTCTCATAATATTTACATAAACCGAACATTAACGTGGTGGTGTAAGTCATAAGCTGAGCGTTTATTGGTTCGTATAAGTTGACTCTCATTAAAGATTTCTCCTAATTATGTTTTTTAGAACCTATCTCTTGGTAAAGATGTGGGATACATAAGAAATATTCTTAGATGTGCCTGAATAGCAAAATGATAATATGATCTTATTACATAAGAAGAAAGATAGATAGATACATACACGTTGTCATCAAAATTGATCGAGGCCCCCGGAGACCAGCGGGCGGGGAGCTTTTTCCGTCATCGCATCACCTTGGCTATCCAAAGAGGAAACGCTGCCAGCCTTCTGGGAACCTTGCCGTTAATCGGAAGCAGCAGCAGACTTGAGGAAATTTTCTATATATAGATTGTAATTTGTACATATTTGTTGTAAATGAAGAGTTAGAACAATTAGAAGAAGGATTGTAGGTATATAGCAGCATAAAAAGAAAAAAAAATGAGATAGACGGATTTTTCAATAATAATACGGCTTTTAAATAAAACCACAAAAATATAGCAATAATTATCTCCTTTCCAATTTTAGTCTCAAATCAGCTGCATCAATATTGAAATTGCCAAGGTACCGCTGATCCTTTGCCTTGTACCGCTACCGTAACAAGCGAAAGCAGGCGTATGGATCGTGGTAAATGAACCAAATAAAAAAAATACACGCCACGGTGATCGAATACTGCCTTTGATGTAATTCCACCCTCACATTCCTCTGCATGACTATGTGAATATGTAATGGAATCGTGCGCTAAACGCCATATAATAGGCCTTTCATTGGTTTCTTTTGTTGCCTTTTTGGTGTTGCTTTTATTTTTAGTTTGCGGCTGATACATATTTCGGCAGATAATGGCTTTTAGAGCTCTTGAAATTTTTACTGCAGTACAGTCATCAAGTTCTCTTTTTAATCATAAGCCTCCCTTTGTATCAAAATGCCATAGACGAAAGCACGAAGGCGCACTGTTTCGTTAACCGGTAGATTATTAACTTGAATCATCATTAGGGTTTCATAATGAAATAGGGAAACCTTTTAGTTTTATCATGTATCATAGGCTATCTGCGATTTACTCGTAATAAACATAGTTCCTGGGACAAATAAATAAATTAATATACCTAGGCATTCTTCACACACAGCTCAAATTCCATACTAAGCAGAACTTGTACTTTGGAATCCAGATAACTAATATACTACATAATATTATACTGCTTTTTTGTTTGTAAATACATAATTACACTCAGACTCAGGACTGGCAGATATGCTCATGCACACTAATGCCTGGATGGGAATAGAAACCACGACCTGTGGCTTGATAGGTGGAATCTTAACCAACTACGCCAATTGGCCCGCCACATTTGCAGTTGCTTTCACATATATGATATTAATGTAATTATAATTACATAACACAGTCAATTAGAGATGTATGTTTAAATTCCGATGTTCTCCGAAACAACGTGGATTGTTTTCGAACTACTGCAAAGTTCATAATTGCATTGTTAGAATTAGAACCAACATCTAACTCAAACTTACACAAACGTTTTAAGTTTTTAAAAACAACATTAGATTGAATAAATGCAAGTATTTAATCTTCTTTCATCTCAGCAAGGTGTATCATTATACAAAGTAATCCAACTTAATTAATACATCTTAAAAGGTTTTTACTAGCTGTTTGTCAAACATAATCTTTCCTTCTTTCATTATTTACTTAAGTGGATCTCGGTTCTTTAACAGCGTTGTCCATTACTTATTTATATGAGTTATAATCTCAAAAGCACCCCTTATAGCGTCTGGTGAAATTATTATGGAAGATTACGGTTAAACGTTGCAATTAATTTTAAAGGTGGTAGATAGTCCCGAAGGAAATTTCCTAAGTTGCTAGTCATTATGAGGGGTAGCAGTGATGGAATTATTAATCATCGTAGCAAGATGATTTATTGTTATTTTTAGTATAGATCTATTTAGGGACATACTAAAATTTTGTTACCTTCTTGTAATTCATAGAAGATATTTCGGTATTATTTAAAATAACTTTTATAAAAGCCTGAAATATTAAGGCTCATACAAGTAAATTTATATCAAAACGGATAAAGCCTGCGCTAAGGATATAGACGGATAAAGCTGGAATTTAATCAAATCAATTTTATTAAGCTTTGGATGCCGATAAAAGTCGCAGTAAAAGGCTAGTAGAATTAGATATTGTAAAACTGACAGATGAGTTCGCTAACGTTTAACATTGTAAAACACTAATGATCACTGAAAAAGGCCACAAAAATAAAGAGTAATAATTGACCAAATAGAAATCAAAATTCAAAATCAAAATATCCATAACATAGAAAACATAGAACAGATTAAAGAGATATCAAACAGCGTACATAAAACAGCATAGGAGAAACGTAATATTCCAGTGTTACGCAACTGAAAAGTTTTACAAAAGGCATTATTTGGCAGTATCGCTACATGTCACTAGCCGACGGCAACTGTACGTTTTCCAACTGCTGACACCGTGTCGGAACGTGTTGGCTGGTGATTGATGTGTTCCAAATGATAAGAAGATTAATGTTAATCGATGTATGAATTCTGTTTTGTATTCTCCACATCAATTTTGGATGGGCGATTACTTTGGAGAAAATTAGAATTAATGGTTATGGGATGGTAAATAAGGATAAGCTTAAGATTCGCCGCTAATTTATATAAAGGATGAATTTAGAAATGGCATTAAGAATATAAAATACTTACCGGCGACTTAGGGACAGCTGCGGCCGGTCCGGAAAATTTAAAATTCAAAAATTACGCATCGAATTGACCAAATTATCTTTTTATGGCTTTTGCGGTCGAGACCATGGAACCTTGGGGGTCAGAAACTCACCAATCTGTCAGATGGTCTAAAGATACCAATATAAATAAATTTAACATCAAATTAAGCAACACAGTCAATCGCCGAGTCTACAGTTTGAGAGCCGCACGACACAGTAACACCCGACAATGTAGCTGAACTAAAGTCTCTCGTACATATTCAAAGTTTAATCCGAATCAGCTTTCCTCTTCTTGCGAGGAAGGTTTTAGCTCTCACGAGTGTCGTACTGCTAAGTCGTGCGATATACAGCCATGTTGAACAACAAGCAGATTTGCTCACAATTAATTGAATAAACATTACAGTATCTAATTAAGATTCTATAGCAGGATATTGCAATGAAGGTGCTTTCATGCAATGTTTCTGCTTGATGTCAAGCAATACCGTAGATGGTAGGTTGTGAGCATCATCGCCATACATCAGTCACCATCACGACTATTCACGACACGTCACGGCGGACATTTTCATACACTGCATGGTAGATTGGTCACGTTACCGATGTGTGGGATGCACTTAAATATGTGTAGTACTTTATAAAAAAGGGCAGGGGCTAAGGTTTTAGCCATTTTCATAGTTATCTTTCAAGCAGTAATCTGACAACCAGGGCACATATCAACCAAAACCTTACCTATATTTTTTTTGTCAATATTTACTTAATTAATCGTTTGTATTTTTTTGTTACGATCCTTTGATATGCACGCTGTATTCAATTTCTCCAGAATTCCTAATACTTCCCACAGGACTTAGATTTAATAGTTCAGTGAGGTACGGCAGTTAGTTACCACTTGACAACCCCTAAGACCTGCCACATACCTAAAGGCTTGCACCTAAATTGGTTGAAGGTACAGAATATTGGAAAGCCAGTGACAGGTTCAAATTGGCATCTTGCAGGACGCTTGCTTGCAAGGGATGTCGGTTGATTGGCGCAGTCAATTACTGGGTGCTGGCCAAGAATATCTACCCTAAGGCGACAGACAATGAGTCAGTCACCAGATAGCGAGTTGATTACTGTGAGGCAAATTGGAGTTAGGATTGCTTTGGAGGAAAAGCTGTAGGTACATAGTTTTGCTGTATTTCATAAATTGCAACTATTTTTCTCAATTTCTTATTTTTGTCGTATATTTCTGCTATGTAATTTTCATTTAGTATTCTTAAGTCAAAGTCAAAGTCAAAGCCATTTATTCAATTTAGGCCCTAGTAGGGCGCTTATGAAGGTCAAAGCTACTCAAGTTACCACCAGTTTGTAAGTCGGCCTTCAACTGAGAAGAACAGGCAAGAAACCCAGCAAGGTTACATTTTTTAGATATTTTTTTTGAACAATCTGACTATATTGGCTATTTTTAACCGACTTCAAAAAATGGAGGAGGTTCTCAATTCGAATGTTTTTTTTTTATGTTTGTTACCTCATAACTCCGTCATTTATTAACCGATTAGGAAAATTCTTTTTTTTTAAAGTGTGCACTTCCCGTTTGGTCCCATTGTCATCAGATCAGGATTTGATTACTTCTTAGTGTACTTTGAAGTCGGTTTAAGTTTTTTGTAAAACAGTCCAATTATTTCCAAAACATTATAACATACATGCTTTTTATTTTACAAAATAAAATACACAGTCATCATTAATTTAATTTCGGTAAAGTAATTTTCAAATAAGTAGTATTTAGTTACTCAGTTCTGATTTATTGATGCGCTTACCACTTCTACATCACTGCTATCTTAATTTGTTATTTCACTAAATGATACACTTAGCTCAAAGTCTGTATGTATAAGGTCGCATCTCACTTGATCATCAAACAGCTTAGAGTTGATAAAGTTGTGCTAATTAACACACTTGCTCGTCAAGTCGCCACCTGTTTCGTTTCGCTTGTAGCGCTGCATTCCGCTTTAATGCTAGTTTGCATTGTGCAAAGTTGCTTAAAATGATTAACTTTGGAACGAGCTCGATGCTTGGGTAGTGAAAGTAGGTTAATGATTTCGTGTCGAAATATTTCGAGCGTTGCATTTTTGGGTTGATAATGAAAATTATATTGATGAATAATTGTATGTATTATCGAAGTATTTTCTATATAGAATTCGAAACAACTCCTGGAATTATTTTTCTTAATTTATTCATAAAATAAAATACACACATAAAGCAGTAGTTATTGGCTGGAGAATATTATTTAAGATTATTCAAAGGACTTCAAAAACTAAAAATAAATTGAATGACAAATAAAACAATTTGGTTTTCTATATCAACCTGTATAAAAGAGGTCGGTATTTTAACAAAAAATATAGGAATATTTTTACTACAGCCTTTTACGAAGGTACGTGTCATGAATTTGCGTAAACCGACTGGAAGGGAATTTGGCAAAAATAGAGGAGAAAAACTTTACTTTTTTCATATTATTCTGACGCGAGCGAAAGTTTGAACGAAGGCAAGGCCAAACAACGTATTGAATCTAAATTTGTTGTTATAGCTTCCCAATGTTTTACATTAATCGTTTAGTTTACTTGATATTTGAAGAATAATATCCATAAAATTTACCCTTTATCTTGCACATAACTTACAAATTGAAAATTCTGAGTTTGAGATTGGAGATAATCTTCGCAATACTCTCAATGCAAGTCGAAGAGCTTCAGGATTTGTATGCGCGATCTCATTTGCTTGATCCTATTCAAAATACTGCAATAGTTGTTACGTATGAAGTCAAAATGCAGTTTTCACACAAAATTCAGATTATCTAGGTATTGTTTTTTTTTAATAAATCATTCTTAATCGTATTTCTACCACAGTACCTATTAAAAATGCAAAAACTGAGCAATTTCATCATTATTTCAGCGTAAAAAGGGTCGTGTTTAATAAACGTAAGTTACAGATTTAATAATGTAGCGTTGTTCTTTTACTGTTTTTTATATTTTAAATTAAACATTTTATTATGAAAAGCGTGTGTTGCGTTCATGGCTTGATGAAATTTGCATTCATTAGTTGAGTGCCCGACCGTCTCTCGTGGACAAAATGTCAACCAGTTTTTTCTTTTAAACCCCTCATAATATTAATATGCAAGATATTTTTTCTTCTTTTCTTTTTTAATTTAAAGTTGTAAAGCTGTATATTTAACTAAGTTAGTGTTTTATGTGAAATATGATTTATGTTAGAAAGATTTACTTTTTATACAGAGGCATATGTCAGACTATTATGACCTTAATGTATTATTATTATTAGCCAATATGAACATCATAAAAATCACGTGAAATCTTTGTAAGCATTTATTTCAATTCTCCAACATATTTCTTTCATTTTACATTCACAAAGACTCAAATTTCGCAGACAATTTCACCTAGATTTTTTGCGTCCAATACATAACCCCGCTTTATATAATAAAACCCGATGCATTTCATCCAACCCCCTTTCACCCCTTAATAATCAAGTTTGCGAGTTCTCCGGCCAAGGCGACCAAGATGTCGCCAAGCTTGGCGATTCACGACAACATTGTCCCTTCTGAATATCTTACCGGGACTTGGCTAAGTGAATTATCATACAATTTACTACAAAGGCTGCGAGTTAACGGAAAGACATTTCTACAGTAACCTTGTTTTGAGTGTCGATCATAATTTTTTATTAGTTCAGAGATTTGACTGAGCAGCAATCAGGCTGCATAATTAGAAATGTGTATCTATATAATCTATATTCAACTACTATAGAGGTTTCGTCCACGTTTACAGGATAATAAGTAGCTTATGTCCTTTCCATACTGCGATACCGTAGGCCAGTAGTTCCCAAAGTATGGATCGCGAGCGATTACTGGGTGGGCCCTGAAAAATCCTTCATTCATATAGTTACGCCCCTTTTTCCTTCATGAGAACCAAGAGGTGAGTCGTAACTTTGTGTTAAGTGAGTCGCGGTCCTATCAACTTTGAGAACCACTACCCTAGTAGCCTATATGCTTGCAAATTAATTGCGATAGGTTCAGAAGTTTCTTGAAGAGATAACAAATGAACAGAAGAAAATAGTTTTACATTTGACGTTGCACTGACAGCGATTTGTAGGTATCATTTAGATTATAACTAGTTTATGCCCTGCGGTTTCACTCGCACTTAGACTCGGTTCAGTAACGTGCCGCTGGAATTGAGACGATCTCGAGCCCATAATCAGTTTAGAGCCCCTTTGCTTCCTTATGTGTGTTCTACCGCTTGTACAACGTACAGAGTTCTGATGCCCACGACTACCTTCTGCTATCGCAACTCTCACCTCCACTCAATCCTTACACATTTGAACAAAAAATGGTCTCGTACTGTGCGATTTCAAAGGAGCATCCTAACGCGACCGCTCAGGCTATGGAATGTGAGATTCCCGCCGCGCCGCTTCATGCAGGGTTGGTGATGCGTGAGTTATATTCCTGGTATTTCAATCGTCCATATGCTACGGTAACCGCTTACCATCAGGTGGGCCGTATATGCTTATTTGCTCTTCCTTCATCCAAATCTGAACAGCCGTTGATCGATGATCGAGCCACAAACATCAAAACGAGATTAGAAACATCAAAACGAGATTAGAAACATCAAAACGAGATTAGAAACATCAAAACGAAACCCAATAGGTTTCTTCTGGGTATCCGCGCTTTATAATAATCAGTGTGGTAAATAACCCGATATAAATTTACCTAAAATCAACTTTTGTATTCATCCAGTTAACGCCTATCTCTAAAAGGTTGGGGTTTTTGTATCATGGTCGCATACAGAACCCTAAAAGTCTGGACAAAAGAACAGCAACTAAGCTTATCTCTCAACTCAGTGTACTGCAAGAAGCTTGTGTGAAATTTTAATGAAAATTCTGCAAAGATAACTAAAATGTATACTTTTTCCTCTTTTAATATTAAACAGTATATTAGCCACGGAAATAACCTTAATATTCTGCGTAAATATAATAAGAGGCTGTACGGAATCATTTTGACGATTATGATTTGGCTTTTTTTAACACTCCTAATCTTTATGAGCTAATCAGCTCATTACTAACTATAGCAAGATTATGGTTACACAAAAATAAAAATAATTTTTTTAATTTTATGCTCAGAATTTTTTGAAAAAGAATAAAGTTATCTCATCTTTGTATATACTGAGTCTTAAAACAAATTAAATAAAATAGAAGAGTGTGTTCACGTCGATTGTAATTTATTTAAAACAAAGCCACTAAACACCTGCATACATAATAAAAACCCATTTCTGAGCATACAACGCTCGTCGTTCAAAAGAGGCATTGTTGTCGGAGCATACAAAAAGAGTAATGCACAGTCATTCGTCTCGATCGAAAATTTCATTTGTTGGCACGGGGAACACTGAAGTAGAACTCTTTGTGTCGTATGATGTAGATATAGAGTCGACAGATATGTTAAAACTTGCGTTGTTTGTTAACTTGTTAGGTACCTGTTAAAATTTGCACGGAGTCTTCAGTTTTATCGTTGATCTCAGCAAGTTATGGTGTAATAAGTTATAAGCACCCATTTAGTAAATCCAGTAAGATAATCTCTGGTACCATATTATAAGTACCGGTGACATGGTAAACATAGCACTTATACACAAAGTATGTGATGATGATGAAGATTATGACTTCTGTAAAGTCAGGATTTTAAACACAATCATCCCAATTCAGAGCCCGTAATACCTTATACTAGCAAACGAGTGAACCTTGTAAATAGAAGAGAATATCTTTATCTTCTGGAAATATTCTGACTATATTAGAAATTCGAAAGGTTGTGTGGATGGTTGTTACTCAATTACGCCATAACTGCATATTTTATTATTCCAGAAAACAATAGATTCCAAGGTAATGCGGAAAAAGCTGCGGAAATAGAAACTAGTTCTTGATGAAGAAATAAATATTTCAAGCTTATCTTTAAATTAAACAATAAGTAAATCGAACAACAACTCTACAAAATATGTAAATTCTCCAGCGAATTACATCACAACTAGAGATAAAGCGTTTTTCATAGCAGAATCAATTCTAACACTATTCAAATTAGATGTTTCTTCCAGTAACACAATATCATGGTATCAATTGATCACGGTGTATTTGTACAAAATTGTTTTTGTCAAGTTCTTTGTAGTTTTATATCGTAACACTGGATTGATGATTGTAGTTGCCCGTGTAGAAGACTACAAGACTTGGTTGATAGATGATGTTTTCACTCGAGACATTTCAATTTCATCGCCATTTAAATCAGCTTCAGTCTGCTATTGTAAAACATCTAGACTAGCTGCACTATTTATCTCTACTTTTATATTCATGAAATTTCTAAAATTACTTATGTTAAGATTCACATTTTGAATAGCCAGGACAATTCATTCATGATATCTGCAAGTGGGTTTCATTAGTGCATATGATATTTATATTCTGGATTGGTAATCTACGCCATCATTTGTCATCAGATGAGTTTTCTATATAATATTTATAAAGCTAAAATTATTCGTTATATTTTGTACTGTAAATAATAATTCTTGTGGATTTAGAAGATTTTAATTGAGCCAAATTATAATGCTTTTAGCTGTAAGTTTCACATTATTAATAACTATATTTATTACATACTAAATAGTAGGCTTAGTTCAAACTATATTTTGAGTTGATAAAATCTGCGGTTACCCAAGTCTCAAGTGTTCTCATAACTGGCAAGGGACGCTGTGTTTGCGTCGACATGATTTATTGTCACACTTTATTAATTATAATCTGTTCCATTTGTTAGTTGATCTTTGTGACATGTTAGATTGCACTATCTTGGATAATTACTTATTAAACTCAACACACGACACAATATCAATTATATTGAGAAATTGAATTTAGCAATAAGGAGTCTAAATTATTTTTTGTTATGGCTTCACTTAAATTACCCAAAAACTCATCTGCTGATAGGCAATGACGTAGTCAAAAGTGTTAATTACGCTTAGTCTAGAATAAAAATATGATGCTGATGACACCAACTGGCAGGTGCTATGGCTACCTTTTTTTTATTTCTGACTAATCAAGTAGAATCCAATCGAAACAGACACAATCTTTAATCGACATATACATCGAAAAGGCCAGTAATATTCTGAACCCAAATAGTAATCCAATCCTTATCCCAGATTATCCAATATCCAAACTTCGCAAATGAATGCCAGTCTCAATTAAACAAATTGCAGTCGAAAATGAAGTGGTTTAGTAACTTAACTCTAGGTTATACCGTCGAGACACTCAACACGTCCAAGCCATTAATTGAAACAAAGTACGTAACTTAATTAGTTTTCTAACGATGTCAGGCGAACTTTGTAATGGAGTGGTGTGGCCAAAAAAAGGGGAAATCGATTTTGAAAATATACGTCTGGGATAGCTTTTGCTTAAAAGGAAATTCTAGTTTATGTCGGTAAAAAGTTTTATAAAAGCATTTTACGTTTGATAAAATTTTATCTACTGTGAGATAATTTCATATAACTTCGCGAGGGCTGAGATTTTTTAATATGAAATTTATTTCAAGTTGTTAGCAATCTGTAGAGTTAATGTCAATAACTAGTAATCATTTAGAAAGATAAGGCTTACATTCAATTGCCAAAATTATATCTATACGTGTACTGAAGTTTACTTTGCATTAGTTCTCGTTCAGAGACAATTTGGTCTATGAATAAAGATCTTTTTTACTTCATATTTACATATTTGGTACAATTTGAGTGCCGAAAATACCTGTTACATTGTTTGAATTGATGTGATTCGAACATACTTAGATTCATTGTTTTTATCCATGAAATCATATTAGAAATTTATTTAATTTTTAAGATTTTTTTACCCTTAATTGACTATAAAAACCCAACATAATAATTATCGTCAAAAAATATAAACAAAGTCAGCAATTAAGCTTGATAATAAAGGCATGAGCTGAATATACCTAGTAAAGGGGGGACAACATTAATCTGCTAACAAAAAGGGGCTTAAGTCCGTCAACACGACGCTCGCTATCCCGGGTTCGTTGTCCGGCAAAAGTCACTTTCTCTCCAACACAATTTCAAGAAACCGTCGTCTCTGAGAATTTATAGCACTTGTCTCCATTCTCGAGTCACTCACTTTTTACTTGACTCGAGGGTAGACGAAATAAGTTGGAGTTTTTTTTTAATAATAAATTCCCGTCGCTCCATGAGAAAGTTGCTGCCAAAACTTTAATGAAGGATGGATGAGGGACAATATTTTCCTTTTTTTAAATTATGTTTGAGTCACTTCCACATGACAGGGAAGCTTGATTTGATATTTAATTAAACAAATAAAAATCCAAACAGTCTTTGTATCATTTTAAGAAAGAAAAGTACAGGAATTTTCAGGATGCATTTCGAGGCGTTTCTAATTGGAAAACGGAGGACACTCTTGTTCAAGAGGATTGAGTTGGTTGCAGATGTTGTAGTAAATGAATACCTGTTTTCGATTTCAGATAAGCTTCTCATTCTGATGAAAATAGTACAAGTTACTTTAAGTATTATTTCTGGACATACTATAGTCCAGAACGCTTCAAACTATTGTAAACTAATGTATTTAAAGAACGACATAGGACGATGTCTTGATATGTAAATCCCGACTTATTTAGTACAAGCCCCAACAATAGGCAGTTGGCAAACAATTTTCAGCGAGTGTATAAGCATTCAATTAAAAATTAGAGTTCTTCAAACAAAGGGCCTCACTACGAAAGTGGAGCAAGCGCACTCGTCTCGTTTCAAACGCGTTTTAGTCGCGTTTTCTCAGCTCAGCGTGGTGCAGGAAAACAATTAAACCCTTCGCTTGTTCCAGGGAAAGTTTGTGGGGGAACGGCTGCATCCGTCTCCTTTGTATCTAAAGTGGTCGACTTGAGTGACGGGAGGGTACGACATGTGTCATTTTAGTTGTGGAATTAGGTACAGCAAAACTGTCGACAGTTGTTGGATTGTGGAATATAAGTTTAGTATAGTCACCAGGATTTATTTGCATTGGTATTTAATAATCTTTTGCCTTTAATACTTGTTTTAAATATGCTTTGGAATCACGTGCGAATATTACTTGGAAATAAACTACTATTTTTTTTAAACTATTAAGATAATATACGGACCGACTGAAAAGTAGTTATCGCAGCCTATGGACATTGCAGCAGCATTGCAGCACCTGGGATAATATTTGGGCATTGTTAACTCTATAAAAATACCTTCACATTTTTCTTGAAGAACTCCATCATGTATTCTATATACTATGGGAACACCACATGAACTGTAGAATATCCTAACATTTGCAGAAGAATGACATCCAATTCATTTGGAGAGTAAACTTAAAAATTACTGTATTTGTATTTTGAAGACTGTCTGTTACTCACTGCAAAGATATTGGAAATGAGAAAAAAGAGTTTTTTTTTTTTCATATTATATTTCAACCCGCATATTTCCCGTAAGTTGAACCATAAAACAGAGACTAGAGACGCTGCGATGAACATTCACTAAATACAGCCCTCCTCTGAGCCGCTCATAAGTTGGAAACGTGAACTTGTTACATGGCATTTAGGAATTGGATGTACGTCTTCTTGCTTCGTAAGTCTCGTAATATGAATGTATAATTTGTAAGTCTCTTAGAATATTGCGGTCTTTGCATTGTTTAGTGTTTCTAAATGTGTATTTGAGAAAGTGTATGAGGAAAAGGGATTTTGTGGCATGAGATTCAAGGATTTGTAATATTGTTCGTTAAATTCCGGCAATAGAGAAGATGTCTATGTTTAAAGCATAGAGTAAGAATATTAATAGAGCGACTGTACTAGAGTTCGGTCCGTGAGCGCCGGTACGGTCCAAATGCCTTGAAAAGAAGTGCGTGTACATAGTTTGAACGACTAACAAACATATAATGAATGCCAATTTCTTATTTTGTATCGATACTTTTACTGAAAATACATGAAAGGAATAATATCGATATTTTGTCCGACTGAAAATCAACTAGTGTATACGATATATCTGTGAATGAATCTTTAAGGAAACTGCTCACCCTTCATAAAAGCTAACGTTGTTAAAGCTTTCACTCTATAATATTCTAACTCTGTGGTTCAAAGGTTCTTGGTAGGAATGACGATATTTTATAGGTATCTATTTACACTCCCTACCTAACTTACCTGTAAATGAGGATAGTATATGCCTTTGCTAACTAAGGCGAAGATATTGTAGCGGCACGGAGTAGTATTTAAAAAATAAAGTGAATTGATAAGTGACAATATGCCTTAATGGCTTTGTTAGCTAAATTAGATGCATTCCAGTAGATAAGTCACGTCGCCAGTCATTCATGCACTGTATGTGCACACCCATCATTACAATGACTAACAACTTATGAAAACTATATTTTTTTGAAATGACCGTTCGGCATTCGGTTTCGTTAACCTTAGTCTTATAACAATTTTTGTTGAAAATTTCATTTTTAATACAAGTTTTTTATGATGATTGTACTTTTTACTATCTATACTTGCATTGTCATCCAATATACTAATGGCTCAATCGGACACTGAGAAGTGGGTCAAATTTAACTTGTAAGATTACAGACACGGGACAGCTGAAACTAAATAAAAGCTTGTAACAATCGTATCTTCTTAATTATGATTTTTGTTTCTGTTGTTTTTTTTTGAGGTAATCAGAAAGAGAAGGAAATTTATAGATATATGCATAGTGACATCACTATGCATATATCTATAAATCTTCTTCTCCAAATTACCTAAAAAAAACAACAGAAACAAAAATCACAGACCACACAGCAACCACAATTCAAAACACCAGTTCTATTTATTCAACATGCTTGCATAAAAGCGAGGGCTGACGTCACACCGTGCGGTAACGACCACTCCGTTTTCAATTACACCGTAATTGTGGCTAAGCTATAATAACGCCGGGCTCCGGCCATTTTGTACGTCGAACGTAAATTGCATTTGTTTTTCACTGTCTAATAGACGCCCTAATATAAGGGGACTCGGTGAAAAGTTGGGTTTATCACGAAACTTTTTTTTTAATTAAGAAAAACACTAAGCAACGGGGAAACAAGTAAGGCGGCGTTCATAAGGGGTAACATTTTCCCTACAGTTTTGTCTTAGGATAAACGCTATGTTGTATGCTTGAGAGATTTAGAACACGTAAGTATAGGAACAATTTTCAACACACTTGCTCGTAAAGTGACATTTATTGAACCGTTTTTAGTATCTTAATGTAGCTTATTACGCACTAGTGCTTTTTACTTTACATTACCGCACAGTTTTATGATTGGTATAATCCCGATTATGTTAAGTTTGTACCTCACTGCAAGTGATATGTGTGTAGACGCAGCATTCTTAATTTAAACGGGTAAAACAGAAAGACAGCGCATCGCTGTCAAAAAAAATCTTGCCCGCCATATTTGTTGACGTTCTCATTACTTATTATCAAAAAATCTACTTTGAAAAATATGTCTGTTTTTTTCCTCGCAAGTGTGTTGATAAACGTCGTATGACACGCATGTAGATTGATCATTACACTCTCGGCACCGCCTCGCGTATAATTACCAACTTTGCACACATGTATCATAATGTACTAATCATTTCAAAACCAGTGTCCATTAACCTGATCCATTTATGTAAAAAAACATAGAGATACATACTTGATCACTTACGACAGATTTTTGTATCATGTTACATCTACGAAACAACTTAGACATTCAGTAAGTAACAAGCAACGATTTTACAAAACTTCCAGTAATTTCTTGAACTCGTTGCAACCAACATCACAATCGTCAGAAAGTAAATTACAAATCTTGCATGCTCACCAACAGTTTTCTGTGTTCAGTGTTGTAAGTGGATTAAGTGAAATAGAAATATCAAAAATTTATTTCAGTTGAAAATCCTAATGGCGTGTTTTAAACATATTTATTTTGTTACAGGTAAGTGTTTGCTGCTGTTTTTTCTGGAACATTCCGAGTCACTGTAAGTTACACTGAAATCCTAAAATTTTACATATTTTCGGGTATTTACTTAATTAATGGCGTTTTATTTAAGTGAAAAGAAGGACATTTTATAACAGCGCAGGGATGTTTAGTGATACTGATTGATATACATATTACCTTATAATTTAATATGAAGAAAAAACATGTAAGAACGGTATTTATAATTTCTAAAAATATATAGCTACATGTCATTTTTTTATACGACCATGTCGGCACGCAAGCATACGGCCCGCCTGATGGTAAGCGGTTACCGTAGCCATATGGACGCTTGCAACACACGAAGCCTCGCTCACGCGTTACCGAACTTTCCCCCCTCCCCAGTGAGCTCTGGCAACCTTTATAACGCGCAGAAACACAACTTTACACAACATAAAGTTATTTGGCTGCGGTATTCTGCTCATTGAGCGAATAAACGCTTTGCTCTACCTCTCTTAATCTATCGTTATCAAAAGGTTTGCTTAAAAAAAAATTTTAGTACCGCATGATAAGTTAATCAATAGAACATAAAATGATTTTAAAACCGATACAATCTAAATTGGTCTTTATGTCTACCTCATAAAATATGTAACGCGGAGGTAAAGGCCAGGCTGTCGTTTTATTTTCCATATTTTCACAAAGTTTATAGTCAACTTTGTATGCCGCCGAGTGTATTTACTTAAAGTGGTCTACGAAATTATTTAAACTTAAAAACCGAAGCAAACTTTGCGAAACGGTAATAACTCCACAGAGTGTCGGCAGTACTACGAGAAATAAAAACTCGCTTCTATGTAAACACGATCGAGTTTAATCTTGAGTGAACTGACGTCAATTTTTTCTTTTTATACTACGAAAAGGATTAGGGGCCGGTCCGCCGGAGTTCTGCGTTCACAGTTCTGCGTTGCTGCAATCCTAACTAATATTATAGCTAGTATTCAATAAAGTTCACACGTCTTACTATAAAATAATAATAATATGTAAATACTTCAAATAATATGTCTAGGAATCATTTAACATAACGTCTATGTATTCGATTATAGAACTGACTGTTTATTTAATTAAAATGTGTAGTTTGTTTTTTTATATTTGAATATTTCGATGTTTCGTAGTATATTTATATTCAGAGGATCTTTTATATAATTACTTGCTATCCCCCGCGGTTTCTCCCGCGATCCCGGGATAAAAACTAGCCGATGTACTTCTCTATACCATAGGCTATCTGCATGCCAAATTTCATGATGATCTGTTGAGTAGTAGAAGCGTGAAGGCATAACAAACAAATGAACTCACTTTCGCATTTATAATAGTTAGGATAGGAAGGATTACGTTCCATGAAGATTTCTTCATACGTGAGTAGCAAGTGAGATTACACGAACTACATTAGTAACACTAGAGTCAAAACTTACTAATTCAAAGTTAACGAAAAATCTTTTAATTTGGTAATGTTGTTAGAGGTCCTACATCTGAGTACGTAACTTGGAACAACAGTAACTTTCTCTTTACGAGTTACGAACACAGGTCGGGTTTAAAACTCAGTGGGACAATAAATTAGGTAAATTTCACCTGAAGTCGTCTCGGGGATGCGGTTCAAGTGTAGCTTCTTTCATTGTGAATCATGATGCATCGTTATAAAGATGTTTATACCATGGCACATAATAACGGCCGTGACTAGTACTAACTGCAATGTATTTTGGTTTTAAATTTTCTATACAAATATTATGAGATCCGGCGGAGAACTAAATTAACCGACATAGCTCTGAGAATAAGCAAGTTGAAGTGGCAGTGGGCAGGCCATATTTGTCGCAGAACGGATAACCGATGGGGTAAACGAGTTCTTGACTGGAGACCACGCACAGGCAAGCGAAGTGTGGGACGCCCCCCCGCTAGGTGGACCGATGACCTGCGAACCTTGGCGGGCGGTGGGTGGATGCGAAAAGTGGAGGACCGGAAGATGTGGCGACTACTGGGAAAGGCCTATGTCCAGCAGTGGACGACTACAGGCTGATGATGATGATGATGATGATACAAATATTAGATAGTTCTATTCGATAACCAATGATGTATACAACCTTTTTGTCTGAATTTATGATTAGTCAGAACAGACGTTTCAAGATATTTTATAGAATCATTAAATAACTAAATAAATATCCTGGGACACACGGCTAACTGATTTCAAACTAAGCAGAGCTTGTAGTATGGAAACCAGATAACTGATACCTACTACTTTTTGATTGTAAATACACACCTAATATACATAATTACCCCCAGACGCAGGATATACAGACATGTTCGTGCACACAAATGCACGTCCAGTGTGGGAATCGAAACCACGACCTGCGGCGCGATGGAAGAAGAGGTGGAATCTTAACCAGAGTCTTAACCAACCGCGCCGTTGCTTGAAGTCGCTTAAAAATGGGACACACACAACAATGGGTAACACCAAATATGGCCCTGTTACCTAATCGTCGGTTCCTATAAAACCTTCCACCGCACTTTGGTTACATTGCGATGTTTTCCTTGAGTAAAATTTCTACTTAATTGGTAGCCAAGATTTTATTACCACTAAGATAATTATCACCTCATACGCCATAATTACAGTATCAGGTAAAGTAACAAGATACCATATTATTATTAGCTTCTTCCCACATAACTTTTTTCTAGGTATTCATCATATTCATCATCAGCCTATAAAGTCCCACTGCTGAGCACAGGCGTCCTTTCACAAATGAGGGTGAAAGGGAATGGGCAATACTCCACCACGCGTGCCCACTGCGGATCGGTGGAGCTAGGCTAGTGGTCAACCTACTGTTGGAAATTTCAAGCCGCCTAGGAGGCATCCAACTAGCTTAACGACTATCAAAATTAAATGATAAACCGACGGCTTTACTTACCTTCCGAAGCACGGAAACGCTCGATTTGAAATACCACTAGGCGGTTACCCATCCAGGTACTGACCACGACGGTGGTAGCTTAACTTTGCCGATCGATTAAGAACGGCTAATCATGCTACACCACGAGCGCTTCTAGGTATTGGTGTCTACCAATATAAATGTCTCAATGTATTTTGTAGGTACCCAAATCATATAAATGTTTCTTATTTTTGTTATTGAAATTTCCCTCAGCTCTCGTAGCGTGTCGTATATTTCAGGCAACTTGACAGAATTTCAGCAATATTTATTACAACGTGCCTCATCCAGGATGTGTAATATGCATATGCAAAATTTCATTGAAATCCATCCAGTGGCTTAAACGTAAAGGTATGACAAACAAACCGTATTTGCATAATACTGTGAACATAGTTTTTTTTGTTAACTTTGGGAATGTGGGAAGGGACGTTCAGAATAAAATTTGCGTTAAAAGTAACTTAATTTTTCTTCATGACTCACTTTTCTTTTTAGTGCATGTTCTATTCGCTTATCTATCCTCATTTTTTTTTTATGTTAAATGGGCTTGCGTTTGACCTTCGACTGACCCCATGAGGAGTTATGACGAGGCCGAGGATGTAGCACGCTTACCCAGAAAAAGCCTATACACTCTGGCCTTGAATACCTAGGTTATAGGTGTCGGGAAACACAGACCCCGGAAGGGAGTTCCACTCCTTTGTTGTTCGTATAAGAAACGATGAAGCGAAACGTTGTGTCCGGGAACGCGAGATGTCGACAACGTATGGGTGGAAATTCTCCCGGCGTATTTTGTTTCATATATTAACATCATATTTTATAATAATCTTTGAATTGAATTGAAATGTAGAGTTATCGCACACTTAGAAGTGACGATATTGCTGAAGTTAAGAGGTTAGCTGGAATTACTCACATCGATGTATCGAGTATTTTCTATTTTTTTATCGTGTGACTTTAAGTATTTCCGTAGCAAACAAGTAGTTCCTTTTGTCTTCTTGGAGTAGTCTTCTTAAAATATGACACGGCATCCACGGCATAGAATTACGTACCTAATGACTTTAGCAAGTATAAATTAACTTTTTAACAAAAAAATAAACCGCCTCAAAGTACACTAAAAAGTATGAAAATAACTCTTATCTGACACTGTTTTGAAGTGAGCGAAATCGCATGATGTGTTCTATAGAAAATATTTCGCTGACTTCAAAACATTGTCAGATAAGAGTTGTTTCATACTTTTTAGTGTACTTTGGAGGCGGATTTTTTTTTGTTAAAAAGTTAATTTATTTTTGAATTTTTAGTTTCATCTGTATGAAATTTATATGGGACCATTTCGGAATAAACCCCTTTCAAATAAAAAAAATAATTTTGTAAATCCGTCTATATATGACTGAGTTATGCCCGAACATACATAAAATAAATATAAACATCTGAATTGATAACCTCCTCTTTTTTGAAGTCGGTTAAAAATGAAACATTTTCACGTAGTCTATATGAGTCATCGGTCAGTATGCCCTGGTTTAATGTATTAACGTCAAATTGATTTATAATTTTCATCAATTGCCCACTCGACCGGACAACAGGGGAATTGATTCCCATTCAACGTACATGTGCGTGAATAAAATTATTATTGAATAAAATTCATGGATGTATTTTTTGATATGACGTTATGGTAGACACGGTGATTGATAAACTTTTTTGATAACAGTACAATGTATACAGTTAAGAAAACATGTGGTAAGACTAAGATGGTTTTTGGAAACATGAGCTACCTTGTCAATATATTAATTTAAAAATAGAGCTTTTATTAGTACGAGACCCAAGAATTTGAATACACCATAAAATAGACAAAGTAGTCTCTCATTGAATTTGTTAAAAAAATAAGACCTAACATCAAAGACTTTTTCAGTCGCGCATGTGTTTGCGCATGACAGACAAACATTATCCCACGCCAGAAAAAATGCGTGGAATCGCAGTCATTGTAGCGGAATTGCTTTGTTTGAAATGTTTTCTTGACTCTCCTTTCTTTTAGGCCTTTGTGAGTAAAAACCCTCTTGGAATCTTTTGTGACAAGTTTATCAATATAAAAATGTAGGTACTCTATTTTTGAGTGACTTAAAATCCATTCATTAATGAATCTTATTTTTTTAATGCAGGTAAATACTTTCACGTAATTCCAGTTTCTTTCATAAAGCAAGTACTACAATAATAAAGCGCCTTTGCCCGGATTGAGTCGTTACCAGGGCGGGGTCGTTATGCAAATTTGGGGCCAGGGAATTTTAAATTTTCCTTTTACACTTATTTGATTAGGGTGCACAAATTGTTTCATCCTCCAAGTTTACTTAGGCGACTTTAGTACAGCCAACAAATCCACTGCCAGTAGATTATTAGGGTTTTATAAGGGTACAAGTTACCTTTACCTTTTCTGTCGGTCAAAACAAATTTGTTTTTTTTTCTCACTTTATTGCTCAATAAAATTTATGGTTCAATGCTATATTTTATATTTTTCGCACGAGTTGTTACATTTGTATTTTCTTTCTGAATACAAAATTTCGTTTTATTTGGGTATCCAATTATTTCTACCTTGATATTTCAGCATGTTTATGTAGCCCCAAGTTTAAAGTTTTACTCAGTTCTACTCGTACTTATTTTTACTTAGTTTTAGTGACAATACAATATTGTGTAAATAAAAAATAGGAAATTAAATGTTTTTGTGGCTTTTATCCAAATTATCCATATTTTTCCTCTGAGTAGGCTGGTTGCATAATTTCATCATGATAATTTGATGACGTGGCCGAAAGTGGTAAGCAAATAAGGTCTTAAAGGTAGCTTGGACTCAAATGGAGCTGCTAAAATACACAAACGTCGTATGTTGATGCTTGGTGACGGATTTGAGACAAACTAGAGGATGGTAGACAGGCAGGCAAGTAATGCAAAGTACCCTACCACTGTGATATGATTCATCCACGTGACTTTACTACCATTGGGCTAGAATTTATCAATCGCTTTAACTTAGATCAGCATCATAATCATTAATTGTTGGATTTTGGTGTTTTCTATATGGCTCAACATACGTTAAATACCTAACTAACCTTCAATTCAAAAGTAACCTTATTTCCCAATAAAATGATTCAATTCGTAACCACTCAAAAAGAACTAGTTTATCAATCTTCACATTCAAATATTTATATGTTTCACATAAGAGGTACATCGAAATTGATTTCAAGAGAGGCACCAATATAGCCGGCCCGTGCGTACCAGATATGATTTATTTTTAGTTTGAATACAAGCTGAATACATAGCGCAATATGATCGGACGCTGAGAGAAATAGTGCAAGCTTCGTACTAAAATATATGATGCAGTAACTAGAAAGTAGGTAGGAAACGAGAAAAGTTGGTCTCGGTAGACAACATACAGATTTTATAAGAATAGTTGAATAATCTTTACATAGGTGAGATATTTTTAAATATAGGCAAGTTTAAACAATATGATATAGAAAAGAAATTAGAGAAATATAGTAGTATTTTTGCCTCTTTAGATTTAAAATAAATCGTAGCTAGAATGAATTCAAATGGTCCAATCCCTTCCTTCCAATAATCTAGAAGTAATATGCCTGTGACATAGACGGATGAACAAGTCCTATAGATATTCCATAAAAGTATAAAATTGTGGCAATTTTTAACAACAGCATTGGTTATAAAAATGATACACTATTCTTAGAACCCTGCAAGGCATCAGGATCATCTGCGGCTTGATAGACAGACATGACATAAAGATTCAGTTTTTCAAATTCGATTTGGCTGCGATACTCTAAAAAGATCGTATTAATCGCTTTTAATTATAATAAGCACACAATCCAAATAATTTAGAATGCTAATTGAAACAAAAACGAAAACCATTCATAAGTAAAATCATAACAACCTGAATTCAAACGACTATTGCCAGCCTTGAGCTGACCCCTTTGAGAACCCACCCGGCGTTACAATAATGATAGTGGTTTTACTACTCGATGAGGAGTTTCAAATGGCTGATCGCCAAGTGGATATAACAAATGCTTCTTTGAAAGCTGTAATGTAGTGCATTATTTATGTTACTCAGAATAACTTGGTAGATGATACAGATGATCCTTCTATTGATTTAGGTGATTTTGATCTTGGATAAGTTTTGGAAATTCCTTTGGGTTTTCATTTTGATGTTTTAATAAAATGTATTTGAGAACTAATTTCGATTGTTCAGTTAGTAGTTTTATTGAAGCAAAATTGCGTTTGCCTTTCGTTTTCAATTATTTGCAGAGCCCTAAGTATTTATTCAGAATTCTTAGAATAAAAGTCGTCCCGCTCGTTTTTTCTCAAAGGTATTTTGCAATTCAGTCTGTCGCATAATTTGACTCCGTCTGACATTTCGCAAGATTTAATCTATGGTAATGTAGCAAACTAAAACTTTCCAGCTCACGTTTTAAATATCGAAGTTCCAAGTTTAAAATATCAAGTAAAGCGTTAACAAAGCTAGTGTCCGATATTAGGTGCTTGGAATCAATTACCTGTCCACTGATTGGACAATTTGTCGTCGGCTAATCCCCGGACGGCGATCGATATTAAGTAAATTATCTCATCAGGTAGCCTCCACGTTTAAAGGCTTAATAGCTAACCTGGGCTTTGAGAATTTGCCTTAGTAGCTTTTGTTGAAAAAATTGAGTTTCAAGTTTTTTTTATCTAGTAATTTTTTTATTGAATCTTAAAAATGTTAGGTAAAGTTAACACAGATATTTTTTCTTATTTGAAAACATATTGTAGCATATGGTTTCAGTAAGTTTTGGTAAATTATATCCCACCAAAAACATTTTTATGTAAAATGTTGCCGCCAAGACATATGGCTCGTACGGTCAAAAAGTTATCAGATCTCATGTAGAACCAAGCTTATAACTCTACATGCACTTACTCTACAAGCCTTAACTTTGCAAACTCTACACCTTAGTCAAAATATGTGGCTTGGCCGTTTCGCTACCGTCACGTGGAAGTAAGGTGAAAAATGTATTCACTGTTCATTACTTTTTTGTTATTCAATAGTTCTTGTAGTATTGAAACGGCCAAGCCACATATTTTGACTACGGTGTGTAGAGTTTGTGAAGTTAGGGCTTGTAGAGTAAGTGCATGTAGAGTTATAAGCTTGGTTCTACATGAGATCTGATAACTTTTTGACCGTACGAGCCATATGTCTTGGCGGCAACATTTTACATAAAAATGTTTTTGGTGGGATTTCACTTCTTTTTGTAAGTTGCTTATGTTTTTTTTTTGTTTGAAATTTCCAAGTTTTATAATTTTTTTGTTGTTTGTGTACTAATAGAAGCTTACATACCAAATTTCAGCTTTCTAGGACTTCAGGTAGTACCCTATGAGTTTTGATGATCATCAGTGAGTCAGTGACGAAATCGGAGTTTTTTAGATATCAATAAAATCTAAAGTATAAGAGCTATGTTATTGAAACTTAATATGTTTAATAAGTTCACTATTGACATCATATCTTGAGAATTTTGTTTATGTGGTATAATCCAAACCCAAGTTATGCGGGTTCAAAAAATCGACGAAGCGCTTCGAGAAAAGGTAGGTAGTGCCCTTTCGCTTCGCTTGGCTGTCTTGGCGGGGGGCACTTCCGTGCCCCCAGATTTTTTTCAAAACAAGTGTAAATTCAAAACTGTACCTACTGTACATCATAATAATAAGGAATTTGTGAATTTTCAAATGCTTCTAATATACTCTAAGAAAGACGCTGACTCTTTTATTGAGACAGATATACACAAATTAATTTCAATTCTAAATAATTATCGAAATATGTAACTTAGAAATGCTATATATATTTCTATATCTACAAACATGCTATATTATAGATACGTATGGAATCTGCATTGCGTCTGAAGCACGTCGGTACAAGGTCAGTCCTCCCATTCGCCCTTACAAAGGCAGCGGTATAATCCTTTCATAAGTAGGTATAAACCGCAGAAGAACCGTTACTGAAAATTGTAACAAATCTTTACTGTATTTTAGATATATTTTCGATTGTCCTGCGTCACTGGTCTGATTAGGTGATACTTATAAAAATATGTACTCACGCGTGAATATTGATCAAACACGTAATTGAAAGACAGGTTAAGTTCTGGTATTTTGTTGTGGCGGACATGGTGATGTACTGGTGTTCGTGGTGATGAGATAAACAAATGCCTTATATTCATTGCTCCTGCATTTTTTCTTAATTTAAAGTAATAGGTTCTGTTTACTAGTCAAATCCCTTTAATCATGTTTATATACTAATATCAACCTTATTCATAATCTTCATTTGCCTGCCCAACTTAGTTTGACGCTACACGGTTATACTTATGGAGGTGCAAGGTGGATAAAACCTCCATTTAAAATGGAAGATCTTCCATCAGGCTGGGTCATCGTGCCTGGGGACAGCGGTCCAACTGTACATGTCGGACAGTTGTATATATGGAGATTCTCGAGAAAACTTCTTAAGCGCGATGCAGGATAATGTGGCGCCACGCCATCTATCATTCCGTGTGTGAACTATCTCAGTGTTACTGATAGATGGCTGATAGATGTCGCTACATACTTATCCCCTGTTTCAATAAGCGTGATAAGTGTTAAGCTTCAATTAAAAGTATACTTATCACTGTCTATGACATTTATAATGATAAAGACGGTAACAGTTTCGATCATAGATGTTAACTTTCTATAGATCGTATTTACATTACAATCATCCCTTCAATTAAAACAAAAGTTTTCATTGAATCATTTCAGACAGTCACATAACATTATTCGCTAGTCATTAGGAATAATCTTTAAGCTAATATTCCACGTTCAAGAAGCCTATAATCATAAACAATTAATGAGTACACAATGTAGAGAAGTCACCCGATAATCCGATAATAAACGTGCAAATTCTAAGCTAAAACCTCCAGAGACGCATATCCGAAGTTTAATGATAAAGATAATATTCCTGGATAGACTAACATTGAGACTAGATACATGGATCGTTATGTTCGGTCAGTAGCAATATCTAGTCTATATTTTCAACAAAGTAGGGCTAGGCAAAGTTGCCATGATAATTATTATACTATCTAATATAGGGCCTTCCTAATAGGTCACTTTTGGCAGCCATTTTGTGTCAAAAAGAGACAAACTTAGTGCGGCAAGGAGAGACACGCTCTTGTCAAATATGACTTCTTAGCATGGCCATAGATTAGTAAGTTGTTTTTTATGATTATTAGCATGTTCATGGTACTGCCAAATCCCTCCAATTTATTTTATCCAATGTAGTCAGGTTTTTTTATTAGCTTTGTATGGTGTCTTTGATTGAACGAAAATATAATTTACAACAAATATATACAAATTACAATCTATATATAAAAAAATCCTCAAGTCTGCCGCTGCTTCCGATTAACGGCAAGGTTCCCAGAAGGCTGGCAGCGTTTCCTCTTTGGATAGTCAAGCTGATGTGTTAGCGGAAAAAGCTCCCCACCCACTGGTCTCCGGAGGCCTCCATCAATTTTGATGACAAAGTGCGAGCAAAACGGCGAGTTTCGGACCTCCACGGTCCCATGGTTTACTACTTCCCTTATTTCATATGTATAATCTCGTTCAGATTCTATTTCCTTTATAAATACAAACGTATAAATAAATGTAGAACTAGTATGGAAAACTGCTGCAAATTGAGGCGAAAAATAAATACTATTACAGCAGTACCCTTTGTAAGAACAAGCTCGCAAAAAATATACTAAAACATTTCCAATACCAAAAAATACCCCATTATACATTCAGCACGACACTTACAAAAGGTTTTAGAAAATTTGCCTCGACGACCGTATACGTTCTAAACTGCTATACGATGTAACAAAAGTCATGAAGTTCTCTTTTTATACGATCGGAAATAGGGAAAAAGTGTTCCGAAAGCCGTTCGGCTGGTGCTCGCTACCATTCGAGATATACTTTGAGTCTATACTTTGTGCAAACGAGCGTTTGATAGGGGCGTACGTTGATGTAGACAGTTACTGGATGTACGACGAAGTGCGCTTAGTGTTTACTTTGTGTGAGCGTTGTTTGCTAGTTGTTGAATGGAAGTGTCAGTGGGATTAGAAATGGAGGCAGTTGCAACCACGGCTCTCTGACTAGACTGTTGCAACCACATGTTTGTAACTTGAAATACTTGATAGTGTTTGTTCCTTGATAGATATGCAATTGTTTTACTTGTCCATTGTTTATGTTAAGAACCTTCATTTATTTTTGATATATTAATTATTTAAATTAGTTTCTCTACTTTTTATTCAAAGCGATTGATTTAGTATTACGCTTTTCACTAAATAATCCAAATCTTCGTTACTGAAGATTTATTCTTAAAAGGTAAATAACTACACTTTAAATACATTCACTTTTGCTCATATTCAATCACGAATATACATCTAATAAAACAACTAAGAAGTCGAGAACGTAACAAGCAAATTATCGATATAGGTACTTGTTTTGGACCAAACCTCACTAGTCAGTGATGCTGAGGCCGAAGAGAACTCGCTTTCAAGTGCAACAGTTGGAACACCGGTAGGTGCTTGGCGACAGAATTTCATCTTGATGATGGTAGCTGTACTTCGGAAGGCACGTTAAGCCAATGGCCCCGGTTATCACTTAATTGTGATAGTCGTTAAGCTAGTTGGAGGCCTTCTAGGCGGCTTGAAAACTTCAACAGTAGGTTGACCACTAGCCTACAACCACCGATCCGCAGTGGGCATACGTGGTGGAGTATCTACCCATTTCACCGACATTTGTGAAAGGAGGCCTGTGCTCAGCAGTGGGACTATATAGGCTGATGATGATGATTGTGGCTAGGCAGACTTGTAATACAAAGTACCCTACCAAACGTTGGTAAGACAATTTCCCTATACCTACCTGGAAGTTCAGCACATACCAAAGTTAAAAACTATTAGAGCCACATCCATTATCTCTAATTCCCTCCCAGTACATATCGTATGGTATCGCTATCTGTAAGCAGCGAGAGGGATTACCGAGCTCCTGGATTATATCTTTTATGATAAAACGGTGGAATAATGGCGGCCCCGTCCGTAATAACTTGCCTCACGATTAATTAATCTTCCTCGTTATTTCTAGGTGTTTCTACTTTTATTATTGAATCTTTGTTGTGTAGCTTCCTACATTTATTATGTTCTGTATTGGAAAATTCGGATTCTCTTTTGTTACTTTGGTTTTGATTAGAATTTGTACAATGGGTATCTGATGGTTTAGATGGTGAGAATTTCTCTTTATTTAAACTTGTTTATTTATTCAATAATATTTTGGTAACTAATTTTATGTTTGATTACCGCTTACGTTGTAAAACTTCACTGAATCGTTTCGTAAGGTTGGATCTCTGTCTTTTATGGTTTTCACTGTGTTTATTGTTTTGTCAATCAATCTAACTTCCCATGATCTATATACGTGTGAGATTCATCATTATATTCCTCAAAAGGTCATAATCTACATCAAAACATATTTTATCCTACCGACTTAAATGGATGGTTCAAAGCGGCTTCATAATACCTACCACATTCTATAGCTCGCGGAATTGTATGAGAAATCTCCCGTAAAATTGACGCGTCGACTGAAGACTATTCTGCCGTCATACCGCCATTTCATACGAAAGACGCTGAATTGAAAATTTAAAAAAGACGAAGATTTTAATACTCTATACTATAATATATAATAATATAATAAAGCGGAAGAGTTTTTTTGTTTGTTTGTTTAAACGGGCTAATCTCTGGAACTACCAGTCGGATTCGAAAAATTCTTTCACTAATAGGAAGCTACATTATCCCCGAGTATTATAGGCTACTTTATATCCCAGGAACGCGAGTGAAACCGCGGGGAACAGCTAGTATTTAACTGCTTGTTTTCCATGATCTTTAGTTTATGACGTTTGGAAAGCACGTGGTCTGCTATATGAAATACTAATATTGCTTCACGGTTTCACTTGCTTTCCCTGACTATGAAGAAGCCTATATTTCTATCTATTGCACAAAAATTCGCGTTTAAAACATGACTATGATGCCATTTAATAAATTATAGTTCTGGGGGCCTACCACAAGCTCTTAAAACAAGGTTAAAATAACCTTATTTGTCTTTTGTCCCGTTTTGACGCCAGATGTCAAAGAAAGACAAAAGTCAAATAAGTTTATATTAATATTGTTTTGACTTAAACAGTGATAAATCGAGAAGCGGAATGAAATGTAGGATAACATATAAGTACAAAATAAATTATTAAAAGGAACAATAAACCCGATTGCGTAAAACAATAAATAACTGAAAAGAGAAAAATAACCTCTTTAATCTATGAATATAACTTGAATTTTATAAGGTATTGGCCCTGATTCTGTTGTTCACAACTAAACTAATTTTAATGTCACTTTGTCTCTTTCTAACAAAGAACATAAGGAAAGGATGTAAGAAATGTAGTCCTGTCAAATTAGTCCAATGCTTATTTTCAATATAAATTTAGTCGCCATCTATCGCGGTTACGCCTAAATACACGCAAAATAGACGGTAAAGATTAATTTGACAACTTAAAATATTCTATCCTTTTTCAATAATGTTCGTAAGAAAGAGATGAGATGTGACTAAAATTAGTTTAGTGCGATTTACAACAGAATCGGCACCATTGAAGGAATTTTATAAGTTGATTGTATTTTATATATATTATATATTTTTTTGTTGTAAATTTTCTAAGAAATGTGATTTTCGAGAGATTTTTAACTAAAAATAAAAAAGTACAAAAGACTGAATATTGCCGAGTGATCGAAACAGAACGGCGAAGGGAAGACGCATATATCTTATGCAGAAGCCATAACTACCGAGCTATTATCGATTTAATCCAATGACTTATTATTAATTGAGAAATCACAACGTAAAACAAATTATATTCACTATTTTTAAACCTCCTTCTTCGGCCAAATTGAAGATATAATTTCTCAGTTCAATCAAAAGTAAATAGCTCATAACTTGCCGCCCACTTGAGATGAATCGCTTCCCCGTGGCAGTCCGATCGCGGGCAAATTACTCCGATCAATTTCTGTACTGTACCCTGAGGATTTGCAACGTTGCAATCTTCGACTTGTCATTGTCACTGTGGGCTCGGACGATTGACATGGAATGGTTTCCAGCATCGAGTGCGGTCGAGAGAATGATGTCAGAGGTGACGGCGGATTTATGCGATAGATTATGGTTTTGATAGGGTTTGGTTTGTTTTCTGGGTTCGTGAATGATTGGCATATTTATGAACTGTGATCAATCAATAGCTATTTTAAATAAGTTCGTTTTGGTTGATTGATTAACTGATTACTACAGTAGTACCCAACTACAGTGTTCAAACAAAAAAGAAAGTATGGCCCCGAAGATTAACGAAAGAATGCTTAAAACTTACAATCAACCTTGAATCACTACGATGAGGTTAATAATACAGTGCAGCTGTTAGTTCCGTCTCACTCGCAAGTTACGCCCCTCCGCACGGCGCGCGCTAACATGGCGGTAGCTGCTGACCAATAGCATTTCCCGCGCTTTGAAAATGTATCTTCTGAGCAGGTACATCGTTAAGCCATATCAGTTGGGTACTACTGTACCTCATAGTATTATTTTCCATTCCATAAGGGACTATGGATATTCTTGTCCATAAATCACTTTTAACAAATGTGAATTTCATTGTACATGTGAATACTTACTAAACAAATGATCATACTCATATTTGCAGGCCACTAAAGTTCTCTTTTTTTGACTTTCTCATCCTACCAAACCTAATTTGCTTACCTTATGACATGCCGATATCAATATCGCCAAAGTGTGATGTGTGTGATGATGACGAAGATACTTTTCACATAATGACGAGATATGTCCGGAACGAAGTCATAAGGAAACAGTTGGGTGTTCCTATCGACTTGCTAGACCCGGAGCTATTTGTATCTCGGGAACTAGAAAACCGTGTAAAGCATATTTTTTAAATTAAACAAAGTAAATACTTAATGCAACTGTAAGTCTATAAATCCACCAGATGGCATAACTGCACCACCAGCAACACCAGTGAATGCAAAACTAAAATGCACGTATACTTGGCTGAGCGGCAAGCACGTTCCGCATTCGCGGCTCGCATAAAAATATCACATGGTTTTCTAATAAATTTCTAAATCGACATAAGTTGTTTCGTATTCAGCTTGGCGAGGAGGATTCGCGAACACAATAAGATCATGTTACAAAGGACGCTTTGGGTTTGCATATCTACGGAGATCGGTGGGACTCGACGATGTTTGTCGTTGTAGACGTTTTGCGCCCGCCGCGCCACTGCAGTTTTTTCCTTCTGTTTCTTTGGGGTGTGGTTGCGTTGTCAGCGGTTTAGGTTGCGTATTTTTTTCTATGAATATGGAAATTAGAGTGATGTGTATATTGCAGTGAAATAATTAAATATGTACTTAAAAAAGTATAGTTTTAATTTTCATTATGGCACGAATCAATACCCATATCTTTTCTCGATTCTTGACTTTAAAATACTTACAAGTGCGGTAGTGAAACATAGATAAGCCTGGTGATTAATGAAATGATATACCTACCTAGTATTTTTTGTTTTCAGGATATGGGATGTATGAGAGGTTTGATGTTTTACCACTGATTCCAGCCGGGAAGAAAAATATATTCTTTATAAAAAAGAGAATGTTTGCCATCTTAGTGGTTTTATACCACAAGCTTATGGCTCGCCTGATGTTAAGCGGTTACCGTACCCTATATAATTCAATCACTCGTTGCCGACGCTGCAAAAAATCTTTTCGCAACCAGAAGGGTTGAGTTGAGAAGAATCGCTGTGCCAGAAGCGGAAGATATAAGCACGATATCATTTGGTACTACAATACTGGTCCCCAATGACTGCCAGCATAGTACCTAATCATGGAGCACTGGATAGCTTTGAATATGTGAATAACATGAACTTTTTAAATGAACATTGTAGTTTCCTAAATAAAATTATTATAAACGCTGTAAGTAAGCCCCCACCTCAAATATACCTAGTAAACGCCCTCAGTACGACAGTGTACGCCGAAGTTGTTCCATAAAAGCTCTTTTGCCTCTCCACCTTTCCTTTGGCATTTTGTAGACGCTATATTTTTTCATATTTTCTCTATTTTTTTTTCGCAAGTTATTCACCAAATACGGTTAGCTTATTTAGAGGGTGAATATTCAAGATTGACGATTTTACCCGGCGAAAAAATTATTCACTTTCAAGTACCGTTGGAGAATTCGTTCCATTGAAAATGGTATTGCAGTGGTTTGTTTACATCTGGAAGAATAATAAATACTTATGATTGGTTCTCTTATTCAATAGGTGCCTCTTTTGATTAGATTTTCTTCTCGTACTCTATATTTATATTATGTAATAAAAGCTTTTCATATTTCTACGTATTGGGCGATTATCACACTGCCACGCGCCTACGCGAGTAGGTGCGTGGCACGCACCTACTCGCATACTTGCGGGAGTGCAGATCTGCATCATCATGCGGGTTTTTTACGCACTCACGCGCATAGTTGCGTTTTGTGGATTCACGGCGGCTCTGACTCAGTCCATACAAAATCACGCACGGCACTACGAGACTCGGTGTGCCATACCTTGCGTCTCGCCGCGCACCTACGCGCGTAGGTGCGAGGCGAGACGCATGTAGGCGCGTGATCCATATGAACGCGCGTGGATGCGTTTTCTGTGTGTTGGACGGTGCGTCTTTTCTCTACAAACGGAGATACAAGCAACTTTAAGAGACGCATTCACGCGCTACGCTACGTGGTGCGTGGCAGTGTGTTAACCGCCTTAAACTACTAGCTTCCCTTTCCCATTAGATTTTTTTATGGAATAAAAGGGCCCTATGCTTTATCAAAATCCTTTCAGCCGTTATTAAAAGATTGCGTTAACAAAATAATACCAAAGAGCATTACCTCCACCTTACAATACCACAGCCAAACTTTATGTAGTGTTCCTGCGCGTGAGTAAGGTTACCAGAGGTCTTTGGGGTAGGGGAGAAGGGTTGATAACACGTGAGTGACTTTTGGAGTTGTAGTATAAAGAAGTAATTTGGTTTGCCATTACAAACGTGTTTCTGGAGTTGGAGTTAGACCACTACGAAACCCTCAAGACGAAAGCACTTGTCTGGCTCAACTTGTACTCCAAATAAAACCAAGTAATTGTACAGTAGTACCCAACTGATATGGCTTACCGATATACCTGCGCAGAAGTTACTTTTTGTACATTTTCAAACCGCGGAAAACTGTCATTGGTCGGCAGCTGCCGCCATGTTAGCGCGCGTCGTGCGGAGGGGCGTGACTTGCGAGTGAGACAGAACTAACAGCTGCAGTGTATTATGAACCTTATAGTAGTGATCTAAGGTTGATTGTAAGTTTTAAGCATTCGTTCGTTAATCTTCGGGGCCATTCTTTCTTTTCTATGCGAACGAAGATTGACGACGTGCCTTATCAGTTGGGTAATACTGTAAACGCTTTTAAAAATCCTTGAGTGACAACGTATTAGCATAAGGGTTTACTAAAATACAAAATTCACGATCATAAACATGCATAGCCGTAAACTTCAAAGCAAATTGTCTGATAACACTAAATTACATGTCACATGTCTCGTGTTAAAGTGACTCAGCGTATATTTTACGCGTCTCATTTTATAAGCCGTAAATTTGTTCGATCGGATGCTAAATCAAACAATAAAACAATCGTAAAGCGTAGTTTTACGTGTTACACAATGTTTTTGGTTGAAATTCTTTCCGTTGATTCTAAATCAATTTGAGGTCAGCTGTATTGTGAATAAAACAGCTGTAGGAATGATAGATCCTAGAGTAGTGCGTGATTCCACAAATTGGACATGAACCTTTGTAAGTCAATAGGTGAAAAGTGACTTGCGGAGATGTTTCAGCTGATTAATAATAATAATAATAATAATTTATTTCCAAAAATAAATACGGTACAATAATTTGTTCATAAAAAATATGGGCTAGAGTACATGACAAAAATAATTGAACAGCATCCGTTGCCAAACTAGGTAAAAACCTGTATTTCAGCAAACAGCGCCACTCCCCGCAGCAATATGGGATAATATATACTAGCCTAGTTTACAAAAAATATTTTAATTTCGCTAACCTTAAAATTAAAATTATCAGTGTGAAAATGAACCTCTCTTTTTTTAAACGTGTTTTTGTGTGCATGAATGTGTGAAATTGGGGTGTGTGTGAATGTGTGTGAGAGAGAGAGAGGGTGTGTGACTGATTAATCAATGTAGACTTATGAATACTATACAAGAAAATCAAATTGAAATCATATTAAATATAAAATAAACTAAAGAGGCAACAAACAAACAATATTTTATACATGTCAGTGCACAACTGCTAGAAGTTCCTCTGTCATATCATAATCCAAGGAATGCAGCCAAGCTGTGACTGTCTTCTTACACTCGTGTTTGTTCATCGGGTAAATAGGGATTATTTTATTAGCATTGTTATACACGTAAGGACCCAAGAAACAATAAAACCTCCGGATAAACGATGTATGTGTCCGTTTTATCGTTTCACAGACTCTACCCGTTCTACGTTTAATATTTTTAGCGGGGTCAAATGTTACGTCACTATGTTGTTTGAGGATTATACCTAGAATAAATAGCTGCCTTACTGTGAGGACTTCACATTTTTGATACAGAAGCTTCGTTGGGAACAAAAATGGACTAAAAGTGCTTACTTTGAGAATAGCACGTTGGGAAACCTCTAAGATCTTCATTGTGTTAGCTGTAGTACCTCCCCACGAAGTAATGCAGTATGTAATTAGTGACTGACAGAGAGCAAAATAAATTTGTTTAAGTAGTTTAGGTTCAGTGATATGTCTCAGAGTTTTGAAGACTATTATCAGTTTACGGACCCTTCCACTTAGCACTTCAATATGTTTTGCAAAATTAAGATTAGAGTCCAAAATTACTCCCAAGTATCTAATATTATTAGTTTGCTCCATCCTTTGGCAAGCACATTGGTTGATGACATAATCTGTGCAATTGTGAGCTACTAAATAGTGACTGTCAGAAGGTCTATTAATATTCCGAATAGTAAAAGTCATATATTTGGTCTTATCAGTATTTAGGGTCAAAAAATTATCAGAGAGCCATTCTGAGACAATGTTAAAAGTATTTTGGGCAGCTTCAAAAACCTCATGCCAGGTTAAAGCGGAAAGTAAAATAACAGTATCATCCGCATATGAAATTATTCTACCATTTAAAGGTTTAATAGAACACAACTCATTTATATAAATGAGGAATAAAGTTGGGCCAAGGACACTACCCTGCGGGACTCCAAAAGTTACAGGCAATTCATCACTCAAGTGGTTCTCAATAACTGTAACCTGAACACGATTAGAGAGGTAACTAGAAAATAAACTCAACTGAATGCCCCTTATTCCAATCGTCTCAAGTTTACTCAAAAGTATTGGGACCGAGACCGTATCAAATGCTTTCGCCAAATCTAGGAAGATGGCAAGACATTTCTTCCGTTCATCTAATCCTGTTGCAATGAAATCAGTGACACTATGTACTGCATCAGAGGTGGACCTTGAACGACGAAAGCCATATTGGTTTTCTGACAGTAATTTCCGATCTTCCAAATAACGAATTAATCTAATATTGATCAATTTTTCCAAAATCTTAGAAACGGCAGGTAGTAGCGAAATTGGCCTATAGTTATTGATACGGTCCCTGTCACCACCCTTAAAAACTGGAACAACTACTGACTTCTTCAGATCATTAGGAAAGACACCGACGCGGAAACAGTGATTGAATATATAAACTAGTGGGGGTACAAGATAATCTCTGAACTGTTTAAGAAACCTATTTGAAATCTTATCCCAGCCAACTGCGCAATCATTTTTAAGACTTAATATCAAATTGTTGACCTCATTTGAGTCCGTTTCAATTAAGGCGAAGGAGTCAATTGAGTTTGAGGTGTCCTTGGGGGGATTGTCCATTTTTCTGTTATGTTTGTGCAGAATTGATCCTGCCAAATTCTTACCAACGTTCACAAAGTATTTATTAATTTCATCAACTGAGGCTTTTGGAGTGGAAGCTATTTTCAGTAATTCCTTAGGAATATGCTTTGATTTAATAGTGTTCGTTATATTTTTGATTGCCTGCCACACTTTTTTGTTGTTATTTCCTGCATTCGTTATTTGTTCTTTATCAAATGCTCTCTTTACTTTTCTTAACAATGCATTACAAAAATTTCTATAACGAGTGTATGTGGTCTTAAGAATTTCATTATTGGGGGACCTTCTTAATTTGTAGTGTAATTTATCTCTATTACGCATGCAACGCAGAAGCCCTGGTGTAATCCATGGCTTAATAATTTTTTTACGTCCTGCTAATGGTATCACTTGAGAATTCTTGTTTAAGGCAGTTGTTAGGGTATCAATTAAGTACTTCATCGATTGGTTGGGATCTAAAAATGTATAAATGGGAGTAAAGTCAATATTTGCTATATCAGTTCGTAATTGATCGAAATTCGTTTTAGTTATATTTTTAACAGAGTAATTGCGGATCTGTTTCCTGTGTAAGCACAGCAATACCGGTTTATGATCCGTAAGACTAGCCTGGATAACAACTGTAGTAGCCGAATGAGAAGCTTTTAATAGGACATGATCAATACACGTACCACTAGCATCACGAGTGACATAGGAATGTGCTGGTAAAAGGGAATGATAAGCAGCAAGATTCAAGTATTGGTCAGAGTTTTTATGTGAATTGTCCGCATTAATAGCAATATTGATGTCCCCCATCAATGCAACATTTTTAAATTGACTCAACTTCTTTAGGTTACTATCTAATGAAAAAAGGAACTGATCTAAGTTGTTATATGATGGTGAACGATATACAGCTAAAACAGCAGTCTCAGTACCAATCTTTATAAGCAAAGAATTAGCATCTGAAAAAGAAGGTTCCTCAACAGTAAACATAATCTCATCTTTAATGAAGACAACAACTCCGTCATTTTGTAATAGGTTATTACGTGTTGAAAAAGATTGATAGCCCTTCAAAGATGGAATACTTGATGCACATGATAACCAACACTCGGTCAATATAAGTACATCTACATTAATCTTAAGTCTAGTGAGAAGAACCTCGAATCCAGAGAAATTATGGTTAATACTGCGAATATTTTGTGTGAGAATTTTAATATAAGTTGATGCAAAAGGTAATAATCGCCAGCAGCTTTCTACATCACATACAAAATTTTTTGAAACACTAAAACTGTCTAGGTCGTTAGATAAATCACTTAAATTATCGAATTTTAAATAAAAAAATATATACGTCAATAATTTTAGATAAAGAAAAAGAATGTCTCGTTATATTCAGATAAAGATTAAATTTACGCATTGAAAAGTAGCAAGTTTCAAGTTCGTATTCATAAGTGAGTAAAAATTCTAAGGGTGATCGTGTGGTATTGTTTAAACTAAGGTAGGAAAAATGTATAACATAGCAAAAGAATATATTAATTTGGAAAAATACGCTAAAACCAAAAATTTTCAACAAAGATATAATAAAGAGTCATTTAGCATTTTTCAGTGAATCTAGGTCAGCTTCATTCTCAATTCTTATTTGGGGACAATTTTCAGTTCTACGAAGATAAACTACACCTCGCGACGTCCAGCAAAAAGCAAACCCGTGTTCCCTTTGGTATGCCCGAGCCAGGAAGAATAACTTCTGGGATTTTTGCGTTAAGGTTTCAGCAACGAAAACCGGTTTGACCTGCCCTTGCATATTAAAATGAGAAGTGTTCAGTTTTTCACCCTTCTGTTTGCTTTTGTTAAACTTTTTCACGGCAGATAGTACTTTCTCCTTCATAATGACCGAGGTGAATTCGGAAATAATTGGATTCGAGGTATCCCTGGCAGCAATTCTATATACGTCCTTGATGTCCGATTCCTTGATGCCAACACCAATTGACCTCCCCATGTCCTGGACCAGCTGACAGAGATCATCTTTAGATTCAGATTTGTCAGACTTGGTTTTCGGGATATTACGTAATTCAATTCCAGTTGCGCGAGTTTTGCGTTCTAAGATGTCGTATTTCTGTTCTAAAAGGTTAATGTATTTTTTATCCTCTTTTCTTTCATCTTCTAGTAGTTTTATACGAGATAAAAACTCATCATATTTACTGGACATTGTCTCAACAGATTTCGTAAGCTCTGCATTCTGTTCCCGTAGGCTATTGACAGACCCAAGAAGATCCTGAAATCGTTTGTTTTGCTCATTAGAGAAGGAGTCAAACATTTCCTTTATCGTAGCCATAAAATTGGTATTAACTTCCCCATCAAGCTTCCTTTTCTTACGCTCCGTGACATTCATTTTCATTTTCAAAACATTCAAATCTGGTTCAGAATCATAGTGTTGCAGTTCACCCGATTTAGCGCTGCTGGAAATCAACGACATTTCCCCATCACTAATCGGCGGCGCACGCGCAGTTTTGGTAGCAAGCGGCATTAAATCGGTGCGGCGCACAGGCAAGGGTGAAGGGGGTGGGGTGCGTTTAAGCGACATAATGATAAATTCTACAAAGTACCAGGACAACAGCAATTAGTATGTGTACAAAGCGGCGACTTACGTTAGGGGTCTTACAATTTGGGCGGCGATCGATGAAACAGTATAAAATCATACGGCGACCACTATAAGTAGACCCGTCATGCGACCCGGCCAATGCTGCGATGCCGTGTACATGTAGAAGTCTGTTGGGGACGGACGTCACTGTGTGCGTGACTCCGCAGCGATGCGATAGTAGCCTTCTTTACTCGCTGCGCTCCTATTATTCGCACCGTATTTATGCACTTTTAATTTGTTATTTAAAATGTTGGTAAAAAGGTACGTAAATTTGGCCAAAAACACGTCTGAACTACTCAGAGGACCGGGGGGAAGGGACACTTGGTAGTGACGTAAGCAAATCGTTGTTCAACGAGCTCAAGTTTCCAATAAAAATATTTTCTTTTTTGTGATAAGAATTGTGATAGCATATTCCTTAGAAACTGCTTAGGTATTTATTTTATAAGAATAATAATAAGAACACACCCTTTGGTACGCCTTCCTAGTGGTAGAGTACTTCGTACCCGCTTGTTTAGTTAATACCCTTAAGTTGAAAATCTGTCGCCAAATATCTACGTCTTACAGATATTGTATGCTCACCACATTCGGCTACATTATCTAGGAGATACATTTACCGAGTATAGAAAATATCTGCCGTAGATTTGAGTCTACTTAGATTTAGGATCGTAATTTTTATAGGCGGAGTAAAGCAGCTGTGAACTAGGTTTAAGCCCACTTATTATTCTTTAAAAGATTTCGATGGAATTAATAGTACATTATGATACATATGTGCAAAGTTGGTTATTAACACTCGAGGTAATAATCAATGCACACGCGTGTCATACGACGTTTATCAACACATTTGCGAGGAAATAGACAGACTTGTATTTTAGTAAGTAGATTTTTTGATAATAATCAAATCAACACAATGAGACCGTTAACAAATATGGCACGCAAGTTTTTTTTTATTTTGACAGCGATGCTCCGTGACTGTTTTACCCGTTCAAATTGAGAATGTTTCGTCTACATACATATCAATTGCACTAAGGTACAAACTTAACATAATCGGGATTATACTTATCATAAAACTATGCGGTCATGTAAATTAAAAAGCACAAGTGGGTAATAAGCTGCAACGGTGCGATAAGCGAGTGAGTGTGTTGAAAAATATATATAAGTGTATCTACTGAAATGTAATTAAAAATCGTATGGTACGGAAAACAACAAAATGGCAATGACGTGAGAACAATCGGCGTAGTCTATTTTATTATAAGGAAGGTGCCTCGACAATGATTGAATAAAGGAAATTGCCCAGTCAGGCCCGTAGCCACCTTCGTAACAAAGGGGGTTACGAAAGGGGCATGGGAAAGCGAACAAATGTTTGCCCCGCATCTACTGTGCTTGGCATTTTCTGACTGGCTTTTGGCATTATCCTACCATTAGTTTCAGAGGTGACATTTTGACATTTACAAGTGTTGACGTGTTAGTTCAAGTTTAAATATTTAATGATGACCTTCGTAATATTTATTATCATGTATCTTAATAGATATTATATATAATTTAGGTTATGGCTTCGTTACTGTAGCACGAAATCAACGATTAATTTTTTCGGTGATGATATACATCAAAATATATTGATCTTACTCGTTTTATGGCATTTTAGCTCTAGAACTACAAAATAAAAATTGGCCAAGTGCGAGTTAAACACGCAAAAGTAGGATGCCGTACCATATTAACTAACTAATTGTGCTATGAAAATAAAATACCAAAAAAAAGACTTGTTGTCCTGCCCCCTTTAATTATTAATATTATTTCTTTTTTATTATTATTATAGCGGCAATAGAAATACATATTCTCTGAAAATTTCAACGGTCTACCTATTACCGTTCGTGAGATACAGCCCACTGACAGACAGACAGACGGACGGACAGTGGAGTCTTAGTTATAAGGTCCCGATTAGCACCCTTCGGGTACGCAACCCTAAAAAGCATCCAAAAATACCCATTTTGTATGCAAATCTCACAGTATTCTCACTTCACACGCCATAAACATCATTTAAACAACTAGTACAGCCCAAGGTCGATGCGATAGCGAATTGGTTCACTGATTCAAAGAGTGTTACTGAGTGGGGGCTTTCAAATGCTCTGTTTACAAGGAATTTTGGGTACAATAGCACCCCATAATACGTGCTAATATAGCGCTTAAATACAAACTCAAATGGAAATTTAGATTATGATATATTAATTAGGGAAATGACATATTATGACTATATTGGAACTGCATAATTTGGTACGCTTTTAACCCTTTTACCGTTGTTGGTTTACTTAAGATAATCTTTAACTGGAGACTGGAAGGATTCCAAGCTATTTTTGAGTGTTAATTTAAGCTTTGATAAATAAACATGGTACTGAAATAACCTTGGCCGGATTGCATTTGATTAAAATACATAATTTTAAAGAAACGCTGGCGTTAGTTAATTCTGTAAGTAAGTATACTCTTCTTAAAATTTTCTTCGTAATCTTCGCATTAAATCTTTCATATCACATTAAAGTCAAATGAATATCTTTGGTAAGGTCAAAGTGACCGAACGAGGTCTAGGACAAATAAACTGAAGATCTTATAATTATATTTGACTTTCAATGTCAAAAGATGACAGATAATCCATTAGTGGTAATACAGCTGGAGACAGGTGACGCAATTTTTATTGCTATACTTATTATTTGTACTTTGATCTTTTGACCGTCAGAAAAGGTAGAGCGTAGCGTCTATTCGCTTTAAGAGATGCTCAAAATTCAAAAATCATTTATTCAAACAGACCTTCGCAGGCACTTATGAAAAGTCTCACTCTAAGGCGCCGATCCCACAGAGAGAGTTCTAGAGTTCCGAGTTCTGCATTCCGTGTTGACTATTGTGCACACAGCAAGCAGTCTAAAGTTCTAGAGTTCTGCAATATTCGCTACTGATCGCACATCATACACTTTTTTTTACATTCAAAGGCCCCACATAGCTTACAGTCAACGCCGATTGCAGAACTCGGAACGCCGAACTCTAGAACTCTTCTCTGTGGGATCGGCGCCTAATACTCTAATACCGGTTTGGACGGTTCCATTTGCTGAGAAGAGCCGTCAATAAACTCGGCAATTACTCTTTTCAAAACAAGCTTAGATTAATTACATAATATTTACATTCTAATCGCACTGACAACAATTGCGTTCCCCGGCGAAGCTCGACTGGGGAAGTATCTCCGCGTTATGTTCCTGCGATTGAGTAAGGTCGCCAATATTCATTGGGGAGGGGGGAAGTGTCGTCAACGCTTGAGTAATGTCTCGTGTGTTGCAAGCGTACATATGGCTACGGTAACCGCTTACCATCAGCGGGCCGTACGCTTGTTTACCGACTTTGTAGTATTAGAAAACCTCTGTAAACTGTTAATGTGACTTAATTCTCAGATAAATAACTATTTGTCTTATGAGAAATAAAGGGACTTCTTCTTATAACGTAGGGCTTTTTTTTTTAATTATGAATCAATACTGAAGCGCTCGTGGTGTAGCATGATTAGCTATTCTTAATCGATCGGCAAAGTTATGCTACCACAGTCGTGGTCGGTACCTGGATGGGTGACCGCCTAGTGGTATTTAAAATTCGAGCGTTTCCGTGCTTCGGAAGGCACGTAAAGCCGTTGGTCCCGGTTATCACTTAATTGTATTGGTCGTTAAGCTAGTTGGATGCCTCCTAGGCGGCTTGAAAAAATCCAACAGTAGGTTGACCACTAGCCTACCTCCAACGATCCGCAGTGGGCACGCGTGGTGGAGTATTGCCCATTCCCTTTCACCCTCATTTGTATAAGGAGGCCTGTACTCAACAGTGGGACATTATAGGCTGATGATGATGATGATGATCAATACTGAATCCCGGGTGAAACGGTACCCAACTATAATTATAATCTGTAGAATTAGAACAAAGACTCCCTCACAAGAAGCTCTTTTTTCTCACAAAACATCAAAATGTATGAAAAAGAAATTGGCACATTCAGAGTTTGTCTCGTAATAAGAGCTATTCGGCATGACGATCAACTTAGATTTCTAAAAGATGCCATCTCTTTTATCCACCGCTAATCAACTTACCAAAAATCCCCACAAACTCACTGCAGAGAAACTGTGATTAGCATTGTGCTGAAACCAAACGTGTTAATATGAACTTTATTCAAAGCTATCGTGACTCGTGAGACAATGGCTATAAATGTCAATTATTAATTATCGCTTGATTGCCCTTTATGTAGGTGTCCGTGGATTAAAGGTCGGTTCACACTTGAGCGGTGCGAAGGTGGAATAAGTTATGTAGAGTTTGTAAGGCGCTGTATCTATAATAAGCAATGAAAGGGTGTTTGACTAGTTTTTCGTATTTTTAACCTAAAATAACAAGTCTTCAAGAAGTATTTACAAATCAAACGTACGTAATGTGGTAACATTTCCTAAACCAAATTACACTTGGACTGTGCTCTAAAGTCAAACACAAAAACCATAAACCATCACGAATTAATTAATAAACTATCCGCAACCAACTAATCCCACGACAATAAAATTAATTAACATCGAACAAACAGCTCCGCTTCCACCGAAATCTTCATTAAAGTTGGGTACATACGAAAAAAGCGTAATCTGCGGGCAGTGGGGCGCAACAGTGACTCTAATGCCTCGGTCAACCTCATTTGAACACGGATTTATGTAACCAAGGCACGCGGGGAATTTCGGCCAAGCCGGACAATGGCGAAAAACCTCGGCGCGATAAACGAAACTACGGAACCGGCGGAGTAGCTGAACCGTCCGCGTCGCACTAGTTTGCATAAGTTTTCGGCAGTGGGGGTTTTTTGACGACACTTTATGGGTTTCTGTCAGGTTAGGCCACATTGAATTTTATGTTGATAGTTTTTATGCTTTTGCTTTGGAATGTCTATGCAGGTGTGCGAAAATTTTCCTGAAATAGGTGGATATACTGAGTGGATATTTTAAGATACCTACGTATACCGCGTCCGTTAGCACGGTTGGTTAAGATTCCACCTATTGCACTGAAAGGCGTGGGTTCGATTTCTCACACAGGACATGCATTTGTGTGCATGAACATATCTGTATGGCCTGAGTGTAATTGTGTTAATATACGTATGTATTTACAAATTAAAAGTAGTATATGTATTATATCAGTTATCTGGTTTCCATAGTATAAGCTCTGCTTAGTTTGGGATCAGATGGCCGTGTATGAGGAATGTATCAGGAACAATATTTACTATAGAGGCCAACTGACACGGCGATAATAATAAACTGCTCATAGAAAAGATCAACCTTGTACCACCATTTTTTTTCCGGCTTTCTTAACGGCTATTGTCATTAAAAACCTGCTGCAAAAATAATACAAACATATAGACCGAATCATTTGTTGATTTTTTTATCGATAAATGTTCTAAATTCAATATATCTGACACTATAGAAGCTTCGGCACATCGTTAGTGTAAAATCAACATCATTTGTACTCTAGCCAGCAGTGTACTATTAGGGTCAGACACCCTTCAAATATCGCGTAAAGTATACTAAACCGCAGAAATAATTGAACTTTCGAAACCTTATTAATCTCGACTAGACATCAAATCGGCGCCTGACCTTTTCTAGAAATAATTAAAGACCATTTGAAAATTCCAATGCACTGTACTTAATATTCACTGCTATAAAAATACCTTCACGCTAAGATTTATGTTTTAATTATCCAACTCATTGAATAACTATTTTACCCACAAAAAGCATATTTCTGTTTTTAAATCCCGTACTAATATTTATATCGCCCTTACTGCTAAAACACATGTACAGTATTACCCAACTGATATGGCGCGTCGTGACTCTTCGTTCGCACAGAAAAGAAAGTATGGCCCCGACGATTAACGAAAGAATGCTTAAAACTTATAATCAACCTTAGATCACTACTATAAGGTTAATAATATAATACACTGAAGCTGTTAGTTCTGTCTCACTCGCAAGTCACGCCCTTCCGCACGGCGCGCGCTAAAATGGCGGCAGCTGCCGACCAATAGCGTTTCCCGCGCTTTGAAAATGTATCTTCTGCGCAGGTACATCGGTAAGCCATATTAGTTGGGTACTACTGTACTTAACTGTCAGTGCCAAACAATATGACGTTATTTTTGTGACCATTTAATCAGTATAAATTATTATTAGTCAATCAGCGTTTTATGAGAAAGGCCGAGAATATTCAATAGGAGAAACTAAATTGACAGATGTGAATAACAAAAAAGTTGGCAGAAGATTTAAAATTCAACCTCTATATAGAGCAAAGGAGAGTTTCTTATGAAACCGCAGAGTAAAAATCAAATTCTAAATAAAATATCATCCAAACCCCTAAAAAAATTCAAATTCATTTTCATATTCGTATTTGAAAAAAGTTGCGACAGCATATGCACATAAAACTCTTGCAAATTTACATGCCGGCAGACACGATCCAAACCCAATAGCGAACAGAATAAATACAGGGTAAAAGTGTCGCAAAACAGTGTCGGACACCGTCCGCGGGCCGTGAAATCGTATAGCTGCCGGGAACGTGTCGGGGACCCCTGATAGTGTCTGACACCGCAGACACTGCACCTGAACAAATTACGAGGGAAATAAGTTATGCTGGTTGCACATGTCTGGGGTATTTATTTTTAGTTGTTTTACAAGGAATATGTTATTCGAGTAAAAGGTAAAATACTCCTTATTTCCTATATCACGTAGGTTCATTTAATGAACTGTTTTAGATAAACTTAAACCGACTTCAAAGTACACTAAGAAGTAATAAAATTTTGATCTGATGACATTGGGACCAAACGCGAAGTGTACCCTTTGATATAAAAAATTTTTTTAATAAATTAATGACGGAGTTATGATGTAAAAAAAAATACAACCGAATTGAGAACCTCCTCTTTTTTTTGAAGTCAGTTAAAAAAGAGACAGCCTGCTCATTGCATTATGAAAGAACAAACTTGATTAATTTATTAGGACTTTTCTTGTTATGTGTAAAAAAATGTTCTATAGATTTGGGAATTTTCATTTAGATTTATTGCTCCAGTTTATTAATTGCTCAGGAATGACTCTTTTTAAAAATGAACTTAAATATTTATATAAGAGCGAGCGCTACACCCAAGCATTGTTGTCATTTAAATATTTGTTTTGTTTAATATACTAAAGTTTTCTTAATACGTTCCTTAAATTTTTCTGAAGGTTAATTTAAAAGGAAGAATATTATTAAGGAAGTGTATATTCCTACTAACTCTTAGATGTCTGTGATATTCAGTTCTAAAAACAGACCTCGCACTTTTTGGAGTATACCTAATATAAGCAGAGGTGACAAGTTTATGCTTATTTCTAGTTTGTAATTTTTTATAGAAAAATACTTAATTTTCAGATTTAAAATTTTATTAAAAGATACGTGAAAACTTAAACAATATTTAAGTTAAATACCGTTTAATGAAAGGGGATGTTTTTTTATCATTACCATAATTCCAAAATCTTAATAATGTATGTGATAATTCCACCTAGCGCCATCTCTCCACTAAGTAAGTTTACATGGTGCCCATGGGTTCGGACAAAGTTCACCTCTAGTAGCGACATCTATCTATTTCACATGCTACTGAACTTGATCCCGCCCGCCCTAGCTCCCGCCCAAGCGACGAGATACGCCTCTCATGACACAGGTGGCGTTGTAAAATTTATATTAAATTCTCTGAAGAAACAGGTTTAAAAATACATACATAATGTATGAATAGTAAAAAAAAAATTTGAGTATTCAGTCTTGGTCACATAGTAATAGTTGTTCAGCATGAATAATCCAACATGGGTTTCAAAAATATGCTATCTTGAAATCTCCACCCAGTATACGGTTTGTAGGATAAGTATAAGCAGGTACTCTTAGTGCTTAGATCGTTATTGCTTATGTCGCCCGAAATTGTGTGTTGATCGCTCTAATAAGGGGCTGCGCAAACGTAGACACTTATTTTTACTGACACGGCACACCATCACAGGAAACTGTATTTGCTGTGTCCTGTAGCGGCGATCGGACACAGCCGCTGGTTGCTACTCCTGCAGGATTATTTTGAAACGCTCGGATTCGATATCGGAAACGGATTCAAAAACTACCGAGGCGATTTTCCGCAATTGCTATTTTAATTTCAGAAATATCAATTCGATTCATCGAAAACTTTTCGGAAAATAAAATAGCAATTGCTTAAATTCGCCTTGTAAATTTTTGAATCCGTTTCCGATATCCAATCCGACGTTCTGGTGGTCACTGGTAACTGTAGTTGCTGTGTCCGTTGGCGGCGATCGGACAATAAACAAAAATAATATCGTATTTTTACGCTTGCCAATTTTTTTTCTTCTTTTAGGGTTTCGTACCCGAAGGGTGCCAAACGGGTCCCTGTCACTAAGACTCCGCTATCCATCCGTACGTCAGTCTGTCTGTCAGTAGGCTGTATCTCATGAACGGTAATAGGTAGACAGCTGAAATTTTCAGAGAATGTGTATTTCTATTGCCGCTATAACAAGAAATAATAAAAAGGGAGCGCCCATATAATAAACGTCTTTTTGGCATTTCCTTTTTCATAGCAAAGTCAAGTTAGTTAATATTGTACGGAACCCTCCATGTGCGAGTCCGATTCGCTCTTGGTCGGTTTCTTTATATTAAAAATGGACTTAGGAAATAACTAGGTAGTGGGCATACCTAGTTATTTCCTAAGTCCATTTTTGCCTACACGCACGGCACACTTTAATCGTAACGTTACATGGAGATATAATTGGCGTTGATGATATATACCCTAAGTGAAGAAACTATAGCACGGTGTTGGGGTACTCTGTTGTTGAGGGTAGATTGCATGTTCCGCTAATTGCACTTAAGAGCTAGATCTAGGCTAGGCTTAATTTGCTTACCTTCCTTAGCTACTTACCATTGACTATGATAAAGTTTAGGCTATCTTTATCTTAAGACTAGTTACGCGCCGCGTTTTTATCCGCGTACCCGAGGGATATCCTACCCTAACCCTAACCCTACCGTTAAGTTTTCTTAATTTTTCTACGCAATTTTCTTAATTTTTTTTCCATAAAAACCTTCTCCAGAATATTAGAAAACTTTTAAATAAAAATGGATGAAATCGGTAAAATCGCGTGACCAAGGGAAAAAGGTTTTAATTTTTAACCAACTTCAAAAAAAGGAGGAGGTTCTCAATTCGGTTGTATTTTTTTTAATGTTTGTTACCTCATAACTCCGTCATTTATGAACCGATTTGGAAATTTCTTTTTTTATTTGAAAGGGTACACTTCCCGTTTGGTCCCATTGTCATCACATCAGGATTTGATTACTTCTTAGTGTACTTTGAAGTCGGTTTAAGTTTTTTGGAAAACAGTCCAATTATTATATCGTAATATAATAAAAACCCAGCGAGTATATAAGTTAGATATATGTACATTAATCTCCCTATTTGAACTATGAATGTAATAACAAAATATTATGAAAAGACAATGTGAATAAAATTGGTTTATTCTTTTTTACACATCTATTTACTCATTTCCATTTGCAAAAGATAATTAAACGCCTACAATAAAATAAATGCTGGCAATAATTTTATAGAACGCTCTAGAATGGAAGCTGAGCTAAAGGCGCGTCTATAAATAATGTCCAATAAACGGGGTGCTGCGATAGCCGACTATGTTTATTTGTTGTTTCACTCTTAATGAGCACTTGGGTATCAATGGGGCGTGGGACAAGGTACAAGATAAATCGAAATAAAATTAGAAAAAATAAAAATTAAAATTTCATTTTAAGTACAAGCTTTTTTTGAGTGACTGTACTTTTTGTTGACTGTACTTGAATTGTCATCCAATATACAAATGTATACCAAATATCAAGTCAATTCGACCACTGGAAGTGGGTAAAATTCGACTTGCAAAATTCCACCCGAACAAACATACATACATACATTGCAAGTTATAGAAAAGCTTGTAAAAAATAAGATTGAGAATCTTGGTCCAAAAAGTAGTAGGTACCTAGCATAAGGTCGACCCCTATGCAAATATAAACAGTATTGGCAACCATATCTAAATTGATGATTCTGGATCGTCTATTGTTTTGAGACTACATTGCTATTTCGATCTTTATAGTGCTAGCAATACGGTGGAACTAGAGGGAAAGGCTGGTACCAGTTAGATAACTATACGGCCCGCCTTCTAGTAAGCGGTTACCGTAGCCATATGGACGCTTGGAACATCCGTGGCCTCCTTTTCCCCGCCCAATGAGCTCTGTACCCCGAGTGTAAAGAATAAACGCATACTATCGCGTTTGAGTCAACTATAAATTAGTATGGGAGAAATTAGTACCATGAGTATTCCACAAGAGGCACTGTGCCAATTCCTATAGAGAAATGTCGTAAACGTAACCGTTAGCCCCTTTGCACATTATAAGAAAAATGTCTGGTGTCTTATCAGACATGTCTTATAAGACATTCAGTCGCTCTGGTGGTTATATGAGACCGTGCATATTAAAAGAAATGTCTGATCAGACACGCCCATACATTTTATGTCTTGTGTCTGATAAGACACAAAAATCTTTCTTATAATGTGCAAAGGCGCTAAGTAAGCGTTTTACTAACGTCAATTCTTTACACTCGGGGTACTGGCAAGCTTACTCACACACTGGAACAAAACATTGTTATTTGGTTGCGGTAAGGTGGAGGTACTTCTCCGTCGATCATTGAGCGAATAAACGCTCTGCTCTACCTCTCTTAAACTAATTTACTTAATAAATAAAAAAAAAATACCACAGTAATATTTTTTAAACCATCTCAATGATTTTTTACAAAAGCATATTGCTGGCACTTACACCACGCCCCGAAGCCCGACGGATGCCAAGCAACTTCGATCTCCTATAGCAACGTTCCCCCTGTCTCTATGGTAACTACCCCCCACTCTTTAAGAACCTCACGGCCATATAACGAATAAATTGAATACCTCCAAACAAGAAACTGTTTTATAAAGCGATCGGCACCTATTGAATTAAACCAGGTTATGCTTGCTTTAATTGAAATGTTTGTGTATGTTACAATTTTCTTTGTTTGTAATTAAAGTCTGATTTTATTATTTTGATGCAAAGAGTCTTGTGGGTGAATTATTTAACTTGGTCAATGTTTGTATTGATTATCAAATGAAGCATTATTTTCTATTAACAAAATGTATGCAACTGCAAGCGACCCAAAATCGTTTGTTATGGAAATTTATGTCAGGAGGCATATCTACACTGGACATCATTGGTCTGAATGACGATGATACAAGGTTTTCTGTGAAGGGTTTTTTGTTTGTTTTTCTATTTGTAGCGGAAGCTTTTTTTTTCTTAAAAATACGACACGTCAACTTTGTAAGTTATTGAAAAATGTTGATCGGTTTGATTCATGTTAGTCGACTTCTTTCAAAGTATCTTGTATATTTTAGAAAAAGTGGCAATAAAAATGACCAATAAAAATCAAAAATACTTAACAAAATTTTACTCTATAATTGGACTGTTTTACAAAAAACTTAAACTGACTTCAATGTACACTAAGAAGTAATCAAATCCTGATCTGATGACAATGGGACCAAACGGGAAGTGTACCATTTCACATAACAAAATAATTTTCCAAATCGGTTAATAAATAACGGAGTAAAGAGGTAACAAATAAAAAAAAAACAACCGAATCAGCAACCTCCTCCTTTTTTTTTTTTACTATTTATATGCCGGTGTTTGACCGCAATCTCACCATGGTAAGTGATGATGCGGCCGAAGGTGGTAAGCACACAAAGCCTAGAAGGAACTGGCTCTCAAGTGCAGCTGTCGGAACACACCGAAAGGTGCTTGGCGACAGATTTTCAACTTGAGGGTGGTAGCCAGCCAGGTGGGTACTACAAAGTACCCTACCACCGTGCTATGGTTTCCTCACGATGTTTTCCTTCACCGAAAGCTCAAGCTCATTGTAGGATTCGAACCCGGGACCTTCGTCTCGGTATCCGACGTCACTACCACTGAGCTATCATCGCCTTAACTCCTTTTTTGAAGTTGGTTATAAATGTAGGTTTAATGTGGTCGGCTCATAAAGCCTTCAGTCTCGTAATCACTTATAACAATGACATTAAAGTCTCACATACAAAAATAAAACATTGTTTTATGATACATTACATTTTAATAATTTTGCAAAGTCAATTTCAACTAGACTTTGCACTCAAGGGAATTTCTGAACAGCCATTAGCCCCACTTACCTAATCTCGAATAGTTGTAAATAGTTTAATAAAATTGCCGGCTGGCTGGCCCTTGTTTCGATGAAACTTTATAACATCATCAGTAATAAATACAAGCTAAAACAAAACGTATTACTAGAACTATTAAACATGTATTAATAGTTCTACGCAATATGTGTGATAAATTTCAAAAATAATACAATCTTTTTTATGAAATAGGATTCGTCCAATAGTTTTGGGTCTAATAAATTACCTGTTAAAAAAGGAATAGGCTCACTACATATCAATTTGAAAGGGCGAAAATTCTGTTAAAAAGATTCATGAATACTCGTAGCATTATTGTAGCCGTGCTACGAACAATGAGATTGTCGTAGTTACTGCTACAAGTCTGTTACTATAATGACAAAAACTTTGTCATGTAATTAGTGTGATAATCATGAAAAAGTCTGTTTAAATTAATTTACGTAATCTCATTGTTTTTAAATTCAGTGTAATTCAGTTATGATATTTTATCTAAAAAGTGTTATTCAAAAATGTATATTACTGCATAAGTCTAAGGAACAGAGTTATTGATAAAAAGTATAAATGAACTTTTTACGCCATACAACTTTGATACGTAATAAATTCTTTACATTTCACTCACGTAAAAATATCATGTAATTAAATGTTTTCATTTGATTAAACACATTGATATTTCGCAAAATAAATGAAGTGAGGTGTAATGAAAATTTCGAGTGCGTCGGGAAATTCACCTGAGGCTTTAATTGAAACGGAATGTTTCCGAATTTTATTAATACACTCGCACTCAATAATCATTTCAATTATACTTAAAAAAATATAATATTTCGTAAACATTTTATCATGGCCAATAATATTCTTCGTAAAATATTACCAATATTTTTCAATTTTATTACATTTGTATGCAAAGTACTAAGTTGACAAAAGCGTTGTTTTGCTAAAAACAAGTGAATGGAAATGAATTATCAAAATTTGAAATGAAGTTCCAAATAAAGCTGATATATTTCACAAATACACCCAAAATTTGAACGCATAAAATTCAAATAAAGCCAGTTTTACATGAATTACGTCCCGGGAAGACTCGCGTATGTAGTAAAGAATGATATTGTATGCATTTTGCATGAGAGTGGTATTATCGGATATGGCAAAGAATTTGAATATTCCAACCGCAAGTGTACTAGTTGTCTTCGATTCGAACTTCGTAATTTTAGATCGAAATCGGTGCGACTTTATACCCGGGAGTTAAGTCAAAGCAATTTATTCAATTTAGGCCCTAGTAGGGCACTTATGAAAGCTACTGAAGTGACTACCAGTTCTCAAGTCGGCCTTCAACTCAGAAGAACAGGCAAGAACGGTAACATTTTTTTAATATCTGACTATATTGGCTATTTTTTCCAAAACATTATACATACATACTTTTTTTTAATTTACAGTATTTTTGTTTTGTCCGTTTATTAATCAGTATTATATACCTACTCGCAATAATCCGAGTTAATATATCGAATAATACTTAAAGCTCATAATCTATTATTATAGATCATAGTAATATTTTTATTTTTGTTACGAAATAGAAAACATATAGCAGTTTGGTTTTAATAATTTTTTCATTTGTTTTTGTTTTCTTATTTTATTATCTTAATTCATATTAAATAATCAATTTTTCAGTATGGATATTTATTTACCAATACAACAAAAAAACCTTCACGATTTATTTTGATTAATTTAACCCGGCGAGGATGTGGGGGGTCAATTTGACCCTATCAATTTTTAAAAGAGTGTAGTTTTTTATTCCGTGGCCGTAATAGCTTGTACGTCTCAGTAGCTGTTGTTAAGAGATCCGTCCGCACGTCGCATACCGCTACTCAGTTGGCCGCCGCCAGCAACGGGAGACACAGGAGCGCAAAGTCAAAAAGGGTAAATATGACCCTGCCACAACCGCGACGTTGCACTTTTGTGCAATGTTTCAGAAGTTTTTTTTATTTAATGTAATGGTGTTTTTAGATATTTTTGGACGTAATGAATAACCAGGAGCGTCAGGATGAGCTCATACGTCATGCTTTGTTAAAACCAGACAGTGACGATGACTTGTTGTCCGACGGTAGCGAAACTGAAGATCATGTGGGTGCACGCACTCATGATAGTGATACTGAGTAGAATGTAAGCGGTGAATATGACGGCAACGATGACGTACCGCTATCTAACATAGAAACTCAGAATCAACTCCTGCCAGAGGAAGGGGAATCGGATAATTAGTGGAGAATCTGAACAGGAACCGCCTGTCAGAGTTCCAGGCGTACGAAAAAGGTACCAAGTGTGTCCTTATGCTCGACATCGGAAGACTGGTAACGTTTGCGAAGAATGCCATAAGTATATTTGTCCAGAACACACTGTTTTGTACTGCCAAAAATGTGCTACAACAAGAGCCAATAATATTGTGTAGTATATAAAACTGATAATTACTTAGTGAAACTAATTGATCTCTACATATATATATACCAAATTATCCACATTTTCCTGAGAAAATTTACTTATTTTTAGTTTTTTTCATGTTTGGCACGAAGTGCCTTGTTAAAGTTGATTGTTATTAGGCCTTAGCTAAAATTTAAAAAATAAATACATTTTGTATTATCACTTGTTTCTTTTTTCTTCAAAATCCATTTAATAATACCAAGTAATCTAATCACCTTCAATGATTTGCTAAAAATATAAATTTAACCTTTAAAAATGCAATAGAAATACAGGGTCAAATATACCCTCCACAACCTCCACGTAACTATTTTCACCACATCCTCGCCGGGTTAAATCTCAATTTTTTTCTGTTCTTCTCGACTTTGATTCGACTTGCTAAGTCAGTTACCGGAACCGATGGTAGGACACCAATATATTGCGTATGTGTATAATCTATATGTAAACCAATATGTCATCCGGAGGCCGCGGCATCGAGCACAAAAGCATTCTTCCCCATTATGCTGATGGTTATATTCGCTAAAACTATTTACTCAATGTTTTTTCATTCACAAAGAGAAATTATGAATTTATTGATGTTATATTTTATAGAAATTTTTAACTATTTATAGTAAACCAATTTATTAATACCCTATAATTAAAATTCAAAGAAGCTATTTAGGGGAACTTTTATATGAATATTACTGTAACTATTTATTACTAGCTTCTGGGAGGTGTTACTAGGCTTGACAAAGTACGTAATGAATATATTCGAGGCAGCTTCAAAGTAGCACCAATTATAGAGAAAATTACCGCCTCAGATGGTATGGACATGTAAAACGACGCATTGAAGACCATGTAGTACAGATTGCTTTGAAAATACCGGAACAGAAGAGAGGTAGAGGCCGCCCGCCATCGACCTGGTGGTCTAATATCAAGAGAGACCTCAGTAAAGCCCAATTGCCAGAGTCGACAACCCAGGACAGAATGTCCTGGCGCAAAAGAGTGAGGAGACCCGACCCCAAATAAGGGAACAGGGACGGACAAAGAAGAAAAAGATTTATTACTAGCTTCTGCCCGCAGCTTCGCTGACGCTAATGTAGATTTTATTCAATTCAGGTGTTCGGTCGACACAGGTAGCATTAACGCACATAATTTAAATCGGGTTGTGGGTCAGTACAGGTATAGATTTGATATTAACAAAATAATAAAAAAAACTACATTGTATGCAAAATTTACACTAAGTCCTTTTCTGACAACGTGTATACAAAAATTCATTATGATCGGATGCCGGACGACTGAACAAACTGACATTCGCATTTATAATATTAGTACAGGTTTATGATAAAATAATGCAATAGTTTTGTTTTTTTTTTTTTTTTTTATAATATATTTATTTACCATAATATTTTTTTACATTATTACATTTTTATAGCCTTCACGGAAGCCTCGAGGGCTTATCTGTGTCGGCGGTCGCTGCACACAGTGATCATAATACGTTTACAATTCCTATTTTATTTATATATATATCTAACATAGTTGTTTTTGTTTAATTTGGGATCAGATAAAAAATGAAACATTTATGTTAGTGTCGTTGTTATTTTTCCATGCGTTTGCATGTCGTTTGTGACGTTGATTTTTATAACAGTTGGCACAAAAAAGGCATTATTTAGTATTTTAATTTAAAAATCTCTCGTTAACCAGCTTATGCCCTAATGCTAAGCCCTCTTATGAAAATACTAAAAATAAATTATAAAGTATTAATATCCCAAAGCCTGGACGGTATATTGGCTATCGACTGAAACTTTATATAAAACACACGAAACGAAAGCTTAATTTAGCTAAGACAGTTAAAAGTTTGCGACGAGCACTCCAGCTCACTTGCGAACGAAAAGTTTGTCAATATTTGAAGGGTAGACATGAAGAAACGGAAATCAGGATCATGCTGGAAGAGAAAAGCTCAGGAAGATGTAAATGTTTAAGATAGTATATTAAACATTTATTAAAAAGTGGTAATAATCTATTATAGTTTCATTTTGCTACTATAGAAGTTAACATATTCCCCCATGGTAAGCTATTAGAGTAGCCAATAGATGAATGCAGCACCAGAGGTAACACTTGTGTATTGCTGACCTTATTATCTTGATATTTATATTTTGATTCACACTATCTTGATACATAGAACAAACAAATTTGTTCACGTACACAAATGATGAAGCGCTCGTAGTGCATGATTAGCTGTGAGGCCGGTACCTGGATGGGTCACCACCTACTGGTATGGCAACCCGAGCGGTTATCACCTAATTATGATAGTCGTTAGGCTAGTTGGAGTTCTTCTAGGCGGTTCGAAAAACTCCAACAGTAGGTTGACCACTAGCCTATCTCCACCGATCCGCAGTGGGCATGCGTGGTGGAGTATCTGCCAATTCCCTTTTACCTTCATTTGTGAAAGGAGGCCTGTGCTCAGCAGTCGGACATTATAGGCTGATGATGATGATACAAATATTTATCGGGTCACGCCAACTAGTTCGTCTCTATTTATTCTTAAACTAGCTGTCCACTAAAAAGCCTACCTTATTTAAAAATGCTTTGACGTTAAAAGTGATTTACGTCAAATGTGATCAACCGAACAGAGAACAGAACCGATACTAAAATTAAATCTCAATGTTAACATTATTTATATTAAGTGAGTTATCTTTCACCGTTATAATCTTAAAGATCACCTTGACTACCAATCAAATGTTTATACAACAAGTAAATTTAAAACCAGTCAAAAGTACCAGATAAATTTTTAACCCTTTTAAAATGTTCCAACACTCGAGTCTACATCCCAACTGTAGTACTTTCACGAAATATCTCATTAACCAGAAATATACCGTCCACAGAGAAGTTAGATTGCTACGCACCGGTTTGATTACTGGCAACTCGTGATAGGCAATTTCCTGCTCTTTGTACACGGCTTCCTGCTCTGTGTACTAGAATATTGCGTATCGTATAGATTTTAACATTCACGTGATGTTTTTGAAGTTTTGCGGCGTTGTTTTGGGATTTGAGTTTCATGTCCGATGTTTGTTTGTGGTATTAAAATTGGTTTTAATATTTTTTTGATCCGACTGAGTACACAAAATACAGTTTTTGCATACAAGAAAAGTGCTACACCGTATATTGCTACTGTGGTTTTTATTTACTGGTCGTAATAAATAAAATAAAAAAAAGTTTGCAGGGATAGAGGCTACACATCCGTGATATTTTGCTCTGCAAAATCTGCTAAACGTATACCAATAATATTAATTTCAACAAACTTGCTCGTAAAGTGACATTTATTGCACCGTTTTTATTATCTTAATGCAGCTTATTACGCACTAGCGGTTTTTACTTTACATTGCAAATTTCCATAGGCGGCGGTGACCACTTACCATCAGGTGGACCGTCTGCCTGTTCGTCAACCTTTTGACATAAAAAAAAAACATTACCGCACAGTTTTATTATAGGTATAATCCTGATTATGTTAAGTTTTTACCTCAATGCGATTGATATTTGCGTAGACGAAGCATAGCGAATCGCTGACAAAAAAAAAAAAAAAAAAAACTGTGAGCCATATTTGTTGGGGTTCTCATTGAAATTTACCAAAAAATCTGCTTAAAAAAATACAAGTCTGTATTTTTCCTCGCAAGTGTGTTGAAAAACGTCGTATGACATGCGTGTGCATTAATCATTACACTCTTATTTATCATTATCGTGTTCGTCTGAGGCTCACGCGCTTAATATTGCCTCGTCTGTAATTACCAACTTTGCACACATGTGTCATAATGTACTATTATTTTATAAGTAATCAATAGTGAAAAAAATACAGGAGTAATATTATTTTCAGTTGATTCTTTGTCTTTTCTCAAAGTGCAATGAAAAATATCCTAATCTTCCACTTCTGGTGTTTAAAGTAATCTAAGACACAAGACAGAGGTAATTACGTTTTATTGGATATTACTAGTTATTTTAAATGTTACATAATAAAGCAGCACACACAAACGCAATAATGTAACAAAATTAACTTTCACACCACTTTCTGATTACAACTCTGAAAAGGGTAGAATAATCTGACGAGGTAAATGTAAAAACAGTGTTTGTGTTACACCCAGCTACTTACAGTTGAGGCGAAGTGATCATTTATTATGTCAAGATGACACTCTATTATCCCCACCTTTTCTTCTTACCTCCACGTCCCTTGGTAGGAAAGTTACCTATTTTATACATCTGTGTAACTGTAATATTATATTTTAAAGCTATATTTTATATACTTAAATCTTCTAGTAATTAATGTTTGGATTTGTTGCTTTGGATTTACGAGGTAATCTCCGGAACTATTGATCTAAATCTGAAAATTATTTCTATAATAGGAAGCTACATGATCCCCGAGTGCTTTTGGCAACTTTTTATCTCTAGAACTCTGGTGAAACTGCAGGGAATAGTTAGTTTCATACTACGTGTAACTGAAAGGGTCCATTACAGTAATCGATTTTTTTGGTATTAGGCGCACAAATTGCGGAGCAGATAATTTTATATTAATATTAGCAAGTGTCGTAAAATGATAATAACTTATATTGAGCGGCGACATGTTGGTTATGATTTTAATTCAATAAACTTGGGAGGAAAAATTTGATATGAATTCTGAAGTAATTTATTTTGAGCTGAAACTTTTTATAGAGATTCTGTACATGACGTAATCTTTTTTTTTTTTTACTGTTTATAGGCCTGTGTTTGACCGCAATCTCACCATGGTAAGTGATGATGCGGCCGAAGGTGGTAAGCACACAAAGCCTAGAAGGAACTGGCTCTCAAGTGCAGCTTCCGCACCTTTCGGTGTGTTGTTCCGACGAACACACCGAAAGGTGCTTGGCGACAGATTTTCAACTTGAGGGTGGTAGCCAGCCAGGTGGGTACTACAAAGTACCCTACCACCGTGCTATGGTTTCCTCACGATGTTTTCCTTCACCGAAAGCTCAAGCTCATTGTAGGAATCGAACCCGGGACCTTCGTCTCGGTATCCGACGTCTCTACCACTGAGCTATCATCGCCTTAAAACACCCTCACCCCTCTTCACCCCTTTCGGATGGATATACCCTTTTCGTTACACCCAGTATACATCGTGAGTATTTGCGTTGCTGTTCCTTAATAGGGATGTTGCCTGGGTAAAAATATAATAATTCTAATTAGTCCGTCAGTTAGATTATCAAAAAATATTGGACACGTATTTTTTGCTTTACCAAATCATTAACAATTTACGAAGATAAAGCGCGACTAAGTTGGGGAGTGGGGGCTCGTGACGTCACTTGTTCCTAAAAAGTGTACCACACCGTGACGTCACGAGGAACTTCAACACACGATATCTTCGTATTTTTTTGTTTAATTGACAAAAGAAAAAATACGTGTCTAATATTTTTTGATAATGTAAATGACGGACTAATTAGTTTTTTTCAGGAAAATAGCCTATTATCATTATTTTATTTATAAAGTTTTACGTAAGAGTGCATGACGAAGAGCTTTTTTAAAACACAGTTTATTCCATAGAAAAATTAAAATGACAAATACCTTTGTCATTTACGTTAGTGTTATTTACAACTTTTTGTAATGTTACACAAAAAAGCTTTTACCTGTATAACATTTTAGTATAACATATAGTAACTCTATCTCATGATTAGTTATTGTCACACGCGTCGTTAAACATATATTTTAAACAAAGCTTGTTAACTTTTTAAATTAATATTTAATGTCAAAAATATCTTACTATTACATGATTATATACATACTTTCCTCTCAAAGGATACGGCCGAAGGTGGTGCACACACAAAGCCTAGAAGGAGCTGGCTCTCAAGTGCAGCTGTCGGAACACACCGAAAGGTGCTTGGCGACAGATTTTTCAACTTGAGGGTGGTAGCCAGACAGGCGGGTACTACAAAGTACCCTACCACCGTGCTATGGTTTCCTCACGATGTTTTCGTTCACCGAAAGCTCAAGCTCATTGTAGGATTCGAACCCGGGACCTTCGTCTCGGTATCCAACATCACTACCACTGAGCTATCATCGATCTACAATACTAGCTAGGTAGTCCCTTGTTGAGGAGTCGGCAAATGAGGTTCCTAGCAAGGAATATTGTGTCAACGATGATGCTTACTGATTCTGGGTACATATTTTTGATTCTCATAGCAGTATTTATATACTCTGAGCTCATAGTTAGGTCCAGTATTCAACAACAAACAACCTTTACTATACGGACCATTCTGATATTGCAAAAAAAATGATTAAAAAAAATTAATAGATGATATTTGATAACAGTTTCTTTGCTATTTTCAAGTTGGTAACATTGAACTATATCCACTGATGGACTGTGTTTAACTTTGACTTAAAACCTTCAGATAGATGTAAAACCTTAAGGAAATATTTTAGAGTACAGTAGTACCCAACTGATATGGCTTACCGATGTACCTGCGCAGAAGATACATTTTCAAAGCGTGGTAAACGCTATTGGTCGGCAGCTGCCGCCATGTTAGCGCGCGCCGTGTGGAGAGGTGTGACTTGCGAGTGAGAAGGAACTAACAGCTGCAGTGTATTATCAACCTTATAGTAGTGATCTAAGGTACATTGTAAGTTTTAAGCATTATTTCGTTAATCTTCGGGGCCATACTTTATTTTCTGTGCGAACGAAGATTCACGACGCGCCATATCAGTTGGGTACTACTGTAAGCAGTAATTACTTACCCAAAAACTTTTAATAGATATTTTAGCCTTTTCTTATTTAGGATCTCCAAATAATAACGTAACTAAGGAACATTTTTTCCATGTAAACCACCAAACAATACCAAAAAATACATAGCTATGGTTTCACATAAAAGCACACAAGAAAGCCTCATATGAGACACCATAAATAGGCGTATATTGACATGTTTACTCATGTCGTATTACGTTCGAGGGCAGGAACAAGGTGAGGCGATTATAGCAAGGCGTATGTTGGCCCTTGACAACTGGCGGTTGGATTACGTATATTTATGGTATTATTAATTTTTAATATTTATAGATGAGAGATACAAAGGCAGTAATCTGGATTGACTATCTGGTAGAATGTGTACCAAATATCAAGTCCTGTTATAGTGGGTTTTAGTGCGAGGGTATTTCGGATTGACTCGCCCATTTCATTCGCAAATCTACACCCTATAGCTTGACGCATAGAATTCAAACTTTAAGGTACGTAGAAATTTGTAGATTACCTAATACCAGAAACTTATATCCATCGGAAAACAGAAGTTGGGGTTGTAAGTTCAATACTAGGCCAAATCCTCAGCCGAATCAGTCAGTCCACCTGTATCGCTCAGCGCTTCTTCCCGGACCATCATAGATACATTTGAGAACAGTTATAGGGTAATTTAAAGTACCCATCTGACTGACTACCATCCTCAAGCTGAAATCGCCATCCATCCACTGATGTGTTCCTGCAGTGGCACTTGATTGCCTTCAAGGTCGACACTAGCTATCCCCGTTATATTGCTTATAAATAATAATAGAAAAATAATATTAGAAAAAAAAACCGAGGAAAAAATAATTTTTTTTCTTTGACTTGAATAGAAAATCTCCATACAAGTCGAAGAAAAATATATTTTTTTTCCCTCGGTTTTTTTTCTAATATTATTTTTTATTACTAATGACCTATACATTCATCTCTCAAGAGGAAGTTCACTAATTTATTAGGACCTTATATAATGAAGTGAAAATGAATAAGAGCACTAATTCCTATGAGCGTACGTAATTGGGCATGAGTGTAGGTACTCAAGTAGCTCATTAGGTAGTGCCCTATACGTTCAATACACCTCGTGTTTCTAACAAGCACTAAGGGAGATCACTTACATTATGATACTCTCATTCACTTTTTAGGGTTCTCTTAGAAAATTATATGATATTGTTAAACGTAAGTGGTTATTTTTTTATTCTAGCTTTCTTGTACAATATCTCTTAAAGGAGATTTTGTCTGTAGACTCGTAAAAACATGTCTTTTAATGTTTAGTAATTAAAAAACAAAACACTCCTTTTTAATGATAATAGTTAAGTTAAAATTAACTTACTATTTTACGCAGCTTTGCCAAAAAATATGGTATTTTCAGGATTACTATTATGCCTTAAAAAATATTAATTTAAGGGTCTAGAAGAACTCTAATCTTCTAACCTTAAATTCTTAGGTTCTGAAATAAGCATTTAACTTAGAAGAACTGGCCTGAAACTCAGCAAGGTCACATGGTTATCAAACAAATATGTATCAGCAAATGTTAGTTTTTTTTTACAATATTTAATGCTAAATGTAATATTAAACTAAGGGATGGCAACATTGTGCTTACTGTACTATTTAAAAGCACTCTCCTTGTTACTTTACAAATTTAATAACTCTACATAATCACTCGAAATCCCCAAGAAAAATCTATAAAAAAAGTTTTTTTTTTGTTTTATTCTAAGCTAAAGAGCTTATAATATTGTATTTTATAGAAAAGTGAAAAATTACGCACTTATACGGAACCCCCGTAACATAAATCTCCCTACATCACTATTTTCTGATGGAGATGGGTACTCAGTAAGCTTTTAGACAAATAGCATAATATAAAATCATTTTCTCCTCTCACTATTTAAGTACCATAACAGTATTAAATCTCTTGAGTACACTGAAGTTTTGCAAACATGTTCAGATTTTACAAAAAAAAGCTTTTTGTATAAATAATGAGGTGTTGACATTATATGCTAAAAAAATACTCGGTGTAAAATCTGAATTTGGTTTGTTTTGCACGGTGGTAGGGTAGGTACTTTGTACCCACCTGGCTGGCTACCACCCTGAAGTTGAAAATCTGTCGCCAATCACCTATCGGTGTGTTCCGACAGGTGCATTTAAGTTCCGGGTAGGTTTTGTGTGCTTACCACCTTCGACCACATCATCATCATCATATATTTTGGAGTGTGCGCAGGAATTGTTCAACCTTATTCCACCATCCCCATTTTTACACCGAACCACAAGACGCCGGGAAAATTTTCACCCGTACTTTGTTGACATACCGAAAATATGGACACAGCGTTTTGCATCCTCATTTATAATGCGGACAGCAAGGGAGTGGAACTTGCTTCCGGCGTCTGTGTTTCCTGACGCCCTTAAATCTAGGTACTTTCAAGGCCAGAGTGAATAGGTTTCTTCTGGGTAAGCGTGTTTCATCTTAGGCTTCGTCATCGCCCCTTATGGGCGGGTCAGTGGCCGAACGCAAGCACTAAATGGATCTAAAAAAAATAAAAAAAACACTTACCATGATGAGAATGCGGTCAAACACAAACCTATACAGTACACTGCAGTAAAGAATAGTTGTCACGGCACAATTTTTCAATATTGGCACTGTCGGTAATCCTATGATTACCACAACCGTTAATACTTTGGCTCGCGGTTAAAAAAATAACAACGACATCGATTCTTACTATAGGACGCGCGTCTCTCGCGATAACCAACGGGTCTTTCACCGAAAGCAGCACTTGAGAGCCAGTCTTCTAGACTTTGTGTGTCCCATCATCACTTACCATAAGATTGTTCTCAAAAATAAGTCTATCCATACAAAAAATAAAACTACTTTTGAATATTTTCAAGGTCCACCCAATATTTTATAACAATTATTGAAACACTATACGTACTTACATACTATACCTAAGTATGTAGGTTCCTACTCACATTACTCCAGATATATATTATTACCTTTGTACGTATGTGGTAGCGGTTAATTACAAGTCGCATTTGATTATTGTCTCTACCAGTCGGCTTGCACGCTAATTAACGGTAGCTATGGATGAGCCCTTTGCTTGAATTCATGTTACAATAATAATTTATGTTTCTATTGATATTAGAATTGGTAGATTCCTTGGAATTGCAGTTAGATTCAACTTAGTGAGTTCAAAGCCATATATTATTTTGACCCTTTCCTAAAAGACCAGGGCCCAAGTCTGCTATTACAATTGTGGTCCAATGAACTATCAGTGGCGTAAAAATTAACAAATTTTATAGTTTTGGTAGTCTACTAACACAATAGCGTCATAATGGCGCCATACTAGCTTTCCGATGATTTTCCACTGAAACTACAATTCTGCCACAATGATCTTTTAGTTGGCCGTTTTGTCAGTTTTTGTTCTAAATAACTTTTCATTCATTATGAGACCATTATGAATTATGCCCGGTTTCAATAAACAAAAACGAATCGTTTTGCTTACCAATGGTAGGTTTTTTTATTGCCAAACTGGGCATATAGATCATTTCTTAAGCTAATTTTACCTGTGATAGCTATTTCCACATGGGAGGGTCTGCTATGCAAAGGTCATTGCTTCATTATTAGTAAAGATATAAGAGTCTTAATTTTAATAAATCTTAACCGATACCGGTCCGTAAATTATTGAAACCGGGCCTTAGTAGACAGTGCACATCGGCTCAATGATAATGGAATTGCAATAGTATCGAGTCAGTATGACATTTTAGCAGACTTGACCCCCTGGTGGGCCACTTGGTAGGAGTTCGTTCCGCTTTTTGTCTAATGATTAGTGCTTTAGCCAAGGTGCAATCTTTTCTCTATTAAATTCTTACACTATAGTACTTTTATGCAGTCAATAAGCTGGCAATCAGTTCGTTCATTTGGTTCCACCGTCGGGAAGATTTTATTTTATACAACTAAGATAGCAAACAAGCATACGGCCCGCCTGATGGTAAGCGGTTACCGTAGCCTATGGACGCTTGCAACACCATATCACTTGCACGTTGCCGACCCTGCAGAAATCTTTTCACACCCTTTTTGAAGAACCCCATGCTGTACTCCATTGGGAAAAAACCACATTTACTCCATTGGTATGATATTTAGCAATGGTATTTTTTTTTGTTTTTATTGAAATATTTTAATCCTAATCATGTCTATTTTTGTTTCAGGTAAGTCACCAAATCGTTTTTACTTGATGTTAATGTGTGAGTAATTACTAAAACATAATGTTAAACAATAAATATTTCTTAACTGAACGAAGTTTCTGTTGTGAACAATAAAATAAATCGCACCAAAATACAAGATGCTTGCCCTTACAGCTTCTGCATAAATAACAATAAACCATTAATTAGTATTGAATTCGCGGTGAGCATCCCACGGGAATAATTAATGAGCCCCAGATATGATTAGACCCCACAATACTATGTCATCAACGTCATCACATATACATCTACATAGTTGATGTGTATCTTGTGGGATAATGCGATTAGTACGGTGCCACAGTTTGATGAGAATTATTAGAGTGGTTGGCTTGTTTATGGTGTTCATATATAATTTAGTAGGAGGTATTAAAACTTGATTGCGTTTTGATCAAAAAATATTTTATATCGAAAAAAAAAGTGTGCTACAAAAGTTTCTTGCTAATAAAACGTAGAAAATAAAAGCTTATCTGAAATTTAAGTTTATTTTAGGTTTTTTTTTTATTTATTAATAAAGCATTGACTTCTATTAGTTTAATTGATATATAAGGCAATAAATAAATCAATCTTTCGTTTACGTAAAATATTCCTTTGACATATTATATCCCCATCTATATATATATAATTCAAAGTACATAAAACTGACTGACTGACTGATATATCAACGCACAGCCTAGCCACTGATCCTAGAGAGATGAAATTTAGAGGGTATTTTCTTTGTGAACAGTATCCACTAAAAATTTTCGAAATCATGGGTTTTCGAAATTCCACCCCTAAGGGGGTAAAATAGGGGATGAAAGTTTGTATAAAGTCCGTCAGTTACGAAGTTAGGATCTTCAAATTTTGTGTTTAGGCTAAAGATTGAAAATTAATTTATATGTGTCTCAGCGTTTTTAATAAATTCTACCCTCCAAGCGGTATATTTATTTTATTGTTGTAGAAATATATGTCATTTGTTTCCTGTAGGCCACGCGGGCGAAGCCGCGAGCAGAAGCTAGTTCAGTAATAAAGCAGTAGGTAAGCCCACGGAATAGATAAATAAGGTTGGAAAGGCCCTCGCTCCAATTTTGTACTAGGACCAGTGTCGCCGCTTGACCCCCACTATTTTAATTTCTACACATACGCAATCATATTTTTACAAATATTTCGCACACAACCAAATCACGCACACATAAATTTCAGGGCAGATATTCGTTCGCCCACTAGCACTAAGCTACCGTGGGCATAGACACTCACACACGCAAAAATGCATACTCCTGTCAAAAATGTTGACAACTTACAGTAGGGATGGGTAGTGTATAATCGTTAATGAATCGGTTCGATTATCAATTATTATTCTCATAGAACTTGGAATCGATAGTTGCATGGTTATGCTGTACGGATTACACAAAACTAACATATCTTTTTCTATTGAATTAATTATATTATTATTCAGCATAATGATTTTTTGGACCGGCAATAAACAATTTGTGACAATTAAAAACTAATAAAACTATTAGGGTTTGTAGTGGTTTTTTTACGGATAACTGCGTGATAGATATATAATATATTATATTATAGTGCGCAAATAACGAAAATTTTTACAACAAATTATATAGTTAACTAAATCTTAACTTCTAATGTTCGATTTGTTTTATTTATAAACTGATTATTGATAGTCTGGTTGTTCGTTGTGCGTGGCACTTCACTAAGTGGGTGGGACCCGTCAATGAAGAACGACATTATCGTTAGTAAGTAATTACCGAAAAAATACGATACTTCATAGGCGTGAGCTGTTAAAATTATGAAGCTAAATTTGACAGATTTGATTTGCTTGATAAAGTCGATATTTTTATCGATAAATTATCTGATGAATGCGTGGGGAAAAATGTAACATGAAATTAATATTAAGAAATTATTTTATTTTATTGTTTTACTATATACTAGCTAAAAGCGCAGCTTTGTAAGGGCTCGTAAGATTTTTTTGTAACTAAGTTTAATATTTTAATTTCAATAAGCCCAAATATGGTTAGGATAAGGATACGTCGTTCCACTATGGAGTTTCAGTGCTTACCCACACTCCAACTCCATCATCAGACCCTGAATACAATATATGGTCAAAGTTCATCTCACGACAATTCCAACAGCCCCATCCAGCGCATGCCCTCCTACTTCATCATCACACCCCGGAAAACCATATATGGTTATTGAGCTATTATCACTATAGCTCAATGTATATGGTAAGTCTTATCATCTAGACAAACATTTTAATTACCTATGCTAAATTTCAAATATAGATTTGATCGTATACACCTTTCAATTCTTGATTGTGCATCATCTGTAGAGGTGTGATCGTTTTTTCGTAAAGTGTACCACAATGTGTAGAACTGAATCGGATAGTAGATCTGACCAGGGAGCCAATTCTCATTCACTCGAATTCATCACTCGTTCCAAATAAAGTTCGAATTCGTACTTTTTTCGAGTGAAAATCAAGTTAGGCTATTCTGAGAATTTCGAAGCCGCCATTTTCTCTTATTTTTCGAGGCCTAGCACTCGAACTACTTCGACTGGTCGGGACCGTTCGAAACGTATTTCGAATGCGAACTATCAAACGTCAAACAGTTAGGTTGTCATTTGGAAACGTAATGACAGATAAGCCTAAGGATTTCCGTTACTCACAGAAAATATTTTGTCATATTCATTTATAATTATTATCGAAAATTGATTAACTTATGAATTCGGGATATATTAGGATATTGTAAGAGTAAAACGTTGTTTTAATTATTTTATATTCATTAAAATCTTTTAAATTTTAATTTAAGATATAAAATTATCACGTACGTTAACAAAACGCAATTATCAAGTGAAACGAAACGCATCGTGCAATTTGTATCCATCATAATGGCAGCATTTACTCCTTACACTCGAACTTATTATCGATTAGTGCCGAGAATACAGGAATCGAAAAATAGACTCCGCCCCTCGAAATTTTACGGTCGAAATAGAACTCGTAATGCAAGTTCGATTCGAAGGCTAGTTCGAGGGAAGTGAGAATTGGGCCCCAGGTCGTCGGTCCACCTGGTGGGAGGTCGTCCCGCTCGGCACTTTCCAGTACGTGGTCGCCACTCGAGAACCTTTCTTCCACATCGGTTATCGGCTCTTCCAGTTACCTCTACCTGTCACGCCAATCCATTGTTCCCTGGCGTTAGGTACTTTAGGAAACCTACAATTTATAATTTATTGCATTAGTCAAATTACATTTTACTTAGATTATAATACTAAATACATCATAGTAAATACTCGTAGGATGAGGAGGGGTCTTATATGTCCATTTATATCATTCGGTCACATTCATTCAATGATTAATATAATATCTAATTTCAAAATACGTCTAACTAAAAATGTACTATCGTTAATTAAATATAAAATAATTCGAAAATTATCTTTGTCAAACGTAATTATATTATATATAGTCTAGAATTCTATCGATGATTTTATTTAACCAAACCACATGGTCACGTCACTATCGATAAACATGCTGCGCCTTACATCACTGCCAATCAGGGCAAAGGACGAAGTGTAGAAGACGCAATGTATGCAGTACATTGAAAGCGGATTTGGTCATTGCGCTGATTGAGCGAGTACACATCGGTCAATGTATGTTTTTCATAACTTGTTGCAATAATTTTGTTAATGTTTGGTATTTCATAGTGTTCAATATGTTTTTATGTTTTTTACTAATAATATTGTAATTAAATGTTATTTTCGACTTACCGATGATGGAAAGATATACCTCCTCGCTCTATACTTGAGGTCTGACTTTTTTTTCTTACACGTTATTATAGCACAACACGGCATTATAAGCAGAGCTCTGTTCTCCAATGTAATCCGACGCGCACTGACCGCGAATCGGTCGAGTTATGATTATCGAATCATAACTGTGGCGCGCTTGCCCCGCCCACATTACCATTCTAACCTTATTTATCTGTTCTGTGGGTAAGCCAGTCTAGCCAGTTACAAATCTAACTAGGTAAAGACAAGTATACATACCTATACGGACATAATAGACATAATTCGAATTAGTGCGAGCGGCCGAGCGTGAAGTACAATATGAATGACCTTTGTCAATGGCTCTGACGCCCCCGGTCGGAGAAAGCCGAATAATTTAACCCGTTTGGTGTTTACACTTTACGATGTCAAAGGAAGACTTGAGGGAATTAGTATAGATTGTAATTTGTACATATCTGTTAGAAATACTTTCTACAAGATGTTAGTAAATTAGAGGTCAAGTCGCTGAAGAAATATTATTGCCAAAGCTATAACTTAGCGGCTGTGTTTTTTTTTTAAACCATTTTCTTATTTAGTAATAAAAAAAATTGGAAGCTCTTCGTGCTAAACTATTTTTCCAGAAACAAACTTTTTCAAATTTCCCAATCATTTGTTTTTATTTTAAGAAACACCACCACGTAACTTCAACTTAAGGCGCGGACTGACTACGATTTTGACAGGACTCGTTCTTCACTGGAATAGGGTTGAAAATGGTAAATCATAAATGTGTCGACTCTATGAAATGGACTGTTATTTACGGGTTTTCTTTAGATTATACAGAATATACGCATTAAATTGAATAAGTGTCCGGTTAACATTCTAATATAATTCTGTATCTTATATATTCTTAAAAATAAAATTGTTGTCATCGCTGAAAATACGGAGAATTTCGACGCGAAAGATTTTTTTAGACGTAACTTAGGATTTTTTTATTGGGAATATCAAAGCACTTTTTAATATTCTATTCGGTTAACATTTTTCTTAAAACCCTCTTCTATCCACAGTATTTTTTTGTGTTAGGTATTTCATTGCGTTACGTCATACTCGACTCTCAAAGAAACCCATTTTTGAGATTTGAGCTTAGACCCGGCCTTAACGTAAGAAATAATAAGTAAAAATATGTACCGATTTTTTTGTGGTCTATTAAAAGAAAAAACCTACATTAAAATAAATAGCTTACACAGATATACATTGATAGCTTTGATTATTATTTTATTATTGCTAGCTTTTATTTTGACTTGACGGGCCAGCTGGCGCAGTTGGTTAAGATTCCACCTATCGCACCGCGAGTCGTGGGTTCGATTCCCACACAGGACATGCATTTGTGCATGAATATATCTGTATGTTCTGAGTCTGGGTGTAATTATGGGTATTAAGTATGTATTTACAAACAATGTGTATTTTATCATATATCTGGTTTTCATAGTACAAGAAAACCAGATAGATATAGTTTTCTCTGCTTAGTTTGGGATCTGATGACCGTGTATGAGGAATGTCCCAGGATATTTATTTATTTATTGCCCATAAAATTAACATGGAAAATCCGACCTCGATAATCACATCGTAATCCTATCGTTATCGTGTCGTATGTTCAAAACACCCCCCATTCCACCCCTGCCTGAGCGGATATCCGACTGTCTTTTGTCCGTACATTCGACTCCAATGTTAATTAAAACGAATATTGTCACGGTACCTCATTCAGATTTTGTAACTGAGGTGACTTGGTTCTTTATTTTTAAATCTTTGCGTAAATGTTGCTAATTGAAAAATAACTTGTTTTCCTTGTTATTTATTTATTTATTTGTAAACATCAAACAATATTTTTTTTATTTATTTTACTAAACAAAATAAGTCAGTTAATAAATCTTATTTTTTATTTGGATAAAAAGTATTCTGTTTTATTATTTATTATTATTTTTTATCGTCAAGTGTCATCTAAATCTGATCAGTAATTATGCCGTGACAAACTTCCCTATACACATATTTCTTAGGTAGGTATCAGATTTATTTTAAGTAAATGAAAACTGTTTTACAAAAAACTTAAACCGACTTCAAAGTACACTAAGAAGTAATCAAATCCTGATCTGATGACAATGAGACCAAACGGGATCCCTTTTTTTGAAGTCGGTTAAAAAATACAACTTAATTGGGAACCTCCTCCTTTTTTGAAGTCGGTTCATTATATTAGTAAGGTAGATAACAGAATAAATAATGTTTTTCTTCATAGTACGATGGATTGGTAATTGTCTAACCGTACTTTTTTATGTTTTTTTCCGGTTTTCCGACTGGCCCCAGGAGGAGGCCGAGGATGTAGCACACTTACCCAGAAAATACCTATTCACTCTGGCTTTGAATATTTCTATATTATACGTTTCAAGAAACACAGACCCCGGAAGAGAGTTCCACTCCTTTGCTGTTCAAATCAAGATTTATGATTATTAAAAAATAAACGAGAATAAAAGATTATTTGTGAACAGCATCTTTCTAACAAACCAAAGATACATCACTCATGAAACATTAAACTGAATAAATCCTAAATCAGATTACGTGGGAAATGGCCCGAAAATAAAATATATGAATGTAACTGATAGAATTTGTGTGCATTGAATTGATAAATTGACGTCTGATTTGATGTACCTACAATAATCTGAAGGAATATGTAGGTCAAGTGGTGTGAATGTGAACGGTTCTTATTTATACTATAATTTGAGGTATTGTGTTTTACACTTTATTACATTATCTGACCCAAAGATCTGACCGTAATCTCTGGATGTTCTGGTTAAGAGGTACTCGTTGGATGGTTTTATGCATTCTACGTTAAGATGGGCTCTGGTTATGTATTCACAAAAAAATGCCATGCAGAGTTTCTTGCCGGAGTCTTCAAAGTTTAAGTGTGTTCTAAACCGGTGGTAGATTCAACTGTATAACGATCATAAGTGCCATATCAGGGCCTAAACTGAATAAATGACTTGAATTGCTAATGCTGGAATAAAATAGAATAGAATTACATTTATTTGACGGCAGTAAAACACATATACAAAAAAAATATAAATAAGTACTTAATTAAAATACAAAAAATATTATACTAATAAAAGTGCTGTCAAATGGGATACCGTCTCAGCATGAGTTGTGGTGCATTACGTCACAACGCTGATTTTCAGCGGCAACCTAAATGAGAATACTTGGCAAAAGTTTCGTTGATGATAAAAAGGTTTCTCAAATATTCAGTGTTTCAGTATTGGTCCCATAGTAAAAGTTGTTCAGCATGACTAACCCAATATAGGTTTCGAAAATGCCATCTCGAAATCTCCACCCAGTATAACGCAATCAGAACAAAATTGAAGACCTGAGGAATGAACTTTCCTCAGTTTGCTTTCTAGTTTTATACACTAAAGACCAATATTAACTCTCATTTAGTTACTGTTCCATATAAATTTTAACTCTGGCAGGTCTCTCTTGTCTGCTCATCGCGCCTGACGAGTTAAAAACTGCATGAAACACTCACTAATAAAAAAAAACAATGGAAGCAGAAGTAAGTATTATATAACATCAAAACTATAGATAGATAGACAGATAGATAACACTTTATTGTTACAACGCATGAAAAAATAATAATACAAGTACTTAATCTATACTAATATTATAAAGAGGAAAGATTTGATTGTTTGTTTGTTTGCATTGAATAGGCTCCGAATCTACTGAACCGATTTGAAAAATTCTTTCACTGTTGGGAAGCTACTCTATCCCCTGATGACATAGGCTGAACGCGGGTGAAACCGCGCGAGACAGCTAGTACTTAATAAAGAAAGTGTTAAAAAGGGCGACCTTATCACTCAAAGTGATCGCTACTAACCACGGAATAGATAAATTGTTCTGTGCTACTAACCTTTAAATATAGAGCGTAGTTTAATTCCAGATACAGATTTTTGCTTCATATAAAAACAAATTCCATAAGCAAAAGCAAATTAAAACAATACAAGCATTCGGTTAATCCCCGTGAGTGAACATTGCTAAATAGTTTTCGTCTCATATCTGCAGAGTGTATTCAAGCACGATATTAAATAACGGTAAAAAATGTGCCAGAGTAATGCCGCCAGCGAAATTCAAGCTCCGTTATAAAAACTGCAACCCCATAGTTTTTCCTCAACAAATGGCTTGCATGTGATCTCTTTGTATGGTATAAAGGTAATGATCAAAGCGTTTTTTTAATTTTTTAACAATGTATTCTAAAATGCTCGATCTTTAACAGTATGATGTATTTTTAGGGTTCCGTACCCGAAGGGTGCCAAACGGGACCTTATTACCAAGACTCCGCTGTCCGTCCATCCGTCGGTCCGTCTGTCTACGTATTAAGTATACAGCTGAAAATTTCAGAGATGTGTATGTCTTTTGTCGCTATAACACCAAATAATAAAATGAAATAAAATTAAAGGGGGCGCCCATACAAGAAACGTCTTTTTTGGCGTTTTTTTTTTCATAGCAAAGTTGAGTTAGTTAATATTGTAAGGAACCCTCCGTGTGCAAGTCCGACTCGCACTGAACCAGTTTTTTGTTTTTATGCTGGTATCATACCCAAGCAATTATCTGAATTCTATTTTTCATTCCTCCAAAATAACTAAATAAGTTTCGTTCTTAACCAGCTTTATCTATGTTTACATTAATCTGGCAACAGCTTCAGACTGCCCGTAATGATTTCCAAAAAACCCGCTTTTGGGAGTCTGAATGTAAGCGGTTCAGAGACTCCCAACGACGAAGACCAACAAGACTAACGAATCAACGAAAAGACAGTAAGTAATTGAACAATCTTTATTCCAGTTCCGCCAGTTCCTCTCACATTGACCAAACCACAGCGTTTATGTAAAAGAATGTCGCGGTAGATTGCGCGTCTTGGCCCGATCTAGGCACAGCGCCAAACCACGTCGCGTATTATGTGTCTTCATCAAGGATGACTCGGATGAGATTGCCTGCTATACTCTATGTTAGGTATTGATAGAGCTTCCATATTGTAATCTCGTTTGAAGTGGTTAAAGTTGATAAAAGATTAAAATTCTTTGTAGGCAGGAATTATAAATATTTAAAGTCCTCATACATTTAAAGAGTTAACTTTAAATATTTTGGAGCTGGGATATTTCTTCACATAAAATAATCTTACCTATTTCAAACAAGGCAAGAACACTACTCGTACTTTGTAATGTAACTATAATCAATTTATTATAATTATAATAATATAGCTTAATAATGTATCGGGTCTATTTTGCGCACATTTAGTTCGCGAAAGTTTAAAAAGTACTAAATTAGCTTAAAATGTTATGACCAATTTGTTAGTTGGGACATGTATCATAATGTACTATTACTATATTATTATATATACTATTACTATATTGAGTTATTTATTTACTTATTAAATATAGATTCAGACTACTTTGTAGTTTTGCCGCCTCGCCGGGGCACGCAATTGTTGTCAGTGCGATTAGAATGTAAATATTATGTAATGAATCTAAGCTTGTTTTGAAAAGAGTAATTGCTGAGTTTATTGCCGGCTCTTCTCAGCAAATGCAACCTTCCGAACCGGTATTAGAGTATTAGAGTCAGACTTTTCATAAGTGCCTGCGAAGGTCTATTTCTTGAACGATTTAACCTCGTCTATTTCTTGAACGTCTATTTGAATAAATGATTTTGAATTTTGATTTTTTTTTAAATTTTACAATATTTTCTATCATCGAAAGCTGGAAAAAGATGAGTATAAAGCTTCGATTCTTTATTAAACATTTCTACAACGCATCCAAAGCGAGATTGAAAATTTAATATCCACAAAACGTGATATCACATTACAAGTTAACAGACATCATACAAGTACATTTCAACAAGTTGAATTTTAATTTAGCTCCGCTGTTGGAACTTTGAGGGGCATCTTCTTTCCTCTTCTGCTGGGAATTAAAAACGAAAACATCATGGAAAAGTTTTGGTAGCGCGGTGTCTTTGATTGCTTTTACAATTTACTGGGATGTGCTCTTTTACGATGGTTTTCTGGCTTCTTTCAAATTAAGGATTGAGGGACTTTAATATTCTTACAATGTTTTAAAACCTAACGTCTATCTGTCTGTTCGTTAGTGTTTATTACTCGGGAACTACTAAATCTAAGTATGTATTTTTTATGGTAATATTTGTTTATTCCCGACTTTAATACCTTATAGCATTCAAGTTATATTCAAAATTCTATTTTTCTCTTTTCAGTAAATTTTTGTTTTACGCAGTCGGGTTTTTTGTTTCTTTTAATAATTTAATTTATTTCAGACTTTTTAGTTTTATACAGTATTTGTATGTATTATTAAGTAAATGAGCGGTACGGTAAAGTAACGCTAACAACCATCGCAACTCTGCGAGTTACGTACGGTAACCGCTTGTATTAATTGCATTAATCGTGGTTTTATGCAGTCAAAATGGTAGCATAAAAGTATTATAATATATACATGTATGGCAAGGGCTGTTTACAAGCTTTCATTTAATACCCATATTGTTATAATAACGAAATTTTTGTTTTTAATACCCTCCTATTTTTTATTCGTAGACGCCATATAAAAATAATATACCATATGATACTCCCACGGTTAAGACGAATCTAACGACACCTCATATTATGTTCAAATCCATCAAGCCGCGTACCAAAGAAATAGACAAACATACATACATAGTACACTCGAAAAACATAACCCTCGTTCCGGGTCAGTCGGGTAATAAAAAGGTAAACCTGGTTTTAGTGTAGTTATAGCCTTTCAAACCTACTAACAATTAGGTCAAGTTTAAGTAATCCATACCAGTTAGTTATTAGATAGATAGTTGGATTAGTAAAATTGTACACACCTGAATTAGATTTTAAAGATATTAGATTTATTTGGAATAGGTTTCAAATCCCAAGCCATAACTTAGAGGCGGTTCAGTTACCTAACTATTACTGGAATACCTACAAATAAGACTGTAAAAGGCTATATAGGCCAACGGGAAACGTCTCGAGCCCAGCCGAGCAAGAGTTCCAGCCAACTACAGCTGAAAATTTCGATATCAACAAGTGAATAGGCAGGCGTAAAAGATGCATGCCCGCCGCATCTGACCTGGCACATTGCCATGCCACGCCTATGCTCCCATTGGTTAATATAGTTAACCAATTGACAAGCTCTTGTAGCCTATTGGTTGAAATACTGTATAAGTGCAGGGTCACCTGTGACGTGTAGGAATCAGGTCACTAGAGCAGCGATACTACGTAAAGGTAGATATATAAAAAAGGAACGCTGCAGCGTCATTATAGAAGTTGTTGGCTTGCATGCGATGATATTGAAGTTGTATGATTTTGTGCATGTATCATGATGTTATCAAAATAAACGAAATAACTAGAAGACTGATTACGATGCTTTAGTCATTTTAAGCTGCCACCACAATCCATGAGCTCACTAGATGGCAGCACCTGTTAACTAAAAGTAAATAATAAAAAAAACTGTCCCAGCTAAGTCAAACTATGCTTACGTCGATTTGTATATACCACATACCAACTCAAATTAAAATCATATTCATTCTAATAAGGCTCTGTAAGGCATTTAAGCTGTGAAGGCTCTGAGGCTTGTATTTGACCATCATCTCACTAATTAATGATGATGTCGCCGACGCGCCGACGGTGGTAATTTATGCCATATCTCCACACAAATAAGAAGTAAATTCATTTCACGTTTCAATACAATTATTACCTCATAGAACCTCTAAGACCAAATAAATAAATAAACCAAATAAAAACGGTATATCAAAGATTATTGATCTGCCAATTAAGAATGTTTTTCTCATCTATAAAGGAATATTCAGTATCAGTAAAATATTTATTCATTCCAATAACGTCTCGTACGGTACAAATCTTCTTTCCTTATTAAATATCGCTAATTTGATTCCAAATAAAGAGAGTTCAGTTCATCAGAGTGTTTAATAATTTTACTATCGTTTCCATACATAGATGTATAATTTCCTAGATGAATTATTCGACCTACATAATTATGAACCAGTGCAGGTTATTATTTTTTATTTATTTTGTATATTGGTGTTTTGTTTTTTTTATGTTTATGCGTTTTTATGATTGTGTATTTTATTTTGTAAAATAAAAAGTATGTATGTTATAATGTTTTGGAAAAAATAGCCAATGTAGTCAGATTGTTCAAAAAAAAATATTTAAAAAATGTTACCTTGCTGAGTTTCTTGCCTGTTCTTCTCAGTTGAAGGCCGACTTACGAACTGGTGGGAACTTCAGTAGCTTTGACCTTCATAAGTGCCCTGCTAGGGCCTAAGTTGAATAAATGGCTTTGACTTTGACTGAAAATTACCACAGCTCAGTTAGCACAAACATTAAAGTTTTCTAATATTTTTTACCAATGATGTATGTACTTTTATGAAGCAATGAAAACAAAAATATGACACGCTCATCATAAAAATATATTTATAGTAGTTTTTAAGTTTCTTGGTGTAATATAGGTTCTCAATTTTTTTAAGGGACAAAAAATAACTATGTTATCATTACTAAGATTTGAATAATGTTGCGAGGCTTAAAAATAAAAATGTGTATCTAATTTACCTTTAACCATTCTATCAGAGTAAATAAGTAGGACATTGGTAAACTACGCTTTCAGAGAGCAAGAGCTTAATTAAGAACCTATGAGTAGATGAAGTTCACAGTCATGATTTTAGAACACAGCTGCAGGCATATGTTAATGAAACTACTTTTATATATGAGATATGTTTAATATATCCAAATGTATTTATTTAATTCTATGATCTCGTTTATTATTTTCATATAATTTATACAATCAGCCAAGCGTTAAGCATTTGAATACATAAACAATATAATATAATATTATATTGTAATGCCACAACAAAGTAATTGCTAATAAATAACAGAATGTACTCACAATTCTTACATTTGCCATATATCACATAATCACGTTTTAGCACTTGATGTTAACAAGACGACTGCAGGACAACGAATGCCCCTGGCACAGGCATATACTGCCTTTATAAACTAAATTGTGACGGTAGACAACAAAATGGCGTTTTGCCGGACAATTGTCATCCTTTACCAAACTAAAGTAAAATAAATACTTATTATTATAAATGTTTAAATTCTGCATAAAAATATTAATTAGAATATTTAAGTTGAATAAAGAATTCATAATAATTAATCATTATGTCCAATTAAATGAGCAGTCATTCTATCGACCATAAATAATTGTACACGTTATTTCTGTGAGTGAGCACTTAGATTGCAGATTCATCCAATATAAATACTTATTAATGACCAGTAGCTAACAGATTCGGCCATCCGTTTTGTGTTTTGTGACCTCACATAACATAATCAATAGGTACATTTGTTGAAATTAAACTTATAATAATGCTACAGGCCACTTTGTCCTGTGCTACTAATTAGGACACATTTATCTCGTAAATTAGGTAAACTTGAACTAATATCACTCACCACAGATCACTTATTCTTTTGGTGACAACTTATACTAAATAGCTACAGGCAACTTTGTCTAATGCTACCAACTAACTAATGTCACTCAAAAGACCACTTATTCTTTTGGCGACAATTTATGCTAAATAGCTACAGGCCACTGTCCTGTGCTGCCAATTAACTAATATCACTCAAAAGACCACTTATTCTTTTGGTGACAACTTATACTAAATAGCTACAGGCCACTTTGTCCTATGCTACCAATTAACTAATATCACTCAAAAGACCACTTATTCTTTTGGTGACAACTTATGCTAAATAGCTACAGGCCACTTTGTCCTATGCTACCAATTAACTAATATCACTCAAAAGACCACTTATTCTTTTGGTGACAACTTATACTAAATAGCTACAGGCCACTTTGTCCTATGCTACCAATTAACTAATATCACTCAAAAGACCACTTATTCTTTTGGTGACAACTTATGCTAAATAGCTACAGGCCACTTTGTCCTATGCTACCAATTAACTAATATCACTCAAAAGACCACTTATTCTTTTGGTGACAACTTATACTAAATAGCTACAGGCCACTTTGTCCTATGCTACCAATTAACTAATATCACTCAAAAGACCACTTATTCTTTTGGTGACAACTTATGCTAAATAGCTACAGGCCACTTTGTCCTATGCTACCAATTAACTAATATCACTCAAAAGACCACTTATTCTTTTGGTGACAACTTATACTAAATAGCTACAGGCCACTTTGTCCTATGCTACCAATTAACTAATATCACTCAAAAGACCACTTATTCTTTTGGTGACAACTTATGCTAAATAGCTACAGGCCACTTTGTCCTATGCTACCAATTAACTAATATCACTCAAAAGACCACTTATTCTTTTGGTGACAACTTATACTAAATAGCTACAGGCCACTTTGTCCTATGCTACCAATTAACTAATATCACTCAAAAGACCACTTATTCTTTTGATGACAATTTATACTAAATAGCTACAGGACACTATGTCTAGTGCTGACAATTATTATTAGGACACCTTTGTTATTTAAATCACACAAATTATAAAATCTTCAGGCCACTTTGTCCTGTTCTAGTATTAAATAGTGACTAGGTACAGGATACCTTATCCACAAAATCTTGCATATTAACGTACTATACCAAGTATAGACAGATATAACATATAATGATAAACGAACTCATTTATTCTTGATGCATATAAGCAGAATCCACCAACATAGAATTCTCTAAACCTTTTAAATAGGTAGTTTATGATACTAAATATTTTGTTCTCTAGTTTTAAAATATGAACTTTATAACATGGAACATTCGCTAGTAAAGTCAACTAAGGAGTCTATAGTACTGATAAAGATAAAGATCATTTATTGCGTGAAACATGGTACATTAAGAGGTCAAGTGTTCATAAAATAGATCTGCATGATTCGCCTTAACACAATGTAGGCATTCAAATATACAAAACTAATTAAACCTTAGGATGTCTAAACAATATAGAATTATAAATAAATTAATTCATGTTGACAAATTACAAATTAGAAATTATGAATAAAAAAAAATATAATTAACAAAAAATTCATTCAGGTTATAATAACACTTCTCACTCAACCACTCTCTTATGTCTTTTGGAATATTATTAAATATCTTGATAGTCATAAAATAACAGTTTTTCTGGTAAAATATAGTCCTACAAATAGGTATTATAATTCTAGTAGGTTCTCGCTTTCGTAACTTACTATTTTCGTTATCGTTACACTGACTATATAAATGTAAGTTCTCTTTTACAAAAACGCCAGCTTGAAAGATGTAAGAGCAAGCAAGGGTGAGAAGGTTTAATTTTTTTTTTTTAATAGAGGTCTGCACGATTCAAGTGGACCGACTCTACATATTGCACAAATACATTTTTTTTTGTACAATAAAAGTTTTGCAAACATTTGTAGAGTTACCCCATAGTAAAAGCCCATACCAACCGTGATATACAGTTATGGCTGTTTTAATGTCGTAAGAGGAGTGTTACCTGAGATCCTTATGATAATAATGCGAATGAACTTCATAACTCAATTTTAAATTTAACTAAAAATTAGTATAATTCAGTATTTACACGTAAAACCGTTAAACAAAAGATATAAACGGTTGTCAATAACTTGGCGATGGTAGGTATTCATAGAAGTAGGCTAAAATTGTTCAAAATTATATGGGTAAAAACAGTATACTCCATAATGCTGTTTTTCAGGACTGTTAGAAATTATTCTCGAATATTTAAACGTATTTGTATAACGGCTAAATCAATGCACTTGAGGAATTAAATGTAGCCAGGATAAAATCAAGATGACTTGGAAAATTATAAACAGTGAAACTGGATAGGTCAAATAACGTAATCATGACTTAAGACTCATGGTTATCGATAAATTCATTGAATCGGATCGAATATGTTACACAATGTACAGTTGATTCTAATGTTTTCCTTATTAGCTCTAGTGACTTAAATCAATAGATCTGAAAAATACTGTTGGTCTATGGGGATTCTCCGTTAAAATTGTTAATTATATAATTGATTGTATTGCGCCGAATTTGGCTGTTATTTTTAATGATTGTATAGATTGTGGTGTGTTTCCTAATCTAATAGTAAAGTCGTTCCCTTGTTTGTTTGTTTTGTTTACTTATATTAATTAATGTGAGCTTAGTTCTAAAATGTTAAAGGTAGTGGCTTTAAATATTTGTTATTGTTATTCATTTAGTACTGGTTGTAATCTATTTCTGTTATTTTTCCTTAATATAAATAAAACCTCGACGGAGTACATCAGACCCCACATATTTAGACCAATTTCTATACTAACCACATTTAGTAAACATTTTGAGAAAATTATACTTAATCAATTGATGTTACATTTCAATAGTAACAGTCTGCATCACAGTAAAAATTTGATTTTACTAGGGGTCGCTGAACAACTGATGCTGGTGACACTTCACTTCTTTACAAAGCGAATAGACATGATTTTAATTCTGACGATGTGAACAATGCTCTTTCAGTAGTGGTTGATTGGTTTAATTTTAATAATTTATTGCTCAATGAGAGTAAAAAAAAGAATAAATATATCAGATTCAGTCAACCCAATCTAAAACCTTCGAATATTAATAAATAATATTAATGTATTCATAAAAACACAAATATTTGATCAATACATGCACACACAAAAGTTATGTATGTATTTGTTACATTAATATTGAACACTGACTCCCAAGTTCAAGTGTGTCACGAGCCGGTGGCAGAATCAACTGTAACATTCGTGTGTGTGTAAGTGCCTTATCAGGCCCCAAACTGAACACACGGTTTTTGAATTTGAATTTGTATCGGATGAGCTTGTTCTGAGCTACGATGCCCACGATAGGTGGCACCAGAGATATAATATATTTGCGGTTGGCACTCTGTCGATGGTTAGAACTGCAAACTACCCACCAAAAGGAGAAAAGACTATATCATGAAATGGCATCGTAAACTTGGCCATATAAATGGAAAGGACCTGATCAGGATGGCTAAAAACGACTTTATGTACTGTTTGAACTGGAACTTCGAAAAGTTGGAAACCTGCATTAAAGACAAGCTGTCAAGATTACCTTTCACAAGACATGATGTTTTCTTCAGAACGCAAGTGCTTGAAATAATTCACAGTGGCGTCTGTGGACCTTTTGAATGTGAGACACTAGCAGGCTCCAGATATTTGGTCATATTTATATATGATTTTAACCGATACTGCCACATCTATTTCATGAAAAAAAGAGTTGACGTATTGACGATTTTCAAATAATATAAATACGAAGTCGAGACGTTCCATAATAAAAAAATAAAATACCTAGGCAATCTGACAATGGCACTGAATACCAAGTAACAAGGAGTTTGACGAAACCTCAAACTGCATGGCATCCAAAGAGAATTGATCACAATTTACACCCCACAACAAAATGGCATCAGCGAGAGGAAGAACAAATCCTTGCAAGATAAAGCTAGATGCCTTTTGATTAAAGCAAATGCCCCCAAAAAGCTCTAAAAAGCAGAAGTAGTAGCTACGGCAAATTATCTCATAAGCCGTAACCATTCGAAAGCATTGAACGGTGGCATACCATTCACAAAGTGGATAACCGAACACCGTCCAGAAATCACCTTCACGTCCCTGGCAGGAAGACCCCCATTCTGAAGATGACGACGCTGTGACGAGCCGGGATATCGCACAGTTATAGACAAGATACACTTCCAAGATAAAGACTCGAGCGATGAAAACCTTGTAAAAGAAGAGGAACATCGCACGCACATACCCAATGTCTGGTTGTCCTGTCTGGCTCGGCTGCGTGAGCGGCATTCAACTTGACAGTGTGAGCGGCTCGGGAGCACGTGCAGTGGCTTGCTTGGCTGCACGAGCGACGGCCAGCTCGGGCGTGCGAGCGGTGCTCGGCACGGCTGCGCGACTGGCGCTCAGCACGACTGCGCGAGCGGCGCTCAGCACGACTGCGCGAGCGGCGCTCAGCACGACTGCGCGAGCGGCGCGCAGCACGACTGCACGGGCGGCGCTCAACACGAATGCGGGAGCGGCGCTCGGCACGGCTGCGCAAGCGGTTGACCTGGCCGCCCAAGCGGCGGCAATCAACCCGGCTGCGGGCTTTTGGTTGCAATCGTCGTAGCTCGAGTAGGTTCGCGGCGATTGGTTGCACCGTTCGATTGGGCAATCCTCCGACCATAATACATCACCCCGTTTTCGATCCACTGAAACACAAAATATTGATCGCGTAGTAAACCGTTACCACAAGTTAGTCGTAGTAGGCAGGTAGATCACTCACAACAAAAAAAAATCAAGCGGTAGCACATATTGCTTCCAAGAAAAGAATGCTATAATAGATGTGAGGGATTTTCAAGACATTAATTGTAGTAAATCATCATAGCAAATAAAAAAGAATAATAAATATTTATTAAATACACACATTTAACGCGTAATTATATTTTAAAAGTCACTTGTGTGGGTCTATGCGGTAGTCATCTCGCTTCTGATATGTTAATGAAACTACTTTTATATATGAGATATGTTTAATATATCCAAATGTATTTATTTAATTCTATGATCTCGTTTATTATTTTCATATAATTTATACAATCAGCCAAGCGTTAAGCATTTGAATACATAAACAATATAATATAATATTATATTGTAATGCCACAACAAAGTAATTGCTAATAAATAACAGAATGTACTCACAATTCTTACATTTGCCATATATCACATAATCACGTTTTAGCACTTGATGTTAACAAGACGACTGCAGGACAACGAATGCCCCTGGCACAGGCATATACTGCCTTTATAAACTAAATTGTGACGGTAGACAACAAAATGGCGTTTTGCCGGACAATTGTCATCCTTTACCAAACTAAAGTAAAATAAATACTTATTATTATAAATGTTTAAATTCTGCATAAAAATATTAATTAGAATATTTAAGTTGAATAAAGAATTCATAATAATTAATCATTATGTCCAATTAAATGAGCAGTCATTCTATCGACCATAAATAATTGTACACGTTATTTCTGTGAGTGAGCACTTAGATTGCAGATTCATCCAATATAAATACTTATTAATGACCAGTAGCTAACTGTTGGATCTTGAATTATCATTAGCGGGCTTTAATGAGTAATCGGTTACTTTACTGTTACACACTTTATTTTGGTAAAACAATGAGATACAAATTGAATACATAAAATATACTAGGAGCAAAGCACTGCACATTCACTGAGGTTAGAAAAAGTAATGTCACCGGCACAGACCGGAAACAGTGTTTTATTCGGGGTTCGCACTAGGACGTCTTCACTTCCTGTTAGCTAGTGTGGGGCTCGTGCCATTCCAACACTCCTCCTCACGAGTACTGCACTCACGATAGTCCAAGCCATCCTCGTAACATCAGGTGTCTCGGTCCAGGGATACCTTTAGTCAGGATGTCAGCCTCCATTTCTTGGGTTGGTTTGTAGTGGACACTAACTATCCCTTGTTGCACGCATTCCTTAATGAAATGCTGTTTAATTTCGATGTGTTTGGACTTCCCACTGATGACTGGGTTGTGGGAAAGTGTCTGGGCAGCCTGATTGTCACTGTAAATAACAACATTTTTAGTATTAATGCCTAGATCACTAAACAACATTTTTAAATGTATAGCCTCCTTAGCGGCTTCAGTTAGTGCTATATATTCAGCTTCTGCTGTTGATAGGGCCACACATCTTTGTTTCTTGGATTCCCAACTGATGCAACCGTTTGCATACTTGAAACAATAGCCAGAATATGACCTTCTGTCTATTCTGCAACCAGCCCAGTCTGCATCAGCCATTCCATACATTTCTTGATTTGACTTGGTGTAACAAATACCAATATTCATTGTGCCTTTTAAGTACCTTAAAATGCGTTTTGCACACTTGAAATGTTCTTCATTATAAGCATTATTGAACTGTGACAGGTAGCTCACTGAATAAGCTATATCTGGGCGGCTTGCTACTGACAGATACATCAATGTCCCAATTAAATTTTGGTATGGGATATTCTTGTCACATTGTTCAGATTTTTCAAGCTTTAAGTATGGTTCAATTGGTGTACTCACTGGTTTGCAGTTTTCCATATTAAATTTTTGTAATGCCTTTTGAATATATCTTTGCTGAGTTATTTTTAATTTATTATTTTCATAATTTATTTCAAGGCCAAGTATATATTTTAATTTTCCAATATCTTTCATTTCAAAACATTTATTTAGTTGCTTCTTTAATTTATTTAAAAAGTTTTCATTTGAATAAGCTATGACTAGGTCATCCACATATACAGCAAGTATCATTTTATCCATGCCTTGTGTCATTGTATAAATACATGGATCAGCTGTTGATGCTTTGAAATTCATTTTCTTGAGTTCATGGTCTAATCTGTAGAACCATTGACGACCAGCTTGCTTCAAACCATATAGGGCCTTTTTTAATAAGCAAACTTTTTCACCATTTATCATATTTATATCTTGTAGCATACTTCTGGCTTTGTTAAATAACTCTAAGTTTTCATTTTCACTTTCATCTAGCATTATCTTTGTGATATATTCTTCTAGATTTTCAGGCTTTTTCATTATGATTTTTTCATTTAAGTCTCCATTTAAATAAGCAGTAGTAACATCCATTTGGTGAAGTTTTAAATCATGTTCAACCGCATATGCTAATAATGCTCTGATTGAACTTGGTTTTCCTACTGGAGCATATGTTTCATTGTAATCGATTCCAGGTCTCTGGGTGAATCCACGAGCCACCAATCGTGCCTTTTTGGTTACCTTGTCATCTGAGCCCAATTTTTCTTTCAATATTATTTTATAGTCCACTATATTTTTTGAGTTCTCCTCCTTTCTTTGTATTTTCCATGTACCATTTTTTATATGTGCTTTTATTTCAGCTTTTATTGCCTCTTGCCATTCATCACTGTGAACATCGCTGTCTTCTACTTCTTCACATAAATAAGAGCATTCATCTGTACCTTTTAAATCATAATCCTTGGACCATACAGGAGGTTTTATTGTTCTAACTGGACGGCTACTTGTGCTTGCCTCCATTTGCTCAATGTTGCATTTATTTGGCTCTTCTTGATGATGTATAATTATATTTTGTGGATTTGTTGTTCCAGGTGTGACAACATCACCGTCATCATCATATTCACTAAATGAGTGCATACTATCATCATCACTTTTCTCAGTTTGCTGAGAAGTATAAGGCTGAAAAGAAGGATGCTGAAAAGATATGTTATTAGTAGTTATCTTCTTTTGTAGTGATTTGTTTTTATTTTTATTAACATTTTGTTTTTCTGTTTCAGGTTGCTTGGTGGGCAGGTTCAGGTAATCTGTTACATTGTCTTTTTGATAATACATTTTTTCATCAAGAACTTTTACATCACGGCGCACAATAACAGTATTTTTCTTTGGTAAGTATATTCTATATGCTTTACTATACTTTGCATAACCAACAAACACACCTTCACTTGCTTTTGGTGAAAATTTACTGTGCTTTTTCTGTTTGTTGAGTGTGTATACTTTTGATCCAAATATGTGTAAATGTTTTACAGATGGTGTGCGGCCAACCCATCTCATGTATGGTGTCTCTCCATTTAAGGCCTTTGCGGGACATCTATTCACAATATAATTTGTAGTGGCTATGGCTTCAGCCCACAATATTTCAGGAACTTTTGATTCAATCATCATACATCTGGCTTTTTCAACTAAAGTTCGGTTTTTCCTTTCTGCAAGGCCATTTTGTTGTGCTGTGTATATAACAGCCAATCTCCTTTGAATGCCATTTTCTTTTAAATATTGATCAAAATCTTTATTGCAGTATTCTGTACCATTATCTGACTGTATGTACTTTATTTTCTTTTCAGTAAGCCGTTCAACTTCCTTTTTAAATTCCTGAAATTTTTCCAATGTTTCAGATTTATTTTGTAAAAAATATACATAGCAATATCGGCTGAAATCATCAATAAAGGTTAGGATGTATCTTGAGCCACCAATGGTTGCCTGCGGCATGGGTCCACACAAATCAGTATGTATAACCTCCAAGACTTGTTTTGTTTTTATTCCTTGATTTTTAGGAAAAGGCAATCGTGACATTTTTCCTTGAATGCAGCTTTCACAATTGTCTAAAACATCATTTTTATTCAAGTCTAAACCTGACACTAGGTTGTTTGATGACAATATTTTGATGTCTTTTTCATTCAAATGAGCTAGTTTTTTATGCCATTTCATTATATTATTTATTGAAACATTATTTGCCTGCTCTTTTTGCATGCCTTGAAATTTTGTCAGATAGATGCCATCCTTTTCATCTGCTGTCATTATGGTTTTTCCATATTCATCTTTAATATAGGCTTTATTTTTTGTGAATAAAACAGTATGGTCTCTCTCAGTTATGCGAGCAACTGACAACAAATTTGTTGATAACTCTGGTACATAAAGAGTATTATTTAATTTTATTTCAGTATTACTGTGATATAAAGTAACTGTTCCTGTACCTTTTATTTGGGCACTGTGATCCGATGCCAATTTCAGCTTTCCTTGTCCTGGTTCA